>OY757922.1:40247204-40264704 GCA_963585895.1 Sepioteuthis lessoniana | reverse complement strand
AGTCTGTTTGTGAATGACTGTATATATATCACAACCCCCCCCCCCTGAAATAATACAAAAAGAACCTGGATGTTTGAGAACATTTTAATCGAAGTTGCTGACTTGGGTGAAACTGCAAACTGTGGATTGAGTTTAGAAACCGTCACGCGCATAGGTAATTAAATAACGCTTATAACTATGAACAGGCGAAGCAGCACTGCATGTTCAATTTCTGGCCGTGTCTGTCTGCGTTCACTTACCGCAATACCATTTATTCTTTTCTTAACCTTAGCTTTGTATAAACTACGGATACGAATGTTACTCCGACTTATAAATAAAATGCAGAAATGCTAAATATACTAAAATGGGCTAAATACTGATGTGTAAAATATGAATAAGTAAAAGTAAAGTTAGCGACCATAGTCGAGGGTGACCCGAGGGCTCCCTTTTCGATAGCTACTACACCAAAGTGTAGGGGAGGGCGCTACTCCTTTCCTTGGATTGCTCCACTTTACCCTTGAACCGTACCTTATAATGCTGAGTGTTAAGCAAGGTGGTATCAAGTTCCATTTTTTTTAAGTCTTTGGTATGACTCGACCTGGGATTGAACCAATTGGCGAACACTCTAACCACTAGGCCAATGTCTTTATATGAATAAAGACGTGTAAAATATAAATACAGATGTGTGAAATATAAATACAGACGTGTAAAATACAGTTACGATGGTCACATCTATCTATGAGTAACATATAGATATATAAAATGCATATTCAATGGTCATCCAGTCGAGGAGCAGAGTTCGTGAAGTGAAGAGACTGGGTAACGGTCATTTATTCATATCTTGCTCGGGCTCGCATGCAGATTCAGGCTCAGATCCACTGAGTCACGAGACAAATTAATGACATTAACTAACAATGTCTAATAAGCCGTCGTCTGCATCATAGTTGCGGCGGGTGGAGTAGTCCACATGGCAAAGAGACTAACGAGCTCGACTGCGACATTATTGTAAGCGAGTTCCAATTCCAGTCGCGCCATTACGTTCCTTTCAGTTGCGAATTTCCTATCAGTGCCACTGGTCAGGGCTCGAGCCGAGGTAGAAGATAATATTTTGAATGTTGATTTTTCAAGGCAGGCAGTGAAAAATTTGTTGGAAAGTGATTCTTGCTCTATACTAAACTAATTTACAATCAAACTTTTCCTTCAATTTTCTAAATATATACTTGACCAGGTCGTAAGTTCAGTCCTCACTTGGCGCATAACACTTTTGCCTTTGTGCCACGATAAACCGAATCGAGGCTATAAGTGGTTTAAAAATCAGTGGCACGGAGAATGGGGTCAGTGAACGGGGTTCAAACTCCGGATGAGTTAGTATACATTAAATAATACTCCTGACAAAGGCAAAGCAGTCATTTACTGAGAAATCATGTCAAGTGTCGTATCTTACCGCTAATTCCATGTAACCAAGTTCAACCTATCACATGAAATTTGGAGATGATATTAAACTGCAACTGATGGTGAGGGTCTAGTTCTGGAACTCGGGGGAATGCGGAGTATCCCTTCATTTAACTTGAACATATTTAACTGTGTCCAAACAATAGTTATATTTAAACCCATTTGTTTTAGGGATATAATTTACTTTCTCTTTATATTGTTAATCTCTCATCTGGACCAATAATACGCTGGAGAGTGGTAGAATCCCCCCAAAAGGGTGTCACACCCAGGACACCCTTTTGCTTTCGGTGTTGATACTCATTGCCATTGTTCCCAGGTCTTCTCACTCTGGGTGTGCTAGTACCTGTTAGGGTATTATCTATTGATCATATATATCGATATGAAAATTATTAAGATTAGATATGAATACTTAGAACCAAATAGCTGTGTGCAAATAATTTCTATTAAGATAAGTTGTTTAAAACTATAATTGTTTGAATGCATATAATTAAGAAAACATCTTTAGTATTAAAATCATATAAGTAAAGTTGGCGATCTTAGTCGAGGGTGACCCGAAGTCTCCCTTTTCAATAGATACTACACATAGGTGTAGGGGGCGCTACTCTATTCCTTGGATTGCTCCACTTTACCCTTGATCCTTAGCTTATTGTACTGAGTGGTGAGTGCTAAGAAAAGTGACATCAATAACCATTTTTGAGCCTTTGGTATGACTCGACTTGGGATTGAACGCAGGTCTCTTGGACCAGTGGCCATCACTCTACACATTAGGCCAATGGCCCCGTGTGTGTGAAAATTATTAAGGTAAATCAAAAGATTTGCAATATTTGGGTTGTACATGCGGCACAATTCGGCAGCTTCGGGTGCTTTTGCTGAGGTCACGAAAATAATGAACTACACTTGGTTGGGGAATACCGAGCTCACCTGATACTCTCCAAGTGCTACTCGCCGGATCTATCACGTCAGCTTGGTGCATGGCCTCGTAATCCACGCTTTTAGGCCAACATGATCTTGCCTGATTGTTGGGGTTCTTGCAACTCGAGCGAAATTTCTTGAACTGTCTGGTTACTGGGTTGTGATCAAGTGCGCCTTCACCTTTCGTACGACAAATGTTTTTGGTTTCTTCTGCGGCTGTGTTATGACCCAGTTCGATCCCATAAGGCAGAAATTCCGAAATTAGACTACGTAGAACGACGTTCATCTGTGCGACTTTCAAATCACACAGTGAATAAAGCAAGAAACGGCGTGTCAGTACACCAGCTACCACAATACTACCAAACACAGCAAGTACCTACTACGGCTTGATCATGCCATAGAAAAAAAAATGAAAAAAATTGTGTTGAGTTTTCGTGTTGGTGCAGAACATTAGAAATCACGAAGACGACTTACACAAGGTTCGGTCTGGTTTCGTCGTGGGAAATGGACTCGGGAAACAGTGTTCAAATCCTGGACGAGACTGTTTGTAATTCCCTTCCTGTGAATGTCATTTGAAAAGGCATGAATCTGTCGCTTCTCTCCCAGCTACTTGTTCATAGTAGACAGGTTGCTTTAGCCATGGTTCGGCAACCGGTCTAGAAGGAAAACGCTTAATTCAAACCAACACTACTCCGTTTAAAAAACTGACATTGCGTCGCACCCAGCCAGTGGCGGAGAGTTTGGGTAAATACACACACATATACATACATACATACATACATACATATGCGTGTGTATGTATGCATATATAATACATGGTCTCCTTTTTTGGCAAGATGCAAAAAAATGGCGATGCTCTCCAAATCGTCATAAAACTTTACGCCGGATTTTATCATCATCATCATCATCTGTGCCATAATAATATCACATATTCCCTTGATTCACTCTCTTGCCTATGAGCCATCGTCCTTGACGATCCAGTGACCACACAGAGCTGATGAATGATAGTCTTTGCTGGTTGACAAATACTGGTGCGTCCATATGAGGGAGTCCATCATAGAACCTCATATATGAGTTCGTCCTTACTTCACCAGCAGTGTCCAGAATGCCTGACACGTCTTATTTAGATGGTATGTGAGATGGAAGGTAAGTGGCTATACAGCTGCTGTTTTGTGGATTGTTGATTTGAGGATTTTATCAAAACGGCACGTAGCAACTTTGTGTAGTTCCTATCCAGCCTTTTTTTCTCCGAGTATTTTGGTAAAGTCCAAATGATGCAACTATACAGTACTACTGACACGATTACAGCTTGGAAGAATTTCTGCTTTATTCTACCAAAGATTTCCACGTGGTTTTTTAATCTGTCAATTGCCGTCCATACTTTATTTATTTGTCACTTGACATCACTTTTAGTAGATGAAATATTGCTACAGCATTAAAAGAATTCGTAAAGTTATTAAAGAATTTATAAATATTCCAGGGACACTTGATCTAAAAAGTGTTAGATTTACAAATAAATGCAAGAAAGTTGATTACTGTCAGCACAATTCTCTTATAGACCGAAGAACAACATGAAAACCTTAGCTTGTCCTTTTGCAAAATGCCGTCCAAGATGGCCACTAATTTCAAAGATTAGGCTGACTGGAATATTAGACTATCAGTCTATCTCAGTCTGTTCATATCTATCTATCTATCTATCTAATTCAGTCGGTTCATGTCAATTTATCCTTCATATTCATTTCTCACACTGTCTGTCTCTCTTTCTCACCTCTCACTCTATTTTTTCCGTTCATATATATTCACTTGTATATACATCTCTCTACCCCCGCTATCTATCTATCTATCTATCTATCTATCTATTAAAAAAACTTTTAATTATTGCTGAAATTACTATTTCTTTTTGCGTTTCTCTCTATCTTTCTCCTTCCGAGTTTATTTCCTTTTTTTCTCTTTCCCTATCTTTTATCTTGTTCAATTAATCTAATCTCGAAAGCACTCTAGAAGTTTATTTCTATAGAAAATATCTGCTTCCGGTTTCAGATTAAAAACAAAACGTTAAATATAAATCCTCAGAGAACATACCATTAAAAAAAAAACCCGAAAATGAAGTCTTTTATCCCCGTGTTTGTTGACATTCATTGTGTGCGTAACTGTGTGAGTGCATTTTGTATTGAAAAATCCCGGCGCAGGCGCCATGTAAATAAAAATTATTTATAATAGGACATACTATTACATCTACGGCATAATAAACATTTCATAAAGCCCAGTCCCTTGGGGCTGTAGAATATACTGACTGCATCTTTGCAGAGGAGTAAGGCCCTATAACCTTATGAATGTCCTGGATATAACATCAAACACTGATGGCGAGGCTCCAGTCCTGAAGCTTTGGGGAATACGAAATACTTCTTCATTGCCAAGCCCAGTCGGCTGGGGCTGTAGGATACATCAATTGCATCTCAACCGAAGAGTAAGATCTCCATAACGAGTGTCCTCGATAGAACCATCTGATGATGAAGCTCCAGTCTAAGAACTTTGGAAAATGTAGAGTAACCCTTCATTGCCATTGCCTCCAGTTCCACTCTCATCCGGTGTGGTAGCACCTGATAGGGTCCTATCTATTGGTCAAATAAAACTGTTTGACATTTAACCTGTGAGTAAATAAATGACTAGCGTTAAATGAAATTGTTAGAAATAGAACTGTTTGATCATTTAACTGTGTATAAAGAAATTACTGATGTCTAATTGAGTTGTTAGTAATACATAGCAAAACGTGGAATCAATAAATTGTATACAAACGAATTAGTTCCGTTGAATAGAATAATTAGTGTTAAATATCTGTACTTTAAACTCTTTAACTGTGTGTCTAAACTGAATTATTGTTATAACATAGCAATACTTGGAACCATTAAGCTGTGCACAAATGAATGATTAGAGTTTAATAGAATAATGTTTTAATGGCAATACTTGGGGCCACTTTTTCGTGAGCAATAAATGATTAATATTGAATAGAATTAAAAGTGTTTAATAGCAATAATTGAAACCATTTAACTGAGTAGAAACAATAGGAATACTAGTGTGCAAACAAATTAATTCTAACTCATTTAAAAAAGAAAATACAGACAAATTAATAAGTTACATATCATGTGTATCAATTTAACTGTGTGCAAATAAATGACTGGTGCTAAATTGTGACTGTTATATAGCAATACTTGAAACCGTTTAGCTGTGTGCAAAAGAAAAAAATGAGCTCAGGCTCGTATAAAAATGATATCAGCAAAGTCTGTTTACAAATCCTATGTATTTGATATATATATAAAGAGGATTTTGCATTAAATAACCCATAATGGTTGATATGGCATGGAACCAAACCACACCATTACATAAACTAGAAAAAGGGTGAGCCTGGAAGTCGCAAGTATTTAAGTTTCAATGATTGTAAGCTTTTATGGCATATCAACTCTTGTAGGTTATTTAATGTCAAATCCGGTTCACACACACACACACACACACACACACACACACACACACACACACACACACACACACATATATGTATATATATATTAAGTATATAATTTAAAAATGAATAAATTATAGGTAACTTTATTTTCAAAATAGCCAGGGCTCATTTGCTTGCACAGAGTTAAATGGTTTCAAGTATTGCTATCAAGCACTAATAGTTTTATTTGCACACAGTTAAAGGGTTAAAAGTATTGCTATTTAACTCCAGTGTTTCTATTCAACATTATTTATTTGTTTGAACCCAGTTAAATGGTTCTAAGAATTGCTATGTAACACTAATAATTCAATTTAACAGTCATTTGTTTCATGGTTTTAAGTATAATAAATGATTAAGCAGTTCCAGTTGACCAATTGATGGAACTCTAACAAATTCTGTTTGTCTGGATCAGAGTGGAGCTGGGAGTAATACCAATGAAAGAGTGTTCCACACTCTCCAAAGTTCCAGGACTGAAGCCTCACAATCAGATGGTCTAGTGTCCTTACTAGGACACTCGTTCAGCTTGTCTTACCCACCTCTCTGCAGGGATGCAATCAATAAATTTTACAGCCCTGCCGAATGGGTTAGCAATTATTCTAGTACCAACCTAATATATATATATATATATATATATATATATATATATATATATATATATTTACTAATCTAATATCTACCAGTATTCACGGTACAGAACCCCCCCCCAAAAAAAAACCCTGGCCTGGAACAATTTTTTTTTCTTCCTCTTTTTATTGGTATGTTCTTGTATGAATAACTTATGTTCGCTCTCTCCATAGTAACAAGAGCAAAGAAAGTGCTCAATGGAAAAACCCCAGGTCGAATTTAGGCTTCCTGATGATCCGTTAAGGTGAAACTTTAGTAGAAGATTTTCGACTCGCGATTTAGGTTAATTTTATAATTGGCTCCATTGTCTGGTGTTGAGCACTTTAGTAATTGTAGCATTGCAGGATTTGCGGAGGGTTTTTTGGTTTTCTTTTGACCACTGACTGCGTATCCCTTGATTTTTTTCAAGGGGGCGGACGAGGTTGGCCTTTTCTTTCTTTTTGACTCCAAAATTTTTTTTTCTTTTTTCCCTGGGCGGTGATTCGAGATACTTTTTTCTCTTGTTCCTGGTCAGGTTTTTTTTTGTTTTTTTGTTTTTTTTCTGTACCGTGAATACTGGTAGGTCGAATTTAGGCTTCCTGATGATCCATTAAGGTGAAACTTTAGTAGAAGATTTTTGACTCACGATTTAGGTTAATTATATATATATATATATATATATATATATATATATATATATATATATATATTAGTAATGAAAGTGTGTGTATCAAAATTTAATCTATGATCTCATGCCCTTTAAATGGAGGAAGGGTAAGCGCATATTTAGCACTTAATGTTGTGTGAGTTTGAGAACAACAAGAACTTTACAGAAACAGCTATGAAATTTTGTAGAATTTATGGCTAAGTTGTCATTATTGCGTGATAAGCCTGAAACTTGTTTTCAAAGGTGTTACGTTATTGAGAGATGAACCCAGAACAGATTAGGATGCTTTAAGAGAATTGGTCGAATGCCATCTGTGAAAAAGTACTCGGTAATTAGCATATTTCGATTTCCAAACTGCCGCCACTTGAAAACAATAGGGAAATGAGAAAACTGGGTTTTTGGGTTCCTCACACTCACCGTGAGACGAATAAGGAAGATTTCATAGCCGTAGGGAAAATCGTCTTTTAAGACATAGAAATGACCCGTTTCTCTAGAATGTCATTACAGGTGGCGAAAAATGGGTCTTTTATGACAATGTTCTACCCAAAAAACTGTGGATTAACTAGGTAGAGTTTTATAGAAGGATAGTCATGCTGTATGTATGGTGGGATCATCATGGTATTATTCCTTTCGGGTCTTTATCCCTCAATCAGACACTCAATACAGACTTATACTCTCATTACCAGCAACTGAAAAAATCTTCTAAGAAATCACCTCGCATTCGTCAACACGTATAAAAAAATATTGAATTTAGGCTGGTCTGTTTTATCCGTCCACCATTTCCATCGAATCTTGCACCAAGTGGTTTCCATCTTTTTCGTTCTCTAAAAATGCTCTGAATGTAAAAAATGAAAAAAAAAAAAAAAAAAAAAAAAAAATGAATAAATCTTAAATTGGCCTAGTGAGTAGAGTGTTCGCCAATGGACCGGGAGACCTGGGTTCAATCCCGGCTCGGGTCATACCAAAGACTTAAAAATGGTACTTGATAGCCCCTTTCTTAACACTCAGCATTACAAGGTACGTATCAATTGTAAAGTGGAGCAATCCAGGGAAAGGAGTAGTGCCCTCCCTTACACCTCGGTGTAGTAGTTATTGAAAAGGGAGCTTTCGGGTCACTCTCGAGAACAGTCGCCAGCTTTTTTATGTTTTAGATCAGGTGAAAACATTTGTGGAAAACTTATTGAGCCCGAAACCAACTGAATTTTACTTAAGAACTATTAACAAGCCACCTGATAAATAGTAAAAGGTGATTCAAAATATTGGCGATTATAATTATTGACTGAAATTCATAGTTGAATTATTCGCGAATAAACTATATTTTTATTTTTAAAATATTTTTGAGAAATTTATGAGTCAACACTATATATAGATATGTGTATGTTTGGTTTGGTTTGGTTTGGTTTGTCCTTGGTTTGATGGCATATCCACAATTTCAGGTTATTTCAAGCTAAATCCCTTCTTATAGAAATATAAACATTTCTATTTTAAACAATTCAGTTTAGCATAAGCTCACAGTTTAGTTCTATTAGAACCATAGATTGGACCCTCTCTGATGCTACCACTCCGGGCCTGAGTAGATCAGAGAGCGATGGCAATGAAGGAGTACTCCGCATTTCCTAAAGATCCAGCATTACTAGAACTTCACCATCATATTGTTTAATGTCGTAAGCAGGACATTCGTTGGGAGAGTCTTACCCCTCTGCAGGAATGCAGTCACTGAATTCTACAGCCCTAGCCGACTGGGCCAATATACATGTGTATATATGTGTGTGTGTGTGTGTGTGTGTGTGTGTGTGTGTGTGTGTGTGTGTGTGCATACTAGATTCACTAAAACTTGAGAATATTTATTTCACCTCATGGTAGGACAGTTGAGCTAAGGTCAAAGTTTTTCACAACCAGCTATGTTGGATGCTTATCAGTAAGTCGTAAAAAAAAAACAATTTACATATTCACAAGATATTGTGTTTGATATTTATCGAACTTCCCACCAGGCTGTATTTGACACAAGGTCATTTTATTGTAGGGGGCACGCACTGATCGAGACTCCTGCCCGGGCGTCACAAAAAATGCTTGATCTCGTCAGCATTCCTCAAACGCCAAGCAATGAACTCAACCCTGCTAAGCAGGTATTGCTGGAGGTGGGGAGCCCCCTCACTGGGACCAGGCGGGTAGCAACGTAACACCTACCCGGTGGGAACGCCAGGTGGACCCCGGAAAGCTAGGTATTGGAGAAAATATGAAATAGTGTTTAAAAAGACATTTACAGAAAGTGAAATATATTTGTTTTAAACTTTTTATGTGCTTGTATTGTGTTATGTTCTTTTTCCTATACCAGAGAATTTCGTTTATACATACATACATTATATATATATATATATATATATATATATATATATATATATATATATATATATATAAATCATTTAATCTTATTTTCTTATCTTTTTCCTCAGCAACTCTGTTATTGCAACTGGACTTGCGCACTAATATTGATTTGTTCGTACTTACTTATTTATCTTCTCATAATTGTTTATGTTGGATTCTTAAGTGTATATACTAGGCTGAGTCAAAAGTTTTGCAATATTTTAGTTGTACGTGAGACACAATGCAAAGCCTTCGAATGCTTTTGCCAGAAAGGCCGTGAAAGGGAGAAACCACCCCAGACTGTAAAATGCCGAGTTCACCTGATACTCTCTAAGTGCTACAAGGAGGATTTGTCTTTAAGGCTTTTTAAGGCCTAAATGTCATAGTCTGATCGTCGGGATCTTGTAAACCTAGCGAAATTTTTTCAACTCTCTGGTTTGCTGTACTGTGCCATTACCTTTCGCATCACAAATGTATATCGTGATTTCGGCGGCGTTACGACCCAGTTCGAATTCGTAAGGCTTAAGTTCTTGAATTAGACACGTTCATCAGTTCGGCTTTTAAGCAATGCATAACGTGTCAGCGCACCAAATACCACGATACTACTAACCACAGCGGTTAGAAACCACGGCTTGAACAGCTTCGGTCACGTGATAGAACGTACGAAAAAAATGGCAAAAATTTTTAGCCACCCAATTAAAATCAATGGTAATTCGTTTATTTTCTTTTTTCAAAAGGCCGAAGCTCCTATCAATTACTCTCTGGGTGCAGTCCACTCAGTCTATATATAAAGGTAGTAATTTGGTTGATATCATGATTATTTATTGATTGCTTTTAAAGGCATGTCAACCCACCTTGAGTACTTTTATGACAAGATGTCACGTGATATACATTATATATATATATATATGGAAGTAAATAATGGATTGTTATTCGACAGTATATAAAGAAAAAATTATAACAAGGTAATTCAAGTAGAAGGAGAGATTTATTGAGAAACAAAGTCGACACTATAGCGTTTCGGTTCTAATGAACCATCATCAGGACTATTAGAGATGATATTAGTGATGTCAAGTCAACGATAGATGTGTAAATAAACGGCCAACTTTTTCATGTAATATAAAAATTTTCCCTAGGTTTTTATATTTGGTACTTTTTACGCATCCATCGTTGACTTAACATCGCTAATATCATCTCTAATAGTCCTGATGATGGTTCATAAGAACCGAAACGCTATAGTGTCGACTTTGCTTCTCAATAATTCTCTCCATTTACTTGGATTACCTTGTAATCAATTTTTCTTTATATATATATATATATATATATATATATATATATATATATATATATATATAAGCATATTCAACAATATATCAAATAAATATGAACAAAAATCCCGTCGGTGGTTGGTAACTGTTGTGGTTGATAGTATCATGGTATTTGGTGCGATGACACGTTGTGCATTGCTTGAAAGTCGAAGAGTTGAACGTGTCTAATTCGAAAACTTACGCCTTACGAGTTCGAACTGGGTCATAACGCCGCCGAAATTTTGAAAAACATCCCGTCGATGAATCTGAAAAGGAATCCATTAACAAAAAGAAATAACTGTAATTGTATACTTCACCGCATAATTTAGTTAAATTATAAATTAGGAACACTTAGTAATAAAAGCCGAGAGTGATGGAAAGAGCTAGTGTCCAATCTATTCTATTCTTCTTTTTACCCTCTCTGTTTCAAATAATTCAATATAATAATTTAATTTTAAATAAGATTAAATCCTTTTTTTATAAAAAGAAATATTATGCATAACTTTCATTATCGTTTATTTCTTTTATTTTATTTTCCTTTTCTTTCCATTTTTTTCTTTCCTTTTTCTTTTATTTCTATTAAACGTAATCTAATGCATAATGTAATAACTTAATTTTAGGTGATATTAAATGCTTTTTTCATTTAAAAAACATATTAAAAGAAATCTTACGAATATTTGTTTTAAATAGAAAACAATTAAAACAAAATAAAGATAAGTGCAATGTTTTTATATGTTTTTATTTAGCTTCGTTAGTTTTTATAATTTGATATGATATTCTATTACACTAAAACTTCATCCCAGTTAGTGAGGGCTGTAGAATATACCGACCGCATTTCAGCAAAGGAGTAAGACCACCTCCACCAATATTCTAGATATGATATTAAATCATCTGATGGTTAGGCTCCAGGTTTAAAGCTTTGGGTATTGCGGAGTAACTCTTTATTGCCATTACTCCCAGGTCAACGCTGACTCGGAGGTGTAGTACCTGTTAGGATCCCATCAATATGTCAAAAAGAACTAGAATCCTAGATATGACATTAAACTGAATCTGATGGTGAGGCCCTAGTCGTGGAATTTTGGTGAATGTGGAGTACCCCTTTATGGCTATTACTCCCAGGTCCATTCTGATCTGGACTGGTAGAACCTGTTAGGGTCCAATCACTGGGTCAAACAGAAATGCTTAATCATTTAACAGTGTTAAATCAAATCATTAGTATTACGTAGCAAAATTAAATCAAATCATTTATATCACACAGCCAATAGAACTATTAATGTTAGATAACGGTACTTGAAACCATTTGTGTGCAAAAAATAAATAGCAATTGAATTATTCGTATTTCATAGCAATACTTGAAACTATTTAACTGTGTACAAACGAATAAATAACGTTGAATGGAATTATTGGTGTTGACTAGCTATACTTGAAACCATTTAACTATGTGCAAACAAATCCTTAGTTGTAAATTAGTTGTTGGTTGTTTTGTTTTACGGCATATCAACCCTTTTCGTATCATTTAACGCCGAATTATGTCATTTTGAAAAGTTTAAAACAATTCAGTTTAGTATGAATATGATTTTTTGTTTACACATAGTTAAATGTCAAAACAGTTCCATTTCAAACAATTCAATTTAGCATAAGAACACAGTTTCAATGTCAAAAACAGTTCTATTTCAAACAATTCAGTTTAGCATACAAAAACTGTTCTATTGCAAACAATTCTGTTTAGCATAAGCTACACGTTAGTTCTATTTAACTCATAGATAGAACTCTCTCAGGTACTACCATTCTGGGCCAGAGTGGACCTGGGAGTGATGGCAATGAAAGGATATTCCTCATTCCCCAAATCTCCAGTATTACTGGAACCTCACCATCAGATTGTTTAGTGTCATATCGAGGACACATGTTATGGAGGGAGGGTCTTAATCCTCTGCAGAGAACCAGTCGGTGTATTCTACAGCCCCAGCCGACTGGGCAAGTTGTAAATTTGATAGGAATACACGATGAATAGATTACTAATGTTAAAAAGCAATACTAGAAACCATGTAAACCATTCACAAGCCATACATAGTTGATATATATGTAAAAACAGGATATGGTATTAAATAATCTACAAGGGTTAATCTTAAAGCAGTATATTTAAAACGAGAATAAAATTCAACAATCGACATTATAATCCTCAAAATCAACGCATCGCTAAATAAAATGTATAAGTCTGATCAATTTATGGTTAGATAGAATTCTTGAGTCTCGAGAAATTCTGAATTCAAACCAGCTATATGTATTGACCCGACCCCTCGGTGTGGTACAAGGACATTTTTAGCGGAGTGTAGCTGATTTGTATTCTGAGTTTACTTCTTTTTGTCTGTTTGCCTTACCAAGGCTAGAAAACCCAGTCTGTTCTGTAATTTATTCATTGCAGTAATAACGGGAAAACAGATGGATTGAATTCAGTTTTCCTTCTATGTTTATTACCTTACCTAGGCTTAAAAGAACAGTCTACCCAACTATTTTTCCATAGCCGGAGAGAAAATGGATGGATTCATGCCTTTCCCTAAGCGAAATACCGACAGTCTCATCTAGGATTTGAACATATGTCCCTGATTCCGTTTCGAACGACAATAACTAAACGCCCCTCCACAAGTGAGAGTACCTGTTCGCGTCCCATCTTCGAGTCAAATGAGTCAATTTGAGATAATGTCCACAATTGTTTTTAATGACATTAATATATCGGCTCTTAGAAAATTGACATTGGAAGTAAGTATGAAGTGGTTACCTGTTTAAAATGATTGTAAAGTTACATTTTTGCACCTATACAACAGATCATAATTGTAAAACTGACTTCAATATAAAATTAACAACAGTTATTGAATAATTAATTATTCGTTCTCATTCAAGCTTTCAGGACCAGTCGGCTAAAGCTGTAGAACACTCTGATTGCATCTCTGCAGAGGGGGTAAGACCCCCCCGCCACCAACGAGTGTCCTGGGTATTACATTAAACAATCTAATTGTGAGGCTCCAATAATGCTGGAGCTTTGGGGAATGCAGAGTACCCCTTTACTGCCATTGCTCCCAGGTTCACTCAAACCCGGAATGGTAGCACATAATAGAGTCCTATCTATGGGTCAAAGAGAACTGTTTGACATTTAAACTGTGTGCTAAACTGATTGTTTGAAATAGAACTGTTTTTACATCTAACTGTGTGGAAAAAATGAGCTCAGGCTCGTTTAAAAATGTAATTAACAATATGTGTTTACAAATCATATATTTGATATATATGTGTAAATATGATTGAGCATAAAATAACCTATAATGGTTAATATGCCATAAAACCAAACCAAACCAAACCAACCATTCAGGTATTTTTTCTGTTGGTTTGTTTCAATAGTGGCTCTTATTCGTTAGAGTCTGCTTTCTCTTTGCAATAATGCTATTGTGAAAAGGCATGGATTCACTTCTCTCTCCCTTCTGACGAAACAGTTAAACGTTAATGTTGTCCAAGTAGAAACAAAACAAAACCGCCCCCCGTCAATCTCGTTTGAATACAGTATTGCAGTCTAATACGTTAGTTACTACATCACAGGGAATTCCCTTTGCCTGGTTTGCCTGAAGGAGGAATGGGCCTCGAACTGGTAATTCTTGTTTGTAAGGAAAAACACTAACTGTAATCGAAACTGCACATCTGGTTCAATCCTTCGCAGGAAACCTATAAAAACCAATAAGCAGAAAATGTACTGGGGTGAGTCGAAAGTTTTGCAATATTTTCGCTTGTTTAAATTTACGGTGCGTATATCACGTGACTGAAACAGTTCAATCCGTTGTAGGTTTGGTTTGGTTTGGTTTGGTTTTATGGCATATAAACCATTGTTGGTTAATTAATGCCAAATCCTATTTACACATGTATATCAAATATATGATTTGTAAACACATTTTGTAGATCCATCCAGTTAAATGATCAAACAGTTTTATTTCTTACAATTCAATTTAGCATGAGTCAAAAAAGTTAAATGGTTGAAAGTACTGTTATATATCATTAACAATTCAATCAAACAACAGCGATTTGTTTTCACATAGTTAAATGATCAAGCAGTTCTATTTTTAACAATTCAATTTAGCATAAGTCATTTGTTTGCACCCAGTTTAAATGATTAAACAGTTCTATCCGACCCATAAATTGGACGCTATCAAGTGCTACTACTTCAGGCCAAAATGGATCTGGGATGAAGTGGTACTCTGCATTTTCCAAAGCTTAATGGTTGCAAGTATTGTTATGGAATACAAATAATTTAATTTAGGCTTACAGTTAAAGAGTTTCAAGCATTGTTATTCAACACTAATAATTCTATTCAACAGTACTTATTCGTTTTCTCACAATTTAATGGCTCCATGTTTTGCTATGTATCACTAACAATTCAATTAGACATCAGTCATTTGTTAACACAGTTTAAATGTCAAACAGTTCAATTCAACCCATAGATAGGACCCTATTAGGTGATACCATTCTGGGCCAGAGTGGACCGGGCAGTGATGGCTATGAAAGGGTACTCCTCATTCCCCAAAGCTCCAGCATTACTGGAGCCTCACAATCAGATAGTTTAATGTCATATCTAGGACATTCGTTGGGGGATGAGGTCTCATTCCTCTGCAGAGATGCAGTCAGCGTATTTTCAGCCTCAGCCAACTGTGCTGGTCGTAGTAGGTACTCGCTGTGGTTGGTAGTATAGTGGTAGTTGGTGCGCTCATATGTGGT
This sequence comes from Sepioteuthis lessoniana, assembly GCA_963585895.1. Taxonomy (NCBI): domain Eukaryota; kingdom Metazoa; phylum Mollusca; class Cephalopoda; order Myopsida; family Loliginidae; genus Sepioteuthis; species Sepioteuthis lessoniana. The sequence goes on along the minus strand of OY757922.1, from coordinate 40,249,169 downwards.
GAATTTCATCACTCAGTGAGTGATTTGAAAGTCGCATTGATAAATGTGCAACTTATGACTTACGAGTTCGAAATGGAGCGTGAAAACAATCAAAAACATTCGTTGTGAGAAAGGTGAAGGCGCACTTAATCACAGGGCAGTAGCAAGATAGTTGAAGAAATTTCGTTCGGGTTACAAGAACCTTGATGTTCAGGCAAGGTGAGGTAGGCCGAATATCGTGTATTCCGATGCCGTGCTCCAAGCCATAGAGGCAAATCAGGCGAGTAGCACTCGGAGAGTATCATTGCCATTTCTCCCAAGTCCACTCTGACTTGAAGTGTTAGCAATCGTAGAGTCTTATCTATGGGTCAAGTAGAACAAACTATGTGTACAAACAAAATGACTGATGTTAAATTGTCTGTGATACATAGTAATACTTAAAACCATTTAGCTGTGTGCAAAAAAAGAGCTCAGGCTCGTTTAATAATGTTATCTTCAAAATGTGTTTACATATCATATATATATATTTGATATATATATGTATAATGAGGATTTGGTATTAAATAACCAACATTGGTTGATATGCCATAAAACCCAACCAAATCAAATCATCTATATTTAATATATATGTATAAAGAGGATTTGTCATTAAATAACCTACAATAATTGACATGTCATAAAACCTAACCAAAACAAATCTTATATATTCAATATATATGTATAAAGAGGATTTGGCATTAAATAACCAACAATGGTTGATATGCTATAAACTTCAACCAAACCAAATCTTCAATGTCTAATATATATGTATAAAAAGATTTTGGCATTAAATAACCCCTAAAGGGTTGATATGCCATAAACCCCAAGCAAACAAAACCAAACATACATACGTAATGGTTATCATCGTAGGAAATAGAATCGTCGATCTGAGTTGACATCCTATATGGGACTGTTTACGTTTCGCTTAGTTCTATTACTCTTGTTCTTCTCCCATCTAAAGGTAAATAGTTGGGCAGACTAGGTTCTTTAGTCTTGGTAATTCATGCTGAGTTGGAGAAAGTAAACACTGTATTCAAACTCGCTGTACTTCGCTTGATAAATTGAGTTTGTATGACATCCTGCTTATGGTGAAGGAGTTGAATGAATACGCACATGGTACTCTTGTCTGGGTGGATGGGTAGGGTTTCAAAATAATCAGCTAAATTTTCGCGGGTATTTTCCCAGGCGGTATTTTGCATCTCGTCTTACAGAGTAAGGGTTGGGTTTATTGCCTAAAGAGGGATGCCGACGGAACTAAGTAATGTTTGCATTCGCTCCGGCGGGAGTTTCGATCCTTACGGAATACCCTCACACTAAACCGATCTTATGTCACATTTTGGCTTGATTGGAAGGTTAATAAATGCCCGTACATGTATATCAATTGATTGATATATGATTGCAGTACCTGTATATATATTCAAATATATATATATATATATATATATATATATATATATATATATATAAGTTGGCCAATCGTAGTCGAGTGCGACCCGAAGACTCTCTTTGCAACAATTACAAAACCGAAGCGTTGGGGAAGGTGCTACTCCTTTCCCTCGATTTCTCAATTTACTCTTGATCCGTTCCTTATGATGCCGAGTGTTAAGCAAGGAGGCATCAAATACCATTTTTGAGTCTTTGATATGGCTCGTCCAAGAATTGAACGCGACGCCTGGAATATGGACGAACTCTCAATATATGTATATATATATGCTAACAATTCCGAGCTTGCTAGGATATATATATATATATATATATATAGTGCGGAAGCAAAATATGGAATCATTTTTTAAACGTTTATTTTAGTATGATTAGTCCAATTTTTAACAAAAAACTCCATAAATCTAAATTTTCATGATTTCCTCTATTAGTCAAGCACAATCTTAAATTAAAATTCAGCTCAATATGAGTGAGCAAAAAAAAACAAAAAAAACGATAAAGAATCTA
>OY757922.1:40242204-40244704 GCA_963585895.1 Sepioteuthis lessoniana | reverse complement strand
TATAGAGAGAAAGAGTGAGGAGGGGAAGGTAGAAGTAGAAGAAGAAGTAGGTGGATGAAAGTGAAAAGTAAAATTTCGATTGCTTTATGTAATTCAACGTTTTTCCCCCTTTTTAAAGCTTTTTTTCTTCTTGTTTGTCACGAAATTTAACTATCCAAAATGTTTGTACACGAGTCTTTCGATGTAGCTCTCTCTGTTTGTCTCTTTGTCTCTGTCTCTGTCTTTCTCACACACGGACACATGCGTCCTTTTGGACGCACCAAGAGTAAAAATAATAATCAAATGGATATAGAGAGAGTATGCAGAGTGTGTGAGGGGGGGGGCAAGACGTAGATGTGGTAATTTTTATATATCCGTGTCTGGGTAGATGTACTCAATTAAAAAAAAAGCAACAACTAAAAAGAACTAAAAAAAAAACGAAAACCAAAAACTAAACATAACAGAAATCATTAAAAAAAAAAAAAAAAAAAAAAAAAACGAAGAAAAATAACTCAAAGTAAAACCAAAGAAAAAACAATACTAAAGTAGAATTGTTTATAACGGTACCGACTGTTTCTAAGCGGTCACCAATCGAAGTTATCGTCGTAGGAAATGGACACGGCGACACGAGTTCAAATCCTGGACGAGACTGATTGCATTTCACATAGCACTAATACCCTTGGGAAAGGTATGAATCCAATTATTCTCCCTCCAGCTATGGGTAAATAGTAGGGCAGACTAGGTTCTTCAGCCTTGGTGAGGCAACTAGTCTAGGAGAAGGAAAACTCTGAATTCAAACCTGTTAAACTCCGCTTAAAAATTGACCTTGTGTCATATCCTGCCCGAGCGGAAGGGTTGGTAAATAGTACCAATCGAAGTTACTAATCAGTTCTATAGCTGCTTAACTAAGTTGGTAAAGTCGGTGACCGTAGTCGAGGGTGACCCGAAGGCTCCCTTTTCGATAGCTACTACACTAAGGTGTAGGCGAGAGCGCTACTCCCTTCCCTGGATTACACCACTTCACCCTTGATTCTTACCTTATAATGCTGAGTGTTAAGCAAGGCAGCATCAAGTACCATTTTCTGAGTCTTTGGTATGACTCGACCTGGGACTGAACCCAGGTCTACTGGGCCATTGGCGATCACTCTAACCATTATGCCAATGTCCGGTATATCTTAGCTGCAATGATAAAATACTCAGGTATCAAGACTCTTTCGACTTGAGTTCTACTTTTAAAATGACCATGTAAAAAATTCTACCAGTATTAAAAATGCTAAATATATTTATCTATATATGTAGAGAGTTATACTTTATAAGTACAATATATATTCGCGTACCCTACATCATTGCACGAACTGCAACAGCACAATTCAGTTGAATATATTCATGGTCATTACCTTACTCTGGAGAACGTCACTTATAAGTTCGTTCTTGCTTCTCCAGCAGTGTCCTGCATGTCTTGTTCATTTGATTTGAATGTTTTTTGAGATGAGAGGTAGCTGTTTTGTGGGATGTTGCTTCCAGGACTTGTTCAATATAGATCGTAGTATTCTCGTGCAATTGCCATCAAACCTTTTCTACATAAGCTTAGTCAGCATGGACCCCTTCATACGGACGAGCAGGCGTTGGACGATCCACTAGAACCTATCTACAACAGCTCTGTTTGGACACAGGATGTAGTCTGGAGGACCTGCCAAAGGCGATGGATGATAGAGATGAATGCTAGCGCTACGACATGATGATGATGATTATTGTCTCCCTGAAATGACTTAAATTAGATGGAGTTAACCAGGGTTGCATAGTCCGGACAGTAGCTCCTGGTAGCCAGTTTTAAATAAGCTTCCAAATGATCATTAGTCATGGTGGAATGGTACTTAGCTTTAATAATCTTTCTATGGGAAAAGGCAGACTCACAAAATTTAGTAAAGCCAAATATGGCAGGGAGGTTCGGTGATAAGCATCTATAAAAAAAATTTTTTTGAATGGCATGCGATCTACCCGAACTACCTTTGTGATCTACTGGTCGAACATGAACTACGTATTAGGGACTCTCGATCTAGCAAAAACCAATACTTTGAGCATCACTTGAACGATATTGACTAAAGTTTGATGAATATTGTCAATAGTAATTAGGAATTAGGAATCAAGTTTGGTTTTATAGCATATCAATCCTTGTCGGTTATTTAGTACCGAATCCTGATTTTACATATATATTAAATATATGATTTATAAACAGATTTTGTTGATACACACTATTAAATGATCAAACATTTTTATTTCTAACAATTTAATTTAGCACAAGTCAAGAAAGTTAAATGGTTCCCTGAATTGTTATGTATCACCAACAGTTTAATTAAACATCAATCAATTAAACAGATAAATGATCAAACAGTTCTAGTTCTAACAATTCAGTTTAGCCTCTCATTTGTTTGCATACAGTTTAAATGTCATTCAGTTCTATTTAAAACATAGATAGGACTCTATCAGATGCTACCACACTGAGTCAGTGTGGACTCGGGAG
>OY757922.1:40149704-40239704 GCA_963585895.1 Sepioteuthis lessoniana | reverse complement strand
AACAAACCTCTCCTCTCGAGTAGGATGCGACACAAAGTCACTTTTTTTTACCGAAGTTTAAAAGATTTAAATACGAAGTTTTCCTTCTTTTTGACCAATTGCTATACCAAAGTTAAAGAGTCAAGTCTATCTAACTATTTACTTATAGCTGGAAGGAGAATGAATTGATTGATACCTTTTCCAAGGGTATTAACAATAGGTGAAATGCGAACAGTCTTGTCTAGGATTTGATTGGTTGGTTGGTTGGTTGGTTGGTTGGTTGGGTTTTATGGCATATCAACCTTAGTAAGCTATTTAACGCCAAATCCATTTTTATGAAAATAGTTCTAATTCAAACAATTCAGTTTTGCATAAGCACGCAGTTTAAAACATTTCTCTTTCAAGCTATTCAGTTTAGTCAAGTAGTTCTAATTCAGCTAATTCAGTTTAGTATAAGTGCAGATGTTGTTTACACACAGTTAAATATCAAAACAGTCCTATATTAAACAATTCCATTTTGAGTAAGTTCAGTTTCAATGTCAAAAACTGTTTCATTTCTAACAATTCAGTTTAGCATAAACTCGCAGTTTAAATATAAGTACAGTTTAATAGTGAAAAAACATTTCTATTTCAAGCTAATCAGTTTATTCAAACAGTTATAATTCAAATAATTCAGTTTAGCATAAGTATGCATTTTAGTTCTATTTAACCCATTGATAGGGCTCTATCAGGTGCTACCATTCCGGGCCAGGAGCAATGGCAATGAAGGGGTACTCCGCATTCTCCAAAGCTCCAGCATCACTGGAACCCCACCATCAGATTGTTTAGTGTCATATACAGGACACTCGTTGGGGTGGGGGTCTCACTACTCTGCAGAGAAGCAGTCGGTGTATTTTACAGCCCTAGCCGAGTTGGCAACCAAGAAGAGAACGATTGAAAGCCATGAAAAATATATCCTATTCCAAATATTTATCTCATTGTTCAACACATACTGTTTCTTAACTTTGGTAAAGTGAGGCACAGTTTGGCTCGGTCGTGAAAGTGATGAACCATAGTGGACAGTCAGATGCCGAGCTCTCTTGTTACTCACTGGATTTGACACTATAGCTTGGAGCACGGCCTTTGAATCCACAGTTTTAAGCTTACCTATCTTGCCTGATCATCGAGGTTCTTGCAACCCTAGCGAAATTTCTCTAATCATATAGTTATTGTACTGTGATCAATTGCGCCTTCACTTTTAATGGACCAATTTTTTTTGTATTTCCCACGGTGTTATGGCTCAGTTCGAACTCGTTTCTGAATTCAGCTCCATCACAGTTTTAACTGTGCGGCTTTCAAATCAAACATATCCCTAACTACCACCATTCTACATACAACAACGAGCAACTTTTATAGTTTTAACTACTACGGTCACCTGATATCCCCATCATCGTCATTAGTCTCTATAGTCCATCGCTCCTGATAAGTCCTCTTGACAGCATCCAGTGACCGCACAGAGCTGTTTGATATAAGTCTTTGCTGGTCAGTGAACATTGGTGTGTCCATAGAAGAAAATCGCTGATGCGTTCGTTCTTATTTCTCCAGCGCTGTCCAGCATGTTTTTTTTTGGTTTTACTTGGATGGTTTGTGAAATGAGAGGTAAGTTGCTATCTTGATTGAAACACATGATTTTTGTTTTATCTGTGTTCACGTAGAGACTCAGGTCTCTTACTGCTTGCTCTAGGATATGCAGCAGTGATTCGGCTTGAGCAGATACATTTGAAAGAAATGCTAAATCATCCCTGTAGTCAACAATAGTTTGCTTCTAGACTTTTTCAGTGTGAGACTCGTTTCTTTTTAATTAGATCTATCTATGATCTATTGATGTTTGTAGTACATACTCTAGGCAGATTATGAATATAAATGGTGAAAATGTATCTCTTGGTAAGACTCCTGCGACAATGTCCAAGAGATCAGTATCACCATTGGGTGAGCGGACCATGACCTTTGAGTCCTTGTAAAGCATCATTGTAGTCGTAACAGTTTCTTTAGGAAAACCATGCACAAGAAAAATTTGCTTTATCTTTCCTCTGTGGTTGGTTAGCTGTTTTGTTTTACGGCGTATCATCCCTTTTCGGGTCATTTTGATAAAAGTTTCAAACAATTAAGTTTTATTTTGTTTACACTTAGTTAAATGTCAAAACAGTTCGATTTCAAACAATTCAGTTGAGCATAAGTACTCTGGTTGGTTGGTTGGTGTTTATGGCATATCAACCCTTGTAGGTTATTTAATGCCAAATCCACTTTTATACAAATTAACAGTTCTATTTTAAATAATTCAGCTTAGGATAAGTACAGATTGTCAAAAACATTTCTATTTCAAGCTATTCAGTTTAGTCAGACAGTTCTTATTCAAACAATTCGTTTTGCTATAAGTATAGGTTTTGGTTACTCACAGTTTAATGTCAAAACAGTTCTATAATAAACAATTTGGTTTAGCGTAAGTACAGTTTCAATGTCAAAAACAGTGCCATTTCAAACAATTCAGTTTAGCGTAAGTACGCAGTAAAGTTATATCTAATCCATAGATAGGATCCTATCAGGTGTTACCACTCCGGGCTAGAGTGGAACTTGGAGCGATGACAATGAAGGGGTTCTCCACATTCTCCAAAGCTCCAGTATTACTAGAACCTCACCATCAGATTGTTTAGTGTCATATCTGGAGGGAGGTCATACCCCTCTGCAGAGGTGCAGTCGGTGTATTCTACAGCCCCAGCCGATTGGGGAATATCTTTTCTCGGTGTAAGGAATCAAATTGGAGGAATCAAATGTATTGGAATCAAATGTATTGGAATCAAATGTATATAAAATGTATTGGAGGAATCAAATGTATTGAATAAAAAGGATTTCGCTTGGGTTGCTAGAACGTCGACGATCAGGAAATATTGTGTCGACCTTAAATCGTGGATTCCGAGGCCGTGTTCCAAGCCATAGAAACAAATCGAGTGAGTAGAGTTAGGAGAGTATCAGGCGAGGTCAGTATCTCACAGGCCAGTGTGGCTCGTCACCCCACAACCTTGGCAAAAAAATGGAATCGTGCTACCAAAATATTGCAAAACTTTTGACTCTCCTTAATAATTTGATGTTGTATTCTATTTTTGTGACTCATAAATCAAACAATCTTGTTGAGGCAAATATGAACTGAACGTTGTCAACCTGAAAAATAAAAAATAGGTATCACTTTATCGACCAATTTCATATATAACGAAGCAGTGAACTATAGTTAAGATGTGTGGAAAAAAAACACATCTTGCTTCTTCCTACTGTCATTCGATACTCGTAACAAGATTACTTTAAAATGACTGGCATTGGGAATAGTATAATACGTTTTAAAAACCTTTAGATTCGAGCAGGAGCAACCCGTATTTGAAATCATTACGTTCATTCCATTTTCATGTAGATAGATAGATCTATCTATCTATCGATCTATCTATCTACCCACACACACACGCACACGAGTTTGTTAATAGTGTGTTTGTGTGTACAAAAGTGCCCGTAATAAAATTCTGTACCGAACAATCCCCGTGAATTGATTGGTGGCGTATATCTATAACTGAATCAGCGGTTGTATAAGGAGGCTTATTAACTCGATGTGCTGATTCAGCAAATATATATACATGTTCGTGCGTAGTGAAGATGCTTCGATATAAACCCACACGCAAGAACACGCACTGAAGTTCGTACTCGACTTTTTCCCGCACAAACTATCTGAAAAATACTTCCGGCTTTATCAATGAAGAAAAAAGTCAATTCAAAATACTATAGGTTACTGGCACATTTAATCGTGAAAGAAAGAAAGAAAGAAAGAAAGGAAGGAAGGAAGGAAGGAAGGATAACAGAAGAAAATGTTAAGAAAGAAAGAAAGAAAGAAAGAAAAAAAGAAAGAAAGAAAGAAAGAAGAAAAAAGATGTTGCGGAAGGAAGGAAGGAAGGAAAGAGAAAATGAAGAAGTTACAAAAAGAGAGGAAGAACTTGGGAAAGAAAGAAGGAAATAAAGAAGACGAAGAAGTTACAAAAACAGAAAGAACGAAAGAAGAGAGAAGGAAGTTGCAAAAAGAAAAATTAAAAAATAAGGAAGCTAAAAAAGAAAGAAAGGGTGAATGACATGAAAAAAAAAAGAACGATGTTGAGCAAAATAGAAAGAAAGAAAGAAAGAAAGAAGTTGACTGATAGATCGATCGAGTGAAAAAAGTTGGGATGAAGAAACATGAAAATGAAAGAGAAGAAAGAAAGAAAGAAAAGAAGAAAATAATAAGAAGAAGAATGTATAATAAAAGCGAAAAAACAAAGATAATAAAAAAAGTATGCACCGATAGAAAGAAGAAAAAATAAAAGAATAAATACGAAGAAATAAACGAACAAATGAATGAATGAAAAAGAAAATAATGCTGAAGAGAAACGGAATACATTTATGATTGGATGAATACCCACACACAAAAGCGATAACTACAGTGAGTAGAATGTGAAAGGTTTCTTTTAAAATCTTTATCATATCTTTTATTTTTTATTCTTTTTTATTTTATTTTTTTTTTTATCACCAACTTTAAATTCAGGCATTTTAATTATCTTGTGAACTGCACTGACTGTGCCTCTGCTTCGCAGTTCACGCGTGTGCAAAGAAAAGAAAAGAAAGGAAAAAAAGAAAGAAAATACTTGTTCCACGCATGCGCGGATCAGCCTCTTTTTCGAATTGCTGAGTCATCACCGTTTGATCGATCTGATGTTTATCGGCGGGGAACAGAGTGCAAAACCAAATGACAACAATGGAATCTCTGCCAATAATAATTCGATCCGACGGCGTTTTAACAAAGCAACAAGAAATGCTTCGAAATAGAATTTTTTTTCCTTCACCACAAAGTTGCACTCTCCTCACCTTAACAGTTGTAAACACAAGAATAGAGTTATGAGCAGTCTGATTTGAACTCGTTACCTGACTATCCATCGCAAGCCAATGCAAATTGTTTTTTCTTAATCAAAGTACGAGCTTCATCATCGCCTAGCATCCTGAGTATATGACTATTAACTTCATCTGATGCTGTGACTCCAGATCTTTATAGCCATTACTCCCAGGTCCACTCTGACATGGAGTGGTAATACTTTTTAGAATCCCATCTATAGGTCAAATAGATCCGTATAAAAATTATTCGTATTGGATAGGAATACTTAGAACCATTCATCAGTGTCCAAATTATTAGTATTGGATAGGAATGCTTGGTTCCGTAATTGCGTGAACAACAAATGATTATAATTGAATAGAATTATTAATGTTAGGTAGGAATACTTGAAATCATTTAACTGTATGCAAATTATTTGTATTAAGCGACATCAAGATGTAATTGTTTACGAAGGATTATTATAATTGATAATAATAATAATAGTAAACTCTATGGACGTTTTAAACGATTGACAAGCAACATCTGACCCGAGAAAACGTAGACGTGGCTAAGAAAGGAAAACTTTAAGAAAGAAACTGAATCTCTTCTAATAGCAGCTCAAAACAACGCCATAAGGACTAATCATATCAAAGCAAAAATAGATAAGACGCCACAAAACTGCAGATATAGATTAAGTGGCGATAGAGACGAAACGATCAATCACATAATGAGCAAACGGAGCAAATTATCACAGAAAGAGTAGACACGACTGGGTGGGCAAGGTGATCCATTAGGAATTGGGCAAAGAATTGAAGTTTGACCAAGCAAACAAATAGTATATGCACAACCCAGAATCTGTCCTGGAGAATGAGACATACTAACTCCTGTGGGATTTTGAGATACAAACGGATCACTGAATCTCGGTCGGGCGACCAGACCTTGTAAAAAGAAAAAAAGTGAGAACTTGCAAAATTGTGGACTTTGCAGTCTCGGCTAACCACAAAGTAAAATTGATAGAAAGTGAAAAGAAGGATAAGTGTCTGGACCTTATAAGTGAATTGAAAAAACTATGCAACATGAAAGTGACGATAATACCAATTGTAATTGGTGCTCTTGGTACAGTCACAGAAGGATTTGTACAGGGACTGGAGAACTTGGAAATAAGAAGGCAAGTAGAGACCATCCAAACTACAGCATTGTTGAGATCGGACAGAATACTGAGAAAAGTCCTGGAGTCTTGAGGAGACTTGCTGTCATTCAAACACCAGTGAGAAACCATCAGCTATCGCTGGTGTGAAAAACATGAAATGAGTAATAATTATGATTATGTGAAAGAATATAGTTGCAAGCAAGTTATTGGTGTTAGATAGGAATACTTGAAATCATACAATTGTACTCACAAATGGTTATCATTAAATAGGTATGATTACGTTAAACTATATGAGTAGAGTGTTCGCCAATGGTCCGGGAGACCGGGGTTCAAACCCAGGTCAAGTCATACTAAAGACTCAAAAATGGTACTTGATACAGCCTTGCTTAACACTCAGCATTATAAGGTAAAGATCAAGGGTAAAGTGGAGCAATCCAGGGAATGGAGTATCGCCCTCCCCTTCACCTTGGTGTGGTAGCTATTGAAAAGGGAGCCTTCGGGTCACCCTCGACTAAGGTCGCCAACTTTACTTTACTTACTATATAATTGTGTATAAATTATTATCATAAGAATAATTCAAACCATATAACTGGGGTTGAGTTGTAATACCTGTTAGGGTCCCATCTATTGGTCAAATGGGCCTGTTTGAAAATATTCGTATTTGTACGACCGTGTGCAAAAAAGAACTCTTAAGAAACAACTACACAAAAAATATAAATATGAACACACAATGAATACGATTCCCTAACCTCTTGGCATAAAATAACCCTAAATGAGTTGACATGTCGTCAAAATTAACGAGACAATTAATCATTGCCTAATTTATCATATATATCTACCTAACCCCTCCGACACGGGCTGAATGTAACACAAGGTCGGTCCTTTTTTACTCATAGATAAGGCCTTAACAGGAACCACCACTCCCAGGCAGGGAAATATGGGAGGAATCGCAATGAAGGGATACTCCACATTCCCCAAATCTCCAGAACTGGAGCCTGATCACCAGATGCAGTTTAGTGTCCTATCCGGAACATACTTTTGGTTTTTGTTGTTTTCGGTGGGAGGGGGGTTAATGTATTCTAAGACTACTGGGCAAGAGTGTGAATACGACATGTATGGTGCAATGTTGACCCGAGTTCAAATACTGGACTAGGCTGTTTGCTGTTTCACTTCTTGCTATTCCCTATCAAAAAACATAAATCCACTTCTCTCTCCTCACCCAGCACTGGATTGGTTTGGCGTGGTTTCTTTGCTTAATGGCTTATCAACCTTCATGGGTTATTTAATGCCCTTTGAAAGGGCATGAATCCATCTCTTCTCTACATTCACCTAGCAGTGGTTTGGTTTTGTATGGTTTGGTTTTGTATGGTTTGGTTTCCGTGATTTATGGCATATCAACCTTCGTGAGTTATCTAATGCCAAAGCCATCCCCGTAGAAAAACAGCGGCGTTACTTTTCGAATTGTGCAAAAGAATTAATTCAACCATACCAACAAATGGTATATGCACAAACTAGAACCTGTTCCAGAAAATGAAACCCATAAAATTCTCTAGGACTCTGAGATACGAACAGATCACTAAGTCCCGAACTGAAGGAGTAAAAGATAGAAATGGTGTTAATTAACAAAAAGAAAACTTTTCTTCTAGTGGATTTTGCTGATTCAGAAATCAGAAAAACTGGACAAACGCTTAGATCTTGCTAAAGAGCTTAACATTTTTTAGAATATGAAAGGAATGTCAATAGCAATTGTAATTGGTTTGCTTTGGTTTGGTTTCTTTGTTTAATGGCATATAAACCTTTGTGGATCATTTAATGCCAAATCAGTCCTTACAGAAGAACAGTAGTGATACAATTTGACCCATAGCTGGAGGGGGCATAAGGGGGTTTCATAACTTTCCTAAGAATATTAATCCGAAAATAAACGTAATGTCGTTGTTAATGACATTAAACACTACGGGGACTCCTCCAATTGTATTAGTCCCCACGGAACGGTCTCCTAAGAATCGAGAAAAAACCTGGTGTTGTTACTCTTATAGTATGATAGTTTCAGATCAGTTTCTAAAACATCATCTAGGCCGTATAATTCCTCTGCCTTCTTCAGACGTCAGCAACCAAGTCGGCTGGAGCTGTAGAATACGCCGACAACATCTCTGCAGAAGGATTAGACCCCCCCCACCCCACCAAGCAAGTGTCCTGGATGGGGAAACTAAATTGCATCTGATAGTGAGGCTCCAGTTCTAGAGCTTTGGAGAATGAGGAATACACCTTCATTGCCATTACTCCCAGCTCCACTTTGACCCAGGGTGGTAGTACCAGTTAAAGTTACATTTATGGGTCAAATAGAAATATATTATTATTTTCTAAACTTGAAACCATTCAACGATGTGTAAACAAATGAGCTCTGGTTCGTTTTAGAATGTTACCTTTAAACTATTCGTTTATAAATTATATATATTTAATGTATATGTACAAACAGGAGTTGGAATTAAATAACATAGAAAGGTTGATATGCCGTAAGACACAACCAACCAATGAGACGTCTGTAGGATTTGATAACTATGTTCACCACAAAACTCCCTCTCTCTCTCTCCTCTCACACACACACTTACACACACTTTCTCTCTCTTTCTATCTCTCTCTATATTTCTCTCTTTCTATCACTCTATCTTGTTTTTAAAAATATTCTTCGGTTGGGGGTTTTAAAGCTCAGTAGGGGTTAGAGTCAGCACAGGGCAAAAAACAGTGCAAATATATGGATGTGGGTTCATGCCTTTCCTAAGGATATCAGTTCTAACTGAATGTAAACGGGTATAGAAGAAATTCAATCTCATTTTGATGATTGAAATTGTCGTGATGAAGTGTTTTTAGATAATTTCAATTTAGAAAGTACAATGTTCGCGTCTCTCTACACTAAGTGACGCCATTATATGTATGAATGATTCGCTATCTGTACACATCATTTGAAAATGATTGGGGAGGAGACACAGAGGAATCTATGAACTGAACAAAAAAGGCTCCAACTGTCTTTGAACTTTAAATAATAACATGAGTTTATAAGTTATAAATAAAGTATGTTTTCAATGCGATTTGATTGGTCAGCCGTGACACGACCCACACGTCACGAAAGCAAAGAAAGTAAGCACTTTACACACAGATATGTTCTTGTTTCATTAATCTTGAATTAAATGCCAATTTATCAGCAACGACAATAACGAAAATTCGGTTAGCAGTTGCATGATAAAATCTTTTTTTAATAACCACATTTAAAAAAGAAAGTTTTTTTTTCTTATCTATATATTATTAACATTTTCATAACGTCTCCATGTAACCGTAACCCAAGGAGAAACAGCTAGTCATTGCGAGTTTTTACTACAGAGATACATCTAAAATGCCCTAACTTATAGAATAAAGCAATTTCCTGTACAGTCGGCAATCGAATGATTGGTCTGTGGGATCTGTTGTGCCCTGATCATTATTATTTATCTCTCTCTCCTCGCTCTCTCCTCCGTCTCTCTGCGCATATATACGCATATTTATTGGAGGTCGGAGAAATACGAGGATCATTAAATAACTTTCCAGACTTTTTTCGTATGGACACTTTTATTGATAGTACACACATGAAACTCTAGTCCCCTTCCAAGTAATCTCCTCCGGCTGCAATCCAATTGTTGTACCGTTCCAAAAGTTTCTGGAAGGCCCCATCGAAGTCCTCTTGTATGAGCGTGTCAGTGACCTTCGTCACAGCCATTTCATCTCCTCTGAGCTTAGGGAATAACCAAAAGTCACAGGGAGCAACGTCTGGACTATAGGAAGGGTGAGGAACTGTTTTGATGCCCATCTTGGTCAAATAGTCTGTGACAAGGATGGAGTTGTGGACTGGTGCATTGTCCTGGTGGAAATGCCACTGACCCAATTTGAAGACTGCTGGCCTCTTCCGACAAAATCTCTTGCAGAACTCCCTTAAAACCTCAACATAGTAACCCTAACCCTAACTCTTTGGCCTATCAACTCTGGTGTATTGACTTCTTTACTCCCCCCCACCTCTCATCATCCCTCACAGACTTCCTGCCTTCTTTGAATCTCTTATGCCACTCAAAAACTGATGCTCGCTTCATGCAAGATGGTGGAAAAGCAGTCTGAAGCATTCCATACGTTTCTGTGTCGTTTTTTCCAAGTTTAAAACACAATTTTATTGCATATCGTTCATCCTCACGTCCAGATTGCATTTTTGAAATTCACCAGCTGTGACAGTCAGGTTTTAAAAGGGTGTATTCCAATTCCTGTTGTAGCTATTCATTTGAATCTGAAATCCTAAAAATTAGTCAGTCATCTTATAAGATGTATAGCAATAACATAGTGAATTTTCAAAAGTCTACGACAATATTAGATGCCTGTACAAAAAAGGTCTGGAAATTCATTGAAGGCACTATATATATATATATATATATATATATATATATATATATATATATATATATATATATATATATATATATATATATATATATATATATATATGGTGTTTGTATGTGTGAGCCTACTCATTTCCAGTAGCGTAATGGTTAAAAACCCTTGACTTCACACTCAAAGCCTGTGAGTTCGGACTCCAGTCCATCTATAAAGTTTTCTTTCGGACGAATATCCTTGGGAAAGATTCGAACCTTTTTACTCGTGGTGTAATGGTTAAAACGATGGACTGCGGAATCGTAGAACGCGAGTTCGTACTCCAGTCGCGCTATTACGTTCACTTTCGGGCAAATACCCTTGAGAAAGGTATGAACCCCCCTATCCTCCCAGCTATGGGTTAAATAGTACAACTACTGTTCTAGGAGAATAGCTTTAGCATTAAATAATCTACAAAGGTTGATATGCCATTAAACAAAGAAACCAATCGAACCTATTTAGCTATGGTTAATTAGTTTCATTGCTGATCTTCAAGGATGGCTTCGGAATTAAATAACCCGCCAAGATTTGTTTATTATAAAACAAAGAAACTAAATCACATATATATGAATTTAATTGTAATAAGACTGTCATTCGGAGGGAAGTCGACATTTATTTATTTAAAGTAATATCCTACTAACCAGTATTTGGGGAATGTGGAGTACTCTTTTATTATTATCAATATCAGGTCTAATCTGATCTGCAGCTATTTTAGTTTGGTTGGGTTTTATGGCATATCAACCATTGTAGGTTATTCAAAGCCAAATCCGGTTTATTCATATATATTAGATATATATGTTTTGGTTTGGTTAGATTTTATGGCATATCAACTATTGTAGGTTATTCAACGCTAAATCCGGTTTATTCATATATATTAGATATATATATGTTTTGGTTTGGTTGGGTTTTATGGCATATCAACCATTGTAGGTTATTCAACGCCAAATCCGGTTTATTCATATATATTAGATATATATGATTTAGTTCGGTTAGATTTTATGGCATATCAACCATTGTAGGTTATTTAATGCAAATCCTGTTTATACATATATCGAATACATGATTTTTAAACAAAGACTTTGAAGGTAACATTTTAAATAAGACAGAGCTCATTTGTTTACACAGTCAAATGATTTCAAGTTTTATTATGTTCAGTTTGGTTTGGTTTGGTTTTATGGCATATCAACCATTGTAGGTTATTTAATGCCAAATCAATTTTTAAAACTATCAACAGTTCTATTTCAAATAATTCAGTGTAGCATATTTACAGTTTTTGTTTACACACAGCTAAATGTCAAAACTGTTCTATTTCAAACAGCTTAGTTTAGCATAAGTACGCTGTTTAAAGGTCAAAAACAGTTCTACTTCAAACTATTCAGTTTAGTCAACAAAGTTAAATGGTTCCAAGTATTGCTATGTATCGTAAACATTTCAATTGAACGTCAGTCATTTATTTATACTCAGTTAAATGTAAAAAAAAACAGTTCAGTTTATCATAAGTACGAAGTTTTAATGTCAAAACAGTTCTATTTCAAACAATTCAATTTAGCATAAGTTAAAATTTAGTTCTATTCGACCCATAGATAGGATTCTATCAGGTGCTACCTCTCTGGGCCAGAGTGGACTCGGGAGCGATGGCAATAAAGGGGTACTCAGCATTCTCCAAAGCTCCAGCATTACTGGAGCTTCACAATCAGATTGCTTAGTGTCTTATCCAGGACATTCGTTGGGCGGGGTTTTACCCCTCTGCAGAGATGCAGTCGGTATATACTACAGCATCGACTGACTAGGCCACAGGACACTCATGGGGGTGGGGGGCTTTCCTCTCTGCAGAGATGCAGTCGCTATATTCTACAGCGTCGACTGACTGGGTCACAGGACACTCGACAGGAGGTGTCTTTCCCCTCTGCATAGATGCAGTCGGTGTATTCTATAGTATCGACTGACTAGGCCACAGGACACTCGTGGGGGTGGGGGGCTTTCCCCTTTGCAGAGATGCAGTTGGTATATTCTACAGCGTCGACTGACTGGGTCACAGGACACTCGATAGTGGAGGTTTTTCTCCTCTGCATAGATGCAGTCGTTGTATTCTACAGCGTCGACTGACTAGGCCACAGGACACTCGTGGGGGTGTGGTGGGGGCTTTCCCCTTTGCAGAGATGCAGTTGGTGTATTCTACAGCATCGACCGACTGGGCCATTCTATATTCAATTTTACATTTTGCTGACATTTAAATGGTTATCTACATTATTTGTAAGTGAATTGTTGGTTGGTAATTTTATTCTTAAATGAGTTAGAGATTATTTATTTGCACACAATGAAACGGTTTCAAGTATTGCTACCCAGCATGAATAATTCTATCTAAAATTAATCATTTGTTTGCATACAGTGAAAAGTTTTTAAGTGTTGCTAACTCTAATAGTTGTATTTGCTCACGGTTAAATAGTTTCAAGGATTGCTATGAGGTGCCCGTGGTGTAATTGTTATCGTCGTAGGAAGTGGACACGGCGACTCGAGTTCAAATCCTGGACGAGACTGATTGCATTTCACGTAGCACTAATACACTTGGGAAAGGTATGAATCCAATTATTTTTCCTCCAGCTGTGGGTAATTTGTAGGACAGACTGGGTTCTTCAGCCTTGGTGAGGCAACTAGTCTAGGAGAAGGAAAACTCTGAATTGAAACCTGTCAAACTCTGCTTAAAAATTGACCTTGTGTCATATCCTGCCCGAGCGGAGGGGTTGGGTAAATAGGATTGCTATGTAATACCAATAATTCAATTTCTACACTCGGTTAAATGGTTTCAAGTATTGCTATTCAACACAAGTAATTCTTTTCGAAATTACTCATTCGTTTGCGCAGTTAAATTGCTTTAATATTGCTATGTAACACTAATAATTCAATTTTATATCAGTCATTTATTTCCACATGGTACAATGGTCAAAGAGTTTTATTTGACTCATAGATGGGACTCTAAAAGGTAATTCCGCTCCAAGGCCGAGTGGACCTGGGATTAATGACTGAAGGGAAACTCCACATTCTCCTAAGCTCACCATAAGATAGTTTAATATCAAATACAGAACACTCGTTGAGGGTTTCTTATTTCTCTGCAGAGATGCAGTCGGTGTATTCTATAGCTCCAGCCGGTTGAGCTGAAAAATGATTAATATTATATAGAATTATTATTGTTGTTTCAGTTTTGTTGTTTACGTTAACGCCAAGACCATCCGTCTACAAGAACAATAATGGTACTATTTAAACCCATAGATGGAAGGATAAGGGAGTTCATATCTTTCCCAAGAGTGTTTGTCCGAAAGTGAACAGCGCAACTGGAGTTCGAACTCATTTGCTACGATTCCGTAGCCCAGCGTTTTAACCATTACACCACGTAGACACCATTGGATAACACTCCTTTAATCTATTCAACCGTGTGCAAACAAATAAACACTGGTTCATTTTGAAATGAGGTTACCTACAAACTATTCACTTATATATATATTTGGTATTGAATGACCAGCATAATTTGATATGCCATAAAACACAAGCAACCAAACAAACTATTTAGACCGAATCGCACGTTTAGCTGTGTAGCTTTCAAATCACACACAGAGTGAAACAACGCACAGCGTGTTACCACACCCACTAACACAATATTACCAACTACACCAGTACCAGTACCTAACATGTTTTGAACTGCTTTGGTCACGTGATATCCACGCTGCAAACTCGCGCAAGGCAAATTTTTTATAAAACATTTGACCCGCCTTAGTATATATATATATATATATATACCTTTAGATTTTGATATAGACATACTGAAAAATACACTAGCCTCCATGAGTAGACAATGAATTTCAATATGGCCTTAAAGCTAAGAAAATTTCCGCATCTATATCTGAGATCAACTGAGGTTACTTGATGTCATCTCTCTCCTAATATGCGAAAAGGTGCTTCCTAAGTCTATCATTAATATTTGGAGAACCAAACATGAAAAAAGAAAAAAAACTAGAATACAAACAGTCGTTTAGGGTGCAGTTTACTCCCCCTCTTTCTCTCACTCTCTCTCTCTCTCTCTCTCTCTCTCTCTACATCGTGTACATTTCATATTCTTTTGGTTCCTATTATTTTATTCTATGTTCGTTTTTCACACTAATTTTAATTGGTGGCTTTTCACTGAAATCTAGGTGACAACAAGTCATATCAGGTCTCCGGGACTTTTCTGAGTATTCTAGCCAATCTTAGCAATACCCTAATCTGTATGGTCTCGATTCTTGCTTTGATCTCCAATTCCTCCCGTCTCTTTTCCAAACCCTTGGGGAATGTTGCAAGCGAACCAACTTCTCTTGCTATCACAGTTACTTTCAGCTTTTTTCAGCTGTCTGGCAAGATCCAAATATTTGTCTATTTTTTTTTTTCATTTTCACTCTGCAGTCGGCCGACACAGCAAAATCTGCAAGATCTTTTTTTTTAAAATTCAATTTTAAAAAAAATTAATTAAAACTAACTGTGGTCTTCTGGTCGGGATTGGGTGGTCCGTTTGTTTCTCAAAATCCCAAAGAATTTCATGGGTCTCATTTTCTAAGACGGATTCTGGTTTGTGCATATACATTTTGTTAGTATGGTCAAAATCTAATCTCTTGTACAATTCCCAGTGGATCACCTTTCCCACCCAGTCGTGCCTAGCCTCGTTTTCCTTTTTTCGACAGTTTGCGACATTCGCTTATGATGTGATTAAACGTTTCACTTCGTCACATAATCTACGTTTATTATTACATTACTCCTTGCGAGTTTTTTCATACCAGTGTTAGTTGATCGTCTTTCACAGGAGTCTGGGTGACAGCAAGTCTCCTAAAGTCACCAGGACTCTTCTCAGTATTCTGGTCAATCTCAACAATGCTTTAGTTTGGATGGTCTTGGCTCGTCCTCCAATTTCTAATTCTTCCAGATCCCTTATCAAGCCTTTGGAGGTCGTTCGAAGCACACCAATTACAATAGGTATTGCCGCAACGTTTATGTTCCACATTTTTTTCCTGTTCGTTGGCAAAGATCTAAGTACTTGTCTCTCTTTTCGTTTTCTTTGGTTTTCACTCTGTGGTCCGTCGAGATGGCAAAAGCAATTATTCAGCAGATTCTCTTTTATTTTAATTTTTTTTAAATCCCTAAGTCTGGTCTTCTGGCCGAGATTAGGCGATCCGTATGTATCTCATAATCCCAGGGGGGGTCCTCGTAGTGTAATGGTTAAAGCGATGGACTGCGGAATCGTAGTAAGTGAGTTCGTACTCTAGTCGTGCTATTACGTTCACTTTCGGGCAAATACCTGTGGGAAAGGTATGAACCCCCTTATCCTCCCAGCTATGGGTTAAATAGTACCACAACTGTTCTTCTCGAAGTATAGCTTTGGCATTAAATAACTTACAAAGGTTGATATGCCATTAAACAAAGAAACCAAACCAAACCAATCATAATCCCAGAGAATTTTGTGTATCTTATTCTCAAGGAAGCTTACTGTTTCGTGTAAATACTATTTCGTAGTATGGTCAAATTTCAATTTCTT
The DNA here is from genome assembly GCA_963585895.1 of Sepioteuthis lessoniana. NCBI lineage: Eukaryota > Metazoa > Mollusca > Cephalopoda > Myopsida > Loliginidae > Sepioteuthis > Sepioteuthis lessoniana. The sequence continues at coordinate 40,223,666 of OY757922.1, read as the reverse complement.
GCACAATTCCCAGGGGGATCATCTTTCCCACCCAATCGTGTCTAGTCTTATAGTATTTTTGTGCTAAATTCCTGCATTTGCTTATGTTTTGTCTTTATTACCACATAACCTATGTTTGCTATTTTGTTGCGTCTTGTCTATTTTTGCTTTAACATAGTTTGGTCCTTATGGCATTGTTTTGTGCTGCTATTAGAAGAGATTAAGATTCTCTCGTCAGGTTTCCCTTTGTTAGCAAAGTCCAAGTCTTCTCGTGTGAAACTTCGTATTATTATTATTATCATTATTATTATTATTATTATTAGTTAGCTGGTAGTCTTTCACTAGAGTCAAAGTGACTTTACTGACTTTTAAGTATTTTAGCCGGTCTTAACAATGCAATAGTCTCCTTAGTCTCGATCTTTCCCCTAATCTCTAGTTCCTCCAGTCTTTCTTTTAGCCTATGATTGGTATCACGCTCAACTTCGTGTTTCTTATTTTTTACAGCTCTCTGGCAAGATCCAAGTATTTGTCTATCTTTCTGCTTTTTTTTTTTTACCTTTGTGATCCACCAGAAAAGCAAAATATATAAGAGGAGAAATTATTTTTCTTGGTCATTAACACTAATTCTATCCTTTTGGCTGGAATTCGCTGATCCGTTTGTTTCTTTAAGTCCCAGAGAATTTTATGGGTCTCATTTTCTGAGAAAGATTCTGGTTTGTGTATTTGTTAGTATGGTTAAAAACTAATCTCTTGCTCCATTCCCAGTAGATCATCAGCCCAGTCTGGAACAGTAGAATACACCGACTGCATTTCTACTGAGGGGTATGACCCCCTCCCCAATGAGTATTCTGGTAATGACACAAAACCATTTAATTATGAGGCTCCAGTCTTGGAGCTTTGGGGAATGTGGAATACCCCTTCATTGTCATTCCTCTAGGTCCACTCTAACCTTGAGTGGTAGCACCTGATAGAGTCCTATCTATGGATCAAATAGAACTGTTTGACATTTAAACTGTATTCAAACAAATGACTAAAAGTAAAATGAATTATTAGAAATAGAACTGTTTTATCATTTAATTGTATGTAAACAAACGACTGATGTTTAATTGAGTTTTTAGATATTCATAACAATACTTGGTTCAATTTAACTGTATGCAAACGAATAAGTAATGCTGAATAGAATTATTAGTAATAAATAGAAATACTTGAAACTCTTGCACTGTGTGATTAAATTGAATTATATGTATTACGTAGAACTATTAATTTTATTTGCGCATAGTTCCAAGTGAACTATGCGCAAATAAATGAATAGTTTTGAATAGAATAATTAGTCTTAAATTACGATACTTATAATCACCTCACTGTGTACAAACAGATGATTAATATTGAAGCGAATTATTATAGAATTGGTTTGGTTTGGTGTTATGACATATCAAGCACTGTAGGTTATTTAATGCCAAATACATTTTTATACAAATAAACTTTTCTATTTCAAACAATTCAGTTTAGCATAAGTACGCAGTTTAAACACTGTAAATATAAAAAGTTAATTTCGAACAAATCAGCTTAGCTTAAGCACACAGTTTAATTCTATTTGACCCACAGATAGGATCCTGTCAAGTGCAGCCATTCCAGGCCAGAGTGGACCTGGGTGCGATGGCGATGAAGAGGTACTCTGCATTCCCAAAAGCTCCAGCATTACTGAAACCTCATCATCAGATTGTTTAGTATCATATCCAGGACACTCGTTGGGGGAGGCTTACTTCTCAACAGATATCCAGTCAGTATATTCTATAGTCCCAGTTGACTGGGCCATAGAATTGTTAGTGTTAGATAATAATACTTGAAACAATTTAACTTTCCCTTTTTTTTAGCCATGTCCAAGTTTTCTAGTGTGTGATTTTGCTTGTTTATCGCTTGAAATATCCATACAGTTATTTTTCTAATTACTTTTGTTCTGTTGAACCTCGTGTTATCTGACTTGTTTATGGTGCCTGTCATCAGCCTTCTTTTGCGCTTTTAATGTAATCTTCGAGTCATTGTATCGATGCATCAACGTTATCTTCAATGCTGGAGAGTACTCTTCCACCTTCTTTTCTTGACATATACAGTCTGTCTACATCATCTCTTGGATGTAAGGCCTTATGCATGGTCATTAGTTTTCTTGTTCTCTGGTCCATTTGTTTAAGTTCTTTCCGTATCGACTTTAACAATGGTCCAGAGTATCTTACGTGTGGAACATTCTAGGTGTTTATCCCTTTGATGAGATTTCTGCTACATAGTTTGGCTTCGAGTAGTTTTCTCGTTCTCCTGAGGTATTTAAAAAAAATTTCATTCATCTCCGCTTGTTTGATGGTGTCCGCTTCATGTATTCCAAAGAATCTGTAAGTTTCCTTTTCTCCGAGCGTTCTGATTTTTTCTTGATTTGATAGTTCCATTCCTCCCATCATGTGTCGTTTTCTGCTTTTCCTTATTAGCGTGGTACATTTTTCTCTACCAAAATCCATACCTATGTCCTGACTGTATATTTTCATTGCGTGTATTAGGGTTTCTAATTCTTTTTCATTTTGGTAAAGAGTTTGATGTTGTCCATTTACATTAAGTGGTTGATCTTTTCTTGCAATTTTCTAAGTTTGCATATCCTCTGCATTTCCTGACTATGCGGTTGAGTGGCACCATCGCTATAACAAATAGTAATGGTGATAGCGCATCTCCCTGGAATATGCCTCTGGGGATTTTTACCATAGCTAAGCTTTTTCCTCCTGTTGTCATTTCTGCTCACCAGGTTTCCATGGTTTTTCGATAAACTTTGACTTCATCGGATATCTTGTTCATTTTGAGACAGTGTATTATCCAGCTTTGGGTGACTATGTCGTAAGCCCTTTTGCGGTCAATCCACGCAATAGCTACATTTTTTCGTCTCGTTTTCCTCTCGTTGAGGATTTGTTGATCAATATTTAGTGATTCTCCTGTTCCTCTTGTTCTTTTGCGGCATCCTTTCTGTTCCTCGGGGAACAGTCTGCAGCTTATCAATGAGTAGTAAATCTCCTCCCTAATTTGTGCTGTTATTATTTTCCACATTATCGGTAAGCACGTTATGGGTCTATATTTGTTTGGGACGGTTCTTTTTGGGGGTCTTTCTGGATCAAGATGGTCTTTTTTTGTCATCCATTTGGGTATATCTGTTTCTTGAAGGCATCTATTTATTTCGATAACCAGTCTTTCATGGATGGAAGGGAATTTTTAAAGCAGAATGTTTCAATTTGACATTTTTATCATGAGTAATATATTGCAGCTACACAAGATCCATGAGTCGTTTATTATCTGCACGCCTGACACAGATGTGACGAAGCATCCTTTTGGCGAGGGAGCTTTTCAGCGTGTCCAAAAAATACACATTTATTAAGTTTTAACTTAGTTAAAGGCCACGTTGAAGCTATGGTCAATAAAATTAGCTGATATAGGTAAATCTTGTACAATTTGCTGCTATTTCTGTATTGTCATTTTGGCTTTTGTTTTTTTATTGCCGTTAACCATTGGAATCTTGTAACTTCTAAAACTAGTCCTTTCATAAAGATGATTATTGACATTTTGGCTTTTGTTCTTTTATTGCCCCAGACCATTTAGCCCTTTCAGAAAGGTGATTAGACTTTATTCCTATCCAACCTCTCTCGTTCTAGACACTAATTGTTCACCTCTTAATCATGGATTCAAATAATATTCTAAATATATTAATTTTACTTTAAGTGTTCAAAGATAATACGGATTTTGAAAGAAAAATATCTAGCATGCATTTTGAAATAGTGGAGTTAAGACAGGATTTCAGATTAACCGCTTCGCCTTTTCATTTAAATCACAGATAATATTCTACAAAGATTTTAATTTGAAAGAAAACATAATAAAGTCTAATATGCATTAAAATCAACAGACATTTTATACGAACCTATCGTCTTTTTATTCAAATCACAGATAGGAACCAGCAAAGATTTTTCGTTCAGTCGACTTCTGTCGGCCCCTGGGTTTTTCATGTGTTGGAATTTTTCTCTGGAATTCTTTTTTTTCTTTTTTTTCTAATATAAAGTTAGTCACGTGACCAATTATTATTATTATTATTATTATTATTATTATTATTATTATTATTATTATTATTATTATTATTATTCCTTGTAAGTTTTTTCCTCCAGTGTTAGCTGATGGTGTTTCACTAGAGTCTCAGTGACAACAAGTCTCCTTGAGTCTCCAGGACTCTGCTCAGGATTCTCGCCGATCTTAATAATGCTGTAGTTTGAATGGTTTTGGTAGCTCCTCTGATTTCCAACTCTTCCAATCCCTTTACCGAGCGCACCAATTATAATTGGTATCACCATCACTTTCCTGTTTCAAAGTAGAGAACGCTATGATCAGTAGAGTGGGGTACAAAATCCACAAGATGACAACTCCCTTTCTTTTGGTTACTTAATGCTATGTGTAGTCCTCTGGCCAGGATTGAATGACCTCTGTGTGGCTCAAAATCCCCCCAAATCTTATGCATCTCTTTTTCTTGGACATATTTCTTGCACATTTCCCTTGAGACCACCATTCCCATCCAGTCATATCTGCTCTCGTATTTCTTTTTTAGTAGTTTGCTGAATTCACTTCTGTTGCCGTGTCAGTACTACTGTATGGTTAATCCAAAGCTTGACATCAATGATATCATAGAAATTTCAAGAACGAGGTTAAAGTTACTGTCGTCTATTCCTCTCTAGTTTCAATAGAACTCGAGAGTGATTCAAAAGGTTTGACACGGGCTAAAGGAGCCCTTTGGGAACCTTTTGCGACGGGAGACCATTTCATATACCTCGGTAGCAATATCTCATCTACTGAAAGCGATGTCAACATACGCATAGACAATGCACAGACGGCTACTGGGAGCTAACGTCCGTATGAAAACCTGATCTCTCTGATAAAATAAAACCGGAATTCTTCCTAGTTGTTGCCATGTCAGTACTACTGTATGGTTGGACCACTTAGATTTGCCTCTCACGCCTTGGAGCGCGGCCTCCGAATTCAAACTTTTAGGCTTAGCTGAACTTGCCTTATTATCGAGGTTTTTGCAACCTGAGTGAAATTTCTTCAACCATTTGCTTACTGTAGTTTGATAAAGTGCATCTTTCTCTTTCGCACCACAAATGTTTTTTGTTGATCCAGTTCGAACTAGTAAAGCATAAATTCCCGAATTAGAATACTTTACACGACGTTGATCAGCGTAGTTTTCAAATCAATGTACAACGTTTCAGCGCACTAACTACCACGATACTACCAACCACAACCGGCATATTTCACGGCTTGAACTACTTCGGTCACGTGATATAGCGCGTAGCGAGATAATACAAAACTCTAAACTCGCTTATTTACCTTTAGATGTATTCATGCATTTCTGAATTTCCGATGTGAAACACAATCAGCTTCGTCCAAGATTTGAACTCGAGACGCTGGTTCCATATCCTATATCGATAACCGAACCGCCGAGCGTGCCTTCTCTCCAAATAACATGTAAAAGATTGTACAAGGCTACAAGGCTACGAAAGTACAAACAGTAGAGAAGTGCATAGTCTGACCAACTATTTCACTCATAGTCGAGAGTCAAAAAGAGAAGAGATGCGCGGTCGTGTCCTCCTGGAATCCATGCCTTATTATTGGGAAGGGAACTGCAAACAAGATTTGAACCCAGATCGCTGAGACCATTTTGTACGACGATAACCGTTACATCATGCGCACCATCGGAATTTAAATATATGCTGTCAATGTACCATGTATAATTTGGTTTCTTAATGGCATATCAACCTTCATAGGTTATTCAATGTCAAATCTATCCTTGTCGAAGAACAATATTCCACCCATAGGCAGCGGGAATAAACGAATTCGTACTTTTCCCAAGAGTATTAGTCTGAAAATGAACGTAATAGCGCGACTAGAGTTCGAACTACGATGTCGCATTCTAGCATATGAGCCACTACGCCCCGGGGACCACACCAAATCATTCATAGTATCATTTGATGACTTCTATTCGGGCTCGATCTGTCGGTGGGTCTTAGAATACACTAATTATATCCCCTGCAGAGGGCAAAGAACCCCAACCAACCTGGATATGATACTAAACAGTGTCTGGTGTTGCGGCTCCTGTTCTGGGGATCTGGGGAGTGTGGAATACCTTTTTATTGCCTTTACTTCTAGGTTCACTCAGACTCGAAATGTTAGAGTATCATCTACCGCTGAAATAGATTTGCTTAAAATTATTCGTATTCGATAGGACCATATGCAAAAAATTGTTAAGAAACAACTACAAAAATGTAGATATGAATTAACTGTCGGGAGACAATAGATAATTATCCCCCTTAGAAAATGGGTGTGTTCATTAGGCGCTTCGTGGACTGTCATACGATAGCCTCAGAAATCGATTCTCAGATCTCTTTTCTTTAAACAGTAGGGAAGTTGTCTTCTATCTTTGCAATGGAACAGTAAAGAGACACTTTACTTTCCCCTCTCATCAAGTATCATTTTGTACCCCTTTCATTTACCGATTATTCATAGAATACTATGTGCATATTTCAAGATGTTTGGATATAGTCGTGCATTATTTCAATACTATTAGTACTTCCAGGCACAAGTACTTAATGGTTAATGTAATAAAATATTAAATTAGAAAAACTAACGAAATTAAATTAAAAGTTTTTGTCTTACTGTAATTGATTTCAGTGAAAAAAAAAGTAACCATAGGATTGTTTTTAATACGTTTGAGTATAAGATAATTATATTAAAAATCAATACCATTAAGTAATCTTTTATTATACCCAGTTTTATTTAAAACAGTATGCAAATTACCCACACCATATATTACATAAACTTTTATTTCTTCGTGATATACAACGCACATTGCAGTATTTTAGACGCATTTATAATTTGGGCTGTTTTGATGTAAATCAAATTCAACTCGACTTTAATAGAGACATTGTTAATAAACAAGATGCTCATTAAATTTAAATAATGAAAATTTTATAATTATTGAGGACATAACGTAAATGAGCAAGGAAATTTTGACATCGATGGTGACGTAGTTTCGGTTACAGACAAATACATAATCTCCTTTATAGTAAAGAATATATTAAATATTTCTTTGGGTGCAAAGGAGTTTATTTTGTCTTTCCTTATATTTATTCAGTATCAGTATCTCACAAGAATACTAATATTAATATTGTTCCTTGGTGAGTGTGGCCTAGTCGGCTGAGGTGTAGAATACATTGACTGCATCCTGCCGAGGGGTAGGACCCCCCGCAACGAGTGTCCGGATATGACATTAAACAATCAGATGGTGAGGTTCCAGTAACGCAGGAGCTTTGGGGAATACGGAGTACCCTTTCATTGGCATCGCTGCTCTGTCCACTTTGTCCCGGAGTGGTAGCACCTGATAGGGTCCTATTTATGGGTCAAATAGAACTGTTTGACATTTAAACTGAGTACAAACAAATGACTTATGCTAAATTGAATTATTTAAAATAGAAATGTTTGATCATCTAACTGTGTGTAAACAAATGACGGATATTTGATTGGTTTGGTTGGTTGGTTTCTTTGTTTAATGGCATATCAACCTTTGTAGGTTATTTAATGCCAAAGCTATTCTCCTAGAAGAACAGTAGTGGTTCTATTTAACCCATAGATGGGAGGATAAGTGGGGGTCATACCTTTCCCAAGGGTATTTGTCCGAAAGTGTACGTAATAGCGCGACTGGAGTACGAACTCGCTTACTACGATTCCGCAGTCCATCGCTTTAACCATTACACCACGAGGACACCCCCCTCATATTTAACTGAATTGTTAGTGTTAAATAGCAATACTTGAAAGCATTAAACTGTGTGTAAACAAATGATTAATAGTAAATAAAATGATTCATATTAGATAGAAACTGAGGTGAAATGTGTTTGGGTCTCCATCTAAACAAACAGGTCTTATATATATATATATATATATATATATATATATATATATATACTACCAGTCAAAAGAATCTGTCCGCACTCAAAAAAATTTATTTCTCATCCTAAAAGTGTTATTTTTAATGAAACAAGTTAAGCACCACAATGGTTTGATTTATTATACTAAATACAAGTCTTTCTGAGCCACACTAAATAAATATTAAACCCAAAAAACACAAAAAAATTTTAAAAACTTTTGATTCATCAAAATGCCCCCTTTGGGTACTATCACTGCTTCATAGATTCTCGGCATTCTTTTCACCAAAGACTGGAAGTGGACTGAAGATAGTTCTTCCCAGCTTTCCTGCAAGAGTTGCCAGAGGTGAGCCTCTCTTGTGGGTTGTTTACCTCTGACTTTTCAGTCAAGTTCATCCCACACCAGTTCAATGGGATATAAGTCGCTGATTATGCTGGCAAAGATATCAGTCGAAGTACATGTTGTTTCTTTTTTCCTTTAATGTATGTCTAGCAGAGTTTATTTGTATGCTTTGTCTCATAATCTTACATGAATATAAATCCTTGAGTCACAAATTGTGTTCCAGATGGAACCTTGTGATTCTGCAGTATGCTTTGATAGCCGGTCAGATTAAATTTGCCCTTCACCTGGTGCAAATTCCTGACTTTGCAACTGACATAAGCCCTCCCCACTATAACAGAACCTCCTCCATGCTTTGCGGTAGGTGTGATATAGGGGGTTGAACCTCTTTCACCAACTCTTTACCGCACATAAACCCTCTTATTTGAGTCAAAGAATTCGAACATTGATTCATCAGTCCAAATAACTTTATTCCATTGCTCTATTGTCTAGCCTTTGTGTGCCTTGGCCCACTGGAACCTTTTAACGATGTTTTGCTTGTCTTTTCCTCGCAGTGAATGTTGCCACATTTTTTTCACGACATTGGTTCAGTTGTGCAAGGATATTTACAGCGGTGACTCTGATGAAAATGTCCTCTCCTTAGGTAAAACAGGTAATAGCTAGCAAGCAGTAGGTAAAGTTGGCGACCGTAGTCGGTGACCCAAAGGCTCACTTTTCCATAGCTACTACACCGAGGTGTTGGGGAGGGCAATTCAATACAATATAGTCTAGAGTTCAAGTGGTGGTATAATGTAATTTTTGGAAAACGTTTTATTCATGCTTAGTACTAAAGAAGAAAAATGCCTTTAATTAAATTTTTCAAAAGATATTTGTTTATACTAAGGTCAAAGTTACTGAGGAAGACTTGTATTTAGAATAATAAATAAAAAAATATTGTGCTGCTGAACTTGTTTAATTAAAAATAACACTTTTAGGATGAGAAATGAAAGTTTTTGATGATGGCCAAATAATTTTGACTGGTAGTATATATATATATATATATATATATAAAGTTGAATAAACTAATGATAATTTTTTAAAAGAAAATAGAAATTGTAATTCGTTCAAACTTCAAAACAACTTTTTTTGCCTATACTCTCGATTTGTAAAGTTTTTGGAATATTAATTTTTTTTTTTTATGAAACAGTATCAAAAAATCTTTGTCGTGAAAATTTGTTACGTCGAAAAACAAATCCAAATAAAAATGGCTGTTTATGTAAGATGATCAAGGGAAGTAATCTTTTATTCATCTTCCTTTTTATTTTTTAATTTTGAATAATCTGAAAAATGATAAATTGTAAAAAAAAAAAAAAAAAGAATTGAATTTCATTTTTTTTTTAGATAATGACAATTTGGATTATTATTTGAATTAATCGATATAATTTGAACATTGAAATAAAAAAGGGAATATTGTTAAATTTCTACCGTCAAATTCATCGCAATTTTTGATTTTTTGGAAAAGAGAAAAAGAAAAAGAATTCGCATTATTAAAAAAAAAGAAAAATTAAAATTTTTACAAATTCACCATCCAATAAATTATGACATTGTTTGTTTGGAAAACACGATCATTAAATGCTGACAGTTATATTTGAACTCGGGACCAGGCTGTAAAACCAGCTGAGCTTTGGTCCTTGTCCCAAATCCGCGCCTATTTCGTTGTTTGTTTAGTGAAAGATTTGACTAGCCAGTCCTGCATAAAGGTAAAAATAACCTAACGCTTGTGCACGTCTGAGCAGCACTGATTATATATATATATATAATTTTTTTCTTCTTTTCAAATTTTTTTACGCGGCTAACTGAACACAGTGAACACGAAATAATGGTCAAAAATGGCCGACTGGGTTCAGCGCTGTGATATGCATGAAACATTGCAAAATAGTGTGGCGCCACCTGTCCACGGAGCAGGTAACAAACACCACAAAGCCATAGTCAGGAAGAAGAAAAGAGAAAGGGAGTTTGTTAGACGTGCGGAAACAAACTGGCGAGACAACGCAGGGACAAACAATGCCCAAAAAAGTGCCGTAGGGGAAAGGAATGTCGAAAATCTCATCTTGTTGTTGAGGTATAACAATAAATAAATAAACAAATGAAATGAATAAAAAAAGGCGGCGGAGGCGGTGGCAGTGGCGGAGGTGGATAGTGGTTAAGGTGGTGGTATTGGAGAACGGTTGTATGTCAACCTGATTTTCATGAACACGAACGTCAAGCGAATTGGCGACAATAGAGACGATTTGAATGAGAAGTAGGAAGGGCAGTTGGCGACGTTAGGATTGTAAAAATCTCAAGAAGTCTCAGTAAAGCACGTAATGATTGAGACACAGTCATGAGCGAGCGAGCGAGTGAGAGAGAGAGAGAGAGAGAGAGAGCGAGAGAGAGAGAGAGAGAGGGAGTTGAGGATAAGGTCAAGAAACAACAAAAAAAGATGCAGAAAAGACGACTAAAGAGAGTAGAGTAGATAGATAAGGAAAGAGAGAGAGTGAGAGAGGAGGAGAGAGAAAGGAATGAGGGAAAGAGAGACAGATGAACGGATAGGAGAGCAAATTGGCTTATATCATCATGTGTTGGTATCACGTATTACCTTGACTCTCTCTCACCATCCATCTCTGGGCAAATCCTCTTGAATGTATCCAGTGTTCGAATCGAGCTAATGAATGTAAATTTTTGCTGGGCGGACAACAATGATGTGTCAACGTGTTGATTCCACAGGAGAATTTCGCTTATCAGTTCGTCCCAGCTTTTCTGTCAGTAACAGCATTTCTTGTTCGTTTGACTTGAATAATTTTTGAGATGGGAAGTAAGTGACCGTATAGCTGCTGTTTTGTGGGGTGCTGCTTCCAACATTGGTTCACATTTTTCACTTAAGGTGATTCAAACATGTTCTTTACATTGAAGGTGATTCAAAAATCGTCTTGAGATTGAAGGTGATTCTACATCTTCTTTACATTGAAGGTGATTCAAAAATTGTCTTTACATTGAAGTGGATTCAAAAATCTTCTTTAGATTGAAGGTGATTCAAAAATCTTTATAGTGAAGGGGATTAAAACATCTTCTTTACGTTGAAGGTGATTAAAAAATCTTTACATTGAAGGTGATTCAAAAATCTTTACGTTGAAGGGGATTCAAACATCGTTAGATTGAAGGTGATTCAAACATCTTCTTTACGTTGAAGGTGATTAAAAAAATCTTTATATTGAAGGGATTCAAAAAATTTACATTGAAGGGGATTTAAATATCTTCTTTACATTGAAGGTGATTTTATCATCTTCATTACATTGAAGATAATTAAAAGATTTTCTTTACGTTTAAGGTGATTCTAACATCTTCTTAGATTGAAGGTAATTCTAACATCTTCTTAGATTGAGGTGATTCAAACATCTTCTTTACATTGAAGTGGATTCAAACATCTTCTTTACATGGAAGGTGATTCAAACATCTGGACAGAAATGCTCTATCGAGGAAATGTTTTGAAATAGAGCAAACTAAAATCTACCCCCACTTCTCCGACAATAAAATACTTTTCGTATAATTGAATTCAGGATTTTATATGTTTTTGTAACATATATACATTAATATATATATATATATATATATATATATATATATATATATATATATATATCAACCTGATATATATATATATATATATATATATATATATATATATATATATATATATATATATTTTGGCGGCATTGTAAGTCTCCTCGAGGAGACTCGCAATGCATCTTTCTGACACAAGTTCAATTGCTCAGCATTTAAAAAACACTCATCCCCAACAACAGAATTACGGAAAAATCTCACCGACAACACAACAATATTACAACATCAAAATAATAAACAAAAACTACTGATTCTCGAAGCACTACATATTGGAAACATGCAACCAACACTTAACAGAATTAATTTTCAAACCAGTGCTAATGTACTTAAATATATTTAGCTACTGACACTATTTATAGAACCCCATTTAAAAGCAAACGCTATACTCTTCAACGGTGAAGACGCTCTTACATAGTAGTAATATGCAAAAACAAAAGTAACATCACTTTTGTAATAGATCCTCCCCTGACGATGGCCCAAAGTCGGGCAGAAAGTACTCGGGATACATACAACTATGGAAAATACGTAAATCAATTCCCGCCGAATACGATAAAAGCAATACGGCAATACGAACGGATCCTGAAGAAAATGTGTAGACAGAAAATGTCTATTATGTTCAATAAAATTTGTATATATATATATGGTATCGAGACAATTCGATATCAGATAATTTAGTACTGAGAAATTCGGTACTGGACAATTTGGTTGTTGGATAGTTCAGTTCTCCTTTCAATGAGGCTTATAGTAACAAACTGCTCATTTGAGCCAATAAATTTTGTTTATTCCATACATCAGTAATTCCGCCCTGCCAACTTGAGCGCTAGAAAACATCGATTTCACATCTGCAGAGAAGTAAAATTTCATCCACAATGAATAGGTATGACACTAAAACGATCTGATAGCGAGGCTCCAGTCCTGTAGTACCCCTTCATTGCCATTACTCCAAGGTTCACTCTGACATGAAATGACTGTACCTGATAAGGTCCCATCAATGGGTCAAATAGAACTAGATCTTTTGCTAGGGATCTTTATCATTTGTCATTTAAAATCCTACAGCTGTGTACAAGTCGTTTGTATTAGGTTAGAATACTTGACAAATAAAATTATTAGTATTTGTATACAAACGAATTATTCATATCAAATAAATTAATAAGTGTTAAATAGCAGTACTTGAAAATATCTGTGTGCAAACAAATGATTAATATCAAAAAGAATTATTTATGATAGTAAACAAATGAGATCTGGCTCATTTAAAAACGCTACCTATAAACTATTCGCTTGCAAATTATATATATATATATATATATATATATATATATATATATATATGTGTGTGTGTGTGTGTGTGTGTGTGTGTGAACAGGAATTGGCTTTGAATATCCACAAGGGTTGATTTGCCATAAACCAAACCAAAGTAAACAGCAGTAGTTCGATTGAATGGAGCTTTCAGGTGTAAACTGTTCATTTCAGGCAACAAACGTTGTGTAGTGAGGTTATTACATATTTTAGATTATACAATTTCTATTCGAATCGGTGTTTATTTGTTTATTTTTCCTTTCTGTTAAGGCAACTATAACAAAGAAACTTTTTGAATTTTTTTTTCAATTTTCAGCCTATCACTTTGATAATAGCCTCTTGCAAGTTTGAAAAAAATGTGAAATTAGCCGATAAAGTAAAACTAATCTTCAAAGTCTTTCAAAGAAATAGTACTGGAATTGCAACAAGCGTGTCTTACATCTAGTACAGAATCCTAATCTAACAAAAAGTACGGATTTCTTAAAAGCAATTGCTCTTAATATAAAGCTTTAAAAGTTATATTAGTATTATGTACAAGAATGAAGACTAAAAGTGATTTCGTCAATTCCTTTTATTAAATATGACATTTCTGTATCCTCACACCTTTTGTATTATATATTCGACAAATTTTAATAAACTAAATTTTCTTAACCTTTTTTTATCACTTGTTATAATCTACTTCTAAAAAAAACTAATCAAAGTGACTGTCTTGAACCGAATTGTCCGGTACCAAATTGTTTTAGTACCGAATTGTCCTAGTACTGAATGGTCCGTAACCAAATTGTCCAAGTACTGAAGTGCACAGTACCAATTTCTTCGGTGTCAAATTGTTCAGTGCCACATTTTTTAGTACTGAATTGTCTGGTAAAGAATTATCCTAGTGCCGTATTGTCCGGTATCAAATTTTCGGTATATATATATATGTGTGTGTGTGTGTGTGTGTGTGTGAATAAATCTTATTGAAGCTAACGGACAAGAAACCTTTAATTATTTTCTGAAGTTTTCTTTAATGTGAGACACAAACCTCAGGTTACTTACCTGCGATTATAACGTGGTTACCCATCCAAGAACTTGGCCGACTCAATGCAGCTTAACTTCATTGATCTAGTAGGAAACGGCGCTTCTTGCTTGAATTAACAACAAATCATACAATTTTTCTTCTTTCCTCACGTGTATAAAGATTCAAGGATTTTATTCTCCTTTGTGTCCCAGAGTTTTCGACTATACCCTGGTCATTGTAATGAAGAAGACATAGCTTTTATTGTCTTCGAATGAAACTAGGATTGGTTTCGGTGTTTCTCTTTGAGAATTCTGCACTCTAACACATCTAAAGTAAAAACCAATACAAACAGACGAATAGTGCATGAATTTGTTCAAGAAATCAATTAAATCCAACCGTACAATAGTTTTTTTTATATTACTGAAAACAATATTTTTATTTTAAGGTATCTCTTATATACAGCTCTTAAGGTCTGAATTGTATATCTTTTAATTAACATTTTTTATTCATCTTTGTTTCATGCTTGATCTTATAAGAAGCTATATATATATATATATATTTATATAGTCATCCACAGACAGACTGTTTAGTGCTTGACCTTATAAGAATATATAGTCGGACATCTTAACCCAGTGACATCGTCATTCTCTGCGCAAGTGAAGGAATTTTATACATATATTTTTCTACATATATGTTATCGGCTACCTGGAGTGCTGAATTCTTGCGAAGAGCTATAGCTTTCACCGTATATATATATATATATATATATATATATATATATATATATTGTCATATATATATATATATATATATATATATATATTGTTATATTTATATATATATATTGTCATATATATATATTGTCATCCATAGACAAACTGCTTGGTTGTATCACAACTCATCAGTGTGGCTAGACATGCGAGATGCTTCAAGATGGGATCGAAACCGCAGAGCAATAGGCAACCTCGACGTAAGCAAAGGAATTTAACGGATATATATTATTTTCCTTTGTTTACATATACGCTTGACGGCTACCGGAGTGCTCAATTCATTTGAAGAGCTTTGCATTACATAAGTGACAATTCGCAAGAGTACTCATATTGAACATGAATAAGTAGACGTCACCCAATATTTTTTTTATGAAATGTCAATTTTCTTTTATACTTGAGATACCAGGATTTTAAGCATACCACCACAAAAGAACTTATTTCAAATCGATATTTGATAACTGTTTGTAATTTTCGTGACATTGGCTTCACTAGATTTGGACAGTTACGGCAAAAGTTCTTTTCCCACACCCCGACAGTAAGCAATCTTTCAATTCTGTTTTGTTGAACGATATCTTTGGTTTAGAAGAAAATATAGTGTTTATAAAAAAAATCGGAAGGGAAATATTTATTTATGGACAATACTATATATCTATATATAATCATAGAAAAAACATAAAAACAAAAGACAACGAAAAACCGAAGCATTTTATTATTGCCACAAATCTTAATGAAATGGCTGTTATGATTATTTTCCTTGATTACGGTGGTCAACACAATTTTTGGTGTCAAGAAACAAAACACGTTTTTTTAGCAAATTTAATTGTGCTCATTTCGAAAAGGATCTTAGTTTTTCATGATTAGCCACCGTTATTGGTCTAGTGTAATTACTACTTTTTGGAAAAAAAATCAGTTAACGATTTTGGCTTTTAGTTAATAAAGATTGTAGAAACCCATAAATTTTCAGGTTGACCGAGCAATTTATGTCAGCTACCTGAAATTAACTATTTTTATAAGAAAAAAAAAAGAAACTTCAATGACTAAGACACGCGTAGGAAGTGACTATTTTCCTTGATTATAGTAATCAAAGTTCTCGTAGTTATAGCAAAATGTCATTTTCTAAACAGAAAATTCTCAAAAATGCCAAAAAATTGGGAATTTCTTAAAACTTTCTTTTCCTTCATTTAATATCTTAATTTGTGATTAGTTTTTTACTAACGCCAAATAAATAGCTGTTTGAGTTTGCGAAAAGTCAAATTGTAACAAGCAATGATTGTGAACAGTTAGTTCGCTATATTGCAAAGAAATTTAATGGGTATTGTTCGTCAGTTGTTGTTTTCCTAGAAATAATGAGAAAATTGCAAATTATCATAAATTATTTGTTGATTGTTTAATGAAATAATATTTTAAAAAATTGTTTGAACAGCAAAGCAGCAGCGCACTGCAACATCACAATAATTCAAAGATTAGCTGAAATTTGATGTTACACCAAAAACTATTATGTTAGCTGTTTTTTTGTCTGATACTATATATATATGTGTGTGTGTGTGTGTGTGTGTGTGTGTGTGTGCGTGTGTGTGTGTAAAATACATCTTATGAGATGACTGACCAATTTTTATGATTTCAGCTTCAAATGAACAGCTACAACAGCAATTCGAATACACCCTACTAAAGCCTGATTGTCACAGCTGGTGAATTTCGAAAATGCAATCTGGACGTGAGGACACTTTAGAAGAACGATATGCAATAAAATTGTGTTTCAAACTTGGAAAAAATGCCACAGAAACGTATGGAATGCTTCAGACTGCATTTCGACCATCTTGCATGAAGTGAGCATCAGTTTCTGAGTGGCATAAGAGATTCAAGGAAGGCAGGGTGTCTGTGAGGGATGATGAGAGGTGTGGGAGGAGTAAGGAAGTCAATATACCAGAGTTGATTGGCCATAGAGTCAAGGTTACTATGTTGAGGTTTTAAGGGAGTTCAGTAAGAGATTGCGCCGTCAGAAGAGGCCAGCACTCTTCAAATCGGGTCAGTGGCATTTCCACCAGGACAATGCACCAGTCCTCAATTCCATCCTTGTCACAGACTATTTGACCAAGATGGGCATCAAGACTGTTCGTCACCCTGCCTATAGTCCCGGCCTTGCTCCCTGTGACCTTTGGTTATTCCCTAAGCTCAGAGGCTGTCGTTATGAGACAATTAAGGAGATGAAAGAGGCTGTGACGAAGGTCATTGACACGCTCAGACAAGAGGACTTCGATGGGGCATTGAAGAAGTTGTTGGAACAGTACAAGTGCATTGCAGCCGGAGGAGAGTACTTCGAAGGGGACTAGAGTTTCATGTGTGTACTATCAATAAAAGTGCCCATACGGAAAAAGTCTGGAAACTTATTTAATGATCCTCGTAGATTAGGAGACTGAGATAGATAGATAGATAGATAGATAGATAGATACATAGATAGATAGATAGATTAAAAGAAATGGAGATGGCGATTTAGCTAGCTAGATAGATAGATACATAGCATATTGACATGATTTCCGATAACACTTTGGTCCAATAATTGACATAAAACGGAGAGCATTGTGTAAACTACGATACCTAAAAATTAGCGCTGCATCATTGCTTACTTTAAAAATATTTTTTCGTCATAAAAGGGTTTAAAACATTTGCTTGTAATATAACTGTTTGGGATTATAGTGGGATTTTTAATATCTATATTTTTTTCAGATCTGCTTTAGCAAATCGCTTTCAGTTGCAACTAGTTCAAATAAAGCTATCTCAGTATTCTCAGCGGAGCGTTAAGACGAAAGACAGCCAAGCGGAAACCTTGGACAGAACTGCGCACATTTTGTGTGGACAATAGCACACCTCTTCAGAGACCCCAAACTCCACTGATTCAATAAACAATTCTTTCTGTTTTTATTTATTTGTTTATTCACTGGGCCCGGGAAATTCCACAAGTCTGGACAACTTCAATATTGGCAACCCCCACCAACAAAAAAAACAAAACAAAAAAAGACAAAAAAAACAGCATGAATCAAAATACTGCAAAAATTTTGACTTACTATGGTGTATATATATATATATGTGTGTAGGTGTGTGTGTGTGTGTGTGTGTGTCCTTATATTATCCAACACCCAATCAATCGATAATGGGAATGATTTTATTTTTGGATTTTCTATCTTTAATATCCATGAAATTCAAAATCCAATAGAGAGCTCAATGCAAATTAATAATAAATCAAAATACACAGTAAATAATTCCATCTAAAAGAAAAACCTTTAAAAATTACTTATACGTTTTTATAATAATATCTATTTCAGCAGACCCTATATTTTAAAAAAAATGTTAGATCTGCATCTTCAGACAAAGAAATAATCAGAAATTTCTAATGAAAATTTAGAAAAACCCACGAAATTCCTGCCTCTCTATCTTCCTAGATGCAGATCTAACATTTTAAAGAATATAGGGTCTGCTGAAATAATTATTATCACAAAAAATATGAGTAATTTTTAAAGGATTTTCTTTGTATGGAAAGGTATATATATATATATATATATATATATATATATATATATATATATATTGGGTTGATTCATGAATAATTTCCGTTTTCGCTAAATTTCATTAAAGAATAATTCAGCTACGAATTAATTTTAATCAATAGTATATCTTGCCATTTTTCAGGTCACATCTTTTTTCCTCTCTAGTAAGATTTGGGTGGTTTTGAGCTGATTCAGATGATTTTGTAGAGAACGAAAAAGAAATTATTTGATGTCAATGTGGGGAATATGGTGGATAGGTAAAACAGACCAGCCTAAATTCAATATTTTTACTGTCTGATTATAGCTTAGTGACTCCTTGTGTAATCAAGGAGAAGCACAACGGTTCTCTTATTGGCGAGTGTGGGGCGTTTTCTTTCATGCACATATTTCTGCTGTTGAGAGTATAAGTCTACATTGGGTGTCTGCGGTTTAAAAACTCAAAATGAATATGTTGTAATGGAATATCCCACTCCCTCATGTTGAGCGACTATACATATAGTGAGCAGGGCATTTTATCTGTTCGTGTCTGGGTCGTGGCTGACGGCATTCATTTGCTGTTGGCTTTGACGCTTGCAAGCACTGTCCACTGGGCCATTTTCGGGTGGGCAAGCTGCATCATTGACAACTTTGTCACCCTTGTATAGCACTGGACTTTGCTGTCCAGTTTAAGCTATAATAAGGCATATGTGCCTGGACCCAGATTAGGATCCATGTTCAGCGTGGCTCATCAGGCCCACATTGCACTGTGGACCGATGACCACGATAGTCCAGCAGGGCTCGAACCTCAGCTCATTCCTGACCTTCCTCTTCCCTAAATCCCAGTATAATCGACCTTCGGGTCATTGACTTTGCGTCAAATCCTGCCTGGTGGGAGGCAGAGTCAAATAAAACCCCCAGCTTCGGTTGGGCCACTTTCCGTTGGACGAGCTGCATCATTAACAATGCTGTCACCTTGTATAGCACTAGACCTTGCTGTTCCGTTTAAGCTATAATAAGGCATATTGCCTAGACCCAGTGTCAGTGTCCAGCTAAATTAATCCGGCCCACATTGCACTAAATGGGCCCATGACTAGCGTACTCAAGCAGAGCTCGAGCCTTGGCTCGTGTCCGGCCTTCCCCTTCCTTAATCCCCACTATAATCTACCTTCGTGTCTTTGACCTTGTGTTAAGTCCTGTATGGTGAGAGACAGAGACAAATATCGATGGTATTAATTTGCTCTTGTTTTTGACGCTAAGGGGCACAGTTCAACAAAGGCAGAGTTGAGGCTGAAATGACCCCAGTTTCGGCTGGGACACCTTCGGGTAGGCGAGCTGCATCATTGACAATTTTGTTACCCTTGTATAGCACTGGACTTGCTGCCCAGTTTAAGCTATAATCAGTCGAACGTTCCTGGACCTAGATTTGGGTCCATGACCAGCTAGGCTCATCAGGCCTACATAGCACTAAGTGGGCCGATGACCAGTATAGTCCAGCAGGGCTCGATAAAAGCAGACTTAAGACTGAAACGCCCCTAGCTTCGGCTGGGCTAACTTTGGGTGGACGAGCTGCATCACTGACACCTTTGTCACCCTTGTAGAGCACTGGACCTTGTCCAGTTTGAGCTATAATCAGACATGTGTGCCTGGACCCAGGTTCGGGTCCATATCCAGCTAGGCTCATCAGGCCCACATTGCACGAAATGGGCCTATGACCTGCATAGTCCAGCTCGAACCTCGGCTCGTGCCCGAACTTCCCCTCCACTCATCACCACTATTATCGACTTTCGGGTCATTGACCTAGTGTCAAGTCCTGTCTGATGGGAGGCAGAGACAAATATTGGCATTAATTTGCGGCTGGCTTTGACCCAAGTGGGCATTGTCCAGCAAAGTCAGACTTGAGACCAAAAGGCTTCTGTTGGGCCACCTTTGGGTTGGTGTGCTAAATCACTGACACCTTTGTTACCCTTGTATAGCACTGGACCTTGCTGTCCCGTTTAAGCTATAAACAGGCCTCCGTGTCTGGACCCAGATTTGGGTTCACATTCAGCTTGGCTCATTAGGTCCACATTGCACTAAGTGGTCTTTCCACTCTCCTAGATCCCCACTATAATCGACCTTCGAGTCATTGACCTTGTGTTAAGTCCTTTCTGTTGCGAGGCAGCGATAAGTATCGCTGGTGTCGGTTGGGCTACATTCGAGTAGGCGAACTCCATCATTGACACCTTTGTCAACTTTGTGTAGCACTGGACCTTGTTGTCCAGTTTAAGCAATAATTATACATCCATGCCTGGACCTATGTTTGGATCCATGTCCTGCCTGGTTCATCAGGCTCACATTGCACTAAGTAGGCCGATGAGCAGCAGAGTGAAGCAGGACTCGAATCTAGGCTCGCGCCCGACCTCCCATTCTCCTAAATCTCCACTATAATCCAAATATCGGCTCTTTGACCTTGTGTCTGTTTGGTAGGAGGCAGAAACAAATAACTCTTTGGGCACCAGGGATGAAGGTGACTGCATCAATTTGCCTTTGGCTTTGACCTCATCTGGCATTGACCAGCGAAGGCAGACTTGAGGCCGAAATGTCCCCGGTTTCAGCTCGGCCACATTTGTGGGGGAGAGCTGCATCATTGACACCTTTGTCACCTTTGAATAGCAATGAACCACGCTGGCTAGTTTAAACTCTAATCAGGCATGTCTTCCTGGACCTATGTTTTGGTCCATGTCCAGCAAGGCTTATCGGGCCCAGATTGCACTAATTCGGCCGATGACCAGCATTGACAAGCATGGCTCGGGTCCTGGCTCGGGCCTACCTTCCCCTTCCCTAATCCCTGCTAAAATCGACAACCGGTTGTTTGATCTTGTGTCAAGTCCTGTCTGGTGGGAGGTAGAGACTAATAATGCCCCGGGGATGAGGCCGACGGCATTAATTCGCGCCTGGCTTTACCCTCAGGTGCCATTGTCGAGCAAATGCCCACATTGCACTAAGTGGATCGATTACTAGCATAGACAAGCACGACTCGGGCCCAACCTTCCCCTCCCCTATTTCCCACAATAATCCGTCTTTCAGGTCATTGGCTTTGTGTCAACTCATGTCTGGTGTGAGGCAGAAACAAATAACTGCCCGCACCCCGAGGATGAGGCCGACAGCATTATTTTACTGATGACTTTCACCCCAACCGGTCCTTTAGCAGGACTGTCTGGTATCCGTTCCAGACAGTCAATGCTCAATGGAAGACTCGAAGCTGAAAGACCCCCGGCTGCGGCAGGGGCCACCTTTG
Source organism: Sepioteuthis lessoniana (assembly GCA_963585895.1). Taxonomy (NCBI): domain Eukaryota; kingdom Metazoa; phylum Mollusca; class Cephalopoda; order Myopsida; family Loliginidae; genus Sepioteuthis; species Sepioteuthis lessoniana. Next base: position 40,201,859 of record OY757922.1, on the reverse strand, counting down.
TGTGGGCGAGCTGCATTATTAATACCTTTTACACATTTGGATAGCACTGGACCTATAATCAGGCATATGTGTCTGGACCTATGTTTGGGTCCATGTCCAGTTAGACTCATAAGGCTCACATTGCACTAAGCGGGCTGATGACCAGCATAGTCAAGTAGGGCTCGAGCCTTAGCTCGTGCCCGACTTCCTCCCCCCAACCCCCACTATAATCTGACTTTCGGATTTGATCCTGTGTCCAGTATGGCGGGAGCCAGAGACAAATAGCTGTCCCATTCATGGGGATTCGTAACGTGCCTCACTATTCCTTTTCTGTCTTATGGTATCTCTCTTGCAAGAAACCCTTTCTTTTATCTACGAACGTGTTGACTGTTCCTTTCCACTCAAGTACCACCTTGTCTGATTGTATCCCTTTTAACGACTCAACTGAATAAACCCACAGTGATCCCACCATACAGACAGCATGACTTTTCTTTGATGAACCAACGGCTTTAGGATTGACTGCGGAGATTAATTCTTGTAAATCCACTGCCTTTTGCGTCGAACATTGTCATAAAAGACCCATTTTTCGACGCCTGTAATGATAGAAACGCACATTTCTTTGCTTTGTAAGAAGACTTTTCGATATGTTGTGAAATTTACCTTATTCTTCTCACAAAGAATAGGAGGCGCTAGATTGAGGATTGATATGTGTTGAGGTCAAGTACTAATTCTCGAGTACTTTCGTGAGGGTTGCATTCTGTCTATTAAAAAATCTTAATCGAGGTCAGATGAGCACCCTGGTTTGGATTCATCTCTCATTGACGTATCGCTAGAACGAAACTCAAATGTTTTGATGATGGTTCATTAGAACCGAAGCGCTATAGTGTCGATTTTGTCTCTCAATAACTCTCTCCTCCTGATTGGATTACCTTGTTATCAGATTTCTCTCTCTCCCTCTATTTCTCTCTCTCTCTCTCTCTCTCTCTATATATATATATATATATACATATATATCTTAAATATAAATAAAGTATGATATTTGTCGCTGCCTCCCACCAGACAGGAATCGACATAAGGTGAATGACCCAAAGGCCGATTTATAGTGGGGATTTACGGGAGGGGAAGGTCGGGCACGAGCCAAGGCTCGAACCCTGCTGGTCTATGCTGCTTATCGACCCACTTAGTGCAATGTGGGCCTAATGAGCCAAGCAGTTTCTTGGACCCAAATCTGGGTCCAAGCACGGATGCCGGGTTATAGCTTAAACTAGACAGCAAGGTCTAGTGCAATACATAGGGGACAAAGGTGTCAGTGTTACAGCTCGCCCACCTGAAGGTGGCCCAGCCAAACCCGGGGGCCTTTTGGCCTCGAATCTGCCATTGATTTCTAAACCCCATCCGGCACGAATGCCAGACGGCCCATCCAAGGCCAGGGAAGTATGGAAAAATATAAATAAAGTATTAGACCAAAATGAGGGAAAAACTTGAACCATCTCATCATTACCAAAAATTTTAATTAAACATCTATGACCTAGACACACATAGGAAGCGATTTTTTTCTTTATTATTGCTGTCAATGTCTCCTTAGTTGTATATTTTTTCTTTTTTTAGAAGAGGAATTATATTGTGAATTGAATTACTATAACCGGAAAATCCGGCAAACACTTACGCACGACATACGGAAACAGTGAACAGCTGTTTCGATCTAATTAGGTCTCATCAGCAGTAGATACCGTGACCCCCACCCCTAGAGATCGAACCAGCGACCACAGATTGCAGAACCGAAACTCTACAACTGAGCCAACAGTCCAGAATGCACACAAATAACGCCAAATTATCTAGTCATATCTATTGGTGAAGATCACGGTATACTCTGCTGATGAGACCTGATAAGGTCGAACAAGCTGTCCAGTGTTTCCGTATGACGTGCGTAAGTTTCCTTAATTGCTGTGAAAATTCATAATTTTCTAAAACGAAAATTCTCAGAAATACCAAAAAAAAAAAAAAAAAAATGGTAAGTTTTTCAGAATTTTCTCTGTCTTCATTTGATGTCCTAATTTGAGACTAAAAATCAAAGAAAACGGTTTCAAGCTAATAAAGGAAAGAAGCAGAAGGTACCTGAAAAAACAATTACCAACGCCGACTATGCCGATGACATAGCGCTTCTGGCAAATACACCCACCCAAGCCGAAACCCTACAACATAATCTGTGAGGAGCTGCTGCAGGCATTGGCCTCCATGTCAATGCACAAAAGACGGAATATATGTGTTTTAATCAAACAAGCGACATCTCCACACTAAACGGTAGCTCTCTGAAACTAGTTGACAAGTTCACCTACCTAGGAAGCAGTGTCCCACCAACCGAGACAGACATCAACACACGACTAGCAGAGGCGTGGACAGCAATCGATAGACTGTCGGTCATATGGAAGTTAGACCTGACCGATAAAATGAAACGCAGTTTCTTCCAAGCAGTGGTCGTGTCGATACTGCTATATGGATGCACTACATGGACGCTAACTAAACGTATGGAGAAAAAGCTTGACGGTAACAACACCAGAATGCTGCGAGCATTATTGAACAAGTCCTGGAAGCAGAACCCCACAAAGCAGCAGCTGTACAGTTACCTACCACCCATCATGAAAACTATCAAAATTAGACTAGCAATGTCCCATCAACATGAGTGGCAACTTATTAACGGCTGGTACTGTAAGTAATCTGGGGCCTCTTTGTCAAACTAAGCAAACATGCGGGACACTGATGGAGAAGTAGGGACTAGATCATGAGTACTCCTGTGGACAGTCTTCACATGGCCCAGCAAAGGCAGGACGACCAGCACGAACCTAAATACAGCAGCTCTGTGCCGATATAGGATGTAGCCATGAAGACCTGTCGGAAGCAATAGACGATTGGGAGGAGTGGCGAGAGAGGGTCAGGGATATCCATGCTGATGGCGTGACATGCTGCTGCTGATGATGATGATCTTTTGCTAAATGGTTCGTAAACAATTGTCTGATTTTGAAAATAGACCAAACTGAGGCATAAAATTATAGAGGACTGCTACTTAACGATATTGCGAAGAAATTGAACGGCTATCATTTATCATTAATGTTTTTCTCAAAATTCATAAGAAAACTGGAAATTATCATCAAAAGTGAAGCTCTAGGCCACAAAAGAGAAAAAAACCCAAAAAACACGGTATCTGACGATATAAAAATTGTTTGGGAATCAAAGTAGCTCTGCACAGAAACAACACAACAATTTCCAGATGAGTTGAAGTTAAATGTTTTACTGCAAACTATTATATCAGCCGTTTTTTATCCAATGCTGTAATCTTACTCATTATCACACAACGCTGCTATTCTTTCATCTTCTTACCATGAGCTTTCTTTCTCTTTCTCTCTCTCTCTCTCTCTCTCTCACACACGCACACACACACATATTCTCTTTCTCTGTACCTCTTTCCATCTTCATTAATTGTCCTTGCTTTTTGGGGATTTGACAAATTTTGCTTAGTTTGACAAAGAGGCCCCAGATTACTTACAGTACCAGCCGTTTATTAGTTGCCACTCATCTATTTGGTTTGATTTCTTTGTTTAGAGACATTTCAACCTTCGTGGGTTATTTAATGCCAAAGCCATCCTTGTAGAAGAACATTAGTGTTATTATTTAACCCATTGCTAATGAGAGGATAAGTGGATACCTTTGCTAATGGTATTAGTTCGACAGTGAACGGAATGGCGCAACTGGAGTTCGAACTCGCTTACTACGATATCGCAGTCTAGCACTTTAGCAACAACACTCACTTCGTCACTTATCTAAGTGGTGAGTCGGTTTAAATCTGGGAACCAGTGTTATAAGCGTGACTTGACCGCCGATCAAAATGTTAAACAAACATGGATGTTTCCGTTGTTATTTTCATTTCATTGTCAACCATTGATTTTGATGGGTGGTTTATATTTTTCGAATTTTTTATCACGCGGGTCGTTAATATGCGACGACGGGGAACAGTGCAGTTCACAAATAATTCTAGAATGAGTCAAAAGTTTTGCACTATTCTGGTAGGAGCTAGTTTGTGGCGCGTATATCACGTGACCAAAATACATCAAACCGAGGCAGGTATCCACTGTGGTTGGTAGTACTCTGGTAGCTGATGCACAGGCATGTTCTGTGCGATTTGAAAACCTGATTTGACTCTTCGATAGTTATTTGACACTTTGGGAGTGATTTGACTCTTCCGGTGTGATTTAACACTTCGGGTGTGATTTGAAAATAGCATAGATGAACTTGCAACGTAGTTTAGTTCAGGAACTTCTGTTTTACGAGTTCGAACTTAGCCATAACACCGCCGAAGAAATCAAAAAACACACATGCACACACATATACACACGATTGAAAAGTAACTCCTTATTTTAAAATACATACAATTTATTTATTTGAAAAAATATAGCTCAGAAATAAATAAGAATTTTAAAATTAGGTGTTATCTTTCAATTAATATATATATATATATATATATATATATATATATATATATATATACATGTGTGTGTGTGCTCACGCGCGCGTGTGTGAACTAAAATATTCTGTGTTTTTTTTTTCTTTTTTTTCGCTCTCACAAGGATTTTTTTACTACATGAGTTTCATGAATGTCAATCCTCACGTTGATATCAAAATGTCCTAAATAAAGAAGTAATTATTTTCCCATTTACATATTTTACAACTAGTCAGAAAGCATTATGTTTATATTTAGTATTCATCATATATATATATATATATATATATATATATATATATATATATATATATATAGTATTCTATAAGGATGGCGTTGGTATTAAAGAACCCACAAAGGTTGATATGGCATTAAGCAAAGAAGCAAAAAAACATTATGAACTAAGGAATGTGTGTTAAAGATTACGTGTATATATATATGTATGATCCAGTGTTTCATGTATTTTGCATTCGTCAGACACATACGAGCACTATTAGCACTTTGATATTGAGCATTATTTAAACAATACGGCAACATTTGGTTCTCCATTAACTCACCAATTGAGCTAGTATGAACCACAAACCGCTTATATATATATATATATATATATATATATATATATATATATATATATATATATATATATTAATGCTATCTTCAGGCTTTCGAGTATATATATCTATATATATGTATATATACTCAGGAAGCCTGAAGTTGGTATTAAAATATTTTTTGATTTTCAACAGTTTTTTGTTGGATTTTATATACAATGTATTTATCATGTGTATATACATGTGTGTGTGTGTGTGCGTTTGTGTATGTGTGTGTGTGAATATATATATGTATATATATATATATATATATATATATATATATATATATATATATATATTAGTAATGATCCAAGTATTCCTATCGAATATTCATAATTCTTAACCATATATTTGATCCATGGGTGGAACTCTAATGGGTGCTATCTATCTATCTATCTATCTATCTATCTATCTATCTCTGACTCTCTCTCTCTCTATTACTCTCTCTTCATATATATATATATATATATATATATATATATATATATATATATATATATACAGTTGTGCGCGCGTGTGTGTGTGTGTGTGTATGATTTTCACCATGAATATATACTACTAGATAAATCTATCTTTCTGGGCTATATATTCAAGTGCAAATGTATGTATTCATTTATGGTTAATCAAACGAATGCAAGGGGACTTGCATTTATTTGACATAGATATTCAAACATTTCTATAAAGTAAATTTAATAAACCCTCTGAATCATTATGCAAACGTTGCCATGAATCCATATTCTTAAACTAATTAAAACTAGAAACTGATTAGGTTTTTAGTCTTTTAAAGTCATTCTTCCCTTCTTATTTGAGGTTGTTTTATTCTGTGATTTGCAGTGATTCACTATCTCCTTTTTCTCTTCTTACATTGAATTCTTTTTCAAACGGTTCATTTTGCACTATTTTCTTTTAATATTGTCAGATAACTTGTCACTGTATTGAATGTTTTAGAAAATTCTGTCTATGCAGTCATTCTTCTTTCCTCGTGCAACAATTTAATTTAGGGCTTAACTTCTGTAATCTGATCAGAACTGTTTTTTTTTTTTAACTGTGAGTTGACTGTAAGTCAACTCTTCTAAAATCTTGCAATAGTGCAATAGCTAATGTAATAGACCATGGATACGAAGTAAGCGAGTTCGAACTCCTGTCTCGCAATTACGTTTCATTTTAGACTAATACCTTTGAGAAAGGTATGAACCCCCTGAAATAAAGGGGAGTCCCGTAGACGTAATGGTTAAATTGTTGAACTGCGGGATCATTATAAGTAATTAAGTTTTAGTTCGAATTCCAGTCGCTCCATTACGTTTCTTTTCGGACTTATATCCGTGAGAAAGGTATGAACCCCCTCCCCTTATCCACCTCCAGCTATGGATTAAACATTATCACTCTTGTTCTATAATGAATTTTTCATTAAATAACCCACGAAGGTTAATATGCCGTTAAACAAAGAAACCAAGAAATCAATAAACCTAAATTTTGGGGCACTTCGTGAGGTGTAAGGGTTTGCTGTTCAGTCTATTCTAGTTATTTAATGGCATATAAACCTTTGCGGGTAATCTAATGCCAGTGCCATTTTTGCAGAACAATAGAGGTACTACGCTGTCACAGTCCATCACGTTTATCACTAACCACGAGGGCTCTCCTGGTGAAATGGTTAGCGAGCTATAATTGGTGACCATTTTTTGTGAGTTCGGTTTTCTTTGTGTGCTCCTTTTTTTGCTCATGGTGTAAGCCATAAATAACTTTCTGCTGAAATAAATAGCTATCGACGTTGCATTCCGGGAAAAATTAATCTTCTAACTGCTATTTAAAACAACAACAACAAAAAACCCCCAACCTAACTAATATTTGCCATTTAATCTAATGTCTCCTTCTCAAATGAAGAAACATCTTGTTGATTTGGGATTTACTGTTTGGATTAGCCTGTTTGTAAGCTTGTTCTTTTTTTGGATTTAATGCTGAACTGGATTGTGTAATCTTTATTGACTTGGTACGTAATCCCAAACATTTGTGAGTTAACTGGGATTAAAAATCCTTTTTATAAGTTTATTCTCTGTAGTACTAACATGTCACCCCTTCTAACACTCCTTACGTGATCATTTTTGCCAATTATCCTATGTCTACTTTTCTCACTGTGTAATATGAATAATAAATACACCTGCTCCCCGACATACGACCGTGTTCCAGTTCGATTGCAGACTGTATTCTGAATTAGTCCTAAATCAGACAAATATGACGTGGTGCATCCAATAAGTTTCCAGAATTTTTTGTACAGGCATCTAAAATTGTCGTAGACTTTTGAAAATTCAGTATGTTATTGATATACATCTTATGAGATGACTGACTAATTTTTATGATTTCAGCTTCAAATGAACAACTACAGTAGTAATTGGAATACACCCTACTAAAGCCTGATTGTCACAGCTGGTGAATTTCAAAAATGCAATCTGGACGTGAGGAAGAACGATATGCAATACAATTCTGTTTTAAACTTGGAAAAAATGCCACAGAAACGTATGGAATGCTTCAGACTGCTTTTCAACCCTCTTGCATGAAGCGAGCATCAGTTCTTGAGTGGCATAAGAGATTCAAGGAAGGCAGGGAGTCTGTGAGGGATGATGAGAGGTGTGGGAGGAGTAAGGAAATAAATATATCAGAGTTGATTGGCCAAACGGTTAGGGTTAGGGTTACTATGTTGAGGTTTTAAGGGAGTTCAGGAAGAGATTCCGTCGGGAGAGGCCAGCACTCTTCAAATCGGGTCAGTGGCATTTCCACCTGGACAATGCACCAGTCCACAACTCCATCCTTGTCACAGACTATTTGGCCAAGATGGGCATCAAGACAGTTCCTCACCCTTCCTATAGTCCCGACCTTGCTCCCTGTGATTTTGGTTATTCCGTAAGCTCAGAGGCAGTCGTTATGAGACAATTGAGGAGATGAAAGGGGCTTTGATGAAGGTCATTGACACGCTCAGACAAGAGGACTTCGATGGGGCATTGAAGAAGTTGTTGGAACAGTACAAGTGCATTGCAGCCGGAGGAGAGTACTTCGAAGGGGACTAGAGTTTCATGTGTGTACTATCAATAAAAGTGCCCATACGAAAAAAGTCTGGAAACTTATTTAATGATTCTTGTACCTTAATGGTTTTATCTAATTCCATTATTTACCGTTGTAAAATAATTCACCAGAAATTATAAAACCTTGGTGTGTTTTTGTTAAAAGGAAAATTAACTTAAAAACATGAGCAATACTTATTATCTCTTACAATATATATATATATATATATATGATTTTAGTATCTTGTTGAGAAAATTAGTAGTAAATCTCCAATATTCTTTTAGTATTATTTTCCTTCAATATTATGAAACATCTTGCTGATTTTTATCCAAAATTCCATCTCTGCCACTTTTCTTCTTTTCTGTCGCAGCCATTTAATTTAGTGCAGTTAGTAAACATGCATAAAGTCAGTGAAATCATCTTGTGGTATATTCTTCGTTGATCAAGTCATGGAGTGGTAAATTCATCGTCGGTGAAGTCATCTTGTGGTAATGCATCGTTGGTCAAGTCATCGAGAGATAAATTCATCTTGTGGTAATGCATCGTTGGTCAAGTCATCGAGTGGTAAATTCATCATCGGTGAAGCCATCCTGTGGTAATGCATTGTTGGTCGAGTCATCCAGTGGTAAATTCATCGTCGGTGAAGTCATCCTGTGGTATATTCATCGTTGATCAAGTCATGGAGTGGTAAATTCATCGTCGGTTAAGTCATCTTGTGGTAATGCATCGTTGGTCAAGTCATCGAGAGGTAAATTCATCTTGTGGTAATGCATCGTTGGTCAAGTCATCGAGTGGTAAATTCATCGTCGGTGAAGCCATCTTGTGGTAATGCATCGTTGGTCAAGTCATCGAGTGGTAAATTCATCGTCGGTGAAGTCATCTTGTGGTAATGCATCGTTGGTCAAGTCATCGCGAGGTGAATTCATCTTGTGGTAATGCATCGTTGGTCAAGTCATCGAGAGGTAAATTCATCTTGTGGTAATGCATCGTTGGTTAAGTCATCGAGTGGTAAATTCATCGTCGGTGAAGGCATCCTGTGGTAATGCATCGTTGGTTAAGTCAACGAGTGGTAAATTCATCGTTGGTGAAGTCATTCTGTGGTAATGCATCGTTGGTCAAGTCATCGAGTGGTAAATTCATCGTCGGTGAAGTCATCTTGTGGTAATGCATCGTTGATCAAGTCATCGAGAGGTAAATTCATCTTGTGGTAATGCATCGTTGGTCAAGTCATCGATAGGTAAATTCATCTTGTGGTAATGCATCATTGTTTAAGTCATCGAGTGGTAAATTCATCGTCGGTGAAGTCATCCTGTGGTAATGCATCGTTGGTTAAGTCATCGAGTGGTAAATTCATCGTCGGTGAAGTCATCCTGTGGTAATGCATCGTTGGTCAAGTCATCGAGTGGTAAATTCATCGTCGGTGAAGTCATCTTGTGGTAATGCATCGTTGGTCAAGTCATCGAGAGGTAAATTCATCTTGTGGGAATGCATCATTGGTTAAGTCATCGAGTGGTAAATTCATCGTCGGTGAAGTCATCCTGTGGTATATTCATCGTTGGTCAAGTCATCGAGAGGCGAATTCATCTTGTGGTAATGCGTCGTTGGTCAAGTCATCGAGAGGTAAATTCATCTTGTAGTAATGCATCGTTGGTTAAGTCATCGAGTGGTAAATTCATCGTCGGTGAAGTCATCCTGTGGTAATGCATCGTTGGTTAAGTCATCGAGTGGTAAATTCATCGTCGGTGAAGGCATCCTGTGGCAATGCATCGTTGGTTAAGTTATCGAATGGTAAATTCATCGTCGGTTAAGTCATCCTGTGGTATATTCATCGTGGATCAAGTCATCGAGTGGTAAATTCATCGTCGGTGAAGTCATCTTGTGGTAATGCATCGTTGGTCAAGTCATCGAGAGGTAAATTCATCTTGTAGTAATGCATCGTTGGTTAAGTCATTGAGTGGTAAATTCATCGTCGGTGAACTCATCCTGTGGTAATGCATCGTTGGTTAAGTTATCGAATGGTAAATTCATCGTCGGTGAAGTCATCCTGTGGTATATTCATCGTTGATCAAGTAATCAAGTGGTAAATTCATCTTCGGTGAAATCATCTTGTGGTAATGCATCGTTGGTCAAGTCATCGAGAGGTAAATTCATCTTGTGGTAATGCATCGTTGGTCAAGTCATCGAGAGGTAAATTCATCTTGTGGTAATGCATCGTTGATCAAGTCATCGTGTGGTAAATTCATCGTCGGTGAAGTCATCCTGTGGTAATGCATCGTTGGTCAAGTTATCGAGTGGTAAATTCATCGTCGGTGAAGTCATCCTGTGGTAAATTCATCGTTGATCAAATCATCGAGTGGTAAATTCATCGTCGGTGAAGTCATCTTGTGGTAAATTCATTGTCGGTAAATTCATTGAGTCGGAAATTCATCCACGGTGAAGTCATCGTGTGGTAATTTCATCGTATAATAAATTTTTTACAGGTAAATTCATCGTATGGTAAAATTAATGCTGACAGATAACCGGTGGTTGATTTCAGATTTTAATCGTTGTTTTTAAGAATTTTGTAAAATTTTTTGCAAGGATTAGGGTGAGGGAAAACCTATGTTATAAGAGCAATCAATCTGCTACAATGAATTTGCAATTACTTAGAATATTCGAACTATTGATCGCATCTTTATTGTTATACTCACAACGTTTCGGTCGATATGTCCTTCTTCAGGTGTTTCATGTCGAATTCGGAAATCCACACAGAATCTCAAACTGAACCCTTCATATGAACCGAAGGAGCAAACTGTTCCAATTCTGTTAACCATGACTGGGTACAATTGTTCAGTTATGATAAGTATTCCTTGTTAGTCTTACCTATTATTGAGATTGAACCTGCAACCTCCTGATAATTTCACTCAGAAGCGCTTTCCAACCAAACGCCTTATCCACAATGAATTTACCTGTGATAGATTTACCATGGGATAAATTTACTGGCAACAAATTCACCATCTGATCAACGTACTTCGTGAATTATCACAATAAATTTACCATGGATAGTTTGTAGGTCCTACTACATAACCACAGACCAAATTATTATTTATTACTAATTTTGATATCATACTTTCTAATAACGGAAGATTTTTGTCTGTTGTTTTTGTCCTTGCTGCATTTGTTTCAAACAATTTCATTTAGCACAGTTTTTCCTTCAGTATTATAGGAAGACATGCTTTCTTGCTAAGTTTTTTTTTTTAATTCCTTCTATACTTCCATTTTTCTTTCCTATTGCTGCAATTAGAGGGCAGTTTGAAGGTCCTACTCCATATCCTAGGACTAATTACTACTTTTTATAAAATACTTTGCAATAGTGGAAGGTTTTTTTCCCACCACTCTCTTCCAAACTCCATTCCAGTGCTATGCAGTCATTTTTTTTGCATTGTGCAGAGAATATTCAGTATTTAATAATTCTTTTCTTCGTCTATTTTAGTCTTGTGTTTCATCTGATGATTGCAGTTTAATACATGAAACTTTGAGTAATAAAGACGACAAGAATAGGTGAGATAACAGTTGCTTTTTGGTATTAATCTGGTTTCTTTGCCCTGGAGCACATTAACTTTCGTGGGTTATTTAATGTCAAAACGATCATTGTGAAAGAATAGTAGTAGTACCATTTAACCAATGGCTGGGCAGGAGATAAAGGTCTTAATACTTTTGACTAATACCCTCTAGTTCGAAAAGGATTAGTGAAATGGGATTTCGAACTCGCTTACAACGATGTCGCAGTCCAGTGCGTTAGCTACTACACCACGAGGACTTTTTGAGATTTTATTCTGCTTTACTGGCCAGCATTTGAACACTTTCTTGATTTAAGAAAAATGTTTTTAAACAATTTGTTAATTCACTAGCTTTATATATATATATATATATATAGAAAGAGTCAAACACACACACACACACACACACACACACACACACACACATATATATATATATATATATATATATATATGACTCTTTTTGAGAAAGAGACAAGCATATCTTTCCTTCTCCTGGTAACATATAATGTTACTGTTTATCCTTTGTTGCTTAGAAACGAAAATAAGGAAAAACCTAGTACAGCAATCTCACGTTTGAAACGCTAAACTGCACACACACACACACACACACACACACACACACCTATATAAATATGTATAGGTGTGTGTGTAAAATTTGTATTTAGACAGTAATTTCTCTTTTGGGTATGTTTAAATATAGATAAAGATTGCTTATTCCTTTCTTTTTGAGATTTTACTGTCGGTAGTTAAGATGACCTAAATGTGGATCAAATCTGTATTTTAAAAGAAGTCTCTTAAGCTATTTCTTTTTTAAAACTGTATTTTGAGTGCTTCAAGCAGTCTTTGGTCACCATTATGATCAACCATTTCACTTTCGGCATTATAAGAAGGACCTTATGCTGTGAACAGCTTTAGCATCAATTCGCTTCATTCATATTGGATGAGAATATTGGAATCTGAGGTGCTAAAGGAAATCAATAAGCCACTTCTCACAATGGTTGAACACTTTCTTTACCATAAATAATAAACTTTAAGAAAATTGGCATAAATTGCTTTTCTTTTATTAAAGTCACGATAGGTTTTTTTTTTTATATACTTTAATATCTGCTTCAGTGTCATCAATGTGTATTATAGGACGTATTTAAATACTTGTCCCGATATTCTGTCTTTGATTTATTTTATAAGTAGGTGATAGCTGTATTCTTTTTGGTTGCAAATTTTTGTTTTCCTTCGTAGAAATCATTTTTATATTCGACAGTTTTATTTCAACGTGCAACTTAATTGCTAAATTTTTCAAGATTTACTAATACCTATAAACACTTACTTGAAAGTTGGCTATTATTTTTCTATTTGATTTGGTTAGGTTTTATGGCATATTAACCTTTGTAGGTTACTTAATGTCAAATCCATTTTTATACAAAGAAACAGTTCTTTTTCGAGCTATTCAGTTTAGTCAAACAGTTCTAATTCAAACAATTCAGTTTAGTATAAGTATAGTTTCTGTTTACACACAGTTAAATGTCAAAACAATTCTATTTCAAACAATTTAGTTTAGCATATGTACGTAGTTTAGTTTTATTTGACCCATAGATAGGACCTCATCAGGTGCTACCTCTCCGGGCCAGAGTGGACCTGGGAGCGATAGCAATGAAGGGGTACTCCTCATTCCCCATAGCTTCAGCATTACTGGAACTTCACCATCACATTGTTTAATGTCACATTCAGGACACTCATTGAGGTGGGGTGTCTTACCTCTCTGCAGAGATACTGTCGTTGTAATCTACAACCTCAGCCGACTGAGCAGTTTCCTATTTGAATAGTTTTTATTTGTCAACCACTGATATATCTAATTAACACACAGATATTCTTGAATATGTAAATATACACGGTAGCCTTCTTGGACTTGGAAGATAAACCTTTAATTATTTTATTTCTTCTCTGTGTACCTTATCTTGTGATACAGTATTGATGACACTCGGTTTTCGGGAACGGGATATCCTGTCCACCTGTCGACTAAATTCAATAATATCACATCTTGGTAGAAAGGAAATTAAATTGCTTTCTAGGTCATTTAAGAATATATATATATATATATATATATATCTTTTCTTTAAGAAAAAAACCAAAGACCGGTTAATTCAGGATTATAAATTTATTTCCATCCCGTATTTTCAGTTTCTGGTGTGAACCAAAAACATGAAGAAAAAATTAATACAGGACTTCTTCAGACCCAATGAATAATTAATTAAAATTAAAATTAAAATTAAACCAGAATAAACACGTGGGGTGTAGAGGGAGATTTAGGAGTTACCTCCTCGTTTTATTGAATTTCCGTTTTATTTTGATTTTTCAAATTTCTTCTGTCAGTTATAATTACGGTAATTTAACTTTTTTATTTATTTGTTTTGTTTATTTTCTTTTCATGTTAAGTTCGATAATTAACTTTTAAGAGAAATATTAATGCTTATATCAATTTCGATATCATTTAATTAACGACCTATTTTTCTAGTGTATATGTTGGATACGTTTTTTTTTTCCTGGTTTCACTATTTATTTCTATGTTTTTAAATTTTTATAGTTTAAATTTAGTCTTATGTCTACATCTAGCTATCAATTCGCTTCTCTTATTTAATAACTTATCGGGCCATTTATAATTTAAAATATAAATTTTCTCTTCTAGGCATAAATTGCATCTACCGTTAAAACTATTTGGAGTATTCTTAAAGAAATATTGCTCTGTAATAAATTACATTGAGCTCTCTACCAGGAACATTTAAATGTTCAGCTCTTGAATGATTTTCTTGTCCTGAGGGAATTACTCCAAATTCTGGTTTAACCTGACCGAATATTACATATATATATATATATATATATATATATATATATATATATATATATATATATATAGCCTGTTGGCTGCGTCTGTAGAATGCATCAACTGCACCATTGTAGAGAGAAAAGAACTCATGAACGAGTGCCCTGGACATAACATCAGATGGTGAAGCCCCAGTCCTGTGTGTTTGGGGAATTTCCAGTACACCTTTATTGTCATTACTCCCAGCTCCTCTCTGACCCGGAGAAGTAATACCTGTAATGATCCAATTTATGGGTCAAATAGAACTATTCGATGATTCATTATGCTTGAAACTATTTAACTGTGTGCAAACAAATGATTAATATCAAATAAAACTATTTGCGTTAGTAGTTCAGGGCACCTTGGTTAGTGTAATTGTTAAGAAGCTAGACAAGCAAATCTACACGAACGAATTCGAGTCTCACCGGGTGCCCCATTCATACGGCCTGGTGCTACACCTAAGCAAAAAACTTAGCAAATTGCTATTTGCGTTCGTAGTACTTGAAACCATTTAACTGTGTGTTTGTAGAATTATTACCGTCAGGTTGCAGGACTTTACCTGCATGTAAATAGAATTCTTAGTATTAGATATCAATACTTCAAAAGAGAGTCTCCGTTGCGTAATGGCTTAATTGATGGACTGTAGCTGCAAAGGAAACGAGATCGAACTCTAGTCGCGCTATTACCTCCACTTTCAGATTAATAAGTTGGCGACCAGAAGGCTCCCTTTTCAATAGCTACTACACCGAGATGTAAGGGGGGGCTACTCCTTTCCCTGGATTACTCCACTTTACCCTTGATACGTACCTTATATTGGTTAGTGTTAAGCAAGGAGGTATCAAGTATCATTTTAAAAGTCTTTGGAATGACGCGACCTGGGATTGAACCCAGGTCTTCCGGACCATTGGTGAACACTCTACCTACTAGACCAATGAGCTGGTTACTCTTGGGAAAAATATCAACTCAAATAACCCACCACAAGCTATGGGTTAAATTGTATCACAACTGTCCTTCTTCAAGGATGGGTTTAGAATTAAATAACCCACGAAAGTTGATATGCCTTTAAAAAAGCCATTTAGATCCCATTTCTTGACTGGCGATTGTGCTAACACTGGAAACTTTAGGTTGAAATGAATCATACTTGTACAGTGCTTGGAACACGGCACAGGAAATATGTATTAATAATCAACCCCACCAAAAATAATTTAAAAAATGAATAAGGGGTTTAAGTGCTGGCCCGCAGTATCGTAGTAAGCGAATCCGAATTCTCGTCGCACTATTGGTTGGTTGGTTGGTTGGGTTTTACGGCATATCAACCTTTGTAGGTTATTTAACGCCAAATCTATTTTTATGCAAATAGTTCTATTTCAAACAATTTAGTTTAGGATGAGTACACAGTTTGTCAAAAGCATTTATTCAAACAGTTCTAATTCAGTTAATTCAGTTTAGTATAAGTACGGAGGTTCTATATTAAACAATTCAGTTTATGTAAGTAGAGTTTCAATGTGTAAAACAGTTCCATTTCAAACAATTTAGTTTAGCATAAGCACGCAGTTTAAATCTAAGTACACAGTTTAATTGTCAAAACCACGGTTTAGTTCTATTTAACCCATTAAAAGGACCCTTATCAGGTGCTACCACTCCGGGTCAAAGTGGACCTGGGAGCGATGGCAATATAGGGGTACTCTGCATTCCCCAAAGTTTCAGCATTACTAGAACCACACCATCAGATTTTTAAGTGTCATATCCAGGACACTCGTTGGGGGCACATCTTACCCCTGTGCAGAGAAGCAGTCGGTGTATTCTACAGCCCCACCCGACTGAGCAACGTCGCGTTATTGCGTTTCCATTTGGAAAAATACCCTTGGGAAAAATATCCTCCATGGGCTAAATAGTCCCACTACTGGTCTTTTACAAGGATGGTTTCGACATTAAATAAACCATGAAGGTTTATATGCCTTTAAACAAAGAAACCAGGAAAATCATTGATATCTTTCCACAATTCATATTGTGTGTACAATTCGTGGAGGAAAATCCGTGAAACTCATGTGCAAGACTGTCGTAGCATTAGGTTCCATTAGGCCCTTTTTAACTACTGTCAATTATGTCTCGGCTCAGGGCAAGACAGGGCATATTTTTAAAAGAACCCGTCTTCTAAACAGCTCCTCCCTATTGTAATGATGCGTGTTCGCACTGACGCCTGTCATTAAAAGTGGTTGGACATTTTTATTCTCAACTCATACACATGTCTTATGGCCCCATACTAAATCGACCTCATGTCTTATCCACATTCTTGAAGAATCTCCACCAACCAAAGAACCTACCCCCTTAAAATCAGAGTACCGTGAAGAGTTTCCTCAAAAGTACCTACCGCTTTAAAACCCCAAGTAACCCAAACATTATCCAGCCTCGTCGGTTGGGACTGTAGAGTACACCAATTGCATCTCAGCGGAGGGGTAAGACTTTTCCAACAAGTGTTCCGGATATCACATTAAACTATCTGATGTTGAGGTGAATGTGTTTACAAATCATATACACATTTAGTATGTATGAATAAGCAAGATTTAGCATTAAATAATCTCCAATAGTTGATATACAATAAACCCAATCCAATCAAACCAAATTTGGACAGCTAGAGACAGGATATATATATATATGTGTGTGTGTGTATATTTAAAACGATTTATCTACGTTTTTAAACGTTCCTTGTCCCTGGGAATTTGTCTTGCGATTAACACTATCCTCTTTCTCTGACGTTTGTGTTCCCTGGGTAAAGAAGTGATGGGTTCATGCCTTTCTTAAGCGGGACGGGAAACATTTCCTACGAAGATAACCCTTATGCTAAGCAAGTTTACATGGCAAAGAATAAAAAGAAACAGGGTGTATTCTTAAGCTTATCTGGTTTTGGGGGATCCGTCTACCAAACAGCACCTCCTTATTGCACTAACACGTGTATTCGTTTAACGCCAGCGAATAAAACTGATTTTAGCTGACAGTTAAGCGCACGTACGAGGTACCCAATATTAAACTAATCTCGTGTCTTATTTGTTTTCGTGGGGAGGTAAACAAGTACCTCTCTTTCTTTAACACCCAGGTAACCAAAGCTTGGGCAGCAAGAGACTAGAACACACACACACACACACACACAACTGATAAAAGCCACGAGTGCTTACTATTTCATTTTCAATCGACAAAATGGCGTTCATTGTCACCTGTGAAAATCGAGATTACAAAACAAATATCACCGCCCGAGTAAGTCTATCTATCTATCTATCTATGTGCCCTACCGACAAAGCTGAAGCTATATCCTCATAAAAACCAAAACAAAAACAAAAACAAAAAAACAAAACACTGGTGGATGTTCTGGATATGATGCTAAACAGCATCTGATCGTGAGGCTCCAGTTTTGGAGCTCTGGGAAGTGCCATTATTTCAAGATCCATTCTCCCGGGAGTGTTAGTACCTGTTAGAATACGATCCATGGGGCTAATAAATCTGCTTATAAACTATTTGTATTTGATAGGAATACTTGAAATCATATAACTGGGCGAAAACTCCCAAGAAACAACACAAATATTGTAAATATAAAAGTAAGTAAAGTTTGCGACCGTACTTGAGGGTGACCCGAAGGCTCCCTTTTCAATAGCTACTACACCGAGGTGTAGTGAACGGCGCTACTCCTTTCCCAGGATTGCTCCAGACCTTGATCCAGACCTTATAATGCTGAGAGTTAAGCAAGGAGGCATCAAGTACCATTTTTTGAGTCTTTGGTATGACTCAACCTATCTCCCGGGCCTTTGGCGAACACTCTAACCGCTAGGCCAATGATAAAAGTAAGTAAAGTTGGCGACCATAGTCGAGGGTAACCCGAAGGCTCCCTTTTCGATAGCTACTACACCAAGGTGTAGGGGAGGGCGCTAATCCTTTCCCTAGATTGCTCTACTTTACCCTTGATCCGTACCTTATAATGCTAAGCAAGGAGGCATCAAGTACCATTTTTTGAGTCTTTGGTATGACTCGGCCTGGGATTGAACCCAGGTCTCCCGGGCCATTGGCGAACACTCTAACCCCTAGGCCAATGTCCGGTATGATGATAAAAGTACAATGTATATATTTCCCTAACCTCTTGTTATAAAATTATCTCAGACGAGTTGGCATGCCGTTAAAATCACTCAATCACTCAGTCTACCTATCTATCAAAATATGACCATATCTATCTATCGATCTCTATCAATCTGTCCATCTCTCTCTCTCTCTCTCTCTCTCTCTCTCTCTCTCTCTCTCTTTCTGTCGTTAAATATATGATGATAGATAGAGTATTCATTAATATATTTACCCACCACCTCCGCACAAGAAAGATGCGACACAAGGTTAATTTTTAAATGGAATTTCCTTCTGGCCACATCAAAGTAAAAGAGTCCAGTCTGCCCTACTATTTAGCCATAGTTGGAGGGAGAATAGTGGGATTCATACTTTTCCCAGCGCTATGTGAAATGCAAACAGCCTCGTTCAGCATTTGAACTCGGGTCATCGTGTCAATTTTCTACGACGATACCCAATTAAAGCAACTCTCTCTCTCTCTCTCTCTCTATATATATATATATATATATACGTGTGTGTGTGTGTTTGTGTGTGTGTGTGTGTGTGTGTGTGTATATATATATATACTGGTGTCATTTCCGTCATGAAGAACAGAATTAATCTCGAACAGATCGGACGCATCTGCTTGCTGCTGGCACTCGAGATAGTGGCATCAGCTCAATGGTTTGCGAATTGAGAATCACCTAATAAATATCGCCGTTAATGTCGCATTCTCACCGTTACGGGCCATTGAAAATCAGTTCAGAATCAAATAGCGTCCCTGTCAGCTAGCATTCACATTTTACTGGCCATGCAACAAATTCCAGATGAAAGTGGTGGGTCGGCTGGTGAGTCGTCATTCAAAACAGAGCTGTCTAGTCAGTGTGAAAAAAGAAGGTTTTTGCAATTAGCCCAGTAACAAACACTTCATTGTACACACGACACTGGTAAATACATGGTACACAATTTCTTGTCCTGTAAACCGGAGTGCATGCGAGTGTTTGTCAAGTAAGAGGCATTTGCTAACCCACCTCCGGTATCGGGAGTTGTTATTTCTCCCATACAACCAAAAACAATATATATATATATATATATTTATATATATATATAATGCGTCAGTTTTATGTGCCAATCGACCTGTAAGTGTACTTAAAATGAAACACGGTGTATCTAAACACACCTACGTAACACAAAAGCACTTGACCCAGAAACATGATACACACACACACACACATACACACACACGTGAGTGTAACTTGCATGCATATGAATACTTGCATATGTAGTTCTTTTTATACGTGCATATGAATTTGCATGAGTACCGAAAAAAATATATTAAACAAGCACACATCTATAGATTAGGGAATATGTGCATATATACACGTATTGTTGATTTCATATTTTTATATATAAGTATCTAGCAAGAAACATCATGCTTCGATACTTTTTGTTTTTTCGTTATCTATTTATCGTTTACGTTATCTATCTATCTATCTATCTATCTATCTATCAATCTATCTATCTATCAACGTTTAGGCATGTTTCATTAAATAATAAAGAGAAATTTTGTCTGTATGATTTATTTCAGATCCTTTCAAGTTTCCTGATAAGTGTCTTAGTTTCAGGTTGGAATTTGTTGATGAATTTCCCTAAATTGTCCCGAGCGCTTTCGGATCCTTCATAGGAGATCATCAAAGGTTACTTGCTTGTGAAAGGTGTTTTATTTTTAAAAAGAGTTTTGAAAGCGTTCCATTTTAAATACATCAGTTACCCTGTTTTTATCCAACTCTGTGTTCGCATATTTTTGTTATGTTATGAAAAACTTTAAAAAATCATTTTAAAAACAACATACCTTATACAAGCAAGCAATCCCTGATGATGGCTTATGAAGGGTCCGAAAGCGCTCGGGACAATTTTGGGAAATTCATTTACCAATTCCAACCTGAAACTAAGACACTTATCAGGAAACTTGAAAGAATCTTAAATAAATTATACAGACAAAATTTGTCTTTGTTATTTAATGAATGAATGATATATATATATATATATATATATATATATATATATATATATATATATATATATATATATTCGAATAATGAAATCTTGAAGTTCGTTACTTGAAGTTTCGTGCAGAGAATTCAGTCATCAGAAAGACTTTTTCTCATCGTTCCGTTTGATGATGAGTTCCCTATTGTACTTCCAGAACTCGAGCGGGTGTCCTCGTGGTGTAATGGTTTAAGCGCTGGACTGTGGAATCGTAAAAAGCGAGATCAAACTCCAGTCGTGCTATTACGTTTAATTTCAGGAAAGGCATGAACCTCTTATCCTCCCAGCTATGGATTAAATAATACTACTACTGTTTTTCTAGAAGAATGGCTTTGGCATTAAACAACTTAAAAATGTCAATATGCTATTAAACAAAGAAACCAAACCAAACTAAACCAGAACTCGAGATAATGACACCCACCCTTGTAGCGGATAGAAAAACGCGGGAACAATGGTCGACTGGATTCCTT
Source organism: Sepioteuthis lessoniana (assembly GCA_963585895.1). Lineage (NCBI taxonomy): Eukaryota > Metazoa > Mollusca > Cephalopoda > Myopsida > Loliginidae > Sepioteuthis > Sepioteuthis lessoniana. The sequence goes on along the minus strand of OY757922.1, from coordinate 40,180,746 downwards.
TCAGATCATTAAACAAGAACAGAAAGAAGGAAGCCGAGAGGAATAAATGAAGGCGAAACCCCCTGAAAGACAGAATACGATAGGAGGCAAATAAGGGATAATACGGAGGGTTACAGTAAGAGAAAGAGATTTAGTTCATCTAGTGTACCTGCCTATTCACTATTTTTTTTTATTTCGAGTGGCGGTGAGTAATGGCTTTTCTTAAAATAATAAAGTTGTGTCACTAAATAACAACTTCTCATCGTCCCGAACGAATTTCTGGGTGGCTTGTTATAGAATTTCATAAAGGTAGCGATTTTTTGTCGAATGGAGTTTGCTAATTTGCATATTTTATTTGAAGAATGACCTATTTAATATATATATATATATATATATATATATATATATATATATATATATATATATTTAAAGACGTAAGCATACAGATATCCAAATAGTACTCGAGTTTCATGAGTGAAAAATCGAAAGGTACGGTTGAAAATATTTTTAAATTTACGCTCTATTGATTTTTACTCTGTGGCACTATTAGGCACACTTCTAAGTTATATATGTATATATATATATATTAGTCTGTAATTTGGTTTCTTCAAACTTGCTAGTGCTATCAACATTTTCCATCAATTATATGCTCACACACACACACACACACACACACACACACACACACACACACACACACACACACACACACACACACACATATATATATATATAACTTATTAGGAAAGTTCATAATAACGCCAAGTAGTAAAAACTAATAGAGCACAAATATTAAAATATTTCACAACTGTACCTGATGATTGTTGACTCATGAAACTCGTGTAGTTTTTGAATATCTGTATCATTACGCCTTTTTACAGTTTCATCAGATGGCGAATTTCCTTTCCTTTTTATTGTTTCCAATGGAACGAAACGAGTTGTGTTTTGTCCCCGGTTCTCTTTGTTCTGTTTTTTTTTTTTTTTTTTTTTTTCAGGCGTTCTTCAGAGGGCTTTTGGTGATCTTGATTCGGGTATCGGATTCCAATTCAGGAATAGTAGTGGTCTTTTTTAATCAACAATTCAAAAGAAAAAAAAAACTCTAGTGAAAAAGAACATCATTCCTGCCCTTTTTTTAAAAATTTATTATATAAAAATTTTGTACAATTGAGCATAGGGCCCCAAGGTTTGTTGGAGGGAATGGTCTTCATGTAACTTATGGTCTTAAACTAATCCTTGCTAATCACACATATTAACCCAAACACTCTGACAATATTTCTTTCTATCCGTCACTGTTTACAGCACAGTCACCAAAATAACTCATACATTCTATGATACAGCCAACTAAAAATTTTCCCTATAACATAAAAGTTTTTATATTGCCGAGCGGATGAGAAATCTTAAAAAACGACCCCAGAAAAAAAATTAACAAAATAAAATGTTCAGAGAATTTAGATGCCCCCTGTACCACCTAAAATATTCATAGACCACCGAAGGCCGAAAACGATCTTATTCCTGACCTATTATTCGAACATGAAGCTGTTCTCGTTGCTACATCAATCAAGGATGCACAGGAATCCGTTTCTCTCGCGCTATTAAAGCTTTAGGACTTACTACCAGTATTAAAAAAACGGAAGTTATCCATCAGCCAAAAGTAAATAAGAGGTGTAAAACAACAGTCACCGGTTCACCTGTTTGCAAACACTCCTATTTCTATCAGTGGAAAAACCTCAAATATGTGAATTCATTTTTCTATAGAGTAGGAAGGTAAATAGCTGTTCATCTCGGGATGTCGAGACAGTCAATTAAATTACTAAAGCTACATACACTTTTGAAAAACTTTGTGATGATCTTCGTAATGAAAATCCCGAGCAAACGATTGCAGTTTACAAGGCTGTCGTATTCACCTGTCTTTTCTAAGGTTTAAGGATCAGGGTCATGGACGCCCAATCGATCTCAGAATAACCAGCTTGATACTTTTCACAAGGGTTGTCTTCTCTCAATTTGGGGATTCACAGGGCAATAGAGGATCCCAAACACTTTAGTTTTTGCTAAGAGCAAAATTGGAGGCATAGAGACCTTCCCCGGTTGCAAAGTGATGGACATGTCATCCAAATGAATAACTACAGCATTCCAAGAATTTTCGTTTATAGCCAGCTTTATGATAAAAAGAGAAATGTTGGACGATCTCTCAGATACAAGGACAAGCTAAAAAGAAATCTTATGACTCAGCGATGGCACATTCGAGCATGTTGCTTCAATTCGCAAAGCTTGGTTTGGTTTGGTTTCTTTTAAGGGCATATCGACATTAGCCAAAGCAAAGGGATCATAGAAGAATTGTCGAGGTACTAGTTAACCCATTGCTGGGAGGATAAGGGCATTCATACATATCCTAAACTCACTTAATTCAGTGTCCCGCACTTTAGCCATTAGACCACGAAGACTATTCTTCTACAAGGATGGTTTTGGCTTGAAAAAACACTCTGACTTCGATGTCACAAGTCCAGCACATTAGTCCCTAGACCACGGGGACTTCTTGCGCAAGGTTTGGAGCGTAAAATTCGATAAAGCTTTCAAGAACTTTGACAGAAAGCATCTTCAGCATCTCAAAGTATTGGGAAAGAAAGTGAATGCTAAATCAGTCATGCCTACTAAATTCATCTGATAACTCTCTTGCATGCATTATATTTGGACTTGCATGCAAGTGTGTGGTTAGTTTGAAACGTTCCAAGAGATACAGGTTTAAGAACTATCAAGGGATCTTTGGACTTCATACTTCTAAAGTGATAGAAGAGTCCATCATATATATTCTTGTATGTAATCTAGTTTTTACTTACTCGGTATTATTATGAACATTTCTAATCTGTTATATGGATGCACTACATGGACGCTAACAAAACGGCTGGAGAAGAAGCTAGACGGCAATTACGCAAGAATGCTGCGAGCAATATTGAACAAGTCCTGGCGGCAACACCCCACAAGACACCAACTATACGGCCACCTGCTTCCCATCACGAAAACTATCCAAGTTAGACGAACCTGACATGCAGGACACTGCTGGAGAAGCAGGGACGAGCTCATAAGTGATGTACTCCTATGGACCCCCACATATGGCCGGGCAAAAGCAGGACGACCAGCACGAATATACATTCAGCAGCTATGTGAGGATACGGGATGTAGCCCTGAAGACCTGCCAGAGGCGATGAACGATAGGGAGAAGTGGCGAGAGAGGATCAGGGATATCTGTGCTAGTAGCATGACATGATGATGATATATATATATATATATATATATATATATATTGGAAAATTGGAAATGAATACTACAGTATGAAAAAACGCAAGGTCTTCAGAGACTGATCTTATTTGCAGAAATATTTGCAAGCATTAACCATTTCACTTTTCTCCCACGTAGAATTGATTCTTTATCTTCTCGCGTTCAGGTCTGTTGAAGGTCCAAAAACCGATACGTTTAACGTTGGCAAAAATTTTCTACAAATAAAACCATACTCTGAAAACCTTATGTTTTTCATCTATATATATTTTCATATATATATATATATATATATATATATATATATATATATATATATATATATATATATTGTGTATGTATGTATGTGTGTGTAATTTCATGCATATATATTCATTCAGTTGTTTCTGAAAAGCCGCCTGTGTTTGATAAAAACAAAATCTGAAGCCATCTGGCTGATCGACGCCACCTATACGCAGACATCAAAAAACAATTGAAACATTTTCATCTGCCAGTAAATTTTTCGTCTGTACCGCAACACGTATTGTCCACATATTTATGCGCACCTATTGTTTCCCTCGCATTTGTGTCCAGAAGATTTCTTCCTCTTCAGCAAACCTTTTCTTGTGTCAGTTTATTAATTTTTACACGTTTATTCTCTTTACAAATACCAGTGTCACTGGCGTCCAAGAAACTACGGCCTACGTATTTTTCCTGTGGAATTGTTCTCTATTTTCCCGCGTTCGGCTCTACTTTAGTGTAAGCGGACAAACGCAATAACACACCGGCAGCAAGAAAGGCAACCCACGCTGGGATTGCCCTTCGTTTGATTCGCTAGAACGCAAGAAAAGATCTACGGTTCAAATCTGGGCCACCATCCAGATATGCTTTTTCGTAATAGTCCAAGTGACGAAACCATATAGTAGCACTAACACGGCAATAGATTCAAAGAATTTCCGTTTTACATGTTTAGCGTATAATACGCACTATATATATATATATATATATATATATATTGTTGAATAAGAAAATCGTTTAAAAAAGATTTTTCAAAAAAATAAAAAGGTGCGCCATACTGGCAAGAAAAGAAGGATAAGACATCAACAATATAGATGTTTACTAACCCTTCTGTGGCGGTTCATTAATTTATACCGTAATTATTTGTGCATCATCATCATCAAAAGCAGCAACAAGGCGTGCTGACTGCATGGATTCTGTCTGTCTCATACTATCCATCCCAATCGGTAATCGGTCTTAGCAAGTCCTCTAGACGGCATACAGTGTTCGCACAGAGTTGATGAATATAAGTTTTTGCTGGTCGGCTAACACTGGCGTGTCCATATATAGAAGTCCACGGGAGAATGTCGCTTATGATATTGTCTTTACTTCTCCAGTTCTACACAGCATATCTTACTTGGATAGTATGTGAGATGGGAGGTAAGTGGCCGTAGAGCTGCCGTTTTGTGGGGGTTTCTTACAGGATTTGTTAAAAGTAGCACGCAGCACCCAGGTGTAGTTCATATCTTGCCTTTTCTCGTTATATTTCAAGTGGTTAGACCATATAGTAGTACTGACATGGCTATAGATAGGAAGAATTCCCGTTGTATATTTTTCCGTAAAAACGCACTTTTCTTTTATATATATGTATATATATATATATATAAACATATATATATATATATATATATATATATATATATATGTTGTTGAATTAGAAAAACGTTTAAAAATGTTTTTTCAAAAATCAAAAAGGTGCGCAATAAAACTAGGATAAAAGCTCAAATAAAAGGGGTGTTTACTCACCCGTCTGTGGTTGCTTCATTATCCTCAGTTTCGTGCATTAAAATAACCTTTAGATGAGACTAGCGAATGCAAAGGACGAAGGAGACGAATAAATGCTCTCGCTTTTCTTCGAGAGATGCAAAAAATAGCCACAGTGTAGAAGAACGGATCTAGGAGAGAGAAATGTGACAAGAAGATTTTTAAAAAAACTGTCCGTTTGGTGGGAAGGTAGGATAATGTAGATTTTCTGTCAGGATTATGTATGCGGTGTCAAAGCAAAAACTTGTCATGAAAATCCATATATATAGATTTGTTAAGGGTGATAAATCCCTATATATATATATATATATAGATAATATATATATATATATATATTATAAATATATATATATGTATGTATATATATATATATATATATATATATATATATTATATATATATATACACACACACACACACACACACACACACACATATATATATATATATATATATACAAGACTGTCTTGCATACCTAAACATTAAATAACAAAAATGGATGGAAAAATATGGACCTACTAACCAAGTAACGGTAAATCACAGCTAGACTATATATTTATGAACAAGGTGCCTAAATAGTGCTTTAAACTGTGTGGCGTACTCCTCTTTTGAATATATGATAGACTCTTCTATCGCTTTAGAAGTATAAAGTCCAAACATCCCTTGATAGTTCTTAAACCTGTATCTCTTGGGACATTTCAAACTAACCACACACTTGCATGCAAGTCCAAATATAATGCATGCAAGAGAGTTATCAGATGAATTTAGTAGGCATGAATGATTTAGCATTCACTTTCTTTCCCAATACTTTGAGATGCTGAAGATGCTTTCTGTCAAAGTTCTTGAAAGCTTTATCGAATTTTACGCTCCAAACCTTGCGCGAGAAGTCACCATGGTCTAGGAACTAATGTGCTGGACTTGTGACATCGAAGTCAGAGTGTTTTTTCAAGCCAAAACCATCCTTGTAGAAGAATAGTCTTCGTGGTCTAATGGCTAAAGTGCGGGACACTGAATTAAGTGAGTTTAGGATATGTATGAATGCCCTTATCCTCCCGATCACAGACTTGTCTTAGCAATGAGATGCCTGTGTTTATATAGAAATAGGAAACAAACATTTAAACCCACACGTTACGACTGGTCCTCACTTGCCAATATTAGTATACCCAATCAATAGACGGTAAATGTAAGAAACAATTCTAATACTCTTCAGGAGACATCTGAAAGACATACTCTGAATTACGACTATGAAAACGTTTTTACCACTCACACAGAAGCAGCAGTAGAGTGCATACCAACCAAACCCAGAGACAAATGTTGAATCCCATGGGAGTCAATAGCAGTTAGAAAAAAAAAAAGAAGTAACATGGGAAAAAAAGCTTTCTTATTTAATAAAAAAAAACTCCCAGCAAATGCCAACGCACACAAACATAACAAAGTCCAAGGAGAAAGGCAAGAAAGGCAACCCACGTCGGGATTGCACTTCGTTTGATTCGCTTCTCTAAGAGAATTAATACATTCAAAAGAAAAAAAGAACAACTAGAATACATTCAAGGCCTAATCAATAAAATCAGAAATTCAATAGAAGATAAGCAATGACGATTATCATGGCAGCCAGTAAATGAAGAGAGTGGAAAGAAGAGAACGTTGAGAGCAAAACTAAAAGTTGTGGGGGTGTTCTCGTGGTGTAATGGTTAAAGCGTTGGACTGCGGAATCGTAGTACGCGAGTTCGTACTCCAGTCGCGCTATTATGTTCACTTTCGGGCAAATACCCTTGGGAAAGGTATTAACCCTCTTATTCTCCCAGCTATGAGTTAAATAGTATCACTACTGTTCTTCTAGGAGAATGGCTTTGGCATTAAATAACCTAAAAAGAGTTGATATGCCATTAAACAAAGAAACCAAACCAAACCAAAACAAACCTAAAAGTTGTCAACCAAGATAAAGACTTCAGAAGTGGATAGAGCATTTCAAGAATCTACTCGGAAACCCTCATGAAATCACTGGTTTGGTTTGGTTTTATGGCACACTAACTATTGCAAATTATTTAAAACCAAATCTATTTTTATACATAAATACAGTTCTATTTAAAACAATTCAGTTTAGCTTAATTACATAGTTTTAAGTCAAAAACAGTTCTATTTCAAACAATTCAGTTTAGAATAAGTACGCAGTTTAGTTCTATTTAACACATAGATCGGACCTTACCAGGTGCTACTACTCCGAGCCAGAGTGGGTCTGGGAGCGATGGCAATGAAGGGGTACTCCACTTCTGAAATCACTGAAAAACTTATCCAAAAAGTTATTAGTTGCCAACTAGACATCGAACTAGAACAGTTTACGGAGGGAGAACTTGACACATTTTTTAAATAATCGCAGAAAAGCCGAAGGCCTCGATGAAATACTCTCTGAAACATGGAAAACAATAAAATTTGTTTACACACTTTTTGATTATGCAATATTTTCTATAAACTAAACACAATAAAGAAATGGAGAAAAGCCCGCATGTTCCCCTTCCTCAGGAAAGGTGACCTCGGAATCATTTAGAACTACAGTCATTACTCTTGCAAGGTTTTATAATGCCAAGCTTCTCTATCATATCCAACCAGAAATCGTGAAAATTCTTTGGAAAAATCAGATCGGCTTTCGGAAAAATCGTTCCACAAGCTCACAGAGGCTGACAATCCATCGAATCATCGGAATACGGCCAAAAAATCTCGACGCAACACAACTGTTTGTTGGCTTTTCAAAAGTATTTGATTCCATACAGAGAGGAAAGACAGAGAAAATACTACTTATATTTAGTCTTCCCAAAGAATCTGTTACTTCTATGCTTTACAAAAGAAAAATAGCACTGGTTTGCTCACTGGAAGGAGACACCGACTTCTTCGACATTGTCGCTGGAATCCTGTGAGGAGATTCATTAGTACCATATCTATTTATACTCGGCCTAGACAACGATTTTCGGACGTCAATAGATCTGATAAAAAGAAAAATGGCTTTACTTTAAAAAAGCTAAGAAGACAATATCCTGCAAGTGCTATGACAAACGTAGAACACCTAGATGATCTGGCGCTTCCATCACAAACAGAATCCCAACTGCATAGCCAAGGGCAAACAGCAGGAAGCATTTGCTTCTACGTGAATGTATATAAAACAGGCTTCATATTTTAAATAAGGAGCATCTCCTCTATAAGTGGCATATCTCTAAAATTAGTCGACTAGTTCATATACATCGACAGCAGCTTCTCATCTATTAAAAGAGATGGTAACTTACACCTGGTGAAAGCGTACAATTTTATTGACAGGTTATCAGTCATATGGAAATATGATCTATCCAATAAATGAATAAATATAATAAAATAAAATGGTATTTCTTCCTTTCTACTGTGTCCGTATAACTATATGTACGTACTACATGAACGCTTACAAAACACAGAAAAAAACTTGAGAAGAACTAGATAAGAATGCAATGTGCTGTCTTGAACAAATCATGGAAGCAACACTCTCAACAACAGTTATACGGCCACTTGCTTCTCATCTCCCAATGCATCCCAGTTAAACGAACAAGACATACGGGCCCTACTAGAAAAGAAAGAACAAACACATAAGCGATGTTCTCATAGAACTGTACACGTGGACGTGCCAGTGTTGGCTGACAAGAAAAGACTTACATATATCAGCTCTTTGTAGACACAGAATAGAGTCTAAAAGACCAGTGAGAAACGATGCGATTGAGAGAGAGTGAGTGAGTGAGTGGGTGAATGAGAGAGAGTGAGAGAGTCATAGAACTTGATTAGGCCTTGAATGCATTCTACTTGTTCTTTTTTTTTGTGTGTATTAATTCTCCTTGGAGAAGCGAATCAAACGAAGGGCAATCCCAGCGTGGGTTGCCTTTCTTGCATTTCTCCTTGGACTTTGTTTTGTTTGTGTGCGTCGCCATTTGCTGTTTTTTTTTATTAAGTAAGAAAGCTTTTTCTCAGGGTGATTTAATTTGTTTATTTGTTTGGGCTTTATGGCATATAAACCTTTGTAGAATATTTAATGCCAAATCCATTTTTATCATATTTACCCAACCCCTCCTCTCGGACAGGACATGACACAAGGTCAATTTTTAAGCGGAGTTTAACAAGTTTGAATTCAGAGTTTTCCTTCTCCTAGACTAGTTGCCTCACTAAGGCTGAAGAATCCAGTCTGCCCTACTATTTACCCATCGCTGGAGGGAGAATAATTAGATTCATACCTTTCCCAAGGGTTTTAGTGCTATGTGAAATACAATCAGTCTCGTCCAGGATTTGAACTCGTGTTACCGTGTTCATTTCCTACGACGATAACCATTACACCGCAGGCACCTCCAAATCCATTTTTATTCAAATAATCCGTTCAAGTTCAAATAATTCAGTTTAGCATAAGTGCACAGTTTAATTGTCCAAAACATTTCTATTTCAAGCTAATCATTTTAGTCAAACTGTTCTAATTCAAACAATTCAGTTTAGTATAAGTATAATTTTTGTTTACACACAGTTAAATGTCAAAATAGTTCCATTTCAAACAATTCAGTTTAGTGTAGGAACAGTTTCAATGTCAAAAACAGATCCATTTCAAACAAATCAGTTTAGCGTAAATACGTAGTTTAAACGTCATAACAGTTCTATTTCAACAAATTCAGTTTAGTATAAGTACGCAGTTTAGTTCTATTTTACCCATAGATAGGACCCTATCAGGTGCTACCACTCCAGTCTAGAGTGGACCTCGGAGTAAGGGCAATGAAGGGGTAATCCGCATTCCCCAAAGCTCCAGCATTACTGGAACATCAGCATCAGATTGTTTAGTGTCATATATACGACACTGGTTGTGGGGAGTCCTACCCCTCTGCAGAGATGCAGTCTGTGTATTCTACAATCTCAGCCGGCTGGGCAAGCGTGACTTGATGATCATAAAGATATATATATATATATATAATGTTTCGTAAACTTAAGCAGTATACGTATTCATAAAATCAATGCAAATTTGAGGCTCTAGCCTGTTGTTAGTGGTGGCACTTGTAAGTCAAGGAGTAGACTACAGGAAATGGTTTGGTAATGTTTGTATATATATATATATATATATATATATATTGCATATTGACCTCCGACCCGGCCAGGCTGTTAAAATAAGAAATGCACCGGTGTAAATAACAGGTGCATCCGGTCGAGGAATATCAGGATATCATAACCTTGACCGTGGACAGGTTGAATGAGTGCGAAATTGTGACACCCACAAGAAGACGGTGGACGTGGAACCATTATATAACTCAGTGCACAGGAAATTCAATGTTGGAGATCAGATGAGTTGGAGATCAGATGAGTTAGAGACAAGATGCGGTAGAGAAAGCCAGCATCCAGCAGAGTGGGCCCTCAGGCCCCCGATTGAGCAATTGCAGTTGGAGATAAGATGCTGCATTGAGGAACATGTCCCAGAGATGCTGGGCTCCAGGCCCCCGGTTGAGCAGCCCAAGAGAACGGGAAAGAAACGTGGTTATGGCCAATAGAGTGGGGGTCAATATGCTGTAGTTCTGTTCGGTCTTCAACTCCCTCTCACACACAGCCCTTTCAAATAAAGTGAGAAGTATATTTTTCTAAAGACTGTGTCGCTCGTCTTTATTGTGTCGTTTATGTTTATGCATGCATCACACACACACACACACACACACACACACACACACACACACACACACACATATATATATATATATAATTAACCTATAAAATTTTGATAGGGTGAAAAAAGCAGATGCTACAATTTATTATTAAAAATGATATAAACTGATACCAGGGAAAAAATGCAATAAAAAAAAAAGAAAAGACTAACGGCACCTGAATTATTTGAAAATAATCAAATAGTGCTGCGGTGTCAAGCCAAAAGAAAAAACATCGGCAGAATCAACCAAGGTAAAGGTAAAAAGTTCTTGATACACTAAGTAGAGCGAATTTAAAGTAGTAAAGTTTACTGAGTCAGACTAATCTACCGAGGTTTCACCGAGTGAGATCATCAGGAAGAATCTACTTCTTCCTGATGATCGAGTAGGTGAAACCGTGGTAGACTGATCTGACTATTGGTTTTACTATTATATATGTGTGTGTGTCTAAAGTGAAAAGGAGAGAAAAGGAACGCGTGTACAAGAAAAAAGAAATTATTCTACTTTTATAAACCAAAATGCACGTATACCCACCCGCAAAGACTTACATATATCCACACAGTACGGATACAGGATGGACATAGGTGAAACGATCGATGAGAGAGAGAGAGAGAGAGAAAGAGAGAGAGAGAGAGAGAGAAAGAGAAAGAGAGAGAGAGAGAGTCAGGGAATTCTTTGCTGTCAGCCTGACTTGATCATGAAAATAAAGATATATATATATATATAAGTAAAGTTGGCGACGTTAGTCGAGGTTGACCCGAAGTCTCTCTTTTCTATAGCTACTAGACCATTCCCTTGATTGCTCCACTTTTACCTTGATCCATACCTTATAATGCTGAGCGTTATGCAAGGCGGCATCAAGTAGCATTTTTAAGTCTTTGGTATGACTCGACGTTGGATTGAACCCCAGTTTCCCGGATCATTGGCGAACTCTCTACTTATTAGGCCAATATATATTTATATATATATATATAAAGATTCAAGGGTGACAGTTGCCAAGCAACTTTGACTCTAGGTGTACGCGATTCCAATAATGTTGTGCACTCCTTATTAAGAATATAGCAAACTACATTATTAATATATATATATATATATAGTCCCTGCACGGGTAGTTCAGACTATCTGATTCATTGTCGAGGGCGTGAGTCTTATTGTGTTCTGGAGATCAGGATTTGTTCTGTGCTCAAGGAAATTTTTTGTTCTGTGGATTCATCACATGCAAGAAACATCATACGTAAACACGTTGACCATTAGACGTTTGACACTTTTATGACATCTCACTCGCCAAGAAAATAGAAAAGCTAAACACCAAATTCTTGTCTGTTATTTTCAACAATCTATCTATCTATCTATCTGTCTCATTAAAGTTTTTAGCTCTTTCGGTGCTTTTTTCATAATACTCGGGCAAGTCAAAAGTTTTGCTGTCTTTTGCAATTAGCGGCGTGTATATCACGTGACTGAAGCAGTTCAAGACGTGAGAGTTACCCAATGTGGGTGGTAATATCGTGGTACAGTGTGTCTCAAAATAATGCAACCCATTAATATGATAATGATTTATAACTGAGACAATCGCAATGGCGGTCACTTGGAGCGTGTTCTGTAAATTTTTTTTAGAGATTTAGAGACATTAAATCAGTTTTTTTAAAAATTATTGTTATATTAGCTTCTAGGACATGTAATTTTTTTTTTTTTAGGTTTTGGTTTGGTTTCTTTGTTTTTAATGGCACATAAACTCTTTTTAGGTTATTTAATGCCAAATCTATTCTCCTTGAAGAACAGTAGTGGTACTATTTAACCCATAGCTGGGAGGATAAGGGGGCTCATACTTATTAGGTTTTTGTCTTAGTAATAAAATATTATCATAGTAATGGGTTGCATCTATTTTGAAACACTTTTGAATGATTTTGTTTACAAATAAGTAATGACGAACTTTTTTTCTCTCTTGTCCAAGGCATTGTGATCAAGGATTGATAATTGATATAGTATACTATTTTCAAATCTGAAACAAAAAAGAGTACAACATTATTATTAGTGGAGTCATTAGCAGTCAAATAGGTTCCATGTATATTGAGAAAGCCTTTATTAATCGGTTGCACCTATTTTTGTGACAGTTTTGAATGATTTTGTCTCCAGATAAGTCATGACACAAAATATTTTTCCTCTCTTGTCCAAGGCATTATGATCGAGGATTAATAGTTTTTATAGAATAACATTTTCAAATCTGAAATAAAAAACACAACATTATTATTAGTAGAGATATTAGCAGTCACGTAGGTCCCATGTGTATTGAGACACCCAATAGTTGGTGCGCTGACACGTTGTGCATTGTTTCTCTCTGTGTGTGGTCTGAAAGTCGCACAGATCCTATTTACCCAATCCCTTCGTTCGGGCAGGATATAACACAAGGTCAATTTTTAAGCGGAGTTTAACAGGTTTGAATTTAGAGTTTTCCTTCTCCTAGACTAGTCGCCTCACCAAGGCTGAAGAACCCAGTCTGCCCAACTATTTACCCATAGCTGGAGGGAGAATAATTAGATTCATAGCTTTCCCAAGGGTATTAGTGCTATGTGAAATGCAATCAGTCACGTCCAGGGTTTGAACTCGTGTCGCCGTGTCCATTTCCTACGAGGATAACCATTACACCACGGGCACTTCTGAAAGTCGCACAGGTCAACATTTTGCAATGTTGTCTAATACGGGCATTACAAATCTGAGCTGGGCCATAGCAACACAGAAGCAACCAAAACCTTTTTTTGTGCTAAAGGTGAAGATGAAGTAGATCACTACAGTAACCAGATGGTTCAGGAAATTTCTCTTGAGTCGAAGAAACCTCGATGATTATACAAGATCTAATAGACCTAAAAGCAGAGATTCTGGTGTAGTGCTACAAGCCATAGATGTAAATCCAACGAGAAGCGCTCAAGGATTATAAGACGAACTAGATATCGTACAGTTTAGTGTGTTTAGTTACATTTATGACCTTGACAAAAGCATCCGGAGCTACGGAATTGTGCCTAACGTTTCCAAAACATTGCAAAACTTTTGACTCACTCTAGTATGATGTATGTAATCCTATCCCTATATCAACTCTTTGGCTAACTCAAAACCTCTTTTTTTCTTCTTTTTAAGAATAAACATATAAAAAAAACCTTGCAAACCAAAAAAACTATGCACACCTTTTTTTTCTCTGGGTCATAAGTCTTTCAAATCTGTTTTAACCAATCAAGAATTATACGGAGAACTTCCAGATCTCAGCAGGGGAATGACTAAGATTTCTTTATCGAGAATCAGACCCGCATGTCGTTTTTCAAAAGAAATTCTGATAAATTATAGCTTTGGCCAAAGCAATTGACGTTTAAGAAAAACAAAACAAAAAAACAAAAACAAACAAACAAACAAGCAAGCAAACAAAAACTACACCCCCCTAAAAACAGCCTATGACATTTTAACATAATGACTATTGGCGGTCATCAAGGCAGTAATAAACACTCCGGACATTTGATTTTCAAGCCATAAAATACAATTTGTTGGTTTCATTTGCGAAGGGGCCGATTGTCGATGCAAAAAAACTTATGTAAGAAAGGAGAATAAACATTATAATTAGAATTTTAATCGTCAATTACTGAGTTAAAAACATTTCTATATCATATTTACCAATGTAAGTTTTTTTTTCTTTCTTTCTTTCTTTCTTTCTTTCTTTCTTTCTTTCTCAGTTTTTTAATAATAAAAAAGAATTAATCTCATTACCTTCTCAAGCGACTTTTGATCGTATGAGAAAAAAAGTTCAATTATCAAGTACGTCTAATTTTTGAGATTTTTCTATACGAAATTTGACCCGTTTGAGGAGATATATTGCAAAATTATGCAATATATTTTTCGATTCAATTATTTCTAAAAATTCCCATCCATTCTTTTTTCAATCAAAATTGTTAAAGGTAAGTTCTTTTTTTTTTTTAACTGTGATCTTTCACCCCATTTATTCAGTTGGTCAATCTGTTAGAGTCGATAATCTGAAAATTAAATTTGAAACGGTTTCATTATTTTTTAGACTATCATTGTAGGTCACGTCAGAATAAAAAAATTGAAGTTTTATATATTCTAGCAATTAACAGTAAATTTACATGAACCAAAAAACTTCTCTGTCCTCGTGAGAGAAAAAAAAATAACAACAGAGAAGCGACCTTGCTGCTGTTTTTACCCTTGTCAACCATAAATAAACTTAAAATTCACAGCTTTTGTTCCTTAGCCTCAAATCTGAAAGTGTGAACAAACATTTGATAAGAGACTAAATGAATCACTTGTTGCTTATTTCTGTATATTTTTCCCCTGTTTCTTGCATTCGTGTTTTGAACTTTCAACAGCGAGGCTATTATACATAAAATACCGGAGTGAGTCAAAAGTTTTGCAATATTTTAGTAACGTGAGGGACAATTCAGTAGCTCCGATGCTTTTCCCTGGGTTATGACGGTGATGTGCAACATTGAACTGGGAGGTGTTAAGCTCTCCTGATACTCCTTAAGTGTTACTAGATTTACCGCTATGTTTTGGAGAACGACTTCAGAATCCCTGCTTTTAGGCCGACCAGACCTGGTTTGATCATCGAGGTTTTTCCAACTCGAGCAAAATTTCTTGAATCCTCTGGATACTGTACTGCGATCATCTGCACCTTTCCCTTTCACAAAACAAATATTTTTTGTTGCTTCGGTGACTTTATGACCCAGTTCGAAATAATAAAGAATAATGTCTCGAAATTGGCTGGAATAACAAATCGCCTTACATTCTCATATAAATGCAGGCTTAACATTGAAACAACCGGTTAATTCTTAAAGAGCACAGAGGCTCTCAAAAAGAGTAGAGCATGTGCTAGTTCGAGATAGTATACGCAATAACTGCAGGAGGAAATATCAATTACGGTCTGAAATCTCAAGCAAGTTTGCCTCCTTATTGGAAAGAATATCACCGATTGAACATGGAACCCAAATCCACCAAAATCTGGATAAATCTTACTAGAAGGAATTTCACGGGGTCAGGTCTCACCGAATTAGGAAGTTGGAAAAGATGAAAACCCGCGGTATGAAAGGTCAAGCTCATTACTCACCAGTGAAAGCCATCAGAAAACGCCAGAATACTACCTCTGGGAAGTCAGTGCTAAACAAAGATATCAACTTCACCACGACAATTAAGCGGATCCCCTATGTAGATTTGATAGCCCTAATCAAGAGGCAGTCTTGAAAATTCCAAAGGCCCGAGCAGATGAGTTAAGATTAAGAGTGAGACAAGCACTATAGAAATCAAAGCCACCAAAACCAAACATCTCAAAGGAAGAAATACTGGCCACCAAATCAACACGGGATGGTGAAAATATTATAATCTTACCAGCGATGCTGTTAGGCAATGCTACTCAGGTGATGGATACGATAGAATATCTAACAAGTAAATTAGCAGACTTGATTGGCCATGATAGCTATAGTAAAATAAAAAAAAAAAAGAATCCTACCCTGAAGACTGAAAAGATGCCGTCACAGATTCTTAGCAAGAACAAAGATCTCCTACCATAAATGAAGTACAGATTGCTAACTCAACATTACAGCAAGCTACCATACACATATGGCTTTCCTAAGATTCATAAGGATGGTATTCCGTTAAAATCCATTGTCAGCAACAAAGGTTCAGCATGTCAGCTACTGAGCCGCTTCCAAGTGGAGATTGTCACCCCACTAACAGTTAAGTCCTCATCATACGTTGAGACCTATGCCCGCTTCATGGTAAAATCAGTAATGCTTCCAATCATTCCTACCAAATGGTGAGTCTAGATATAGTAAGTCTGTTCACGAAGGTGCTCATAAGCGAGACACTAACAGTGGAACAGGATAAGTTGGTCGTAGATCTCTCGCTGGAAGAACGCATCAGTATCCCAATCCATTACCGAATGGAGATGTTGACTTTTTTAAATGAAGAGACGGCCTACTTCAGGATGGGGGTGCCGTGGTGTAATGGTTATCCTCATAGGAAATGGACACTGCGGTACAAGTTCAAATCTTGGACGAGGCTGATGGCATTTCTCACAGCACTTATAGTCCTGGGAAAGGTAGGAATCAAATTATTCTCTCTCCAGCTATGGGTAAATAGTAGGGTAGACTGTGTTCTTAAGCCTTTGATAAGCAATCAGTCTAAGGGAAGGAAAACTCTGAATTAAACTCTGCTTTAAAATTGACTTTGTGTCATATCCTGCTCGTGCGGATGGGTTAGTAAATTCATACTTTGGAATGGGGACTGACATATACCGACAAGAAGGACTGGCTATGGGATCGCCGTTGTCGCTAGTATGGGCTAAAATATATGCGGAATTTTTCGAAGAAATGGTATTAGGATATACACCACTAAAGACATCTGGCCCAGTTGGCTGGGGCTGCAGAATACACTGACTGCATCTCTGCAAAGGTATAACCCCCCCCAATGCGTGCCCTGGATATGACACTAAGCAATATAACGGTGAGGCTCCAGTAATGTTGGGTCTTTGGGGAATACGGAGCACCTCATTCATTGTCATCGTTCCCAGGTTCCCACTGGCCAGAAGTGGTAGCACCTGACTGGGTCTTATCTATGGGTTAAATAGAACTAAAAAGCGTAGTTATGCTAAACTGAATTGTTTGAAATAGAACTGTTTATATGTATAACATGGATTCGGCATTAAAAAACTGACAATGATTGATGTGTCATAAAACCAAACCAAACTAAAGACATCACTGTGGCTTAGATACGTAGATGATGCATTCATTCTTTGACTTCATATGTTGGGCTACAGTGAACTGTTGATTGGATCCAATATAGAGATGAAAACGATATGGGAACTAATAATCAAAAAGATAAATAAAAACGGCAATACGGTAAAAAATCGCACATAATAATAATTAGTAATAATTCATAGTTCATAAGTTCCAAAAGTTCGATTTGAATTGTCCAGCCGGACACGTAGCATAACGGATATAGGCGTTTGGTTAATGAATTTCTGAGTGAAATCATCTGGATGTTGTAGGTTCAATCCTGACTATAATAACAAGGACTACTAATTATAATTTAACACTTGTAATGGGTTATGGTTAACAGAATTAGAACCTCTGTGGATTAAATAAAAAGTGCGGTTCAAAATTCCGTGAAGGCGACTACCAAGTTCGACAAGGAACACTCGCAAAAGGCCGAAGAACGCATCGGCTGAAATGCTGTAAATATAAAGACGAAGACAATCGTCAAAATACTCTCAAGGATAAAAATAATGTCTACAGGTTACGATGATAACCTGTGAGTCTTACAAAACAAACACAGAGTGAAGTAATGCACAACTTGTAAGTGGACCAACTACCACCATACTACCGAGAAATTTAACGTCTTCGTTTACACACCAAAAATTTGCACGTAACAAAATATTGCTAAAACTTTTGAGTCACCCAACTACATAAGATAGATCAAAATTTAAAGTAGAAATGCTGTGAAAGTTTGAAAATGGGATTGTCGCTGGTCAGGAACTACTACTAATACAATGAAGCTTTCTTATGTATAGATAGATAAATACCGATAAAATGTATTGAATGAGGAAAAATGTATTGTATCTGGTCGGGAATACCAACAAGTTTCCTTGACAAAATAAAGCTATACATATAAGTATTTGTCGCTGACTCCCACCAGACAAGACTTGACAAGGTCAAAAGCCCGAAGGCCGATTAAAGTGGGGATAAAGGGGAGGGAAAAGTTGGGAACGAGCCGAGACTCGAACCCTGCTGGTCTGTGCTGCTCATCGACCCACTAAGTGCAATGTGGGTCTAATGAGGCAAGCAGTTTCACGAATCCAAATTTGGATCCGGGCACGTATGCTGGGTTATGGCTTAAAATAGACAGCAAGGTCTAGTGCCATACATAGGGGACAGAGGATGTAGTTCGCCCATCCGAGGGTGGCCCAACCGAAGTTGGGGGCCTTTCGGCCTCGAATCTGCCATTGGTTTCGATACCCCATCCGACACGAATGCCAGACGGCCCAGCCAAAAGGCCAGGTAAGTATAAAGCTATACATATATATATGTACGACTCTAAACAACTCTATTCTGTTTATCTATTTACGACTGTTTACTTACATACAACAATTATTCACAAGACATTTCTATAATGTTCTTGTTTGCAATGCTTTTCTATAATAAGGTCAATCCCAATGCAATATATTGCATTGACTGGTGATGAACCCGACGGATGTTGTGGATTGATACATTCGGCTATAGATAAAATCAACAAAGGGACTACTGGAAAAAGCATATATGCGTAGGCGTGATACCAGAAGTATAAAAATGCGTGGGTGTAATTCGTGACTTATGGGGGAACAAGAAATGCGTGGGTGAAGAGGCGTGGCCCTGTGGGTCGCTTGGGAGTTTTAAGACTATATGAGGTCTAGAATTTTGGCTGAAGTCAGTTTCTGCCGGCTAGTTCCGACTTCCGATCGCTCCTTCGTATGTGTGAACTTTCTCCGACTGCACTCCTACTCCCAACAAGTTTCTAAGTCGAAGAATAAAGATATAAGATTATATTTTTTATATAATTGTTCCTAAAAGTTTCTCAAAATCCAGCGGTAGTATTCTACACCCAGGGCATAATGGCTGAAACAGCAGTTTTAAATTAAGCGAGTTTTAACTCCAGTCACGATTTAACGTTTACTTTCGGACTAATACCTTTCAGAAAGTCATGAACCCTGCCATGATTTATATACATTGATAATATTGTTTTCTGTATTAACAATCACGGTAATGGTTTAAATAGAGTCACTGCTGTTCTTCTACAAATATTACTTTGGCTTTAAATAACTGTTGTATCGTGGTTAGGAAGAGATACACTGTGACATAGAATGAACTATTTATTAACTGAAGTGGTACAGTCGAACAAATATTATAAGTCTCGGGCTGTTGGTGTTACGCCCGAAGTTAGTCTTACTACTGACCGAGATCTTTCAGTACTGACTGTGCTTAAGAAACACGACGTCTTTTATTCCTCTGAAATACCGGAAGTCACGTGGTACGAGCCACTATACAACAATAACCCAAGAAAGTTGATTTAACAAAGAAAACAAACTTATTTGAAATGCTTTTCTTTAATAAAGTTATTCGCTAGCTTTTTTCAAATAATATGATTTGCAATGCTTTTCTTTGATTAGACTATTTTCAACTCTTTTCTAGGATAAAAATATTTCCAGTGCTTTTCTATAAAAATATTATTTGCAATGCCATCAATAAAAAGATATTTCCAATGCTTCTCTATTAAAGATATTATTTGCAATGCCATCAATAAAAAGATATTTCCAGTGCTTTTCTATTAAAAATATTATTTGCAATGCCATCAATAAAAAGATATTTTCAGTGCTTTTCTATAACAAAATTTATTTTCAACTCTTTTTTTTTTATATAATAAAAGAATTTGCAGTGCTTTTTCAATCGTAAACGCTGATCTCATATAAATCCAAAAATACGCCTGTGAGATGTGCACAAAATCCATTACATTTCAGTTGGTTTTCTATACCTATAAATAACAATTCTTTTCATTTATATACAATTATTTACTTTTCGATTTCTGAAATAAACTTTTTAAAAAGATTTTCTATTATAAATTCATTTGCAATTTTTTTTCTATGATAAAATTGTTTTTTGATGCGTTTCTATAATAGAATTGCTTTCAATCTTAAGATTATTTTTCAGTACTTTTCAATAAGATTATTTTAAATACTTTTCTAAAATAAAATTACTGGGTGTACTTTTTCAGTTGTAAATACTGATCTCATATACACCCAACAATCAATCACAATAGCTTGAATCTCTATACGTATAAACAACTCGATTCTGTTTACTTATTTCATTTCTTCTAAAATCACTCCCAACTTACTTCTATTAATTTCAATTGTTTTCTTTTATAAAATTATTTTCAATGCTTTTCTAGAATAGAATTATTTTTAGTTCTTTTCTATAATAAAATTATTTGCACTGCTTTTCTACAATAGATTTATTTGCTGCGGTTTCAATCGTAAATATTAATCTCATATACATATAATAGACTTATTCAAACATTAAAATTTACCATAGTTACCGATTATTGACAACAAGTTTAATCTTTTTCTGATTTCTGATATGTAGTACAGACTAGCAGAGGTAGCCGGCGTTGCCCGGGAAAAATATTTCTATGAAATGATTCTGATATATATATAACTTAACAAGATGTTATGGATACAGAGATATGAACACTGCACGTAAGAAGTTTTTGATATAGAAAATTTTTGTTGAGTTTCTTAAAGCTTCTTTGCAAAAAACAATTATTTTGTAAATATTTACAACATATTCATGAACTTCCAACATATAACTGCTCAGGTATAAAATATGAATCTGATCTCATCCGTCCCAGCATTTCCGAAGGGAAAAACATTTTGGGATTTCGTAATTAGATATTTGCCCCATCCCACTTGGCCAGAAATACGAAAGCGAGTTAAAAGTTTTGCAATATTTCAATACGTGCTCGTCTACGGCGTGTATATCTCATGATTGAAACAGTTCAAGCCGTTGTAAGTACCAACTGTGATTGGTAGTATCGTGTTAGTTGATGCGCTGACACGTTGTGCTTTGCTTCACTCTGCTTATGATTTGAAAGTTGCACAGATAAACGTGAAAGGTTATCTAATGGAAGTGGATCACAAGTCCGCCGAAGCAGCGATAAACATTTTGACACAAATTTCGGCAAAATATGGCAACTCGGGATCTTATTTATCAACCCCTCCGCTCGGACAGGATATGACACAAGGTCAATTTTAAGCGGAGTTTAACAGGTTTAAATTCAGAGTTTTCCTTCTCCTAGACTAGTTGCCTCACCAAGGCTGAAGAACCCAGTCTGCCCAACTATTTACCCATAGCTGAAGGGAGAATAATTGGATTCATACCTTTCCCAAGGGTATTAGTGCTATGTGAAATACAATCATTCTCGTCCAGGATTTGAACTCGTGTCGCCGTGTCCATTTCCTGCGACGATAACCATCACACCACGGGCACCTCCAAAACTCGGGATACTTTACCGAAGTCGTGATGGTGACGAACCACACAGAACTGTGAGATGCCGAGCTCGCCTCATACTCTCCGAGCTTTACTCATCAGATTTGCCTCAATGGTTTGAAGCACGACCTCTGAATTCACGGTTTTAGGCCTAATTGACCTTGTCTAATCGTTGAGGTTCTTTCCACCTGAGCGAAATTTCTTGTTTCTGTACTGTAATCAACTGCATCTTCACTTTTCGCAACGTAAATCTTTTGGGTTGAGATTCGGCAGCGTTATGGCTCAGTTCGAACTCGTAAAGCGCAAACTCCCGAATTAAACTACGTTGTACTACGTTTAACCGGCTCATTGTTCTAGTGGGTAGAGTGTTCGCCAATGATCCAGAAGATCTGGGTTCAATCCCAGGTTGCGTCATAACAAAGACTTTAAAAATGGTACTTGATACTTCTTTGTTTAAAACTCAGCAATAAAAGGTACGTATCAAGGGTAAAGTGGAGCAATCCAGGGAAAGGAGTTGCACCCCTCCCCCTACGCCTTGTTGTAGTAGCTATTGAAAAGGGAGCCTCCTGGTCGCCCACGACTACAGTCGCCAACTTTACTTTTTACTTACTACGTTGACCCATGCAAAATCCCGCACGGAATGAAACAATGCACAATGTGTCAGCGCACGATACTACCAACCATTGCTGGTAACTTTCACAGCTTGAACTGCTTCGGTCAGGTGATATATGCACCGCAAACTAGCACGTACCAAAATAATGCAAAACTTTTGACTCTCCTTAATATATATATATATATATATATGTGTGTGTGTGTGTGTGTGTGTGTGTTCAATATCTTTCGTAAAAGTTATTCCTTTAAAGCAATTCACTTCTCTTTATTGTTGGATTGCACAACGTTAATAATATCATTTATATTTTTGGTCTTGTTTTCCTGGAAATATTATCAGTTTTATTAAATGGTGATCAGTTGGAGTAGCCCCGTGGTGTAATGTCTAAAGCACTTGGCTGCGGAATCGTAGTATTCGTGTTCGAACCCCAGTCGCGCTATTACGTTTACTTTCGGACAAATATCCTTGAGAAAGATATGAACTTGCATATATGGGTTAAATAGAACCACTACAGTCTTTCTGAAAAGATGGGTTTGGTGTTAAATAACCTGAGAAGGTTGATATACCATTGAATAACAAACTTATCAGTTGATAGTTTTTTTTTATTTTCAGTTAACTTGCCGCTTTTTCTAATTTAAAACAAGCTATTGTTCTTTTGTTGTTTCGTAAAAATAAAACAATTCAATATGGTGAGAAACTGAGGCATGTTAAAAGAAAGGGGAGGTAACTAAGTGAGGCGAAGATTCTGCGTTGCGTTGTGTTCGGACGAGAAATGTTTTGATAAAGTCCCAATTATTCAGCTATTAAACATTTGAAGAATGTATTTAACTTACAAGCAAAGATTCAATTTTTTTACTTTTAGATTTTCTTTTACCTCAGCTTTCTTCATTTTGCTCGTCTGTCTGGGTGTATACATCATGATGTTTACTTCACATATATACAGTACCACTTTCCGAGTAAAAAGAAAACAAACAAAACAAAACGATTAAAAACGGATACTTAGTTCAAACTCCCACGTACCAACTAATAATAATATTGATAATAATAATAATGGAAGGACACTGAAAATGAACCCAAAAAGATGGCATATACAGACTATATGTGTCAAGAAAAGGAGAAAGAGGAGGACACACCAACACTGAGTATTGTGTTGATATATCAATACTAGGACCCGAGGATTACATTGAAAAGAGCAAAGAAAGACTAATTTCAGCAGCCAGTAATAGCATTGGTAACTGAGACTGAAAAAATAAGAAAAGCGTACGAGAAAAATTCAGGAAACCAAGTTCTGCAGCAGAAATCTCATCAAAGGGATAAATACTTGGGCAGTCCTCTTTGTAAGATACTCGGGACTATTCTTTGAATAGACAAAGGAAGAACTCAGAGAAATTGACCAAAAGACAAGGAAATTGATGACTATGTACAAGACCTTACATCAGAGAGATGACATAGACAAACTATATGCGACAATAAAAAAAAAAGAGGTAAACAACTTACCAGCACTGATGACTGCGTAGACGCATTAATAAAAAGACTTGCGGATTACAGTAAATAGAGCAAAGAAAGTCTAATTTCATCAGCCAGTCACAGTATACGCAACATAAGAAAAACAATTGTATGTGTCTTTCAAGCGATAAACTAGCGATATTGCACACGAGAAGACCTGGACATGGCTACAAAAGGGAAACCTTGAGAGCAATTGAATCTCTATTAACAGCAGCACAAAATAACACCATAAGAACAATTATATTAATGTAAAAATCGATAAGATGCAACAGAACCGCAAGTGAAGGTTTTGTGGTGATTAGAGACGAAACGACAAATCACATAATAAGCAAATGCAGTCAACTTGCACAAAAGGAATTCAACACAACACACGACTGGGTAGTAAAGGTGATTCACTAGCAGTTGTGCAGGAAATTGAAATTTGATCATTCTACCAAATAGTATTTGCACAAACTCGAATCTATCCGAGAGAATAAGACGCAAAAAATTCTCAGGGATTTTGAGATACAAACAGATCACTTAATCCTGTCCAGAATCCCAGACTTAGTTATTATTAACACAAAAGAGAACTTGTCGGCTCGGGAAGTTTGCCGTCCCTGCGGACCACAGAGTGAAAATCAAAGAAAGCGAAAAAAGAGACACGTATTTGGACCGAGTAAAAAAAAACGTGGAACGTGAGCGTGACGTTAATATCTAGGAATAATTATTCTCCAAAAGGAGAATGGAAATGTTGGAAATCGAAGGACGAATCGAAACCGTCTAGACTTAGAGCTTTATTGAGATTGCCCAGAATTCTGGAAATAGTTCTGGAAACCTGATGATATTAGCAGCCGCTTAAACTCTAGTAAGACTATCAGCTAGTGCTGAAGTGAAAAACTCACAGAGTGAAATGGCTACGAAAGGGAAACCTTTAGAGAAACTGAGTCTCTACTAACAGTAGCACAAAACAACGCCACGCAACACAACAGCAAGGAAAGGTTACCTGAAGAAGGAGTTAAAACGATTAATCTCATAGTAAGCGAAGCAACAAACTAGCCCTAAAAGAATACAAGACTAGACACGACTGGGTGAAAAAGGTGATTTAGTGAAAATAGTGCAAAAAATTGAAATTTTACCGTACCACCAAATGGTATATCCACATA
This sequence comes from Sepioteuthis lessoniana, assembly GCA_963585895.1. Lineage (NCBI taxonomy): Eukaryota > Metazoa > Mollusca > Cephalopoda > Myopsida > Loliginidae > Sepioteuthis > Sepioteuthis lessoniana. The sequence continues at coordinate 40,155,701 of OY757922.1, read as the reverse complement.
CTAGAATCCTTCCAAGAAAATGAAACGCATAAAATTCTCTGGGATTTTATGATACAAACGGATCACCTACTTTCGGTCAGAAGACCAAATGTAATAATAGTTAACAAAAACAAAGAGAACTTGCCTTCTAGTGGATTTTACCGATCCAGCGGACCACCGAATCAAAATAAAAGAAAGCGAAAAGATAGATAAATACTTGGACTTTGCCAAAGAACTAAAAATGCCGTGGAACATAAGTGACATGGAGCATATTTACCCAACCCCTCCGCTCGGGCAGGATATGACACAAGGTCAATTTTTTAAAGCGGAGTTTAACAGGTTTCATTTCAGAGTTTTCATTCTCCTAGACTAGTTGCCTCACCAAGGCTGAAGAAACTAGTCTGTCCTACTATTTACTCATAGCTGGAGGGAGAATAATTGGATTCATACCTTTCCCAAGGGTATTAGTGCTATGTGAAATGCAAACAGTCCAGGATTTGAACTCGTGTCGCCGTGTCCAATTCCTGCGACGATAACCATTACACCACGGGCACCTCCATTAGTGACATTGAAACCCATTGTAGACGGCGTGATTGGAACGGTCTCCAAAAGCTTAGAAAGGGAGGATTGGAACAAGAACAGAAGAAGAATAGAGACCATTGCTGAGATCGGACAGAATACTGAGGAGAGTTCTGGAGAACTGAAAAGACTCGCTGTCACTCAGACTGCAATGAAAGACCACAAGTTAACTCTAGTGTGAAAAACTCACAATGAGTGAATTAATAATGATTATAAAAAATTAGTAAATTATTGAAGATGTTGCCTAAAAGGCCACAGCTGAACAGGCAGAGAAAAAATGATATCAAAAAACAGGTTGCTGCTGTTATACAACGAAATGAAAGTGTAGCACTTGAATTGAACGCAGTTAATAATGAAACACAAAATATTAAGACAATGAAGCAATAATTGTGTGAAAACTCCAGAAACAGTAAATGAATACAACAAATTAGAGAAAAGTCAACCTCAAATAGATAACCAGATTATACAGGAAATATTAAAATCAACGAAATGAAACAAAATATCATCATCACCATCATCCTGTCATGCCACCAATACAGCTTTCCCTAACCCTCTCACGCCACTCTTCTCTATCGCCCGTCGCTTCCGGTAGGTCTTCAAGGTTACATCCCGTATCGGCACGGACCAGTTGTATGTAGGTTCTAGCAAGTCGTCCTGCCTTTGCTCGTCCATATGAAGGAGTCCACGGGAGTATGTCGCTCGCATATGAGTTCGTCCCTATTTCTCTAGCAGTATCCTGCATGTCTGGTTCGTCTAACTAGGATAGTTTTCATGATGGGTGGTAAGTGGCCGTACAGCTGCTGCTTTGTGGGGTGCTGCCTCCAGGACTTGTTCAATATTGCCTGCAGAATTCTTGTGTAGTTGCCCTCAAGCTTTTTCTCTATACGTTTAGTTAGCGTCCATGTAGTGCATCCATACAGCAGTATCGACTGCAGTTTGGAAAAAACTGCGTTTTATTTCATCGGTCAGGTCTGACTTCTATATGACCGATAAACTATCGATAGCTGTCCATACCTTTGCTAGTCGCGTGTTGATGTCTATCTCGGATGATTAGACACTGCTTCCAAGGTAGGTGAACTTGTCTACTAGTTTCAGAGAACTACCGTTTAGTGTGGAGATGTCACCTGTTTGATTAAAGCACATGTATTCCGGCTTGTCAGTATTGACATGGAGGCCTATGCCAGTAGCTGCTCGTTCCAGACTATATAGCAGGGTTTCGGCTAGGGTGGGTGTATTTGCCAGAAGCGCGATGTCATCGGCGTCGTCCGCGTCCATAATTGTGCTGGGTATCTTCTGCTTCTTTCCTTTGTCAGCGCGAAGCCGTTGTCTTTCATTTTATCAATAGACGTTCTAAGCACGTTGTCTAGATCAACAGGTATAGGGCTAAAATGTCTCCTTGTGGCACACCTGCAACAATGTCGAAGTAGTCTGTGTCTCCATCCTGGGAGCGGACTTTCAGGATAGCATTTAAATATTTACAATTTTGTGCTATTGATTCTAATTGTTTTCTTTGCTTATTTTTTTTTTTTTGCTTATTTTTTTTTTTTGCATACGGTCCATGATTTTTAAACAGATCGATATGTATTAGGCTCTCTCTACTACTACCTCTCCGAGTCAGAGTGGACCTGGGAGTAATGGCAATCAAGGGGTACTTCACACTCTCCAGATCATCAGAACTGGAGTATTACCATCAAATTTATTTCAATATTAAACACAAGACACCTTTTTGGTGGGAAGGGGCTTACCCCTTTTCAGAGGATACAATCAGTGTATTCTAAGTCCCGACAATAGGGCATCAAAAAGAAAAGTGAAGACAGATTCAGACCGACAGATGACACACCAGTTGCTAAGAAAAACTGGACAACTAAGTTAAGTCAAAAGTTTTGCAATATTTTAGTAACTCGATGCACAATTCGGCAGTTCGGGATGTTTTTGCAGAGGTTATAAATTTGACAAACCACTCTGTACTGAAAGATATTCAAATCACCTGATACTCTCTGAGAGGTACACACTGGATTTACCTCTATATCTTCGAGAACAGCCTCGGAATCCACAGCTTTAGGCCTAGCTGACCTTGCCAAATCGTCGAGGTTCTTGCCACCCGAGCGAAATTTCTTGAATTATCTGGCTACTGTACTGTGATCAACTGCACCTTTCACCTTTCACCCAACAAATGTTTTTGGTTGACTCCGCAGGGCTATGGCGCAATTCGAACTAGTAACGCATAATTTCCCGAATTAGACTACATTGCTGGACGTTCATCTGTGCTTCTTTTAAAGCAAGCACGGCATGAAACAATGCACGACGTGCCAGCGCACCAACTACCACGATAATACCAACCAACCAGAGCTTTCGATCACGTGACATACACACCGCAAACTAACTTATATCAAAATATTGCAAAATTTTTGACTCGCCATAGTTATTCCTGCCGAAGACCAAAGTCTCACAACCAGATTTTTTTTTCATCGCATTATCAAGTATGCATCAGATCCACGATGTAGGATTTGTAGAAAGTACGAAGAGACAGTCGACCACATTATTTTACACTGTCCTTAACTAAAACCGAGAGAGTGCATTTATAAGCACAGCAAAGCAGCAGGCATCCTACGCAGGAATATCTGAGCAATGGTATGAACATCAGCCGAACGCGGTCATTGAGAACAACGATCTTCTGGGATAAGCACGTTCACACTGACAGAGAGATAACAGCAAACAAACCTGGTATCTTTATCAACGAGAGAAAAGCGCCGCAATACAATCTGAAAGAAACACTCCTCATACAAAGTTACTGAAAGGGGAGTCCCCGTTGCGTAGTGGCTAACTTGCTGGACTGCGATATTGTAGTAAGCGAGTTCGAACTCTAGTCGCGCTATTACGTTCACTTTCAGATTAATATCCTAATGAAAGGTATGAACCCTCTTATCCTCCCGGGTATGAGTACTAATACTATTCTTCTTTTAGGTAGCCTAGTCGGCTGAGGGGTCTGTATAATACACTGACTGCATCTCTGCTAAGGGGTAAGACACCCCCCCCAATGAGTGTCCTGCGTATCTCACTAAATAATCTGATGGTGAGGTTCCAATAATGCTGGATTTTGGGAAATGCTGAGTACCCCTTCATTGACATCGCTCCCAGGTTCACTCTGGTCAGGAGTGGTAGCACCTGAAAGGGTTCTATCTATGGGATAAACATAACTAAACTGCGTACTTATGCTAAACTGAATTGTTTGAATTAGAACTGTTTGACTAAACTGAATTGCTTGAAATAGAAATGTTTTTGACAATTAAACTGTGTACTTACATCTAAACTGCGTACTTATGCTAAACTGAATTATTTGAAATTGAACTGTTTTTGACATTGAAACTGTACTTATGCTAAACTGAATTGTTTAATATAGAACTGTTTTGACATTTAACTGTGTGTAAACAAAATCTATACTTATACTAAACGGAATCGTTTGAATTAGAACTGTTTGACTAAACTGAATAGCTTGAAATAGAAATGCTTTTGACAATCAAACTGTGTACTCATGCTATACTGAATTGTTTGAAATAGAACTGATTATTTGTATGAAATTGGATTTGGCATTAAACAACATACAAGGGTTGATATGCCATAAAAGCCAAACAACTAACCAACCAACAAATCTTCTATAAGGGTGGCTTTAGCATTAAACAACCCAAACGGGTTGATATGCCATGAAACACTCCTAACCAAAACAAAGATACAGAAAAGTCGTAAAGATAGAAAGAACTATTTGATTGACTAGTTGGTTGATTGGTTTTACTGTATGTCAACCAACGTTGGGTTATTTAATACTAAAATAATAATATGGTTTTATGTAACTACTTGAGAGAATCAAATGTTTTGCAATATTTTGGTAGTACGTGTTAGTATGCAATGTGTGTATTAGGTGGCTGAAGCAGTACAAGCCGTGGTAGGTACCCGGTATAAATGGTAAAGTCATGATAGCTGGTGCGCTGACATGTCGAGCACTGCGAAAGGTAAAGGTGAAGTTGGTCACAGTAGAGTAACCAGATGGTTGAAGAAATTTCACTCGGGTTGCAAGAATCTCGACGATTCGACAAGTAGGCTTCAAACCGTGGATTCCGAGGCTGTGCTCCAAGCCTTTGAGGCAAATCAGGTGAGTAACACTTGGAGAGTAGAGGAGAAATAGGGCATTTCACAGTCCAATGAGGTACGTCACCTTCACAACCTCCTCAGCAAAGTTATCTGGAACAATCGAATTGTTCCTCATGTTACCAAAATATTGTAAAATTTTTGACTCACTAGTTAATCATAATCATTTGACTAAAGTTATAACTCCAAGTAACTATTAATACAAATACTTTGCACACACTTATATAGTGTCAAATATTCCTAGTTAATAGAAGTCATCACAGAGACATTTGTGGTTGTGTAATGGTTAAAGGGCTGGATTGCGATATCGTTGTAAGCGAGTTCGAACTCCAGTCGCGATATTGCATTCACTTTCGGACAAATACCCTTGGAAAAGGTATGAATTCCTTATCCTCCCAGTTATGAGTTAAATACTGTTCTTCTACAAGGATGGATTTGGTATTAAATAACCCAAGAAGGTTGATGTGTCATTAAACAACAAAACAAACAGACATTCATTGCACGCAAACAAAAATCCACCTTCCCAGGAGTTCGAGAAATGTAGCCTTACCACCGGATGGAGTTTGGCGTCATGCCTTGGACACACAAAGATCTGGAAATAGAGGTGTACAAGATGTGGGGTACGAAGATCTGAGTAACGCCAGTAGTAATCGGAGCACTAGGACTCGTGCATAGGGGAATGGAAAAATTCATCAACCGTATTCTATGCTGAATCCTCGCCGGTATCCACATGATCGTCTTCCTTGCACCTCTCTATCCTAATTATCTCTTACTAAAGGAGCATCACCCTTCCAGCACTTCAGAATCATAGTTTCGGCCAGCTGAACGAGTGAAAATTCCAGAATTAAATTAGTATAAACAAATAATATTATAATACACAAACTCTCATATATATATATATATATATATATATTGGCCTATTGAGTCGACTCATACAAAAGACTCAAAATTATATTTGATGCCACCTTGCTTAACATTCAGCATTATAAGGTACAGATCAAGGATAAAGTGGAGCAATCCAACGAATAGAGTAGTACCCTCCCCAACACCTTGGTGTAGTAGCTAATGAAAACGGTACCTTCTGTCACCCTCGATTACAGTCGCCAACTTTACTTATTTTTTATAAATACGCTCGCGCACACACACATATATACACATATATAGGGTGTCCCAATATACATGGGGCCCATGTAACTGTTAAAAACTCTACGAATAATAATGTTGTGTTCTTTTTTGTTTCAGATTTGAAAATAGTATACTATAACAGCTACTAATCCTTGATCACAATGCCTTGGA
>OY757922.1:40037204-40142204 GCA_963585895.1 Sepioteuthis lessoniana | reverse complement strand
AAAAAAGAACGGGAAAAAGAAAAAGAAAAAAATGAACAGAGAGAAAAGAAAAAAAATATGTGAAAGAGAGAGGACGAAAGAGGGGATCAGGAAAAGAAAGATAGACGGGGTGAAACTGGGTGAGAGAAAGAGTAATAATAAAAGAGTGAGGCAAAGAGATTTGGTGGGAGGAGAGTATTTCAGTTATGAAATGATAAGCATACTTGCTTCATAAAACATTCACAATGATGTCATGTCTAACGGGTTGTTTCACGGACAGGGCCTTGTGCCAACAGTAAACTATTAAAGAAGAGCGAGAAAAAAAAAAACCGCTGTTCAGAACAATAAAGAGAGAGAAAGTTACAGATATAAAGGAAGAAAGAAGGAGAGAGAGAGAGGGAGAGAGAGAGAGAGAGGGGGGGTTGCGGATTAGAAATAATGAGAAAAAAAGAGTAAAAGAATACAGGAAATAGAAAAAAAAGATATAGATATAAAGTAAAAAAAGAAAGAGGAAGAGAAAGAGAGTAAGAATGAGAAGAATATGGGAAAGAAAGAGAAGGAAAGAGAGGAAGAGTAATAAGATAGAGTTGGTAAAAGAGAATGACGGGAGGGAAAACGACTGAGAGAGAGAGAGAGAGAGAGAGAGAGAACAAAAGAGAGAGAGTGAAAAGTGTGATTAAAGGATTTACTTTCTTTGTTTAATGGCATATCAACCTTCTCAGGTTATTTAATGTCAAAGACATTCTTGTTGAAGAACATCAGTGATATTATCTAACCTAGAGATGAGTGGATAAGGGACTTTATACTTTTCCCAGGGGTATTAGTCCGAAAGTGAACGTAATAGCACGACTGGAGATCGAACTCGCTTTCAACAATGTCGCAGTTCAGCACGTTAGCCTCTACACCACGTGTTGCACCGTTTGAAGTCACCTTTCAGACAGTTCTTTAATCCCACGTAGATATCAGTTCTTGTCTTTCGAGGTGAAGAACTCCTTCACTGAAGCTTCCACTTCCTCTTGGTTGTTGAGGCGTTGTGAGCTCAGAAAACGAGCCATGGATCGGAACAAGTAATAATCCGAGGGAGCTAGATATGGCATCAGTTTCTGGTGATTACACCGGAAACTAGCACGTATGCAAATATTGCAAAACTTTTGACTCACCCTTGTCTGTGTGTGTGTGATGTGCTCCAATATAAATGCATATTGGCTTTGTTTGATTTATTTGTACAGAGTGGAACGATAAAATTATCGCCATAGAAAAGACGACATGATTCCATTTCCGTTAAATGAAAACCGGTTTTCTTTTTTTGTTGCAGACCATCTACTAGTTGGCCAGTTGTGTACAAATCCCAAGAGCGATAGCAGCCTTCTATCATGCCTGAAAGTGACACAATGTTCAACGAGCGAGATCGGAGATGTGCCGCTGTACAACTCATGCTCTCTACCGATCCAAGTTAAGACAACAGGACCATTGCCAGCACCCTCAAAATGCAAATCCGGACGGCTCAACGGACGACCCTTTCGAGGTGGTGGAGCGGAAGGACACCACCAGGAAGACCCGGACCAAGGAGTTCATCAAAAAGGTCCAGGCAATCGTTGATGAAACTCCCCAACGGACTATTCGGCAGATTGTCAGAGATTTAGGCGTCTCAGACACAACTGTGAATGCATGTGTGAAGGAGGACTTGAAGTGTAGGTCCTACAGGCGCCAGACAAGCCAGATCTTGACTGAGAAGACAAAGAACCTCAGGCTAATCAAGTTCGTCAGGCCCCCTCCTCCCCCGACCTGAACCCGCTGGACTACTTATTTTGGTCATACGTCGAGAACATCACCAACATGAACTCCCACAACACCAGAACCAGCCTGATCGCCGCCATCCGCCGAGTATTCGCCGAGCTCCCGCTTGTGGAAAAGGCATGTTCCCAGTTCCGGATCCGTATCGAAGCCGTGATTGAGGCTGAAGGCGGCTACATTGAATAGATGTCAGCTCTACTACATAATCAAGTTACCAGAATTGATTTTTTCAATAAAAGTTTTAAAATAAAGCTGTAGTGTTGTTTTCTTTAGGACGACAATTTTATCGTTTCACCCTGTATAGTATAAAGCAAATCTTTATGGGTTATTTAATGCCGAGATTAAATTACACATTTTGCATTGGCATATAATCATTTACTTACACACAGTTTAAGATATCGAGGTTGGTTGGTTGGTTGGTTGGTCTTTTACGGCGTATCAGCCCTTTTCGGGTCATTTAATGCCGAAGTAAATTTCAAACAGTTCAGTTTGGTATAAGTGTGTGACACGACGTGCTGTTGAATACTTAATTAATATGTAAAAATGAGAATTTATGAAATATATTCTAATTAATATATATATATATATATATATATATATATATATATATATATCAAAAACAAAAAAGATCCTTAAAATAAATATCTTTTTGTTTAAGGCTTATACTGACCTTTAAAATCAAAAGCGATTGTCTCGCACTAAACTCACTTTTAGGAACGATCAACCAGCATTTTAGGTCAGATATACCATATACTTGTGTAAATTATCTACATCTCCAGGTGAGACAACTTTTCTGGACCTCTGTGTAGTATGAGTACCCCTTCATTGCCATTATTCCAAAGATCACTCTGACCCGGACTGGTCTTGATCTTTTGACCCCATCTATGTTTCAAATAGATATGATTGAAAATTATTGTTATTAAATAGGAATACTTGCAACCATATAACTGTACAAATTTTTGTATTAAGAATAGCAACTTGAATAAAAAATTGACTAAAAGTTATTTATAACTGATAGAGGGAACCATATAACTGTGTGCAAACAAATAATTATCATTAAATAGAAATAATTACATGAAATCCTATAATTATCAGTATCAGAGAGAGAGAGAGAGAGAGAGAGAGAGAGAGAGAGAGAGAGAGAGAGTTCCGATGTGTGTAATTATATATATATATATATATACATGAACGTGAGTTTTCTTTCAAAAGGTTCAAATCTACAACCAGAAAGAAGAGCTATAGCAGAACATTTTTTTCATGGCAACATACGACCATTTCTAATGAAACGAGCGAGAAAAACTCTTTCAAATTTCTGTGCAGGTGAAGCCCATTCAAATTTGAGAGGTGTGCGACAAATCTAAAATCTTGAGAAGGTTTAGAATTATTTGAACGACCTTCGTATTTATAACATACAGAAAAATATAAACCGTATATAAATATATGCATAATGTATGCATCATCTCTTTCTTTCTTTCTTTCTCTCTCTCTCTCTCTCTATATATATATATATTAATTTTTAATTTTTAAAATTTTATATATATATAAATTGTCTATTCTTTTATTTTACTTATATATATATATATATATATATATATATATTCTAATGAATTCATAAGAATATATATATATATATATATATATATATATATATATATATATATATATATTCTAATGAATTGTGCACTCTGGTATCCGGTCAGGCAAAATGTAAAATAACGAAAGTTAATACATAAGGCGTAATAATTCTTGAACTGACGTATGTTGCCTGCAGGTTAAAAGGCTGATACTAAGTCTACCGTGAAGTTGGGCGGGTTTCGATCCCATCTTGAAGCGCCCTGCGTGTCTAGTAACACAGAAGAGTTGTGATACGACGAAACAGTGAGTCTGTGGATGATAATATATATAAAACTTTCGTTATTTTACATGACTGGATACCAGAGTGCACAATTCATTAGAATATATATATATATATATAATTTTAAAAGCAATAAGATCTGAAAATTGAAAAAAAAAACAACAAAAAATAATTGTAATGTTTTGGACAACTCCGATGCAAGTTTAAACTGAACATGCGTAGTGTTGAGCAAAGAAAGAAAATTTATAAAATTATCGTGAGTACGGCATGTGTATCCGTATCTGTATGTATATATGTGTGTGTGGCAAGAACAGCTGATGATACCTAATTATATATACTTATTAAAAAAAAACAGAAAGTAGTGACTTACGTTACAGTGACCGTTTTTTGAAGTTTCAGACAACATAAGTTAGAATTCTAATCGCGCAATTATATTCACTTTCTCACTGGAGAGGCTGTTTGCATTTCATACAGTGAAATGTAATAGCGCGACTGGCTCTAGGGAAAGGTATACATTAAACTTTTCTCTCTCCAGCTATGGGTAAATAGTAGAGCAGACTATACTCTTTAACCATGCTATGGCAACCAGTCTAGGAGAAGGAAAACTCTGAATTCAAACCTGTTAAAACTTTGCTTAAAAATTGACCTTATATCCCATCCTGTTCGTGCGGAGGGGTTGGTAAATATATGAATACATTCACTTTCTAACTAATGCCCTTGAGAAATGTATGAACCCCTATATCCCCTCAACCATGGTTAAAATTGTGCCGCTACTGTTCTTCTACAAGGAGGGCTTTGGCGTTAAAAACTCCGTGAAGGTTGATATGCCTTTAAATAAAGAAACCGAAAAGAGAAAACAGGCAAAAGGAAAAATTGCCACAATCATCAGTCTGAACAGCAAAATTTCGATATGTCATACTATTTACAAAAGTGTCAATGTTTTTTTTTTTTAGTTTTTAGTTTTTAAACTGTTTTGCGTACGAACATTCGAGCACTTTAAAAAAAATTCAACACTCTTATCAGATTCCCTTTTATTGTTATGCATATTTTTATTAACATAAAAATTGTAGAGACATTTTTCTTTTGGTAAGAAAACTACCAAAACAAACAAACAAACAAACAAACGCAACATCAAATCAAAAACATTTCCATTTATAGAGAGACTATGTGGGTGGTGGTTCTTTTAGTTGTTTGGATAAAACAGGGGTGGGTTGATGTTCCTGTTTTAGAAATTAGCTTTTTGGAACCAAGACGCTGCGAGAAATTCGGCACTGTGGATGGGTTGTGGCTGGGAGCCAAAAAGCTACCGTTTTCATCACTGAGCGACCTCTAGTAATCTAGTAAACGTTATAGGCTTTTATTTTTCGCTGAACTGTCAGATTTCCGGCTGGGCGCATTCATTATTATTTACGATCATGGTTCCCCTCTCGGCCGTACGCTTATTTTTTTTCTTCGGGGCTCCTGACCACCGAATTCTGCGAACCCCTGATGTAATTACCTCCCAGCTTTTGATGTGGGTCTCATCCGGGGTTAATTCCCTTAATTCAATTTGCAAGAATCTAATATTGACGAATTTGCCTCCTTGCGGCGCCTTCTGTTTCATGCTTGCATTCTCGACGCCTTGGACAGAACAAATGCGACACAAGACTGTAGAATTTCTACGCACCACATATTACTTCACCAGAGAAATTAGAACGCCTGGATGCGTTCGGTTGGTCGTCTATAACTCGTTAATTCATAGCTAAATATATCATTCGGGCCAAGGGTAGGGAACCGGCAGCCTTGAGGACGAATGCAGGTTTCGAAACCTTCGAGTGTAGCCTTTCAAAGTCATGTCGCAAAAACAATTAAAAATTGGAACCTCCAGTTTAAAACTTGATATCCTAACGCTTTCTCACAGTTGTTCTGGCTACATTTATTGCTGTTGTTTTTTAAAATCAAGACTAACAAAAAGAATTAGTTTGATAGAAATATTTGATTACAACGAAGGTGATAGTTTTTAGATATTTTCCTATTGGTAATTTTATTAAACTGTTTTGGTTAGTTGGATGTTTTTCTTTACGTCGTGTTAAACCTTTTCGGGTCATTTACTGCCGAATGAAACCATTTTGATAAAGATTTCAAACAATTCAGCTTAGGATAATTATAGTTTTTTGTTTACTCACTGTTGAATGTCAAAACAGTTCTATTTCAAACAATTCAGTTTAGCATAAGTACCCAGTTAAAATACACTGTTAAATGTACTGATGTTAGTGACCTTAGTCGAGGGTGACCCGGAGGCTCCTTTTTCAATAGCTACTACACCGAGGCGTAGGAGAAGGCGCTACTCCATTCCCTGGATTGTTCCACTTTACTCTTGATCCTTAGCTTATAATGCTGAGTTTTAAACAAGGCGGCATCAAGTACCATTTTTTTTAGTCTTTGTTATGACTCGACCTGGGATTGAATCCCGGCCTCCCGGGTCCATTGACGAACACACAACTCATTAGGCCGGCCCAGTAATGTAAAAACAGTAAAATTCAGACAATTCAGTTTAGCGTAATTACACAGTTTAGTTTTATTTGACCCATAGAGAGGACCCAATCAGATGCTACAACTCCAAGCCAGAGTGGCACTGACGGGGTACTCTGCATTCCCCAAATCTCCAGCATTACTGAAGCCTCACCATCAGGACACTCGTTGTTGGGCAGGTTTTTTTTACTCCTCTGCAGAGATGCAGTCCGTGTATTTTGCAGCCCCAGCTGACTGGGCCATAAACTGTCTTGGGGTTACCCTACAGATAGTTATTTTTCAGACCCAAGACAACACAGATTGCTTACTGTAACAGTTGTTATTAGCTGTTCCCCCATTTCAACTGTTGCCCAGTCGGCTAGTGGGTTATAGAATACACCGACTGCACCTCTGCAGAGAGGTAAGACCCTCCCCCAATGAGTGTCCTCCATATGACACTAATCAATCTGATGGTGAGGTTCCAACAATGCTGGAGCTTTGGGGAATGCGGAGCACACCTTCATTGCCATTCCTTCCAAATCCACTCTTCTTGCTTTTCTTGATACATACAGTCTGTCTTCGTCATGCATCGTCCTGAGTTTTCCTGTCCTTTGGTCCATTTTTAAAATTCTTCTCCGGTTCACTCTAAGAATAGTCCTGAGTATCTTGTGAGGAGGCAGCCTATGTATTATCTCTATGATGAAATTGCTGCTATGTAGTTTGGTTTCGAGTAGTTTTCTCGTTCTCCTGATGTATTTTTTTCTTTCATCTCTGCTTGTTATAATCATCATTATTTCTTTAAGAGTTTTTCACACCAGCGTTAGCTGATGGTCTCTGACTGGAGTTTGAGTGACAAGACTCTTCCACGTATTCTGGCCGATCTTAATAATACTGTAGTCTGGGTGGTCTCTATTTGTCCTCCTATTTCCAAGTCTTCCAGTCCCTTTGCCATCCTTTGGGACTGTTCTGAACGCTCTAATTATAATTGGTATCACCATCATCTTCATTTTCCATAGTTTTTTGGTTCTCTAGTAAGGTCTTGGTACTTATCTCTCTTTTCGCTTTCTTTTGATTTTACTCTGTGGTCTGCCGGAACGGCAAAGTCAGCTATTTAGTAGGTTCTCTTTTTTTTTTTTTTTTTGTTGACCATCACTAGGACTGGTCGTCTGGTTGAGATTAGGTGATATGTTAGTATCTCGAAATCCCAGAGAATTTTGTGCCCCTCATTTTCTTGGGTGGATTCTGTGTTGTTCGTGGGATCAAATTTATACTTCTTGTACAATTCCCAGTGAATCACGTTCCCTACTCAATCGTGTCTAGTGTTATACTCATTTTGCGCTGATTAGCTGCATTCGCTTATTATGTGATTAATCGTTTCATCTCTCTCACCACATAACCTACATTTGTTATTTTGCTGCGTCATATATTTTTGCTTTAACATTGTTGGTCCTTATGGCGTTGTTTTCGGTTTCTCTCAGAAGAGATTCAGTTTCTCTTTTAAGGTTTCCCTTTCTTAGACATGTCCAAGTCTTCTCAAGTGAGATTTCGCTTGTTTGTCACTGTACATTTGTTTTTCTTAATGATGGTAAGTCCTCTTCCTCCTTCTTTCCTTGGTATATATAGTCTGTTTATGCCCCCCCACTTCTCTCTCTCTCTCTCTCTCTCTCTCTTGCTTCGTCATTAGTTTTCTTGTTCTCTGGTCCATTTTTTGAAGTTATTTCTTCGTCCACTTTAAGAATGGTCCAGAGTGTCTTACAAGAAGGACAGCGCAGGTGTTTATACATTTGATGAAATTTATACTATATTGTTTGGTTTCGAGTAGTTTTCTCTTTTTCCTGAGATATTCTTTTTTGATTTTTTCTTTTACTATTATTATCATTATTTCGGTAATGAATAACCTAAGAAGGTTTGATATACCGTAAAACCACCAACCTCCGCTCTAACGGCTTGGGCTGTAGAATATGCCGACTGCTCTGAAGCAGAGGAGTAAAACCCCATCAAATGAGTGTCCTAGGTATGACACTAAATCGTCAGATGGTGAAGCTATTGTTCTGGAGTTTTGAGAGGATGTGGAGTACCTCTTAGTGGCTATTACTCCAATGTCTATTCTTACCCAGAGCTGTTGTACCTTTTAAGGTTTCATCTATGGGTCAAATAGAACTGTTCAATCATTTACTAAGGATTATTATTATTATTAGTTATTTGAAAGGATACAGCTGGGTGCAAATTATTCATATTACATCGAAATATATGATAAACAAAACCACTAACCTTAAATAGCAATACTTGAAACCATTTAACTAAGGATTAACATTAAATCGAATAATTAGTGTTTGACAGACATGCTTAAAACCACTTAACTATCTACAATCACATTGGTCTAACAACGCGTTTAGAAATGAAGTTATCTACAAACTAATCCTTTACAAATCACATACATATATATTAGGCGTTTGTGGTGTAATGCAGGTGGTCGAAGGGAATGGACTCAGCGACCCGAGTTCAGACCTGAATGAGGCTGTTTACATTTCACATCGCGATAATATGAATTTAGCCCTTCTCCCTTCAGCTGTGGGTAGAGAGTAGGACAGACGGGACTCTTTAACCTTGGTATGGCACTCGGTCTAAAGGGAAAACTCTGAATACAAACCAGCCAAACTTGAAGACTGACTTTGTGTGTGCAGAAAGGTTTATATATATACATATATAAACAGGATTTAGCATGAAATGAGCCACAAGGCTTGATATGCCTTAAAACACTAGCTAATGATCAAAATGAACCCCTAACTATGAAAGACGTAAGAAAGCTCAGTTTGTGAACTAGGTCAAATCAGTTGGATTTGTTACGTGCAATTTTTAAACATATGACAAGCTCATAGCCAGCGTATAATTATTATTTAGAATATTATGCCGCCATAGTTTTCCATACATAGTCATAATAATAGAGGGAATACTAACAAGGCGGCCTTCATGTCAGTATCGGAGAAAATAGATCCTAATTGCAACCTTCGTCGAGAGCACAGCCGGAACAAGAGGAGCAGTATAAAAGATTGACCTTTTCGTTTCAAGGCATTAAAAATTTTTTTCTTTTTTTTTCTTTTTTTTTTTTTTACTATTGCGCTGGGTTAAGTGTAAGCGTTATCAAAACAAACCCAACTAAAAATATAAGACTGGACACTCATAAAAAAAGAAAAAAGAAATAATAATAATGAAAAGAGATTATTTTGGGTTATGAGGACGAGTGTTTTTCAGGGTTGGTAATGACAATTTTCGTGGGGTGAGGAGGACCCTTAACGGGACAGCCCATTGTTATATGCGCGGTGGTCCGTCAAATCCTAAAGTTACGGATTTCCCGTTTGTGTTGGAAGTTGGTGTTCGAGCCGAAGTACAAATTCTGACAATCGAATGTTGATTTTCTAGATCAAACCAAAATAAAATTGATTGATTTTAACGGCACCTTAACCTATTTAGGGGCATTTTATACCTTGGGGTTAGGGAGTGGTGTTCATTATGCATTTATATTTACATTTTTTGTGTATATTTTTTTAAGGGGAAGGATACGGTCCAATCGAATACGAATTATTTTAAAACAGATTTATTTTACCCACAGATGGGATTTTAACAGAACTCCAGAGATGTCTTCGTGGGGCTTTGACGGTATCTCTGGCCGAGGGGTAAGATCTCTCCCACTAAAAAAGGGTGCTCTGAGTATGATACAAAATTGCATCTGAGGGTGAGGCTCCAGCAATGTACATCTAGAAAGTTTGGAAAGGCTCTTCATGCCATTACTCCCAGCTCCACTTTTATTCGGAGTGGTAGTACCTGATAATGTTCTCTCTATGTGACAAATAGGTCTATTTGAAAATTATTCGCGTTTGATAGAATCGTGTGTAAAAACAAAAACAAACAAAAAACTAAAAACAAAAAAAAAAAACACCAAAAAGCAAAAAGACTCTTTGGAAACAACTCCACAAATAATGTTAATATGAACGTACAATCAACATGATTCCCTAATGTCTAAGCATAAAATTACCCGTGACGGGTTAACATGCCATTAAAATCAATCAGTCAGTCACTCAGTGCTTGAAAGCTGGAGCCACACTATCTGATGTAGTTTTATGCCCAACTCAGGACACCTCTTTTTTTGGGGCGGGGTGTCTTACCCCTCCCCTTATACAAAGGATACAATGAGTGTTTTTTTAGCCCTTCCTACAAGGCGGTGATTTTCTAGGCTGACAGAACACATTGCTTTGCAGGCTGACGTAATCCTATCTTCTTCACATCCCCCATTCCATTTGCCTTATGTCGTACAAAGCTGTAAAGAATTGTTTGCTTATTGAATTCCGTAAGGTGGACGTTGACAGGGTTAACAATGGGTGTAACAACCTTCAGAATTTATCCAGAGGTTGCGCTTTGCCAAGATGGTCAAATCCTCATTGTCTTCACAGAAAACGTGGTATGCTTGAGAAAGTTCATTAATCATAGTCGATGATAGAGAACATGGGAGAATCAAGGTCCAAAAGGTATTATTGCTCAATGAATTCGAGCTCATTTTTTAGATTCCAATATCCTTTATTTATTTTTCATTTCCGTGTCCAAAACCTTCAAATAGTAAAGCTGATCAAAGACTTTATGATTATTTTGTTCTCAAAAAAAAGAAAAAAAAAATAGCTCCTTTGTTTAATAGCATATCAACCTTTGTAGATTATTTAATGCCAAAGCCATTCTCCTAGCGGAACAATAATGGTACTATTTAATCCATAGTTGGGAGGATAAGGGAGTTCATACCTTTTCCAAGGATATTTGCCCGGAAGTGAATGTGATAGCGCAACTGGAGTACGAACTCGCTAACTACGATTCCGCAGTACATCGCTTTAACCATTACACCACGAAGACACCTCCGCCTGGGTTGCGATTTGGGAATTGTTGACAATATGCTACGGTTCATGATTAATCAAATGAAGGCAGTGTCAGTTGAAAACTTTCAGCACTGTTTTCAGGAGTGAGAAAAGAAAGCTACTGAGGTGATTAAAAAGTTTTGCAATGTTCTGGTAATTAAGGGATAATTCGGCAATTATCTGGATACTTTTGCCTAGGTTATCAAGGTGACGAACCACACTTGACTGTGAGTGCTGCGTACCGGATTTGCTTCTATGGCTGGAAGCAGAGCCTCAGAACGACTGTTTTAGACCTTGTTTGATTGTCGTGGTTGTTGCAACCTGAGCGAAATTTCATCAGTTATCTGGTTACTTTATTGCAATTAACTACGCTTTCACCTTTCCCACAACAAATGTTTTGGGTTGCTTCGGTGGCGTTATGGCCTCTTTCGAACACATAAATCATAAGTTTTCAAATTAGACTTTGTTGCACGACGTTCATCTGCGCGGCCTTCAAATCATACCCGAAGTGAAGCAATGCATAACATGTTAGCACACTAACTACCACGGTACTACCAATTACAGGGCGTACCAACCATGTCTTGAACTGCTTCAGTCATGTGATATACGCACCGCAGTTTGGCATCAAGAAAAACTGGCCAAGTAGGTAGAGAGTTCTCCAATAGTCCGGGAAACCTGGGTTCAATCCCAGGTGGCGTCATACTAAAAACTTTAAAGAATGATACTTGATGCCTCCTTGCTTAATACCCAGCAATATAAAGTACGTATTAAGGGTAAATTGGAATAATCCAGGGAAAGGAGTAGCGCCCCCCTGCACCTCGGTATACTAGCTATTGAAAAGGGAGCCTTCTGGTCGCCCTCGATTACGGTCGCCAACTTTACTTATTTTAGTTTAACTCATTCTTGTAAACCAAAAGCTTTGGAGAATGTAGAGTACTCCTTAATTTCCATTACTCCCAGGTTCACTCTGGCTAGGAGTGGCCATACCTGTTAGTATCCTATCTACGGTTCAAAAAGAAGTGTTTAACCATTTAACGGTGTGCAGTCAAAGGACTGATATTAAATTGAATTGTTAGTATTCCATAGCAATACTTGAAACTGTACAAACAAATGAGTAATGTTGAAAAGAATTATTAGTGTTGAATTGGAATACTTGAAACCATTTAACTGTCTGCAAATAAAACTATTAGTGTTAGCAATACTTGGAACTACTTCATTGTATTAAGAAATGATTAATATTAAATATAATTATTAGCAATGAAAACATTTAACTGCGTGCAAACAAATTAACTCTAACTCATTTGAAAATAAAATTGCCTCCAAACTATTTAATTACAGAACATATTTATATAACCATTTAACTGTTTGTAAACAAATGATTGATATTAAATTGAATTGTTAGTGTTACATATAAATACTTGACCTATACACAAGAATGTTGAGAGCAGTATTGAACAAGTCCTGGCGACAACACCCCACAAGACACCAACTATATGGACACTTGCCCCTCATCACGAACACTATACAAGTTAGACGAACCAGACACGCGGGACACTGCTGGATAAGCAAGGACGAGCTCGTAAGTGATGTACTCCTATGGACCCCCCCAATGGCCGTGCAAAAGCAGGACGACCAGCTCGAACTTACATACAGCAACTATGTAAGGACACAGGATGTAACCCTGAAGACCTGCCGGAGGCGATGAATGATAGGGAGAAGTGGCGAGAGAGGGTCAGGGATATCCGTGCTGGCGGCATGACATGATGATGATGATGATCTACCTGTGCGCAAACAAATGAGCTCTGGTTTGTTGAAAATGTAACCAATAAACTATTTGTTTCGAAATCATATCTAATATAAATATCGATTGTGGCGTAGAATAACCTAAAAAGGTTGACATGTCATAAAATTAACCAAATTGTAAACCAACCTGATGAGTATTTTTTAAAAAAATCCTCTCTTTTTTTTCTTTTTGTTTTTTGAATTTTTTTTTCGTGCCGATAACTTTTTCTTATTCAGGATTTCGTGCCGATAACCATTTCTCCAATTCCTTGTTTTCTGGCGGATAATTTTTCAAAACTCTATTTTCAGTGTAAATAACTTTTTTCTGATTCCGTTTCAAGTGTCAATAACCATTTTCATTTTTGATTCCCATTTTTACGCCAACATCCTATTTTTCTACTTTCAATGCAAATAATATTCTCTCTCTCTCTCTCTCTCTCTCTCTCTCTCTCTCTCTCTCTCTGATTCGGATTTTTCTGCCGATAATCATTTTCCTAAATACCTTATTTCCGTGCCAATAACATTATTAAAAATTATATTTCGATTTAAAAATTTGATTTTGATTTCCGTGCTTTCTTAAAAATCACTTCCCGTTTTGTGCCAATAACTTTTTGTTTTTCTAATTCCAGTTTCCGTGAAAATAATATTTTTCTCCCTTCCCCTCTCTCTCTTCCGAATAAATTCTTCCGTGCTGATAGCATTTTAAAGGAATTATATCCTGTGCCAATAACTTTTTGTGGAGGCTTATATTGGTGGTAATAAAGATTAAAAAAAAAAGACGAATGACATTTTTTTCTGAAGACCGGTTCCCTTTAAAAAAAATTAATTTCTATCCCTAATTCTGGGTCCATAACATTCTTATGTTCTAATTTCCAATTTCATTCCAATATCGTTTTTCCCGTAATTCTAAATAATTCTCTCTCTCTCGCTCTCGCTCTCTCTCTCTCTCTATATATATATATATGTTTTGATTTCGATTTTCCTGCCGATATCAAATTTTCCAATAACATTTTTCCGTGCTGATAACATCTATCTATCTATCTATCTATCTATCTATCTATCTGTGCCAATAACCGTTAAAAAATAATTTTTTTTGGAATGCCAGTTTCCGTGTCAATAACTTTTTTTTAAATTTTAAATTTTTATTCCCAATCCCGTCTCGATAACCTTGTCCGTTATCAATTTTCGTGCCAATAACATTTTGTTTTTCTGATTCCTTTTTTAGTGCAAATCATCATCCTCATCATCATCATCATCTCTCTCTCTCTCTCTCTCTCTCTCTCTCTGATAACCTTTTTGTTTTTTTGGATTAGCATTTTACTGCCAATAAACTTTTGTTTTTTTTCTGATAATCATTTCCCCCAATACTTGTTTCAGACCTGAAAACATTGTATACCGTACCAATAACGTTCTGTTCATCCCTATTTCCATATCAATAACAATTTTCTAAATGGCCCAGTCGGATGGGGCTGCAAAATACACTGACTGCATATCTGAAGAGGGGTAAGTCTCCTCCCTTCACCAACGAGTATGCTGGATATGACACTAAACAATCTGATGGTGAAGCTCCAATAATGCTGGAACTTTGGGAAATGCGGAGTACCCCCTTCATTGCCATTGCTTCCTGGCCCACACTAATCCGGAGTGGTAGCACCTGAAAGGGTCTTATCTATGGGTCAAATAGAACTAAACTGTATAATTACGCTAAACTAAATTGTTTGAAATTGAACTGTTATAAATTTTAACAGTGTTAAACAAAAACTTAAACTCTAATTAAACTGAATTGTTTTAAATAGAATTGTTTTTAACACTTAAACAGTATACTTTTGCTAAACTGAATTCTTTTAAATAGAACTGTTTTGACATTTAAACTGCGTGTAAACAAAAAAACTATATATACTTAAACTCAACTGAATTGTTTGAAACTTTTATCAAAATGACTTAAATTCGGCGTTAAATGACCCGAAAAGGGTTGATACGCCTTGAAATAAAACAACCACCCAACTAATCATTTTCTAAAAATTCCTATTTCTCTGCCAATGGCATTCTTTCTCATTTCCGGTTTCCGTATCTGCAATAAAAGACAAACAAGGTAATTGTTTAACCTAAGCTTTATTCAAATATAACTTAACTGGTGGTCCAGTTAAGGAGAAGATTCTTTTCGTATTTATAGTGGCTGATCCGGAAGGACAAAACATTTAACTTCATAGTGCCAATAACTCTTCTTTTTTTTCAGATTCTGATAAAAATTTTTCCTCGAATTTATTGTTTCCGTGCCGATAAATTTTATTCGATTCCAACTTGCACGCCCTATTTTTTTCAATTCTAATTCCCGTGTCGGTAACCGTTTTCTCCGATTCCAATTTTCGTGACGTTAACTATTTTTTCGCCGATTCCTTGTTCATGTACCGATAATCTGTTTTTAAATTCCGTATCGATAATTGTTACGTTACCCTGTACCTCCGTTTAATGAAAATACCATTTTAAAAAAAGTGGTCGGAAATAGGTCTTTAAAAATGACCTTCTATAATCAATAGTTGTGAACGTGGGTGGTGGATGCCGGATTCATAGTCATTTAGCCGCATGAAAAGAAGGTTCTGCATGACGTCAGGTGTAAGACCTCCTTTTCAACACAAAAGAACAGGTGTTCTGCATAACCGTCGCGTTTTGACAAGACTTAGAATAGCATGATATACTCGACGGAAAACGCTTGAAATATGTGATAACTCTTTAGGGCTATTTGAACACAGACTATACATTGTCAGAGTAACAAAAGAGGCTTGAGTTACGACCACATATACAAATTGGGTTGCTGCTGCTGTTTTTATTTTTGTTTCATTTTTGTGTGTGTTTGTGTGTGTGTGTGTGTGTGTGTTGGAAAACACTGAATCCTCTTGATAGTCTTTAACTTCTCAATAAACGTATCTGAAATAATGCCTTCCTTTTCACAGAGTCGAGGAACAAATGAAAACACTTGTGATCGGTACTTTCAAAGAAGAGGCAATTAACTCCACAATTAGTCAATCAATTGAAATCAGGGGACGGGAGCTTTTTAAGGTTTCAAAAGCACATTGATTGATTGAATGAATAATTGATTTTAAGAGCAAATCAACTCATTTAGGGTTATTTTATTTCGAGACGTTAGAGAATCACGTTCATATTTACATTTTTGTGTTGTTGTTTCTCAAGGTCCTATTTTGGCAGACCCTTCTTTTTGATCGGTAAATCAGAATATTAAAATTCAACATCATGCCTGCATTTCAGAGGCGTGAGCTTTAACGGTTTTTTAAATGTTATCCTATCATAAAGTTGAATATATACAGAGAGAGAGAGAGAGAGAGATGAGAGAGAGAGAGAGAGAGAGAGAGAGAGAGAGATTGATATACAAGGTAATCCAAGCAGGAGAGATTTATTGAGAAATAAATTTGACGCTATAACGTTTCGGTTCAAATAAACCATCATCAGGACTGGGAAGAAGGTATCTAGTGATGTTAAATAACGGATGAATGTTTAATAAAATGCAAAATACAGAAACAATGTAGAAATGTTATATATCGGGAAACGGGTAACCGTTTAATCAGTGAAATCAGTATTTTGGATTTTATTAAACAGCCTTTGATGATCTAACATCACTAGATATCATCTTTCCTAATCCTGATAGTGGTTCATTAGAACGGAAACTTTATAGCATCGACTTTATTTCTCAATGCATCTCTCCTGCTTGGATTACCTTATCCTTCAATTTTTCTCTATATTCTCGGATTCAATTCCATTATTTACTTCCATATATATATATATATATATATATAATTAAGATAAGAAAGCCTACTGTTCGGGAAAAACTTAAAAGTCAGTAAGATTCTGTTAGAAGTGAAAATGTTGAGCAAATATAAGAATGTTTAAAAATGCTGTTAAAATTCTGTAAAAAGTTGAATGACTCACAATTCTGAGTTTCACGATTTCGATCATCAGGTGAGATTTTTGCGAGAACGGATACAAGATTCTGATGCGGAGACGCGAATTTTTAATGCATCATTTGAAGAAGCCGTAGAAACCTATACTTTGGAAAGTTACTCGCTGCCTGCTTTAGAATATATAAATATATCTTTATGAATTATTCGACAAAACGGAATATATGTGCTTTAATCAAACAGGGGACATCTCCACACTAAACGTTAGTTCTCTGAAACTAGTAGACAAGTTCACCTACCTTGGAAGCAGTGTCTAATCATCCGAGACAGACATCAACACGCGACTAGCAAAGGCATGGATAGCTATCGATTGCATATCGGTCATATGAAAGTCAGACCTGACCGATAAAATAAAACGGTGTTTCTTCCAAGCAGTGGTCGTGTCGATAATGCAATATGGATGCACTACATGGACGCTAACTAAAGGAATGGAGAAAAAGCTTGACAGCAACTACACAAGAATGCTGCGATGAATATTGAACAAGACATGGAGACAGTACCTACCAAGCAACATCTGTACGGCAGCCTACCATCCACCACGAAAACTATCCAAGTTAGACAAACCAGACACGCGGGACACTGCTGGAGAAGTAGGAACGAGCTCATAAGTGATGTACTCCTGTGGAGCCTTTCACATGGACGAGCAAGGGCAGGAAGACCAGCTAGAACCTACATACAGCAGCTCTGTGCCGATACGGAATATAACCCAGAAGACCTTCCGGAAGCAATAGACGATAGGGAGGGGTAGCGAGAGAGGGTCAGGGATATCCGTGCTGATTGCGCAACGGGATTATGATGACACAGTTTTAAAGAAATATTATTTATATTAATTCGCACGGTCGGCAGGACTTAGAATATGCCGATTGTATCCCCTGCAGAGGAGTAATGCCCCCCACCAAGGGATTTTCTCGGTATGCCACAGTGTGACAAAATATTCGGCATTGGTTTACATAAATCCAGTTCTTTGAGAGCGAGACAATGCCGAACCGCACACCACTCGAAGAATCGGAAATTAACTCCGGAAACTTGAAGGAATCGAAGTGATGCCACATCTAGGATATTGTCTGGAGGATTACTTGTTCTGTTCCGGGCCTCACTTCCGGTGCTTGCGACGCTTCACCAAATAAGATGATGTGGAAGCTTCAGTGAAGGAGTTCTTTGCTTTAAAGAACTAAAATCCGTATCAACGTGGGAACAAAGAAATGGCGGATAGATGGCTTCACCCAGCATGTGGTCCTGATCTAGCTCCCTCGGATTGTTACTTGTTCCGATCCATGGCTCACTTTCTGCGTTTGCGATTCTTCATCAACCAAGAAGAGGTGGAAGCTTCAGTGAAAGAGTTCTTCACCACGAACAACAAGAGATGGTAACAGCATAGTCTTAAAAAACGAGCATGAAGGTGGCTTCGGACGGTGCAACACGATGGCCTTTGAATGCTAGGCTGCTTCTGTTGTAGTAAAGTTGGCGACCTTAGTCTAGGGTAACCCGAAGTCTCTCATTTCAATAGCTACCACACCGAGGTGAAGGGTAAGGCACTACTCCTTTCCCTGGATTGCTCCACTTTACCCGTTATATGTACCTTATATTGCTGAGTATTAAACAAGGAGGTATCAAGTACCATTTTTTTAATTCTTTGGTATGACTCGACCTGTGATTGAACCCAGTTCTCCCGGATCATTGGCGAACACTCTACCCACTATAATAAGGTTGAATAATAAAGCAAATAAGTTACTAAAATATTACAAAACTTTTGACTTATCCAAGTATTATGAAGATACCACAGATAATTAACTTCGTCAAGGCAAAAATGCAATAAAAATTGCAAATTTCGCACAAATTTACGATTTCGTTCATCAGGTGAGATTTTTGCGAGAACTGGTGTAAAATTTTGATGCGGGGATGCGAATTTTTAATGCATCTTTTGAAGAAGCCGTAGAAAGCTGTACTTTGTTCGGAAAGTAGGTTGCTCAACCCTCTAATAAGAAAGGAGCTTGAGAGAAAAGCGATCTGAAATAGACTGTTTTAATAGAATTATTTTCTATTAGGGCGATATATTAATCTCTCTCTCTCTCTCTCTGTATATATATATATATATATATAAATTCGGTTGAGTCATGAATAATTTTCGTTTTTTAAAAGTAAGCTGTAACTTACACTGGAACCCTTCACATGGCCGTGCAAAAGCAGGGCGGCCAGCTTGAACTAACATACAGCAGCTCAGTGAGGATACGGGATGTATCCCTGGGGACTTACCGGAAGCGGTGAACAATTGGGAGGGGTGGCGAGAGAGAGAGAGAGAGAGAGAGAGAGAGGGATATCCGTGCTGATGGCACGACAAGATGAGATGAGTAACTTACACATTTCAAACTTTCTATGTTTTAAAGGCAACTGAAAATTACCTGATTAAAAAGTGCCTTTATCTGTCATATCTATTTCCGTAACGAAAGAGTGTGCATCATAATCTAATTTAAAATGGAAAGTGCACATTCGACATGTTTCAGTTTCGGTTTCTTTGTTTTATGGCATATCAACCTTTGTAGGTTATTTAACGCCAAAGCTATTCTCCTTGAAGAACAGTAGTGGTTCTATTTAACCCATAGCTGGGAGGATAAGGGGGTTCATACCTTTCCCAAGGGTATTTGCCCGAAAGTGAACGTAATAGCGCGACTGGAGTACGAACTCGCGTACTACGATTCTGCAGTTCATCGCTTTAACCATTACACCATGAGGACACCCCCTATTCGACATGTACTACTGTGGGAGTTTAAGAATAATAAAAAGCTATACAGTAATTGCAAAGAAAAAATTTGTTGTGTTTATGGTCAAGGTGTCATTGCTGATCATTATGTACGAAACTGGCTTTTAAAGTTTCGTCATTGAGAAATGAATCCACACCAGAACGCTCATCAGATATCGAATAAGGTGCTTTAAGGAAATTGGTAGTATGCAACTCAGACAAAAGTACTCGAAAATTAGCACTTAACCTCAACACATACCAATCAACAACCGCCACCTGAAAAAGATACAAAAACGTGCGCAAGTTGGGTCTCTGTGTTCTTCGTACACTTAGTGAGAAGTGTAAGGATGATTGCGTTTCCATAACGACAAATCATCTTTCAAAGCACAAAACTAACCCGTTTAACAAGAATATCATTACAGGGGACGAAAAATGGGTCTTTTATGACACAAAAGGCTTGGATTGACAAGGAGGAAGCCCCAAAGCATTGTAATGGCGAGATCACCGCGGTATTATTCATTTTGAAGTTTTAAACCATAACCAGAACTCAATGAAGAAGAACTGCAACGCGTGCATGAAAATCTTCTAAGAAAACACCCCGCACTAGTCAATAGAAAAAATAACGTTGTGCTTCTCCAGAAAACACGAGGACACATTTAGCCAGAATGACATTGGAAAAAATGAATTTAGGCTGGTTTGTTATATCTCATCCATCATATTCACCAGACCTTGCACCAAGTAGTTTTATCTTTTTGGTTCTCCACGAAATACTCTTAATAACTAAAAGTTTTCTCAAGTATATCAGGTGAAAACGTTTGTTTAAAATTTCCTGTGCTCGAAACCAGCTGAATTTTACTTGAGAAAAATCAACATGATAATAGGTGATTCAAAATAATTGCAAATATATGATTGATTGAAATTAATTCATTGTTAAATTAATCATGAATAAATTATATTTTACTTAAAATTGAAATTATTTTTCATTCAACCCAGTATATATATATATATATATATGGTAAATTGGCCGACCGTAGTCGAGGGCGACCCGAAGTCTCCCTTTTCAATAGCTATAACACCGAGGTATAGTGGAGGCCGCAACTTCTTTCCGTGAATTCGTCCACTTATCCTTGATCCGTATCTTATAATGCTGGTTTAAGCAAGGAGGCATCGGGTACAATTTTTTTGAGTCTTTTGTATGACTCGACCTGTGATAGAACCTCGGTAAATTTTGAACAGAATGAGATGCATAATAAAATGGCTTTGTCTGAATCTAAGATTAGTTGAATGAAAAAATGGTTTCAGCTCAAAAAGCGGAACGTTCGTAAATGAAAGAAACTTCAAACGGAAACATATACGCCTGAAAAGATTCGATATGGACACGCTACCTGACTTCATGCACTTTATACATTCTTAATATAACAAAGAACATCTTAATTATCACTTCCTTTAGATACCAGTAACTAGCAAAAGGTTTTCAAATCATCATACCTTATACAGAAATAGGTCTATATATATATATATATATATATATATATATGCAAGCATGTACGTACGTATATACCAATACGACATGTGATCAAAAGTGTCGAGATTGAAATTATTATTTTCTTTTTTTTTTTTACTGTTTGCGATTTTTTTTTTTACACTAGCGTTGGCTGGTAAGCTTTTACTAATGTTTGAGTAATAGAAAATCTCCTCAGGTTTCCTGGACACTTCTCAGTATTTTGGCCGATCTCAACCGTGTTGTAGTCTGAATAGTCTCGATTCTTCCTCCGATTTCCAACTATTCCAATTCTCTTACCAATCCTTTGGGGACCGTTTCAAGTGCACCAACTACAATTGGTATCACCGTCAACTTCATGTTCCGCAGTTTTTTTTTTTAGTTCTCTGCCAAAGTCAGATTAATTTTTTTATCTTTTCGTTTTTATTTTTTTAAATTTTTTTATTTTCATTTTACGGTTCACTGGAACCACAAAATGAACGAGACAACAAGTTCTCTTTTCTTTTTTATTAACTAGCAAAAGGTATGGTCTTTACTTGCAAGTTTTTCACGCAAGCTTTAACAGCTGTTTGTTTTTACTGTAGTCTGAGTGACAAGTCAGTCTTCTCAGACCACCAGGACTCTTCTGAGTATTATAGCCGATCTTAACAATTTTGTAGTCTGGATGGCCTGGATTCTTCCTTTGTTTTCCATTCCCCCCGGGAAAGTCCCTGTGGCGTAGTAGCTAAAGTGCAGGACTGCGACCTCGAAGTAAGCAAGTTCGAACTCCAGTCACGCTCTTACGTTCACTTTCGGACTAATACCCCAAGGAAAGATATGAAATCCTTTATCACCCCCCCCCTTAGCTATGGGTCGAATCGTAATACTTCTGTTCTTCTACATTGATAACTTTGGCATTAAATAGCCTAATAAGATTCATATGCAATTAAACAGAGAAACCAAACCAATTCCTCCACTCTCCTCTCCAAGCTTTTCAACACCGTTCCATGTGTACCCACTACAATTAGTATTACCGTCACCTTTACGTTCTACCGTTTATTTCTTTAGTTCTCTGGCTAGGTCCAAGTATTTTTCTTCTCCCGCTTTCTTTTATTTTCAATCTGTTGTGTGCCTGAACGTCAAAATCCACTTGATGACAAATTATTTTCTTCTTTTTATTCAACGTTAGGTCGGGTCTTCTGGCCGGGATTGGGTGATCCGTTTGTATCGTAAAATCTCAGAGAATTCCATGCATTTTATTACTTAGGACTGATTCTTGTTTGTGCATATACCATTTGGTAGTATGGGTAAATTTTGTATCTCTTGCTCAATCCACAGTAGATCACCTTTCTCTCCCAATCGTGCCTACTCTTGAACTTCTTTTGTGCAAGTTTGCTACATTCGTTTGTTACGTGATTGTCACTTCTCTTTCTCCACATAACCTACACTAGCTTTTCTTTTGCGTATTATCAATTTTTGCTTTTATATAATTGATTTTATGGCGTTATTTTGTATTGACATAAACCGAAATTCAATTTCTCTCTTGAGATTTTCTTTTTTTAGCCATGTCCACGTCTTCTCGTGTGCAATCTCGGCAGAGTGCCGTTTGAAGAAAACATAGTGCTTTTCCCATATCTGTTTTATAGTTTTTGTCGTTTTCCTTTTTGTTCTTATATTGCTTTGCCGTCGTTGGAGATAGTAATTAGTCTTTCTTTGCCCTTTTTAGTGCGTTTTTTTTTGTTCTTGCATGGATGCTTCTTGGCAATCTTCAATGCTGACGAGTCTTCTCCCTCTTTCTTTTCTTAATACACATAGTTTGTCTATGTCAACGCTCGGATGTAAGGCCTTGTGAATACTCAGCAATTTCCAGGTCCTTTTGTCCATTTGTCTGAGTGTCTCTCTTGACCATTTTTAGAATTGTCCAGAGGATCACCTTTCCCACTCTGTCGTTCCTTGTCTTGTACTTCTTTTGTGGTAGTTTGTTACATTCATCTATTATATAATAATCATATTTACCAACCCCCTCCGCTCGGGCAAGATATGACACAAGGTCAATTTTTAAGCGGAGTTTAACAGGTTTGAATTCAGAGTTTTCTTTCTCCTAGACTAGTTGTCTCACCAAGGCTGAAGAACCTACTATTTACCCATAGCTGGAAGGAGAATAATTGGATTCATACCTTTCCCAAGTGAAATGCAATCAGTCTCGTCCAGGATTTGAACTCGTGTCGCCGTGTCCATTTCCTACGACGATAACCATTACACCACGGGCACCTCCATTTATTATAAAATAATAATCATAATCTAACCATTCAAACCAGAATATAATAAAAAAACATCTTAATTATCACTTCCTTTAGAAACCACTAACTAGCAAAAGGTATTAAAATCACCATACCATATATAGAAATATGTCTGTATATTATATCCATAGATGAACGTACGTACGTTCCAAACCAGAATCTGTCCTGGAGAATGAGACAAACAAAATCTCTGAGTGAATTTGAGATTCAAAGAGATCTCCCTATTACAGGACGGATGATCAAACCTAGTGATGATTAACAAAAAAAAAAAAAAAAAAATTAAAAAAACCCTGCTGAATAGTAGACGTTGTCGTCCTAGCCGACCATAGAACGAAAAACAAAGAAAGCCAAATACTTGGACCTTGCTAGAGAACTAATAAGAAGCTATGGAAAATGAAGGTGATGGTGATACCAATCGTAATTCTTGCATCCTTATTCTTACGTCTTTATCACCACTTAAGTTTTCTCTTTTTCTCCTCTCTCTCTCTTTCTCTCTTTCTCATTATCACCTCCTTTTATCTCTTTTCTAATCCCTCTCCCATTCTCTTTAGTTTCTTTTTCTCCTCTTTTTTCTTTGCTTTTTTTCTCTTCCTCTGCATATTCTCTTTTATCTACATTCTCTCCGCGCATGTCCACCCACTTTTCCCTCCACTTTCTCTCTTTTTCTCTCTCTCTTTTCTTTTCCTATCCAATTTTCACTTCATTCATCTCATTATAACTTTCATCTATCTATCTATCTATCTATCTATCTATCTATTTTCCCCTACTTATTATTACGCCTTTATCTTTTCCCTTTCTTTATCATGCGTTCATTTTTATCTTTTTCTTCTCCCTCCTTTTCTCGCCAGTTCTCTCTCTCTCTCTCTCTCTCTCTCTCACTCGCTCGCTTTCTTATGATAACATCCTCTTATCTCTCTTTTGATTGCTCTACTCGTTTTTAGTTTCTTGGTTCCTCCTTATCGTCCTTTTGTTTTGTTTTTCTCGTTCTTTCCCTTCCCTCTTTCATCTATGTTCTCTCATAACATTCCTCTCGCTTCTCTCTCTTTCTCTCTCGCTACTTCTCTCTCTCTCTCTCTCTCTCTCTCTCTCTCTCTCTCTCTCTCTCTCTCTTTTGTTTTCTAACCTCTTTCTATCCAATTTTCACTTCAAAATTATCATTCTTTCTTTCTTCTCCTTCTTTACCCACTCGGCTGGGGCTGTAGAATACACTGACTGCACCTCTGCAGAGAGGTAAGACCCCCACCCCCAACAAGTGTCCTAGATATGACACTAAATAATTTGACTGTGAGGTTCCAGCAATGCTGGAGCTTTGGGGAATGCGGGGTACTCCTTCACTGTCATTGTTCCCAGGTCCACTGTCCCGAAGTGGTGGTACCTGATAGGGTCCTATCTATGGGTTAAATAGAACTAAATGCGTACTTATGCTAAACTGAATTGCTTAAAATAAAGCTGTTTTGACTTTTAACTGTGTGTAAACAAAAACGTATACTTATAGTAAACTGAATTGTTTGAAATAAATTTAGTTCTTACGACTCCCATTTCTTTATCTCCCCTTCGTTTTTATATTTTTCAATACCCTCTTTTCTTTACTACCCTTTCTTTCTCTCACTATCATTTCCCTCACAAATCTCTCTCTCTATCTCTCTCTATCTCTCTCTCATTTTCTTGTTCTTTCATTCTTTATCTACGTTCTCTCTCATTTTAAAATCTTTTTCTACACGCCGTTTTTCTCGCCAATTGGCAACCTTTCACTTTCTCATTGTCTCTCTCTCTCTCTCTCTCTCTCTCTCATTTCCCTAACTCCACTCTGTCTCTCTCTATTCTTATATCCTCATTCTTACTTTTTCATCTCTCCCAATTGCTAATCCCCCTTTAATTTTGATCTTTTCTACTCACAGTTTTTCTCTCCAATCAGCACTCTCTCCCTTTCTTTCTCTTTCTCTCTTTCTCACTCTTGTTTTCGTTACTCTTCTCTATCTCTGTCTGTCTATCTCTGTCTGTCTGTTGCTATTCTTCTACCCTCATTCTTATGTTTTCATCTCTCCCATTTTCTTATCTCTCTTTCATTTTTATCTTTTTCTACTTCCTGCTATTCTTTCCTACCCTTTTCTCATCCTCTTCCTAATTTTTCTTATTTCTTCCTTATTTGCGTGTGTGTCACTTTCTCTCTTCCCCACTCTCTCCCTCTGTATCTATCTGTCTGTCTCACATCCTCCCCACTCTCTTATCTATATTTCTCCCTGTATGTGTATGATCGCATGTGAGTGTTTACATACACATATCTTGAGAACGTGTATGTGTATGATTGCATGCGTGTGCCTACATCCATATATCTAGAGTACGTGTATGTGTATGACAGCATGTGGGTGTTTACGTACATATACCAGGTTCATTAAATAAGTTTCCAGACTTTTTTCGTATGGGCACTTTTATTGATAGTACACACATGAAGCTCTAGTCCCCTTCGAAATAATCTTCCCCGGCTGCAACACACTTGTACTGTGCCAACAACTTCTGGAAGGCCCCATGAAAGTCCTCTTGTGTAAGCGTGTCAATGAACTTCGTCACAGCCTCTTTCATCTCAATTGTCTCATAACGACAGCCTCTGAGCTTAGGGAATAAGCAAAAGTCACAGGGGGCGAGGTTTCGACTATAGGGAGGCTGAGGAACTGTCTTCATGCCCATCTTGGTCAAATAGTCTGTGACAAGGATGGAGTTGTAGACTGGTGCATTGTCCTCGTGGAAATTCCACTGACCCGATTTGAAGAATGCTGGCCTCTTTCGACGGAATCTCTTCCTAAACTCCCTTAAAACCTCAACGTAGTATTCCTTGTTGACAGTCTGTCTAGTGGGAACCCAGTACATGTAGATCATGCCAGTGCTGTCAAAAATAGTGATCATCAAAAGTTTGTTGGTGGATTTGCTCTGTCTGGCCTTCTTGGGTCTGGGAGAGCCAGCATGCTTCCACTGGGAACTTTGTCTCTTGGTCATAGCAGTAGATCCAGCTTTCATCACAGGTCAACAGAGCATCAAGAACTGCGGGATATTAATTGATCAGCTTGACCATCTCCCTGCTGTCATGACAACGTCTTTCTTTCTGATCTTCTCTAAGCACCCTTAGGACAAACTTCGCACAAATCTTCCGCATCTTCAGTTCCTCACAAATAATTGTGTGTACAGTTCCCACACTGATATCAAACTGTGCACTTATTGTCTTTATAGACACGGGACGGGCCTTATCCATGAAATTCTTTATTTGGCCAATCAACTCTGGTGTATTGACTTCCTTACTCCTCCCACACCTCTCATCATCTCTCACAGACTCCGTGCCGTCCTTGAATCTTTTATGCCACTCAAAAACTGATGCTCGATTCATGCAAGATGGTCAAAAAGCAGTCTGAAGGATTCCATACGTTTCTGTGGCGTTTTTTCCAAGTTTAAAACAGAATTTTATTGCATATCGTTCTTCTAAAGTGTCCTCCCGTCCAGATTGAATTTTTGAAATTCACCAGCTGGGACAATCGGGCTTTAGTTGGGTGCATTCCAATTGCTTCTGTAGCTGTTCCTTTGAACCTGAAAACATAAAAGTTGGTCAGTCATCTCATAAGATGTATATCAATAATATACTGAATTCTCAAGAGTCTACGACTATTTTAAATGCCTGTACAACAAAAGTCTGGAAACTTATTGAAGGAACCTCGTATCGAGAGTCTATGTATTGATCACAGTGTGTGTTTACGTTGATATATACGTGTATGTGTATGATCGCACGCGTTTGTTCACGTAGATATTCCTAGAGTACGTGTCTGTGTATGATTGTATGCGTGTGTTTACGTATACATGTGTATGATCACACGCGTGTGTTTAAGTAGATATATCTAGAGTACGTGTATGTTTATGTCCGCATCAGTGTGTTTATGTACATATATCTAGAGTACGTGTATGTGTATGATCGCATGAGTGTGTTTATGTACATATAACTAGAGTACGTGCATCTTTATGTCCGCATGAGTGTGTTTATGTACATATATCTAGAGTACGTGTATGTGTATGATCGCATGAGTGTGTTTATGTACATATATCTAGAGTACGTGCATGTTTATGTCCGCATGAGTGTGTTTATGTACATATATCTAGAGTACATGTATGTGTATGATCGCATGAGTGTGTTTATGTACATATATCTAGAGTACATGTATGTGTATGATCGCATGAGTGTGTTTATGTACATATATCTAGAGTACGTGTATGTGTATGATCACATGAGTGTGTTTATGTACATATATCTAGAGTACGTGTATGTGTATGATCGCAAGCGTTTGTTCACGTAGATATTCCTAGAGTACGTGTCTGTGTATGATTGTATGCGTGTGTTTACGTACACTTGTGTATGATCACACGCGTGTGTTTAAGTAGATATATCTAGAGTACGTGCATGTTTATGTCCGCATCAGTGAGTTTATGTACATATATCTAGAGTACGTGCATGTTTATGACCGCATGAGTGTGTTTATGTACATATATCTAGAGTACGTGTATGTGTATGATCGCATCAGTGTGTTTATGTACAAATATCTAGAGGACGTGCATGTTTATGTCCGCATCAGTGTGTTTATGTACATATATCTAGAGTACGTGCATGTTTATGTCCGCGTCAGTGTGTTTATGTACATATATCTAGAGTACGTGTATGTGTATGATCGCATGAGTGTGTTTATGTACATATATCTAGAGTACGTGTATGTGTATGATCGCATGAGTGTGTTTATGTACATATATCTAGAGTACGTGCATGTTTATGTCCGCATCAGTGTGTTTATGTACATATATCTAGAGTACGTGCATGTTTATGTCCGCATCAGTGTGTTTATGTACATATATCTAGAGTACGTGTATGTGTATGATCGCATGAGAGTGTTTATGTACATATATCTAGAGTACGTGTATGTGTATGATTGCATGAGTGTGTTTATGTACATATATCTAGAGTATGTGCATGTTTATGTCCGCATAAGTGTGTTTATGTACATATATCTAGAGTACGTGCATGTTTATGTCCGCATCAGTGTGTTTATGTACATATATCTAGAGTACGTGCATGTTTATGTCCGCATCAGTGTGTTTATGTACATATATCTAGAGTACGTGTATGTGTATGATCGCATGAGTGTGTTTATGTACATATATCTAGAGTACGTGTATGTGTATGATTGCATGAGTGTGTTTATGTACATACATCTAGAGTACGTGCATGTTTATGTCCGCATCAGTGTGTTTATGTACATATATGTAGAGTACGTGTATGCGTATGATCGCATCAGTGTGTTTATGTACATATATCTAGAGTACGTGCATGTTTATGACCGCATCAGTGTGTTTATGTACATATATCAAGAGTACGTGTCTGTGTATGATCGCATGAGTGTGTTTATGTACATATATCTAGAGTACGTGCATGTTTATGTCCGCATCAGTGTGTTTATGTACATATATCTAGAGTACGTGCATGTTTATGTCCGCATGAGTGTGTTTATGTACATATATCTAGAGTACGTGTATGTGTATGATCGCATGAGTGTGTTTATGTACATATATCTAGAGTACGGGTATGTGTATGATCGCACGCGTTTGTTCACGTAGATATTCCTAGAGTACGTGTCTGTGTATGATTGTATGCGTGTGTTTACGTACACATGTGTATGATCACACGCGTGTGTTTAAGTAGATATATCTAGAGTACGTGCATGTTTATGTCCGCATCAGTGTGTTTATGTACATATATCTAGAGTACGTGCATGTTTATGTCCGCATCAGTGTGTTTATGTACATATATCTAGAGTACGTGTAGTATGATCGCATCAGTGTGTTTATGTACATATATCTAGAGTACGTGCATGTTTATGTCCGCATCAGTGTGTTTATGTACATATATCTAGAGTACGTTTATGTGTATGATCGCATGAGTGTGTTTATGTACATATATCTAGAGTACGTGCATGTTTATGTCCGCATGAGTGTGTTTATGTACATATATCTAGAGTACGTGTATGTTTATGTCCGCATCAGTGTGTTTATGTACATATATCTAGAGTACGTGTCTGTGTATGATTGTATGCGTGTGTTTACGTACACATGTGTATGATCACACGCGTGTGTTTAAGTAGATATATCTAGAGTACGTGCATGTTTATGTCCGCATCAGTGTGTTTATGTACATATATCTAGAGTACGTGCATGTTTATGTCCGGATCAGTGTGTTCATGTACATATATCTAGAGTACGTGCATGTTTATGTCCGCATGAGTGTGTTTATGTACATATATCTAGAGTACGTGTATGTTTATGTCCGCATCAGTGTGTTTATGTACATATATCTAGAGTACGTGCATGTTTATGTCCGCATCAGTGTGTTTATGTACATATATTTAGAGTACGTGTATGTGTATGATCGCATGAGTGTGTTTTAGTACATATAACTAGAGTACGTGCATGTTTATGTCCGCATCAGTGTGTTTAAGTAGATATATCTAGAGTATGTGCATGTTTATGTCCGCATCAGTGTGTTTATGTACATATATCTAGAGTACGTGTAGTATGATCGCATCAGTGTGTTTATGTACATATATCTAGAGTACGTGCATGTTTATGTCCGCATCAGTGTGTTTATGTACATATATCTAGAGTACGTGCATGTTTATGTCCGCATCAGTGTGTTTATGTACATATATCTAGAGTACGTGTATGTGTATGATCGCATGAGTGTGTTTATGTACATATATCTAGTGTACGTGTATGTGTATGATCGCATGAGTGTGTTTATGTACATATATCTAGAGTACGTGTATGTGTATGATCGCACGCGTTTGTTCACGTAGATATTCCTAGAGTACGTGTCTGTGTATGATTGTATGCGTGTGTTTACGTACACATGTGTATGATCACACGCGTGTGTTTAAGTAGATATATCTAGAGTACGTGCATGTTTATGTCCGCATCAGTGTGTTTATGTACATATATCTAGAGTACGTGCATGTTTATGACCGCATGAGTGTGTTTATGTACATATATCTAGAGTACGTGTATGTGTATGATCGCATCAGTGTGTTTATGTACAAATATCTAGAGGACGTGCATGTTTATGTCCGCATCAGTGTGTTTATGTACATATATCTAGAGTACGTGCATGTTTATGTCCGCGTCAGTGTGTTTATGTACATATATCTAGAGTACGTGTATGTGTATGATCGCATGAGTGTGTTTATGTACATATATCTAGAGTACGTGTATGTGTATGATCGCATGAGTGTGTTTATGTACATATATCTAGAGTACGTGCATGTTTATGTCCGCATCAGTGTGTTTATGTACATATATCTAGAGTACGTGCATGTTTATGTCCGCATCAGTGTGTTTATGTACATATATCTAGAGTACGTGTATGTGTATGATCGCATGAGTGTGTTTATGTACATATATCTAGAGTACGTGTATGCGTATGATCTCTTGAGTGTGTTTATGTACATATATCTAGAGTACGTGCATGTTTATGTCCGCATCAGTGTGTTTATGTACATATATCTAGAGTACGTGCATGTTTATGTCCGCATCAGTGTGTTTATGTACATATATCTCGAGTACGTGTATATGTATGATCGCATGAGTGTGTTTATGTACATATATCTAGAGTACGTGCATGTTTATGTCCGCATGAGTGTGTTTATGTACATATATCTAGAGTACGTGTATGTTTATGTCCGCATCAGTGTGTTTATGTACATATATCTAGAGTACGTGTCTGTGTATGATTGTATGCGTGTGTTTACGTACACATGTGTATGATCACACGTGTGTGTTTACGTAGATATATCTAGAGTACGTGCATGTTTATGTCCGCATCAGTGTGTTTATGTACATATATCTAGAGTACGTGCATGTTTCTGTCCGCATCAGTGTGTTTATGTACATATATCTAGAGTACGTGTATGTGTATGATCGCATGAGTGTGTTTATGTACATATATCTAGAGTACGTGTATGCGTATGATCGCATGAGTGTGTTTATGTACATATATCTATAGTACGTGCATGTTTATGTCCGCATCAGTGTGTTTATGTACATATATCTAGAGTACGTGCATGTTTATGTCCGCATCAGTGTGTTTATGTACATATATCTAGAGTACGTGCATGTGTATGATCGCATGAGTGTGTTTATATACATATATCTAGAGTACGTGTATGTGTATGATCGCATGAGTGTGTTTATGTACATATATCTAGAGTACGTGCATGTTTATGTCCGCATCAGTGTGTTTATGTACATATATCTAGAGTACGTGTATGTGTATGATCGCATCCGTGTGTTTATGTACATATATCTAGAGTACGTGCATGTTTATGTCCGCATCAGTGTGTTTATTTACATATATCTAGAGTACGTGCATGTTTATGTCCGTATCAGTGTGTTTATGTACATATATCTAGAGTACGTGTATGTGTATGATAGCATGAGTGTGTTTATGTACATATATCTAGAGTACGTGCATGTTTATGTCCGCATGAGTGTGTTTATGTACATATATCTAGAGTACGTGTATGTTTATGTCCGCATCAGTGTGTTTATGTACATATATCTAGAGTACGTGTCTGTGTATGATTGTATGCGTGTGTTTACGTACACATGTGTATGATCACACGCGTGTGTTTAAGTAGATATATCTAGAGTACGTGCATGTTTATGTCCGCATCAGTGTGTTTATGTACATATATCTAGAGTACGTGCATGTTTATGTCCGCATCAGTGTGTTCATGTACATATATCTAGAGTACGTGCATG
The DNA here is from genome assembly GCA_963585895.1 of Sepioteuthis lessoniana. NCBI lineage: Eukaryota > Metazoa > Mollusca > Cephalopoda > Myopsida > Loliginidae > Sepioteuthis > Sepioteuthis lessoniana. The sequence continues at coordinate 40,110,083 of OY757922.1, read as the reverse complement.
TTTATGTCCGCATGAGTGTGTTTATGTACATATATCTAGAGTAAGTGTATGTTTATGTCCGCATCAGTGTGTTTATGTACATATATCTAGAGTACGTGCATGTTTATGTCCGCATGAGTGTGTTTATGTACATATATCTAGAGTACGTGCATGTTTATGTCCGCATCAGTGTGTTTATGTACATATATCTAGAGTACGTGCATGTTTATGTCCGCATCAGTGTGTTTATGTACATATATCTAGAGTACGTGTATGTGTATGATTGCATCAGTGTGTTTATGTACATATATCTAGAGTACGTGCATGTTTATGTCCGCATCAGTGTGTTTATGTACATATATCTAGAGTACGTGCATGTTTATGTCCGCATCAGTGTGTTTATGTACATATATCTAGAGTACGTGTATGTGTATGATCGCATAAGTGTGTTTATGTACATATATCTAGAGTACGTGTGTGCGTATGATCGCATGAGTGTGTTTATGTACATATATCTAGAGTACGTGCATGTTTATGTCCGCATCAGTGTGTTTATGTACATATATCTAGAGTACGTGCATCTTTATGTCCGCATCAGTGTGTTTATGTACATATATCTAGAGTACGTGCATGTGTATGATCGCATGAGTGTGTTTATATACATATATCTAGAGTACGTGTATGTGTATGATCGCATGAGTGTGTTTATGTACATATATCTAGAGTACGTGCATGTTTATGTCCGCATCAGTGTGTTGATGTACATATATCTAGAGAACGTGTATGCGTATGATCGCATCAGTGTGTTTATGTACATATATCTAGAGTACGTGCATGTTTATGTCCGCATCAGTGTGTTTAAGTAGATATATCTAGAGTACATGTATGTTTATATCCGCATCAGTGTGTTTATGTACATATATCTAGAGTACGTGTATGTGTATGATCGCATGAGTGTGTTTATGTACATATATCTAGAGTACGTGCATGTTTATGTCCGCATCAGTGTGTTTAAGTAGATATATCTAGAGTACGTGCATGTTTATGTCCGCATCAGTGTGTTTATGTACATATATCTAGAGAACGTGTATGCGTATGATCGCATCAGTGTGTTTATGTACATATATCTAGAGTACGTGCATGTTTATGTCCGCATCAGTGTGTTTAAGTAGATATATCTAGAGTACGTGTATGTTTATATCAGCATCAGTGTGTTTATGTACATATATCTAGAGTACGTGTATGTGTATGATCGCATGAGTGTGTTTATGTACATATATCTAGAGTACGTGCATGTTTATGTCTGCATCAGTGTGTTTAAGTAGATATATCTAGAGTACGTGCATGTTTATGTCCGCATCAGTGTGTTTATGTACATATATCTAGAGTACGTGCATGTTTATGTCCGCATCAGTGTGTTTATGTACATATATCTAGAGTACGTGTATGTGTATGATCGCATGAGTGTGTTTATGTACATATATCTAGTGTACGTGTATGTGTATGATCGCATGAGTGTGTTTATGTACATATATCTAGAGTACGTGTATGTGTATGATCGCACGCGTTTGTTCACGTAGATATTCCTAGAGTACGTGTCTGTGTATGATTGTATGCGTGTGTTTACGTACACATGTGTATGATCACACGCGTGTGTTTACGTAGATATATCTAGAGTACGTGCATGTTTATGTCCGCATCAGTGTGTTTATGTACATATATCTAGAGTACGTGCATGTTTATGACCGCATGAGTGTGTTTATGTACATATATCTAGAGTACGTGTATGTGTATGATCGCATCAGTGTGTTTATGTACAAATATCTAGAGGACGTGCATGTTTATGTCCGCATCAGTGTGTTTATGTACATATATCTAGAGTACGTGCATGTTTATGTCCGCGTCAGTGTGTTTATGTACATATATCTAGAGTACGTGTATGTGTATAATCGCATGAGTGTGTTTATGTACATATATCTAGAGTACGTGTATGTGTATGATCGCATGAGTGTGTTTATGTACATATATCTAGAGTACGTGCATGTTTATGTCCGCATCAGTGTGTTTATGTACATATATCTAGAGTACGTGCATGTTTATGTCCGCGTCAGTGTGTTTATGTACATATATCTAGAGTACGTGCATGTTTATGTCCGCATGAGTGTGTTTATGTACATATATCTAGAGTACGTGTATGTGTATGATCGCATGAGTGTGTTTATGTACATATATCTAGAGTACGTGTATGTGTATGATCGCACGCGTTTGTTCACGTAGATATTCCTAGAGTACGTGTCTGTGTATGATTGTATGCGTGTGTTTACGTACACATGTGTATGATCACACACGTGTGTTTAAGTAGATATATCTAGAGTACGTGCATGTTTATGTCCGCATCAGTGTGTTTATGTACATATATCTAGAGTACGTGCATGTTTATGTCCGCATCAGTGTGTTTATGTACATATATCTAGAGTACGTGTATGTGTATAATCGCATCAGTGTGTTTATGTACATATATCTAGAGTACGTGCATGTTTATGTCCGCATCAGTGTGTTTATTTATATATATCTAGAGTACGTGCATGTTTATATCCGCATCAGTGTGTTTATGTACATATATCTAGAGTACGTGTATGTGTATGATCGCATGAGTGTGTTTATGTACATATATCTAGAGTACGTGCATGTTTATGTCTGCATGAGTGTGTTTATGTACATATATCTAGAGTACGTGTATGTTTATGTCCGCATCAGTGTGTTTATGTACATATATCTAGAGTACGTGTCTGTGTATGATTGTATGCGTGTGTTTACGTACACATGTGTATGATCACACGTGTGTGTTTACGTAGATATATCTAGAGTACGTGCATGTTTATGTCCGCATCAGTGTGTTTATGTACATATATCTAGAGTACGTGCATGTTTATGTCCGCATCAGTGTGTTCATGTACATATATCTAGAGTACGTGCATGTTTATGTCCGCATGAGTGTGTTTATGTACATATATCTAGAGTACGTGTATGTTTATGTCCGCATCAGTGTGTTTATGTACATATATCTAGAGTACGTGCATGTTTATGTCCGCATCAGTGTGTTTATGTACATATATCTAGAGTACGTGCATGTTTATGTCCGCATCAGTGTGTTTATGTACATATATCTAGAGTACGTGTATGTGTATGATCGCATGAGTGTGTTTATGTACATATATCTAGAGTACGTGTATGCGTATGATCTCATGAGTGTGTTTATGTACATATATCTAGAGTACGTGCATGTTTATGTCCGCATCAGTGTGTTTATGTACATATATCTAGAGTACGTGCATGTTTATGTCCGCATCAGTGTGTTTATGTACATATATCTCGAGTACGTGTATATGTATGATCGCATGAGTGTGTTTATGTACATATATCTAGAGTACGTGCATGTTTATGTCCGCATGAGTGTGTTTATGTACATATATCTAGAGTACGTGTATGTTTATGTCCGCATCAGTGTGTTTATGTACATATATCTAGAGTACGTGTCTGTGTATGATTGTATGCGTGTGTTTACGTACACATGTGTATGATCACACGTGTGTGTTTACGTAGATATATCTAGAGTACGTGCATGTTTATGTCCGCATCAGTGTGTTTATGTACATATATCTAGAGTACGTGCATGTTTCTGTCCGCATCAGTGTGTTTATGTACATATATCTAGAGTACGTGTATGTGTATGATCGCATGAGTGTGTTTATGTACATATATCTAGAGTACGTGTATGCGTATGATCGCATGAGTGTGTTTATGTACATATATCTATAGTACGTGCATGTTTATGACCGCATCAGTGTGTTTATGTACATATATCTAGAGTACGTGCATGTTTATGTCCGCATCAGTGTGTTTATGTACATATATCTAGAGTACGTGCATGTGTATGATCGCATGAGTGTGTTTATATACATATATCTAGAGTACGTGTATGTGTATGATCGCATGAGTGTGTTTATGTACATATATCTAGAGTACGTGCATGTTTATGTCCGCATCAGTGTGTTTATGTACATATATCTAGAGTACGTGTATGTGTATGATCGCATGAGTGTGTTTATGTACATATATCTAGAGTACGTGCATGTTTATGTCTGCATGAGTGTGTTTATGTACATATATCTAGAGTACGTGTATGTTTATGTCCGTATCAGTGTGTTTATGTACATATATCTAGAGTACGTGTATGTGTATGATAGCATGAGTGTGTTTATGTACATATATCTAGAGTACGTGCATGTTTATGTCCGCATGAGTGTGTTTATGTACATATATCTAGAGTACGTGTATGTTTATGTCCGCATCAGTGTGTTTATGTACATATATCTAGAGTACGTGTCTGTGTATGATTGTATGCGTGTGTTTACGTACACATGTGTATGATCACACGCGTGTGTTTAAGTAGATATATCTAGAGTACGTGCATGTTTATGTCCGTATCAGTGTGTTTATGTACATATATCTAGAGTACGTGTATGTTTATGTCCGTATCAGTGTGTTTATGTACATATATCTAGAGTACGTGCATGTTTATGTCCGCATCAGTGTGTTCATGTACATATATCTAGAGTACGTGCATGTTTATGTCCGCATGAGTGTGTTTATGTACATATATCTAGAGTAAGTGTATGTTTATGTCCGCATCAGTGTGTTTATGTACATATATCTAGAGTACGTGCATGTTTATGTCCGCATCAGTGTGTTTATGTACATATATCTAGAGTACGTGTATGTGTATGATCGCATCAGTGTGTTTATGTACATATATCTAGAGTACGTGCATGTTTATGTCCGCATCAGTGTGTTTATGTACATATATCTAGAGTACGTGCATGTTTATGTCCGCATCAGTGTGTTTATGTACATATATCTAGAGTACGTGTATGTGTATGATCGCATAAGTGTGTTTATGTACATATATCTAGAGTACGTGTGTGCGTATGATCGCATGAGTGTGTTTATGTACATATATCTAGAGTACGTGCATGTTTATGTCCGCATCAGTGTGTTTATGTACATATATCTAGAGTACGTGCATCTTTATGTCCGCATCAGTGTGTTTATGTACATATATCTAGAGTACGTGCATGTGTATGATCGCATGAGTGTGTTTATATACATATATCTAGAGTACGTGTATGTGTATGATCGCATGAGTGTGTTTATGTACATATATCTAGAGTACGTGCATGTTTATGTCCGCATCAGTGTGTTTAAGTAGATATATCTAGAGTACGTGTATGTTTATATCAGCATCAGTGTGTTTATGTACATATATCTAGAGTACGTGTATGTGTATGATCGCATGAGTGTGTTTATGTACATATATCTAGAGTACGTGCATGTTTATGTCTGCATCAGTGTGTTTAAGTAGATATATCTTGAGTACGTGCATGTTTATGTCCGCATCAGTGTGTTTATGTACATATATCTAGAGTACGTGTATGTGTATGATCGCATCAGTGTGTTTATGTACATATATCTAGAGTACGTGCATGTTTATGTCCGCATGAGTGTGTTTATGTACATATATCTAGAGTACGTGTATGTGTATGATCGCATGAGTGTGTTTATGTACATATATCTAGAGTACGTGTATGTGTATGATCGCACGCGTTTGTTCACGTAGATATTCCTAGAGTATGTGTCTGTGTATGATTGTATGCGTGTGTTTACGTACACATGTGTATGATCACATGCGTGTGTTTAAGTAGATATATCTAGAGTACGTGCATGTTTATGTCCGCATCAGTGTGTTTATGTACATATATCTAGAGTACGTGTATGTGTATGATCGCATGAGTGTGTTTATGTACATATATCTAGAGTACGTGTGTGCGTATGATCGCATGAGTGTGTTTATGTACATATATCTAGAGTACGTGCATGTTTATGTCCGCATCAGTGTGTTTATGTACATATATCTAGAGAACGTGTATGCGTATGATCGCATCAGTGTGTTTATGTACATATATCTAGAGTACGTGCATGTTTATGACCGCATCAGTGTGTTTATGTACATATATCAAGAGTACGTGTCTGTGTATGATCGCATGAGTGTGTTTATGTACATATATCTAGAGTACGTGCATGTTTATGTCCGCATCAGTGTGTTTATGTACATATATCTAGAGTACGTGTATGTGTATGATCGCATCAGTGTGTTTATGTACATATATCTAGAGTACGTGCATGTTTATGTCCGCATCAGTGTGTTTATTTACATATATCTAGAGTACGTGCATGTTTATGTCCGCATGAGTGTGTTTATGTACATATATCTAGAGTACGTGTATGTGTATGATCGCATGAGTGTGTTTATGTACATATATCTAGAGTACGTGCATGTTTATGTCCGCATGGGTGTGTTTATGTACATATATCTAGAGTACGTGTATGTTTATGTCCGCATCAGTGTGTTTATGTACATATATCTAGAGTACGTGTCTGTGTATGATTGTATGCGTGTGTTTACGTACACATGTGTATGATCACACGCGTGTGTTTAAGTAGATATATCTAGAGTACGTGCATGTTTATGTCCGCATCAGTGTGTTTATGTACATATATCTAGAGTACGTGCATGTTTATGTCCGCATCAGTGTGTTCATGTACATATATCTAGAGTACGTGCATGTTTATGTCCGCATGAGTGTGTTTATATACATATATCTAGAGTAAGTGTATGTTTATGTCCGCATCAGTGTGTTTATGTACATATATCTAGAGTACGTGCATGTTTATGTCCGCATCAGTGTGTTTATGTACATATATCTAGAGTACGTGTATGTGTATGATCGCATCAGTGTGTTTATGTACATATATCTAGAGTACGTGCATGTTTATGTCCGCATCAGTGTGTTTATGTACATATATCTAGAGTACGTGCATGTTTATGTCCGCATCAGTGTGTTTATGTACATATATCTAGAGTACGTGCATCTTTATTTCCGCATCAGTGTGTTTATGTACATATATCTAGAGTACGTGCATGTGTATGATCGCATGAGTGTGTTTATATACATATATCTAGAGTACGTGTATGTGTATGATCGCATGAGTGTGTTTATGTACATATATCTAGAGTACGTGCATGTTTATGTCCGCATCAGTGTGTTGATGTACATATATCTAGAGAACGTGTATGCGTATGATCGCATCAGTGTTTTTATGTACATATATCTAGAGTACGTGCATGTTTATGACCGCATCAGTGTGTTTATGTACATATATCAAGAGTACGTGTCTGTGTATGATCGCATGAGTGTGTTTATGTACATATATCTAGAGTACGTGTATGTGTATGATCGCAAGCGTTTGTTCACGTAGATATTCCTAGAGTACGTGTCTGTGTATGATTGTATGCGTGTGTTTACGTACACATGTGTATGATCATACGCATGTGTTTAAGTAGATATATCTAGAGTACGTGTATGTTTATATACGCATCAGTGTGTTTATGTACATATATCTAGAGTACGTGTATGTGTATGATCGCATGAGTGTGTTTATGTACATATATCTAGAGTACGTGCATGTTTATGTCCGCATCAGTGTGTTTAAGTAGATATATCTAGAGTACGTGCATGTTTATGTCCGCATCAGTGTGTTTATGTACATATATCTAGAGTACGTGTATGTGTATGATCGCATCAGTGTGTTTATGTACATATATCTAGAGTACGTGCATGTTTATGTCCGCATGAGTGTGTTTATGTACATATATCTAGAGTACGTGTATGTGTATGATCGCATGAGTGTTTTTATGTACATATATCTAGAGTACGTGTATGTGTATGATCGCATGAGTGTGTTTATGTACATATATCTAGAGTACGTGTATGTGCATGATCGCATGAGTGTGTTTATGTACATATATCTAGAGTACGTGTATGTGTATGATCGCACGCGTTTGTTCACGTAGATATTCCTAGAGTACGTGTCTGTGTATGATTGTATGCGTGTGTTTACGTACACATGTGTATGATCACGCGCGTGTGTTTAAGTAGATATATCTAGAGTACGTGCATGTTTATGTCTGCATCAGTGTGTTTATGTACATATATCTAGAGTACGTGTATGTGTATGATCGCATCAGTGTGTTTATGTACATATATCTAGAGTACGTGTATGTGTATGATCGCATGAGTGTGTTTATGTACATATATCTAGAGTACGTGTATGTGTATGATCGCATGAGTGTGTTTATGTACATATATCTAGAGTACGTGTATGTGTATGATCGCATGAGTGTGTTTATGTACATATATCTAGAGTACGTGCATGTTTATGTCTGCATCAGTGTGTTTATGTACATATATCTAGAGTACGTGTATGTTTATGTCCGCATCAGTGTGTTTATGTACATATATCTAGAGTACGTGCATGTTTATGTCCGCATCAGTGTGTTTAAGTACATATATCTAGAGTACGTGCATGTTTATGTCCGCATCAGTGTGTTTATGTACATATATCTAGAGTACGTGTATGTGTATGATCGCATGAGTGTGTTTATGTACATATATCTAGAGTACGTGTATGTGTATGATCGCATGAGTGTGTTTATGTACATATATCTAGAGTACGTGTATGTGTATGATCGCATCAGTGTGTTTACGCATGTTTTCGATGGCTGAAATGTTCTACTTTTAGGTGATAACAAGTACGGACAATCAACGTTTTGCCTAGAGTAAACAATAACTGCATCTATAATATTGCGTAGTATCGGTCATCTATAATATTGCATCATTGCAGTTGTGTTTATTTTATTGTTTCACTATCGTCACAAATTGTATAGACTTCGCTGCAAGTCTTACAAGCAGTGTTGGTTGGGTCGTTTTTAGGGCACGTCAACCCTTGTAGGTTATTTAACGCCAAATCCTGTTTACTGATATATGTATTATATATGGGATTTGAAGAGGAATAGTTTGTCGGTAACATTTTTTCACTGAGTCAGGTCTCATTTGATTGCACACAGTTAAATGGTTTCAAGTTTTTCTGTCTAACGCTAACAATTTGATTTAATAGCTGTCATTTGTTTGCACTTAGTGAAGTGGTTACAAGAATTGCTATTTAACACTAATTATTCTATTCAACACTATTTATTCATTTGCATACTATTCCTAGCATTGCTATAGTTGTATTAAGGCACACAGTTAAAGAGTTTCAAGTATTGCTATTCAACACTAATAATTCTATTCAACACCATTCATTTGTACACAGTCAAATGGTTCCAAGTATTGCTACATATGAATAACAACATAATTAAACATCAGTTATTTGTTTACACACAGTTAAAAGATCAAACAGTTCTATTTTTAACAATTCAGTTTAGCAGGAGCCTCACCATCCGATTTTTTAATGTCAAATCCAGGACATTCGTTTAAGAGGGAGTCTTGCCCCTCTTCAGAGATGCAGTCGGCATATTCTACTGCCCCAGCCAACTGGACTATCTGCTTTTTGTGTTCTGATTTCTTCATCGTGAGATTGCATAACTTTCACTTTCACTTTACAATCAATCTTTTTTTTTTTTAATTTAGTTTCTAGTATCTTTTTCTTTTATAGATTTATGAATACCATTCTCTTATTTTGCTGTAACGCACAACTTACTCCCTCAGGTAAGTTAGTTGAAGTGAGCAAGTAAATTCTCATTGAGAGGGGTATTGAGCTGAGAAAATTGGATTATTGTAACCATTTAACTGTGTTGACTTATGCTAAATTGGATTTTTGATATATAAGTGTTTGATCATTCAACTGTGTATTAACCAATGGCTGTTGTTTAATTGAATTGTTTGTGATACATAGTAATACTTGGATAAATCATGCAAGTCTAATATATGTATAAACCAGATTTGGCATCAAATAACCTACAATGGTTGATATGTCATAAAACCAAACCCAAACAAATCCTATGTATTTGATATATATGTATAAAGAGGATTTAGCATTAAATAACCTACAATGGTTGATAAGTCATAAAACAAAATAAAACTAAATCTTATATATTTAATATGTATAAAGAAGATTTGGCATTAAATAACACTGGTTTACAAAGAAATTGAGGTAAGCCCAAAAATACCCATTTTTACCTAATTTGAGGGTGCTGAATTCAAATTTGAAATCCGTTTTTACTCATCACCTCTAGTTTTTTTTTTAGATATGCATAGTGTACATTTTGTGCATATACAGTACATAAAGGCGTATATGAATTCAGGGTTAATTCTAATATTGTGAGACTTATGGCTTATTTTTTTAGTTATTATGCACTAAATGTAAGTGATAGCATTACATTATATATATATATATATATATATCAAGACGGATTTTGACAGTTAATGCAGCAGGTCTCAATCCACACTCTGGCAGTCATTGGAAGAGGTTGTCTCGCAGGCGGCGAAGGAGGTTGGTGTCCCTCAACTATCGTGTTACACATCTTTTGGGTTACTAGATATTAGTATTACATTTTCAGATGCACATTTAGTTTTACTTTGTTATATTTTCAGATTCTCCAATGGCTTCAAGCACGTCAAAATGTCGAGGATGCCTCAACAAGGCCAATTCTTTCTGCTACGTGTGTGGGGATTTTACAACGGTTGCACAGCGTCGAACCATCACTTCCCTCCTCAGAACCGCCTACTTTCACTATTTTGACTGTAAAATTGGTGATCAGGACAAGTCTTAGGCTCGACACATCTGTTGTAAACCTTGCTACAATGGACTAACTGCATGGTTTAATGGCAAGAAAGCGGCTTTCAATTTTGCAGTCCCGATGGTTTGGAGAGAGCCGCGAAACCACGCAGATGATTGTTATTTTTGTTTAACTAATATTTCAATGCATCTTCTAGGAAAAAGATCAAATATCCCAACCTTCGATCTGCTATGAGACCCGTTCCCCATTCAGATGATCTTTCTGTACCCACTCCTCCAGTAAATAAAGATCTTCTTTCCTCATCAGATGAAGAAATGCCTTCTTTGGTAAGACACGCGTACCAGATTACCAAGCCTGTATTGAGAAGTTGCTAAAGTCTTACGAGGATATTGGGTGCCGAATGTCACTCAAGATCCATTTTCTCCATTCCCACCTCAACTTCTTCCTGCTAAACCTTGGAGCAGTGAGTGATGAGCATGGAGAAAGATTCCACCAAGACATTACGAAGATGGACAGCAACTATCAAGGCAAATGGAACCCCGGCATGATGGGAGACTTCTGCTGGATGCTCTTGCGTGACATCCCGGAGGCAAAATACACCAGATTTTCTAAGAAAACACACTTTTGACTGTCTGTGGTTCTATGAATTGTGTAATTGTGTCATCCAGGTATATTGATTCAATCAGTGTTCTTTATCTATCCTGTTTTATCTGTTATAAGCTGCTGCAACTCTTGAAATATGCACATATATTCTCTGTTTATACTAAAATGAGACTATTTAAAAAGCCAGAAAACTAGAGGTGATAGAGCAAAACTATTTATAAATTTGAATTCAGCACACCCAAATTAACAAAAAACACCTATCCCCATTCTTGCTTCAGACCAAAAATTTATTTTTGTAAACCAGTGTAACTGACAATGGTTGATAGGCCATAAGACCCAACCAAACTAAATCTTATATATTTGATATGTATGTATAAAGAGGATTTTGCATTAAATAACCTACAATAGTTGATATGCCATAAAACCGTGGAGGTGCCCGCGGTGTAATGGTTATTGTCGTAGGAAATGGACACAGCAACATGAGTTCAAATCCTGGACAAGACTGATTGCATTTCACATTAGGAAAGGTATGAATCCAATTATTCTCCCTCCAGCTATTGGTAAATAGTAGGGCAGACTGTTTCTTCAGCCTTGGCGAGGCAACTAGTCTAGGAGAAGGAAAAATCTTAATTCAAACCTGTTAAACTCCGCTTAAAAATTGACCTTGTGTCATATCCTGCCCGAGCGGAGGGGTTGGTAAATATGGATATGCAATAAAACCAAAACGAAAACAGATGAACAAGGGAAAACCACATTTCTATAAGAGTATATCAAAAGTTTTAGAACATTTTAGTACGTGCTAATTTAGCATATCTATCAGATGATCGAAGCTGTTCAAGCTGTTGTAGGTATCTGCTCTATTTGGTTGTATCGTAATAGTTGATGCACTGACACGTTGTGAATTGCTTCACTCCGTGTGTGAATTGAAAGCCATACAGATGAATATTTGTTGTTTCAAGAAATGATGTATTACTACTTCGAATTGGGTCATAGTTAACTAACCAAAAACATTTGTTGGAAAAAACATGAAAGTGCACTTGATCATAAACAGTAACCTGATAGTTTTTTTAAAAAAATCGCTCGGTTTACAAAAACCTCGTCGATTGGGAAAGGTTATGTAGGCCCAAAAGGGTGGATTCCGAGGCCGTGTTTTAAGTTGTTCGTCAGCTTCATGACCTCTTCGGCAAAAGCATCCCGAGTTGCCGCATTGTGCCTCATGTTTCTAAAATATTGCAAAACTTTTGACTCATTCTTGTATTTATATAGAGTATAAGTAATTTAGGATTATTAACCCTTTTTAGCTCTACGTCAAAAAATCATGCTTGAATTCACCGGATTTATGCAGATTTACGTCTAATTCTATTTAACATCCTGATTTCCCTTTGAACAGGAATTTAAATCGCAAACGAAAACTTTACTTTCATTTTACGTTATTTTTAAGGATAAAACAGATTAAAATACTCGACAATAACAATAGCAACAAAGGAAAAAGAAGAATAGAGATGAAAATATTAAAAACGACAAGGTAGGTTATTTTAATGGCCTCCCCCCACAAAAAATACCCCCCTAAAAAACAAACAAAAAACAATCAATCCCCTTCTGCGAACAAAAAAAAAAACAAACAAACTTAAAAACAAGTGATTTCAATAGATGATAGAATTTTCATTTCTTTTGTTTGAGAAGCCGGTCAACTGTTTAAAGTATAAAGTTGAAAAAATGAAAAAAAAAAAAATAAATAAAATTAAATAAAATAAATAAAAAAAAGCAACAAAACAAAACAAAACAAAAAAAAACTGTTGACCGGAACGAAATTTTGAACAATAGCATTGAAGATCATGAGAAGAAAACAAGAGTGTTAAGATAGGATCAAATCCGTTTCGTTGTGTAGTGGCTAACGTGCTGGACTGCTACATCTTAGTAAGTGAGTTCAAACTCTAACCGCGCTATTACATTCACTTTCGGACTAATACCGTTGGGAAAGGTATGAACCCTCTTATCCCCCCATCCAATCCAGCAATACGTTAAGTAGTAACACTACTATACTTCAACAAGGATGGTTTTGACTATGAATAACCCACGAAGGTTGATATACCATCAAACAAAGAAACTAAACCAAATGCGTTTATATATTTATCATAGGAAATATATAATAATAAGCAGTACGTACCCATATCACCCACGGGTTGTAAGATGGTCATTATAAAAAGTTAAAGTCGTAGAGTCGGTTTTATTAAAGTTTCGGATAATTACTTGCAATTATAGGAGTTAATCGGGCCATTGTCCTCATGAGTAGAGTGTCCGCCAATAGTCCGGGAAGCTGGGGTTCAATCCCAGGTCAAGTCATACCAAAGACTCAAAAAATAATACTTGCTGCCGCTTGCTTAACATTCAGCATTATAAGGTAAGGATCAAGGGTAAAGTAGAGCAATCCAGGGAATGAAGTAACTCCCTAACCTACACCTCGGTGTAGTAGATATTGAAGAGGGAGCCCCCGGGTCATCCTCGACTAAGGTCGCTAACTTTACTTTTTTTTATAGGATTCAAACTAGCAGTACTTACCCATATTACACACGGATTGTAAACTGGTCATTATTGAAAATAAAGGACGTAGAGTTGGCTTTAATGGAGTTTAAGATTATTATTCATACTTCATTCGTTTCATTAGTTTCTCTCTTTTATTTACTACACGTAAATGACTTGCTTACACCGAACGTGGCTTATGGAAAATTGCTTCGAATCTGTGAGATCTCAGATACCCTCTAAAATAACTAAAAATTAAAAAAGAATATGCTAAAAATATTTCATTTTATCATTTTCCAGATTTGGAGGAGTATAATAACGAAAACCTTTTTAATTGTGTTTCTAAGCGATTTTAGGCTTAGTGGTTTAACAAAGCATTTAAGTGCACACGTATACATTATATATATATATATATATAAAACAGTGTTGGTTGTCACTAAATCACTTTGTGGGTTTGTGGCGAACCAAGTGCAATATAATACGGAGATTGCTCAATATCTAGGATAGAGCGATTATATAATAATAAATAACTTTATGAAACCCAGGGGTCGCAGACGAAGTTCCATGGCATTAAATGTGTAAATCTAATATATATTTATCTAATATATATATATATATATATAGTAAGTTGGTGATCATAGTCCAGGATAACTCGAAGGGTGCCTTTTCAACAGCTACTACATCGAGGTGTAGGGTAAGGGCGATACTCCTTTCACCCATACCTTTTAATGCCGAGCGTTAAGCAAGGAGGCATCAAGCACCATTTTTTGAGTCTTTGGCATGACTCGACCTGGGATTGGACCCCGGTCTCTAGCTGGGCCAATGGCAAACACTGTAACCGCTTGGCCAATGGACTGATACATATATATATATATATATATATATATATATATACATATTCAGTAGCTACTACACTGAGGTGTTGGAGAGAGTGCTACTCTTTTCTCTGGATTGCTACACTTTACCCTTGATACGTACCTTATACTACTTGTTTCGGCATTAAATGACCCGAAAATGGTCAATATACCGTAAAACAAAAGAACCAACCAATAAACTAAGAATTTTATCATTTTTTCGTTTCAATTTTTTTCATTTGAAAATAATTTTCGGATGAGGCATTATAACATACTGACGTCGCTCTGAAGATGGCTTAACAAAAAAAAAAAAAAAAGCAAAAAAAAAAAAAAAAACAACAACAAACGTGAAACAATGGCATATCATATATAAGTAAATACATCCTCTGAATATTTTGTTTTTCATATTTTTATATTTTCATATCGTGAGATTTACAGAATCTCAAACACACACACATTATACAGTATATATCTCTCTCTCTTTCTCTCTCTCTCACACACACACATACACAAACACATACACAGCCTCTCTCTCTCACACACACACGTCGTATACAACCTCTCATACACGCGCATTATTCAATTTCACACGCATACACACACGCATTATACAGTCACACACTCACACGCATATTATGCTGTCTTCATCAAACACCCATGCACACACACAGAGTCTCACATACACGTATCATATAAATCGCATTGAATAATCTCTCACACGCACGCATTATACAGTCTCATACGCACGTATTATACAGTCTCTCACCCACACGGTTTATACAGTCCCAAACACACCCATTATACAGTATCATACACACATACATTATACAGTCTCCCACGCATACGCATTAAACAGTATCTCACACACACTCGCATCATACAGTCTCCCACGTACACACATTATAGTCTGATACACGTGCATTAAACGGCCTCTCTCTCATACACACACAGGGCACCTCCGGTAGTGTAATGGTTAGCAAGGTTGAATAGCAAACCAGCAAGAGTGAGTTCAAGTCTCATTTGGTGCTCCATTCATTCGGCCTTGTGCCACATCGGAGCAAAGAGGTTTGTAAATTGCTACTCTCTCTCTCTCTCTCACACACACACACATGCATTACATAGTCTCCTTTGCTCACGCATTATACACTCTCATACACATGCATCAAACAGTCTCTCAAACGTACATTATACAGTCTCATACACACGCATTATATACTCTTACTCATACACACGCATTATACAGTCTCATTTACACGCGTTTTAGAATTTCTCACACACACATTATACAGTCTCCCACGCACACCTATTATACAGTCTCACATACAGCATGTATTTTGGAGGTGTCCCCGTCGTGTAATGATTAAAGCACTGGACAGCAGAATCGTAGTACGCGAGTTCGAAATCCAGTTGCGCGTATTACGTTCACTTTCAGACAATTACCATTGGGAAAGCTATGAACCTTCTTATCCTCCGAGCTATGGGTTAAATAGTACCACTATTGTCCTTTAGAAGGATGGATTTGGCATTAAATAACCCGAGAAGGTTGATATGCCATTAATCAAACAAACACATGTATTATACAATCTCATACATACGCATTATATAGTCTCTCTTGTACACACATTATACAGTCCCCCACGCACACACATTATACAGTCTCACATACACACACATGCATTATACAGTCTCATACACTCGCATTATACAGTCTCTCACGAGCACACATAATACAGTCTCCCACACATGCGTCCTTAATGGTCTCAGTTCTCGAGACCTGCTCAAGCAAAATACAATGTCAGTCTAAAAAGATATTCTTTTATAAATAGTATTCATTCTTGTTGCGTAATTGAAGAAAATGAACGCAGCGAGCCAAGTTCAAAATCTAGACAGTACCGTTTGTACTTCACTCTGCGTTAATGTATACATTTCTTCCCCCCGCCATCCCAATTCAGCAATACGTAATATAGCAATGCAGATTGGGCCCTGTAGTCGCGTAGGTAGGCAAACCAGACAAGGAGAGGGATAAAACCAGGAGCTGGTGTGTCTAAGGCAGTCTAACTTTCTCCAGCCCCGTTTAGGTAACTTCTGTGGAGGCACTAATGGCAGATTGTATAGCACTAAACACTTCCCTGGGTATAATGAAGAGGGAAAACCTACTGCGTGGGCAACTGCCAGTCTTTTAAACAACTTTGTCCGGGCCTGTGGCGAGATCCGGGCACAAATCTCTTTAGACTGGCGGATGCCATTATGTATGTGTGAGTGTGCATGTGTGTATAAACGTAACGAAGCAAAAACGACACACCAAAGCAAGATTTTTCTTAGAGCAATCAACTTATAATGCTCTGAGAGAATAAAGAAATTTCCAGTTTAATTTGCTGCTAAACGATAATTTTGTGGGATCTGCGTAGGCATTGAAGGGCATTTTTTAGTTGTTGTTTGGTTGGTTGTTTGGGTTTTATGGCATATCAACCTTTGTTGGTTATTTAACGTCAAATCCATTTTTATGAAAATATTTCAAACAATTCAGTTCAGCATAAGTACGCAGTTTAAATTTAAGTACAGTTTAATTATGAAAAACATTTCTATTTCAAGCAATTCAGTTTAGTCTAGCAGTTCTAATTCAGCTAATTCAGTTTAGTATAAGTACAGATTTTGTTTATACTATGTTAAATGTCAAAACAGTACAGTTTCAATGTCAAAAACAGTTCCATTTCAAACAATTCAATTTAGCATAAGCACGCAGTTAGTTCTATTTAACCCATAGATAGGGCCCCATCAGGTGCTACAACGCCGGGCTAGAGTGGACTTGGGAGCAATGGCAATGGAAGGGTGCTCCATATCCCCCCAAAGCATCACTGGAACCTCACCATCAGATTGTTTAGTGTCATATCCAGGACACTCATTGAGGGGTCTTACTCCTGCAGTCGGTGTATTTTACAGCCTCAGCCGACTGGGCAAGGCATTTTTTATTCCCGTATTTGGCGACGTATAAGATGCACTTTTTTTTTTTACTAAAATTATCTTTTAAAATCCCCAGCGTCTTATATACCATATGTAGGTTTAGAATTCGCGATAGTGGGCCGAAATTTGCTATCAGGCAATTTCTATTAGCTTTGACTTTATAGTAACTTTCATATACCTATTATCATTATTTAAAAGGCTATTATGCAGATTAAAAGTGTTACCATGGATAATGTTTATAAAATTAATCTCATCACATTTACTATTAAGACTTTGTTTCACAAGTCTGTAAATGGATGAAGCAAGTTTGGGATAATATTAAACCAGAAATCTTTTAAAAAGTGTGGCATTAGCAATGTTCTCAATGGAACGGAAGATGACGTATTATTTAACGACGATAATCATAGGATCGAAAATGAGTATCAAAGTTCTGATAACGAAGACAACGAATTTTATGGATTTAAAGTCGAATAAAATTTAAATGGTAACTATTTTGCTCAATTGTAATAATTGCTTTATTCTTACTGTTTTCTTACTTTTTAATATAATGAAGTTTTTAAGGTTTGTGTTCTTTTTTTTTGTATTATTTTTCGTTTAATTGTAATCATATCTTGTTTAACCAAAATCACACCTCATAAATATAGCCTCGGCTGTACCATTTACTAATAATTTTACAAATTACTAAATTTTTTCTTGATTTGCCCGGCTGAAATTGGGGTGCGTCTTATACACCAGAGAGCCTTCTATGCCGTCAAATGCGGTAATTTATCCGAATTCTCCATATAACGGAGATGACTATGAAATACTCATTAGAACCCTTTACTCTTTTCTAAATAGAAACATTAGAATTATCATGGAGCCACAATATCACTGCATTATTGACACCTTTGACATATTTGTATAGCACTGGATCTCACTGTCCAGTTTAAGCTATAATCAGTCACCCGTGCCTGGACCCGTATTTGGGTCCATGTCCAACCAAACACATCAGGCCCATATTGCCCTATGTGGACCGATGACCAGCATAGTCCAGCAGGGCTTGAGCCTCGACTCGTGTCCGACCTCCTTCTCCCCTAAACCCCACTATAATTCGACCTTCGGGTCATTTGACCTTCCGTCAAGTCCCGTCTAGTGGGAGGCAGAGACAAATATGCACAATATAACCCATTAATAAGTACACCCCTAATATCACTGATTTCGTCTTCGGCCTTATTCAGGCAACTTTTGTAATGACACCGTTGTCAAATTGTAAAGTACTTTGTCATCGCCTTGGACAAACCCGGTGTTTGTAAAGGTGGCAGGAGCACTTAAAGCAAGGACAACTTCCTTACGAATTGCTCAGTCCCATACCTAGATACAAGCGTAGATCCCTCAGTTTTTACGGCATCTGTCAGTCACGTGAGACCCCCATGGATCTGCGACTGGATCTCGGTACACGCTCAGGCAAGGTTGCATAGGACATTTGAAGTTATCCACACAATTGTTAATATGCTCTACAAGATATGTCCACCAAGAGCCTCCTTAACACAGGAAATAAACGCCGACCAACAGAGTTCACTATATATTTCGGGACATGGGGTTTTAAAAATACCTGATTGATATTTAGAATATCTGATTAAGATTGATTGATTTTAACGGTATATCAATTCGTCAAGAGATTATTCTATGCCTAGTCGCCAGGGAATCGCGTTTATCGTATATTCATATTTACATTTTTTGTGTAGATTTTTACACACAGCTATGTGATATCAAGTATTCTAATCTAATACAAATAATTTGCACACATTTGTACGGTTTCAAGTATTTTTATCTAATTCTAATAATTCATACCCGGTTATATGGTTTAAATTGTTTATATCTTATGCTAATAATTATATGGTTTCAAGTAACTATTTCTATGAAATAATAATCCTTGTTTGCACCCAATTATATGGTTTCAAGGAACTAATAATAATAATAATAATAATAATAATACCAAATAGTAGATGCTCTATCCAGAATCTGTCAAGGAGAATGAGACGCAAGAAGTTCTCTGGAATTTTGAGATACAAACAGACCACCTAATCTAGGCCAGACAACTGGACCGACTGATAGTCAACAAAAAAAAAGAGAACCTGCCGAGTAGTGAACTTGTATAGACCAGGTAGACCACTGAGAAGAATTAAAAGAAAGCAAAAAGTGAGATAAGTACCAAGACCTTGCTAAAGAGTGTTACGGCCACCAGCCACGGTAGGATTATAGTGCAAGAACTACTATGTGGACTGGAAGTGGGGGAAGGCGATTGGCGAGTCTTCGAGCCCTAGCAACAGGGGGAGAAGCAGCCGAGAAGAGACAGGGAGGGCGCTTTACCGCCAAAAAGTCAGTTTCGAGCTTCGGCAAGGAAGAGAAAGGTTGCCTTTTCACGGGGTCCGGTGAAAGTGGAAATCCTAGTCCCAAAATGGCATATAGAAGCATTTAGCTCCGTTGGGTAAGAACCTGAGGCTCAACGTAAAAGAAAAGGAAAACAAAAAACTGGTGCCTTGCAACTCGTTAATAGGAGATTAACGAATATAAGAAAAAAAAAGAAAAAATTAACAAAAGAGATGAAAGATAAAAAAAAAAGGTTAGTCAAAATTTTTATCAAGAATAATATACGTAACCTAAATAAAGGTCCGTATCAAGACTGTTCCAAAGAAATATTTGTGAGGCTGTTCATCAGCAGCTAGTTTCGGCGGAAAACCTATTTGGTTAAAATTTGTACATCCATAAAGACGAAGAGGAGAGACTCTTGTTCTTCGGTGAAAGAAGAAAAAAAATACTTCGTCTTATTGGAAGGACCTAGTCAGACACTATTGGGAGCGACTTGTCCTCCATATTGCTGTATATCTTTTTGTTGTATTCGTTTTGCTCTTTGTTTGTCTGTTGTCACAGTTGTGTTTTCTTTTAAATGAAAAAAAATCTATGAATGATACATATATAAAGAAAAGGAAAAAAAAAACCAACTCCGCGTTATATTGTTTGTCCAGTTCAGAATACCCCACGTGTTCTTTCATATCACGTTGACCTCTTTAACCTTCAAACCCTCATTCGTCCGTGGTCTTAGTAACCCACACATAGGACTCCGTCCATATCTCGAAAAATTAAAAATACGGGTGGAAACTCGTTACAAGAGCTAAAAAAACTATGGAACAAGAAGGTGACGGTGTAGTTGATGTGATCGGTACAATCCCCAAAGGATTGGTAAAAGGATCAGGGAGACTTTGAAATTAGAAGACAAGGGGAGACCATCCAAACGACAATATTTTTAAGATAGGCCAGAATGCTAAAAGAAGTCCAGGAGATTTTAGGAGGCTTGCTGTCACTTACACTCCTGCGGAAAGCCATCAGATAACGCTGGTGTGAAAAACTTTCAAAGGAGTTATGATGATAATTATGGTGGTTTAAAAGATTCACTTCCATCCACGACAGATTGAATATCGAAATGAATTAATGCATTCAAGAAATAGACATACCCGAATGGATGACGAAAGGAAAGGCCACTCTGATAAAAAAAAGAAAAACTCTCAAGGAATTAAGACGCAACAAAATAGCAAATGTAGACTATGCGGTGACAGAAATGAAACCATCAATCACATAATAAGCGAATGCAGCAAATTAGCGCAGAAGGAATATAAGACTGGACACGATTGGGTCGGCAAGCTGATCCACTGGGAGATGTGCAAGAAATTTAAATTTGACCATACAAATAAATGGGATATGCACAACCCAGCACCTGTCCTAGAAAATAACACACATAAACTCCTATGGGACTTTGACATACACACGGATCACCTAATCTCGGCCAGAAGACCAGACCTAATAATAATCAACAAAAAGAAGAGAACTTGCAAAATTGTCGACTTTACTGTCCCGGCTGATCACAGAATAAAACTGAAAGAATGTGAAAAAAAGGATAAGTACCTTGACCTTGTTTGGGAATTGAAAAAAATATGGAACATGAAGGTGAAAATTATGCCAGTTGTAATTGGTGTGTTTGTAACAATAACTAAAGGATTACTAAAGGGACTGGAGGATTTGGAAGTTGGCGGCCGAGTGGAGACCATCCAAACGACAGCAATATTGAGAACGGCCAGAATACTGAGAAGAGTCCTGGAGACTTGAGGAGACTTGCTGTCACTCAAACTCCAGTGAAAGACCATCAGCTAACACTGATGTGAAAAACTCTAACGAGTAAATAATAATAACAATAACCCTTTGTAAATAATTTTAGCTTCAAGTAACTATTCTTAATACAACATTTACAGTTATACGTGTATTCACCCAAACCATCCGCCACGAGCAGGATTTGACATAAGGACAATTTTTAAGTGAAGTCTGACAGATTTGAATTCAGAATTTTCCTTCTTCTAGACACGTAACAATACCAAGGTCTGCCTTTCTATTTACACAGAGTTGGAGAGAGAATTGTTGGATTAATACTTTTCCCAAGAGTATTCATCATCATCATCATCATCATGTCGTGCAACTAGCACGGATATCCCTGACCCTCTCTCGCCACTTTTCCCTATCGTTCATCGCCTTAGGCAGGTCTTCTAGACAACATCCTGTATCCTCACATAGTTGCTGAATGTATGTTCGTGTTGGTCGTCCTGCTTTTGCACGGCCAAGTGTGGGGGTCCATAAGCATACATCACTTATGAGTTCGTCTCTGCTTCTCCAGCAGTGTCCTGCATGTCTGGTTCGTCTAACTTGAATAGTTTTCGTGATAGGAGGCAGGTGGCCGTACAGTTGGTGTCTTGTGGAGTGTTGCCGCCAGGACTTGTTCAAGATTGCTCGCAGCATTCTTGTGTAATTGCCGTCTAGCTTCTTCTCCAGCCGTTTTGTTAGAGTCCATGTGGTGCATCCATATAGCAGTATCGACACGATCGCTGCCTGGAAGAAACTGCGTTTCATTTTATCGGTTAGGTCTGATTTCCATATAATCGATAGCCTATTGATAGCTGTCTATGCTTTCGTTAACCTCGTGTCGATGTCCTTTTCGGTTGATGCGACGCTGAATGCAAACAGCTTTGTCCAGGATTAAAAATTGTATTGCTTGGTCCATTTCAAACGACAGTAACCGTTGCACTGTAAACGCCAATTATATGCCATCAAATATTTTTATCGAACACGAATAATCCTTCAACAGATCCATTTGATCCTTAGACTGAACCCTTATAGGCAATATTACGTTTGGTTTGGCTTTATTGAATATCAACCCTTGTAGGTTATTTAATGCCAAATCCTCTTTATTCTTATATATTAAATATATATGATATGTAAAATATTTCTTGATAACATTTTGCACATAGTTAGATGGTTCCAAGTATTGCTTTGTATCACTAACAATTCATTTAAACATCAGTTATTTGTTTACATATAGTTAAATGATCAAAAGGTTCTATTTCAAACAATTAAGTTTAGCATAGACCATTTGTTGGCACTCAGTTTAAATGTCAAACAGTTCTATTTGACCTATAGATAGGACCCTATCAGGTGCTACCCACAAGGCCAGAGTGGACCTGGAAGCAATGGCAATGAAGGGGTACGCTACATTCCCCAAAGCTCCAAGACTGAAGCCTCACAATCAGATTGTTTACTGTCATATCTAGGACACTCATTAGAGTCTCAGTAGAGATACCGTTGGTGTATTCTCCAGCTCCAGCCGACTGGGCCACGGGACACTCGTTGTGGTGGTTGTCTTACTTCTCTGCAGAGAAGCCGACTGAGCGCGTCCTATGACGGGTTAACATGCTGTTAAAATCAATCAATCAATTATCTCAATTATTCGATTTCATGAATTATCTGAGAGGCGATTAGAATCGCCAAGTTATGCCAACTGCCCTGAGAGATAACATAAGAGGGAATGGCCAAATGAGTAGAGTGTTCGCCAATGGTCCGGTAGACCAGGGTTCAACCCCATGTCGGGTCATACCAAAGACTCAAGAAATGGTATTTGGTGTAGCCTTGCTTAACACTCAGCATTATAAGGTACGGATCAAAGGTAAAGTGAAGCAATCCAAGGAATGGAGTAGCACCCTTCCCTACACTTCGGTGTAATAGCTATTAAAAAGGGAGCCTTCGGGTCACCCTCGACTAAGGTCGTCAGCTTACTTGAAATTGTATGCCGATGACCTAAATATATCATGAAGAACATCTATCCCATAATAATTTCTTTACTGTAGACTACTGCCCCTGAGAACAATAGGTCTAATTTTTTTGACATCAAAAATTCTTTCTGATCCGGAATTTTAAAGGCGATGAATGCCTTTCTTTTTTTTTTTCTTTTTAAAGAAAAAAAAAATCAGTTTAAATTCGTGACAATAAAAAATACGAAAAATAAGAAGGTTAAAAAAAAGTCGGGTTTATCTTATTAAAAAAACATACGGCATTTCAATAGATGATAGAGTTTTCATATCTTTTGTCTGAGAAGCCGGTCGACTGTCCAATGTATAAAGTTGAAAAAGAAAAAAAAAAAAAAAAAAAAGAAAGAAAGAAAAAGAAAAGAAATAAAAATAAAACTATTGACCGGAACTAAATGTTGAACAATTGGAATGAAGATCACACAAGGAAATCAGTTATCATAAAAAGAGTCAGGACTATTTTTTGTGTATTTCTGACATCAGAATATTCTTTATTAGTTCATTGGTTTTAACGGCACGTCAACTCGTCTAAGGTTATTTTAGAAGTTAAGGAAACGTATTCATTATATATTCATACTTACATTTTTTGTGGCGCTGTTTCTAAAGAGTTTTTCTTTTTTTTTGGCACACGGTTATATCGAATATGAATAATTTTTCAGCAGATAGGGCTCTAACAGATACAACCGGTCAGGGTCAGTATTGGCCTAAGAGTTATGGCAGTGAAAGAGTACTCGTCACTCCTTAAATATTCAGAACTGTCGTCTAGATAGTACGAAGGAGGTTAGACACAGAAGAGACCACTCTACAAAACGAGACAGTCTCAAGACCAGAAGAAATATCCACTTATTGTCATATACTAGTGGAGGTGCCCGTGGTGTAATTGTTATCGTCGCAGGAATTGGACACGCGGACTCGAGTTCAAATCCTGGACGAGACTGATTGCATTTCACATAGCACTAATACCCTTCGGAAAGGTATGAATCCAATTATTCTCCCTCCAGCTATGGGTAAATAGTAGGACAGACTAGGTTCTTCAGCCTTGGTGAGGCAACTAGTTTAGGAGAAGGAAAACTCTGAATTCAAACCTGTTAAACTCCGCTTAAAAATTGACCTTGTGTCATATCCTGCCCGAGCGGAGGGGTTGGGTAAATAGGGTCATATACTAGTGAACATAGGTGTGGATTGTTTGTTCTGTTTTTTTTTTTTCTTGTAATAAGTTTTTCTTTTTGACTCATTACCTGTGTATCAACGTGATTCCTACGTTCTCTTTTGTCTTTGAATTCCTGCTGCTTGCAGCCTTTTTGAACAGTCGGACATGGTTCACACATTTTTTTAATAAAGACAGGGAGATTTCCTTGTTTGCTGTTCTTAGAATTTATTTATCTGATCTCCGTATTATTGTTCGTTCTTTGCTTTTTATTTTGCATAGCTGGTTTTTAGTAACAAAATTTGGCCGCTGCTATAGTCAGCGCTTGGAAAGCCAGTGAATAATGTGGCTTTAAAAGGCAGCTTAACGACAGAATCCACTTCTTTACAATACAATACAATACACACACACACATACACACACACACACATACACACACACACACACACACACACACACATATATATATATATATATATATATATATTAGGGTACATCAAATGGCCTCACATAAAAATATGGTCCGTCCCCAATTTTATTTTGTTATGTAAAATAGATATTTATTTCCAAAAATGGAGTTATTTTGATATTACCTTATACGACCGCGTTGCACTTCAATATTAATATCGCTGAACATAGAAATTTACATCAAAAATCATTTTTTCATGATATAATTTTTGGCAAAATAGGTATAAAATCATGTTTATATAGTGATATAATCTTTTTTATTGATACTTTTTCTGATATAACTATATAAATAATTCCAATTCTACGCATACGTTCTGCTAAAAAATAATTACAGCTTTACCTGCTTATAATAATGCATATAATTAACAAATAATCGGAGTAGGAATTCATGTTTTTCATTACATTTAAAATTATAGTGCATTAACTATTTATAAATTTTGATACAGGATTATAAACTAATGCTTAATCTATCTAAAAAGTCATAAAATTAACCAATTACAAATTTCTATTCAGCTATATCCTCCTACGTATGACAAAAAAATTATATGCTGCATAATATAATAAATATAAAATGACAAGGTAGCCATACTAAAAGTAAGCAAAATTCCACAATCTTTTTTGAATGAAAGCCTATTTATACAAATAGAATAAAACTAGATTAGAAACAAATTAATTCTTTGAAAATTTTGAAAAAGTTGGACATTTGATGCTCCCTAATATATATATATATATATATATATATATATATATATATATATATATATTGTTTGCTATATTTATAAATGAAAAGTGTTCATTTTCAATGAAAGAACTTATATTTAAGTTGGGCCCGCTCAGATATGATGTAACAGTTGGTTAGTAACTGTTAATTTCTCGCCTATATGTTTATCAGAACTAGCACTGTTGGCTGTCTCCGCTCTCCACACACACACACACACACACACACACATACACACACACACACACACACACACACATATATATATATATATATATATATATATATATATATATATATATATATTAGAAGCATTCCTACCAAACATTTATAATTTCATTTGATATTAATGATTTCAAATATTTCTATTTAACACAAGTGAAGTTATTTATCAAGTATTCTAAGGTAATATGAATAATTTATACACAGCTGTTTTTTTTGTTTTCAGATGACAGCTAATAATCCTTTGTAAATTATTAAACTGTTCTTTTTTACCCAAAGAAAGGATCCCAATAGGTACTACTCCTTCGGTGTTAGAGTGGGTGATGAAGAGGTATTCTACATTCCCCAAATGTCTAGCACTGGAACCTCAACATCAGATGCAGTTTAGTGTCATATCTGGAACACATGTAAGGGGGTGTCTTACTCCTTTACAGAGGTGGAGTCGGTATATTCTACAGACCCAGCTGACAGGGCTGGAGAGGTCAAGGGTTTTAATGGTCAATACCAAGTAAGTTTGTTACGTAATAGTTGCAAGAGGTCCAACAATGAAACAATACTAAGGAGTCAAGAGAAATCATAAAATGACCCCTCTTCTTGACTGGTAAAACTGAGGATATCAGTCGGCTTGACTGGAAGAGAACGATTGCATTAATGTTTTACATCCAATTATAACTCATGGAGTGCCAAATTCATACGGCTTTGTGACACATGTGAGCAAAAACGCCTAGTAAATTACTAGCAAATTACTAGTTAAAAGTCAGTTACTTGAAAATTAGGAGAAAAAGTAAATTGCTTGCAAGTCACAAGTAAAAAGTAAATTACTAGCAAATTACTAGTAAAAATTAAATTACAAGCAAATTACTAGTAAAAAGTAAATTACTAGTAAATTACTAGTAAAAAGTAAATTACTAGTAAAAAGTAAATTACTAGTAATAAGTAAATTACTTGCAAATTATAGTAAAAAGTAAATTACTAGTAAGTTAATCGTAAAAGTAAAAAACAAGAAAAAAGTAAATTACAAGTAAAAATTTAATTGCTTGTAAATTAATAGTAAAAATGAATTACTAGCAAATTACTAGTAATAAGTAAATAACTAGTAAAAATTAAATTACTTGTAGATTACTAGTAAAAAGCAAATTACTTGTAAATTACTAGTAAAAAGTAAATTACAAGTAAAAATAAATTACTAGCAAATTATAGTAAAAAGTAAATTACTTGTAAATTACTAATAAAAAGTTAATTGCTAGAAAATTACTAGTAAAAGGTAAGCTACTAGTAAATTACAAGTAAAATATGAATTACTAGTAAAAAGTAAATTGCCAGCAAATTATAGTAAAAAGTGAATTACAAATCAGTTACTAGTAAAAGCAAAAAACAAGTTAAAAGTAAATTACAAGTAAAAATAAAATTACTTGTAAATTACTAGTAAAAAGTAAGCTACTCGTAAATTACTAGTAAAATGTAAATTACTTGTAAAAAGTAAATTACCAGTAAAAAGCAAATTACTTGCAAATTACAAGTAAAAAGTAAATTACTAGTAAAAAGTAAATTACTCGTAAATTACTTTTTACAAGTAATTTACTAGTAAAAAGTGAATTACAAGTAAAAAGTAAATTACTAGTAAATTACTAGTAAAAAGTAATTTACTAGTAAAAAGTAAATTACTAGCAAATTATAGTAAAAAGTAAATTACTGGCAAATTACTAGTAAAAAGTAAATTAATTGTAAATTACAATATCCAATCATAACAACATAAAATTTAACCCCAACAAAGATAAAAAAAATCATCTATTTCATCTTTGACATTCTTGATCTTATCCAGTTATTAATCCTTAAGATCATGAATTTCTAGTGTTTCTAAAAAGGCGTTCTAAATATCATCAGATTATTACTCTTGAGGGTCGTGAATTTCTTGAATCTCAAAAACGATGTTTTTTTAATCCACTTTTCATGTTCTAAATCTCAACAGATTATTATGCCTAAAGATCGTGAATTTCTAGAGTCTCTAAAACGACGTGTTTTTAATCGACTTTTCACATTCTAAATCACACCCGAATCTAACCCCTTTAAATCGTTGATTTATAGTTTCTAAAACGTCGTGTTTTTAATCCACTTTTCACATTCTAAATCTCATCCGAATCGTTGATTAAAATCGTTGATTCCTCGAGTCTCTAAAATAGTTTACTATCAGAAAAGTACATTATGACGTTATTATCTGATAAAGCATTATTCACAATCAGCAAAGGTCATAATCCGTATATAATCAAATAGCTATATTATTAGATTACAGTACAGATAGACAGTCATATCAGTGTGTTATCTTCAAAACACCTCAATGGAAGATATTCCCCTTGGTGCATCATATTAAAATCGGGGGAAAAGCAGACGACAGATTTCTTATATCCAGTGGTTTTATTATTTGCTCTATAAAAAGATGTACCTCATCTGCTACAAATGAATTATTTAGTGCAAAACTCCCAAATTTTGTTACTACGGACGCCATGGCGCTTGATGGCTCTTTCGCGTCTATCTCCTGTCATTACAAGTGCTTCTTTGTATAACATCACATTCACCAGAGTGATATTGAAGAGATTGGTACATAGGGTTTTCTCCTGCTTTGAGTGCATCTTTTTATCGTGGCAAATGCCTTCTATTCTCATCTTATTGTCCACTAGATTTCTGCAGCCATGTCTCGGCACATATTCACTATCCGTTCTAAGCAGACGGACTTGGTCTTTTTACCACGATTTAATCGTTTCCCACAACTAAACGATTCATTATTACGACTTTGGAATGCGTGAATTTAGTTTTCAAGCAGTTTATCTCGAACTTTAATTGTTCAGCCCAGTCAGCATCACCTGTAATTGATAAGGGGTTTCATTGATGAGCCACACATCATCGGCCACTGATGTTTAGACGGCTTAACGAAACGGTTTTCGCTGTAGGAAATAGAATGTGCGATCCGAGTTCAAATCCTGGATAAGGCTGACTGCTTTTCACTAATCTTTTTGGTTGTTTTGTTTTACGACGTATAAACCCTTTTGGGGTTATTTAATGCCGAACTAAGTCATTCTGATGAAAGTTCAAACAATTCAGTTTAGTTTAAGTACAGATTTTTGTTTACACAGTTAAATGTCAAAGCAGTTTTATTTGACCTATAGATAGGACCCTATCAGGTACTACCACTCAAGTCCGAGTGGACCTGGGGGTAATGGTCATGAAGGGGTACTCCAAATTCCCAAAAACGTCAGGATAGTAGCCTCACCATCAGATTATTTAGTGTTATATCTATGATACTCGTTTGGGGAGTCTTACCCCTCATCAGAGAAGCAGTCGGTTTATTCTACAGCCCCTGCCGACTGGGCCAATACTTTTTGAGTAAAGCCTGAATCCATCTCTTTCTCTTTTCATGTTGGATCAATAGTGGGACAGACTGATTCCTTTAGCTTTTAAGGGAACGTCTGAATTCAAACCAGCTGTACTCCACTTTAAAAAAGCTAACTTTATACTGCATCCTGCCGGTGGAAGTGGGTTTGGGTAAATGAGTAGAAATAAAAAAAATCATTTTACAATTATATATACATAAAAACGTGTGGCCTGATGGGTAGAGGGTTCGCCAATGGCCCGGAAGACCGGGGTTCAGTTCCAGGTAGAGTCATATCAAAGACTCAAAAAATGGTACTTGATACTGCTTGACTTAACACTCAGCACAATAA
This sequence comes from Sepioteuthis lessoniana, assembly GCA_963585895.1. Taxonomy (NCBI): domain Eukaryota; kingdom Metazoa; phylum Mollusca; class Cephalopoda; order Myopsida; family Loliginidae; genus Sepioteuthis; species Sepioteuthis lessoniana. Next base: position 40,080,038 of record OY757922.1, on the reverse strand, counting down.
GGAACGTGTAAAGTGGAGCTCTCCAGGAAAAGGACGAGCGCCCTCCTCTAAACCTTGGTGTAGAAGCTGATGAAAAAGAGACCCTTTGGGTTGCCCTCGACTACGGTCGCTAACTTTACTTTTATATGTACGAGGTGCATACGATAATTTTCCAGACTTTTTTCGTATAGGCATTCAGAATTGCCGTAGACTCTTGAAAATTCACTATGTTATTGCTATACTTCTTATGAGATGACGGACCAATTTTTATGATTTTAGCTTCAAATGAACAGCAACAGCAGGAATTGGAATACACCCTACTGAAGCCTGATTGTCACAGCTGGGGAATTTCAAAAATGCAATATGACACTTTAGAAGAACGATATGCAATAAAATTCTGTTTTAAACTTGGAAAAAACGCCACAGAAACGTATGCTTTGCTACACCTAAAAATTGACCTTGCGTCACATCCTAACCGATTTGGGTAAATATATATATTTACTACTTCAATTTTGCAACGTCGTATATCATCGGAATACAACAGGGAGATGGACAAAAAGCTGCATCCTCCCCTTCTCAAAGAAATGTGACGTCGGAATCACCAAGAACTACTGAGACATAACACTTACTTCTATAGCGGCTAAGTTTTATAATGCTCTGCCTCGCAATCGCATCGAACCTGAAATTGAGAAAGTTTTTAGGAAAAGTTAGAACGGTTTTTGGAGAAAACGACCCACAACGTCACAGATTTAAACAATCCTTTTGAATTATCGAAGGAGTTCATGAAAAAAATCTCGAGGCAACACTATTATTTGTAGATTTCTCCTAGACATTTAATTCCATACACAGAGAAACAAATGGAGTAAATACTTTTTGCTTATAATCTCCATGATGTGATTGTTATAGCTATAATGATACTCTACAGTAATGGTTTTCAAAGTGGGCGGTACCGCCGCCCTCCGGGGAGGGGGCGATATGAACTTTCAGAGGGGCGCTAGCGAGTAAACAGTCAGATGGGGGCGTTGAAATTGTGAAGTAGTCGTTGGAGCAATTACAGTAAAATGTGACGTTGGTGTTGGTAGAAAGGCCAGTCTCCCAGTCGCTGCAACTAGATGTACGTTTCACGTCTGTATGCAGAACTCTCTTCGTAAGGGACAATTTTCCCCTGATCACCGCTTTCCCCTTTGTTTACTTCCTGTTTTCTCGCTGTGACGTTAAACTTTCTGCCCCTTTTTAACTCCGTTACTTTTATTTCTCATTTCTTCTTCCCTTCTTAATTTCTCTTTCGGGTTGCCGTTAGCTCTGCTCTTGGGAGTTTATACTCACTTTATTAATTAATCCCAAACTCTCGGCATCGCGAAAGCTACGAGACTTATTCTTCTCTGCGGAACATTCAACCATTCTTTCAACCGCCAGACATTTTTCTTCCCGACAACACGCATTCTTTCCTTCTCGCTTCAGTCACCTCTTCAACATGACTCTGGTATGTTTCATTTGCCTTATCTCACCATGTTTACTTCCTACTTGTTGCCTTCAATTTAAATATTATCGGAATATTATTCCTATTTGCCATGCTACTTGTCTCGCTTTTACCCACTTTATTACTTAGTAGTAAACTAAAATTCTACTTGTTACAGTCACCTTACTTTCCCTCTCTTCCTCTTTTTCTTCTTTGCCTTTCTCTTTCTCCCCTGAAATTACTACTTATTTCTTCCCCTTCGTCCCAGTGAAAACTTCTTTTTTTTTCTTTTTTCTTTCAGAAATTTACCTGTCTCACGTTGGAATAAATTTCTTTTTCATAATTTTGGAATTAGTGTTGCTTTATGCGTGAGTCTGAGTTTATTCTGGTTGTCTAAGCAAGATGTTTATTAACATTTGGCGAGGGCAGCATACATACATGGCAACCCTAAGAGCATCGAAAAAGAAGTGTAGGCAATACTCTGTGGAATACTTGAAGTATGGATTTATATAATCACCGACCAATCCACAACAACTCATGTGCTTGGTTTGTGTGAAAAAATTTTCTAATGAAGCCGTCTAGGCTCCTCGAACATTTACAGAAGATTCATCCCGATAAATCTGATAAAACACTGGTGTTCTTTCATTTTCTTCGAGATTAATTTTTGAAGCGAAAAACAATGAATATGTTTACTTCCTCATCGAAAAATTCAGATGACGGTCTGAAGGCTTTTTACAACATTTCTTTGCTGATAGCAAAAGCTGGCAAGCCCCACACTATGGGAGAAGAACTGATTCTGCCTGCAGTTAAAGAGGTTATTAAAACAGTCTTGCACAAATCTCCTGAACAAGTGATAAAATCGATTCCTCTCAGTTACAACTCAGTTTAACGAAGAGTAGACAAAATGGCTGAAAACGTCGAAGAGACCCTTAATAAGATGTTGATGACAACTGAGTTCATTTTGCAATTGGACGAATCCACTCTTCCGGGAAACGAATCGCTACTTCTCGCATATGTACGCTTCATTAAGGGTAGGTCACTGTGTCAAGAATTGTTGTTTGCACGTTTCCTGGAAACAGATACCAAAGGAGAATCAGTGTATCGAGCTGTGAAGGACTATTTCCAGAAAAAAGCATTCCGCTTACAAACATCATCTCATGTGCTACAGATGGCGCCCCGTCCATGGTTGGTCGCCACCGTGGATTTCTAAAAATCCGAAAGTCCTCACAGTTCACTGTGTGATCTATCGACAACACTTAGTGGCAAAGAATTTGAGTGAGAAGCTACATGAATCTTTATCGCCTGTGATTACTGCAGTCAACAGAATCAAAGCGAATGCTCTCAATTCTCGACTGTGCCATCAGCTGTGTATTGAAAATGACGAAGATTTTCAATGCCTGCTTCTCCATACAGAAGTTTGGTGGTTGTCGAAAGGTAACTGTTTAAAAAGGTTTTACACACTGTTTAACAGTGTTCTGGATTTTTTTCAAGGATCCAACCCTGAGCTTTACGACAAACTGAAATCGAGTAAGACAGATATTGCTTACCTCACAGAAATGTTTTCCAAATTCAATGAAGTGAATTTGTAGCTGCAAGGTGATGTGACTTCATTAATCAAAGCCATGTCCGCCCTCTTGGCATTCCTCTCAAAATTACAGCTCTACAGCAGGAACCTTGGACGCCGCGAATTCCGTCAGTTTCCTTGTTTATCTGACAGGAGTGAAGTACGATGACATTGCCGTGTACTGCGATCCTTTTGCGGAACTCCACAGTGATATGTCAGTCAGATTCAACGACCTATTTTCTCTTGAAATCCCTGGTTGGGTGATCGATCCGTTTACTAAACCCAGCACAGAGGTACCAACCCATCTAGGAGAGGAACTTGTAAGTTTGCAAAATGACGGGGATCTGAAACCAAAGTTCAAAACCTCTTGCCAAGCCTTTTGGATGCAAACAGCGATCCCAAAACGCTACCCAACCCCGTGGAAAGACATCAAGTTGTTTTTCATTGCTTTTCCGACTTCCTACCTGGTTGAGAGGGAATTCAGCGCTGTGTCCAGGCTCCTTGCCAAATAAAGAAACAAACTCAACATAACAGAGCGTGGTGATCTGAGACTGCTCCCGACAAACCTTCATCCTGATGTTGACAGTTTGATTTCAATGCACCAAGCCCACCCATCTCATTAAGCAGGGTAGTTGTTAATGATTACTCGTTCAGTTTTACAATTTATTTCATGTTCAGTTCAAGGTGTTTGTGATTGAAAAATAAGTGTTAACCATTTTTGTTTGTTAAAATTGTTTTTTATACTCTTCAAACTGTTTGTGATTGAAGAATCAACCAATTCTTATGACATTTAACATTACCATCGTTCTGGCGTTCATTGGAAGAGGGGGCGCTGGCATTTTGGTCCGGCGGTGAAGCAGGTGATGGCAAAAAAAGTTGGAAAACCACTGCTCGAGAGTAACACGAAAGTCAAAGTTCGCTCACCGGATGGAGACACAGACTTCTTCGACATTGATGCTGGAGTTCTGCGAGGAGATACATTAGCCCTATATCTATTTATAATTTGCCTAGAGTGCGTAATTCGAACGTCGGTCGATATAATTTAAAGAAAATAGCTTTACACTCAAAAAGGCAACGAGCAGACGATATCCCGCAGAAACTATAACGGATACCGACTAAGCTGATGACATAGTGCTTCTTGCAAATACCCAAGCCGAATCCCTGCTGCATAACCTCGAGTAGACAACAAAAGACACTGGTCTCTACGTGAACGCTAACAAAACAGAGTACATGAGTTTTAATCGAAATGGCGCTCCTCTGAAATTAGTTGATAAATTTATTTACCTCGGCAGTTGCGTCTCATCTTCTGAAAGTGATGTCAGTATTCACCGAGCCAAGGCATGAACGGCTATCGAAACGGGATTTCTTCTAGGCAGTGGTTGTATCAATACTACTGAATGGATGCACCACATAGACGCTGTCAAAACCCCTAGAGAAAAAGCTAGATAGGAACTGCACAAGAACGCTACGAAATATATTGAACAAATCCCAACGAAGCAGCAGCTGTATGGCCACCAACTTCCCGTGTCTAAAACTATTCAAGTAAGGCAAACAAGACATGCAGAACACTGGTGATGATGAATGTAAGGTTCATAAATGAGGATAGTTTCTGTGAGAGGTCGTGAGACAAGTTCTTAGTGGACTAGGACGTTTACGTTGTGTCCGTGAAGTGACATTTGCTGACCGCAGGATAAAGAAATTCTCCAGTTTACTACTCTTCCTCAACAGAGATTGCTTCCTGGGTGTCGTTTGGTTCGGTAATAGATATTTTCTATAACTGCATGTCCGTCCGTCTGACATGCTTTGTTTCAGCCACAAAGCAAGACTTGATGAATTGGTAAAGTTGATATTGTATATTTCCATAACGTTTTTCAGGCCACTCGATTTGACAAAACCAAGCTACCCCAATTAGAATATATATATATATATATATATATATGCATTCACGAAATTCATTCAAAAAGTTCAAAATTTCATCAGAAATAAGAGCCATAGATGAACATTTTTGTTGAGCCAACACACTATCACTCTTTATAAAACTTGAAAGACTAATTGAGATTTCTTTCTTAATTTCTCTGCAGGTGAGTGGTGTTCTAAAATCTTTTGGGGCAACTCTCGTATATACATACATATATATATATATATATATATATATATATATATATATGAATTTAATGATGTGTGTGGTGGTATTTATTGAGACCACCACCAGCCTTTTCCTATAATGTATTAGTCAATCAAAGAGATAAACTGACACAGCATATTTCGGTAAGGAAAAGTAAAGTTCGTTTAAACTACAACGTTATATGTTTTATATACATACATATGATACATAATTAAGAAACACGAATGTTCCAAAGCTTAAAATGGTACATAAGCTGTTCCACAGAACCAACAGGCCAATAACGGTCGTTAAAAACATATTTTTCAGGTGTAGGGAAATGGTCCAAGAGGGATAAATTTGCACGCATGCGCTGGTCGTAAAAGCGGAGACGAAAGAAACAAGTCATTTCCGGTCGGTGTCTACTACAAATGATATAGAACTCGCTTCTAGGAATGTCACATGATCAAAACGTCACGTGATTCTCTGAAGCTCCGCCTACAACTCCTACAAAGGGAGACCACTATGTTTAGTTACCCAACACACACACACACACACACACACACACACACACACACACACACACACACATATATATATATATATATATAGGAATATCTATCTATCTATCTATCTAAGAATATATATTGACCAATCGGGGGATTCGGACTAGTTTTTAAATTTCGAGATACTTCGCTGACGACAATAATTGATTTGCTGTGAAAAATTTGAAGGATCAGAACCAAAAATAATTTTTAAAATATTTTCCCGCCAAGAATATTAAAAATACAATTTCTAAGCCAATTAGATTCATTGATAAATCATCAAGATTTTTATCTAATTTCGAGTCTACCTATATTGTATAAATAAGCAAAGAAATAAATATTTCTTCTGTAAGTATGAATTATGTTATACTCAACTTTACGATTTATTTCTTTCGAGTGAAGATTTACATTCTTTTCTTTAAAGGCTGCATTTAATTTCAACTTCGTTTCATTTTTTAAAAATTGAACGAATATTTGTTAACGTAGATGTTATCAATACGGATATCACAACGCAAGCTTGCCAATGAAAATATTAGGAGTAATCACATAAACGTTAAGGCACAAATACATTTATTATCAAATAGGGACAAACTCACACAAAGATTTTATTAAAAGTTAACAATTACTGCTAACCTTCATTCCCAAAATCTTAACTATCATCTATTAAAAAATATCCACACTGACTAATATTATCTTTACTACAAGAAAAAAATTGTAACTTCTGTTTTCAGCAAACTCCTGACTCAATCTGAAGAAATAAAAACTTCGAATTTATCAATTGGATTTTTATTCATTCATTGATTCCTTTTTCCATTAAATATATATATATATATATATGAGGGTGGGCTAAAAAGTTAATTGGATAAAAACTTCATAGGATGACGTCACAACTGCTGCTGCAGATATCTTTTGTTAATGAGATCCAAGCACTGCAACATCAATAGAAGAAGTATGTGAACTGCAAAGGTTACTTATTTCGGAAAAATAAACTTCCTTTAATCAGGTTTCATATATCTTAGTCAGCCTTTGAACTTTTCAGCCGACCCTCGTATATCTCTATATTATCATTATTATTATTAGTAGTAGTAGTATTGCAAGTGTGTAATAAAATGGTCATTTTTAAGAATAAAAACGAAATGTCAGTTTTATTGAAATTTAGGACAGGGCTGGAGAAGCTGCGGCCTTCGAAAAAATCATCTATGTCTTTGTACGGCTTTGAAGATCAATTAAAATCACATAGCTCGTTTTTGAAATTTCATAAGACCCAAAGGACAACCACAAAATGTTATGGTGTAACCTAATAAGATTGGCCACAGATCTATAACATCTAGCAGTGTAAAAACAGACAAAAGATTGAACGAAATGGAAATTTTGTATGGACAACTATGTACGCTAAACTCTGGAGACTCTGATACAAGTAGTAAGAATATTCAGCCAGGATATGGGGGGTGGGATTTAGCACTGAAAAATATGCCATGATCATAATGAAGAATAGGAAAAGAGAAATAGCCGAAGGACTAGAACTGCAAAGTCAGGAATGCGTTAGATCGCTTGGAGAAAAGGAAAACTACAAGTACTTGGGAATATTGGAAGCGGACACGATCAAACAAGCGAAGATGAAGGAAAAGATAAAAAAAAGAATACCTTAGAAGAATGAAAAAGCTTCAGAAATAAAGTTCTGCAAGCGAAATCACATCAAAGTGATAAATACCAGAGCAATCCCTGTTGTAAGATATTCGAGACCATTCTTAAAATTGACAAATGAGTAACTCAGATAAGTGGACGAAAAGACAAGAAAGTTGATGACTACGCATAAGGCCTTACATCCGAGAGATGACATAAGAAGACTGTATGTGTCAAGAAAGGAAGGAGGAAGAGTACGCACCTGTATTGTGGATAGCGTTGATGCATCAAAGCAAAATTTAAAGACTACATCAAAAAGAACAAAGAAAGATTAATTCCAGCAGTAAGAAAAAAAAAACAAACAAAAAACAAACAAACAAGGAAACAGAAATATTAATAAAAGCAACTGTGGTGCCCGTGGTGTAATGGTTATCGTTGTAGGAAATGGACACGGCGACACGAGTTCAAATCCTGGACGAGACTGATTGCATTTCACATAGCACTAATACCCTTGGGAAAGGTATGAATCCAATTAATCCAATTATTCTTCCTCCAACTGAGTTCTTCAGTCTTGGTGAGGCAACTAGTCTAGGAGAAGGAAAACTCTGAATTCAAACCTGTTAAACTCCGCTTAAAAATTGATCTTGTGTCATATCCTACTCGAGCGGAGGGATTGGTAAATAGGGATAAGGATATAAGCAACTGTATAGATGATTTAAGGGAAAGACTTGTGATGTTGCCCGGGAGAAGATATGGACATGACGACTAAAGGGATATCAAAAGAAAGAAACTGAATCTCTTCTAATAGCAACACAAAACAACGTCAAAAGGATTAACTATGTTAAAGAGAAATCGATAAGAAACAATAAGTAGTAAGTGGGGGTTATGTGGAGAAAAAGATGAAACAGTTTATCACATAGAAAGTGAATATAGAAAACTGGCATAAAAGGAGAACAAGACTGGGCACGAATGGGTGGGTGTGATGATCCACTAGGAATTGTTTAAGAGACTGAATTTTAACCATCCTACCAAATAATATTGGCACAACATGGAATCATTCATAGAAAATAAGACGTATGAAAATTTCTGGTATTTTGAGATACAAACGGCTCACCTGATTCCGGCCAAAAGACCAGACCTAGTTATAATTAATTAAAAAAACTTGTTGTCTTATGGGCTTTGCAGTTCTGGCCAAAAAATGGTAGACCAATGGTTCTCCTGAACAACATTCCTCAGGTTTTGAATTCAAAGCTTTTCTTTCTCCTCGATGGGTTATCCCATCAAAACTCGCAGAACCCATTCTACCCATCATTTTTACTTATAACTGGGGACTGGATGCTAAACTGTTCGGAACTCAAGACACGGACATATATGCGTAAACTTATATATATATGTGTGTGTGTGTGTGTGTGTGACTCTCTCTCTCTCTCTGAGAGTGCAAACGTAGATGAAGTCGAACATAATCTTATTATATAAGTGTGTTAGAGACGAAATGGGTTTTAAAAAGAAATAATCTCTTATATAATAAAGAAAACGTTAAAAAAATATAATACAGTACTTAAGCCGCTGGAGTGGATTCAGGTAAAAATAAAAATAAAAATAAAAATGTATGATTTTCCCGTTATATTTCGAAAAAACCTTTTTCCTTCTGACGATATATATATATATATATATATATATATATATATATATATATATACCTACACCCAAATATATAAATACAGATTCATATACACATAAATATATATATATTTATGCGTATATATATATATATATATATATATATACATACACACACTTATATATATATATATATATATATATATATATATATATATATATTAGCTTCTGAATTCTCATATTCTGTGAATAGAAATCAATGCACATTTACTAATTTTATATTGCATTTTTTAGTACATTTTATCAAGAAGATGTTTTTCAAGTGCAGTTGTAAATATTTTTCAATGGCAGTTTCCGATATATATATATATATATATATGTATATATATATATATATATATATATATATATATATATATATAAACTAAGGCCAGTACTAATGTTTATTCTATTCCTCTAGAATCATAGATTTAGTGCCCTTACTCTGCTATATACCGAATTTTATAAAGTAGTACCAGGTGTTTCATCGTTTTTGTAACAAAACAAGCAGACACAAATCAAGGACTGCAAATGATAATATAATGGAAATTGTATTTATTAAAAGGTAAAAATATCATTTTAGGATCTGTGGTTATTAAGTCTTAAACGTCAAGAGGTGCCCTAGAGTAAATGCTCCAGATTTTTGTCACTTATTTGAGGACACAATTGAATGCGATATGCAAAGATGTTGATAACGCGTGCAGATCCATATGGGTGATCGAAATCCAAGATGGTGTGGAACCCGTTGCCCTGTGATCTTCACAAGCGTCATGGGCTTCAAACTTCTTGATCAACTTGAAAATCTGACTCCTGTTTAGAAATGTGTTGAAATTGAACTTCCTTCAGTATCTGGTTTTAATATTTTGAAGGTTTAGTTTATTTATATGTCTTCACACAAAAGATCTCCTGCTTCATCGTTCAACGCACAATTTTATTATATGTGGTTAAATATATAAAAATATCAACTATTTCCCAGCAATAATTTGAAAAGAGAAAGCGAATAAAGTCAGTAGGGTAGATCTGAGAGACCGCTGCTTTGTTTCAACAATTGTATAAAAGCCTGTGTTCACAGAAAATATAAATTTCATTGTAACCTAATTATGTACAACAGTGGATCATACCATCCTATATAACTGAACAATTCGATAAGAAAGATTGAAAATAAATACTATGTATCTAAATACAAATCAGGGATACACTATAATGAATCTATCCAGTTTAGATCAATCGACAATTTTGGCAGCAACTTAAACGTAAACACGAGATTTTCTTTTCTTGACAAAAATTTGAATACTGTAACTGCGAAAATAAATACACCTCTTAAAAATTTCTTCATAATTAGGTTAAGTTTCTGTGGATGCATTTAAAAATATACTCCCCACGAGGCTTTGGGTGCTTCACGTAGTGTAATGATTAGCAAGCTTGATTCGCAAACCTGCAAGAGTGAGTTTGAGTCTCATTGGGTGCCCCATTCATTCGGCCTTGGACTACATCTAAGCAATTACTACTCTTCCAACGCGTTGTCCCCGAATCCGGGGCAAGAGGAATATCATTAATTTCGAGCCCTACCCGTAACACTGCTGAAATCCCACCTTTCCAAGCTTGTTCCTCCTCCTTGAAGGGTTCGGGGGTAGTGCTCGGTGGACGTGATATAAACAGTTAATCGTGTTTCGTTGTATACAACAAATACGTTCTGTCGGTTCTAGTTTTTTTAAACTCCTGTTTGTAAACGAATAAGCGTATTGCTAGATCACAGGTAAGGAGAAAATCTCCAAAGTTTTTAGAATCTATATAATATAATATGATATAAAAGTAAAGTTGGCAACCATAGTCGAGGGTGACCTGAAGGCTCCCTTTTCAATAGCTACTACACTGAGGCGAAACGGGTACTCCATTCCCTGGATTGCTCCACTTTACTCTTGATCAGAACCTTATAATGCTGAGTGTTAAGGAAAGAGGAATCAAGAAGATTTTTTTAAGTCTTTGGTATGACACGACCTGGGTTGAACCCCAGCCTCCCGGACCATAGGTGAACACTCTAGCATTTAAGCTAATGACCCGGCAATATATAATTCCGAATATAAATTATGATATATATGCATAATATATAATATTACATAATATATATATATAATATAGTATATATATATTATATATATATATATATATTATGTATTATCTATATTATATATGATATAATATAGAATATAATATATGATATATATGTGATATATAATAATATATATAATATATAATATAAATATATAATATTGAATATTGAATATATAATATAATATAATATATTGAATATATAATATAATATAATATAATATATGATATGATATATAATAATATAATATATATATATATATAATATATATAATGTATAAAATATATATATTATATATATATATATATACAATATATATATATATATATATATATATATATATATATATATATATATATATATATATATATATAATTTACGATTGAATTCTTTCGACGACTGTTAATCATTCTCAATTGACTCACGAATTATTCATCTTTTCTGCAATTAGATTAAGTCTGGATTTTCGCGTTATCTCCAACACTTAACCGGATATTGGATTGATACTGTTTTTAGGCGTTGACAAATGGAACTTTCGTCGGTCCAAGTGGCACGTGAGATGCCTGGAAAATTTTCATGAAGACCGGACAGCTGACCATTAATCAAAAAGATGATATGACGCGAGAGCAGGTATTTTAAACAAGACAAATAAAAACATGTAAATTGGTTGGGTTTCTTTGTTTAATAGCAACACCAACCTTGGAGGATTATTTCACGTCAAAGCCTTCCTGGTAGAAAAACAATATTGGTAGTATTTAACCATAAATGGTTGTGAGGGGTGCGGATAAGGAGATTCATACTTTTCCCGGGGGCATTAGTCTGAAAGCGAACGTAAATGCACGAGTAGGGTTCGAATTCGCTTACTATCATGACACAGTCCAGCACTTTACCTCCTCGGCTATGGTGTGTGTGTGTGTGTGTGTGTGTGTGTGTGTGTGTGTTCATATATATATATATATATATATATATATCAGTGGCGACTCTAGCCTATTTTTGCTACTCGTGCCCCCCCACCCTCTGTCAACTTCAGTTCCCAACCCGTAGTCCGTGGACCCAAAGTAAGTCATCATAGTTGCTATTGCGTGATTCTCCATTGTATAGCACAGATTGACTAACGTACCTTGCATAGTGTTTTTTTGTAAACAATCAAGATACTATATAATTTGTAGTCTTGTAGATAATTTTTTTTCCTTTCAAAGTATAGAAGAAAAGAGATGTTCATTACTATGACGAGAAAAATATGTTTATTAGAATAAAGAAATTGATGACAAAGATTATTTGTTGAAAATGTATTCAAATAAACAAATTTTAGTTACAGAATGTAATATATGCAACATTCATTAAAGAAATAGAGATCTGTTAGTGAAAAAAACGAATTAAAACACGCCGTTTAACCAACATTTACCATAGCGATGGTGATGACGTCGGCGACGGCTATAATCTGCTATCCCCCCTCTCTCTCTCGGTCCCTCTCCCTCTTCCCAAGACAGCAGTCACATTGTGCTAATTTTTTTGAGCACGGTATTTTGAGTTGCTTTTGACATTGGCTACAGCCAAAAGCGAGATTTCTCTAACATTACTGTTATTATAAGGGTCTTGTGCTTGGCACGGATTACGCGTGTTCAACATTATAGCCGATTTTATAGGATGTTCAATGGATCTGACGGTGGCCGGACAAAGACCATCCGTTCAAAACAGCATCGTTGTATTATTCCCAGATATATTTATTAACTTTTGGGCTACTTTGTTATCGAAACTTGAGTAGATACGTAATTTAATTGAGATCAGACTAAGTATGTTTGCTTGAAATTAATGGATGATTTTTAATCCATTTTGAATAACATTGACCGAGTTATTGGTCGTGCCGGGCACGAGTAGCACTAGTCCCATCTCCGCCCCTGATATATATATATATATATATATATATATATATATATATATATATATATATATATATACTAGCTTCTAGAATCACACATACACTCACACCTATATATATGTATATATACGAAGGTAGATTGAAAAGTTCATAAGATGAAAATACATATGATAACGTCATATTCACTGGTACTATTTACCAACCCCTCCGCTCGGGCAGGATATGACTCAAGGTCAATTTTTAAGCGGAGTTTAACTGGTTTAAATTCAGAGTTTTCCTTCTCCTAGACTAGTAGCCCCACCAAGGCTGAAAAACCCAGTCTGTCCTACTATTTACCCATAGCTGGAGGGAGAATAATTGGATTCATACCTTTCCCAAGGGTATTAGTGCAATGTGAAATGCAATCAGTCTCGTCCAGGATTTGAACTCGTATCGCCATGTTCATTTCCTACGGTGATAACGACAATACCACGGGCACCGTCATATTCACTGGTGATGACTTTTTTTCCAAGCACAACAACATCGGTAGAAGTGCGTGGACTGCAATGGGGACTATTTTAAAAAATAAACCTTTTTTAGTCACATTCTATGGGAGTATCTTGATTAGCCTATGGACTTTTCAGCCGACCATAGTGTATACTGGCCTATTGGCATAATAACTAGAATGTTCGCCAGTGGTTCAGAAGACCGGGGTTCACTCCAAGGTCGAGTCATACTAAAGACTCAAAAAATGGTACTTAATTCCTATTTGCTTAACACTCAGCGTTATAAGGTACAGATCAAGAGTAAGTGGAGCAATCAAGGGAAAGGAGTCGTACCTTTCCTACACCTCGGTGTAGAAACTATTTTAAAATGAAACCTTCGAGTCGCCCACGACTACGGTCGGCCAACTTAACAACTAATATATATATATATATATAGAGAGAGAGAGAGAGAGAGCGGGGGAGGATATATAGAATAATGTTTTACCTGATGTCTGTTATTTAATGAAAGACGGTAGAAACTAATAGTCATGAAACAATCATAAAAAGGTGAGATCTTAATTCCATTTAGTTGATTCATACATTTGCTTTTAAACTATGTTTACTTTTAAAACATTGATATTGCAATAAAGTATGAAGTTTCCATCCGTCTAAAATGATCGTGAAGATAAATGCTTGTACCTCACACGATTGGAGACATAATCGTTTAACTAAACTCGGTATAAAATAAACCAACAAGGGTTGATAGGCCTTAAAATTAACCGGTCAACAAACTTTCTTCTTTTCACATTCAACACCTCCTGTCCAGTCGACTGGGGCTATAGAATACACCGACTGCTTCTCAGCAGAGGGATAATACACCTCCAACGAGTGGCATGGATATAACATGAGACTCCAGTAATGATAGAACTGTGGGGAATATGGAGTACACCTTTATTGCCATCGCTCCAAAGGTTCACACGGGCCGGGAGTGGTAGCACCTGATAGGTTCCTACCTTTGGGCCAAAAAGAACTAAACAGTGTACTCATGCTAAACTGAACTGTTTGAAATAGAACTGTTTTTGATATTTAAAGTGTGTACTAATGCTAAACTGAATTATTTGAGATAGAACTGTTTTTGATATTTAAACAGTGTACTTATGTTAAATATGAATTATTTGAAATAGAACTGTTTTTTGACATTAAAACTGTGTACTTATGTTAAACTGAATTGTTTAAAATAGAACTGTTTATATGTATAAACATGGATTTGGCATTAAATAAACTACAATTGTTGATAATTCATAAAACCAAATCAAACCAAATTGACGGGAGTCTATGTGGTATAGTGGCTAACGTGCCGGACTATAACATCGTAGTAAGCAAGTTCGAACTCTAGCCGAGCTGTAATGTTCACTTTCGGATTAATACTCTTGGACAAGATATGAACCCTCTTCTCTCCATGGGTTAAATAGTACTACTACTATTCTTCTACAAGGATGGATTTGGCATTCAATAATTCATGAAGGTTGATATGCCGTTAAACAAAGATAACAAACCAAGCTCTTCATTTTCTATAATTCTTTAATCATTGAAAGGAAATAATTTTTAATTTGTTTGAAAAGGGCAAGGGTATTAAGCGATGGGAGGAAAAACATGTAGGTTTTCACGACAGACACACAGACAGACCAATCAAGAGACTGCTGCAAACAGTAAGTTGGTGTTCATCTTTTGGCATTGCTTTCCAAACTTATCACACAGTCAGCAATGAATTAAGAGGTCTATCTAAAAAGTAATGAGACTGCTGTTTTTTTTTTTTTTTTTTTTTTTTTTTTTTTTTTTTACTTTCCAGGATTGCAGTTTAAGTTAATCATGCGTTATATCGCCCTGCTACCAGTGGGGCGTTTTCGTTTTGTGTATGGAATTTCTTGTTGCGTAAATCTTCCGTGAAGGGTTGCTAAAAGAAACATTTATTAGGGGTTCGCGCGACACACTTTATTATCATGAGTAGATTCTTTCATATTTATTTTCTAATGATCCGATCAGGGTTTTTTTTGTAAGAACGACTAGTCAATAGCAATCCCTTCCTACAGACGTAGACAGATGTGAACAGAATTAGATAGATAGATAGATAGATAGATAGATAGATTGATAGATTCATTCCTTTCACTTGTAAAAATGTCCAACAGCAGTCTCTTCCTCGTAAACGGGTACTGATGTAGATAGATGTGAACAGAGTGTGATAGATAGATAGATAGATAGATAGATTCTTTTCGCACGTGCGACAAACCGGCTATAAACATATATGTGAACTGAATGTGATTGATTGATAGATACATACATACATACATACATAGAAAAAAAAATCGACACTAATCCAGTTTGTAGCAGGAAGAAAGAACAATAGAGTATTGTCATCTTGTCACACTTTAAAGTGACAATTTGATCTCCCGAGATTAGAGAGTGGGATCGAAGGATTTGCTTTGTTAATCAAATCTGACGCATTTTAAGATAACCTCTGCTCGTTCTCAGATTTGTCTTTGGTTCGTATCCGACATGTAAAAACGTAACTTTAAACCTTAATGCACACCAATCTTTTTTTCTACTTTATTAATAAACAAATTCCAATCTTATTTTTCTTTTAGTTTTTTAAAAATCTTTTTTTAGTGCATTTTTGTAGGTACGATGATGAGTTAAGGTATCTGTTTCGTTTTCTTCAAAAACACACACATACGCACGCAAAACAAACGTACTTACACACACACACACACACACACACACACACACACACACAAATACACACACACACACACACACACACACAAATACATACACACTTGCATGCATACAAATACAGACATACAAGCTCAAATACTCATAGAAGCACACAAAAATACACACGCAAGTTCATACACAAGCATACACAATACTCACAAAAACACACTTACATACACTTACATACACAAATACAATTTCAAATTCTGGACCTCACTTATCCTCCAGCTATGAGTTAAGAAATACCACCTCTGTTCGTCTAAAAGGATGGCTTTGGCATTAAATGAGCCTTGAAGGTTGATATTTCGTTAAACAATTAGATACAATGGTGAGGTTCCAGTTCTTGAGGTTTGGAAAATGGAGTCACCCCTTCGTTGCCATTACTTCCAAGTCCACTCTGACTTGGAGTGGTAGAAACTGTCAGGTTTCAATCTATGAGTAAAATAGATCTGTTTAAGACAATAGAGCATTTGCCTGTTTAAACTAATTAAGATAGATTTTTTGTACCGTATATAACTGGAGGTCATAAATACTTAACTGACTTGTAAAATAACCTAACAAGGAGTGACATATTGTAACTTTTACAACGCTCACATGTGCCTATTAAGAGAAGAAATGATGGACAGACAACTTAACAAGAGCATAAGTATTTTATTCAACCGAAATTAACAGAAAAAACACAAACGAAAAATGGTTATTATCCGTAACATTTCCAGTCAAGCTATTACTGAAAGTCTTTCTCTCGCTGAAGTCTGTCTAACTGATTGTCGTCCGACTACCTGTCCTTTCGACTAATGTCCACCATAACAGCACGGTACTTCAATTTATATAATCTGCAGGTCCGCCATTTTCGTCCACTGGCGATCGGTGTTCAATCATTAGCCTCTCACTTTATTCCTATGCACTGGGCAAGCCTCCATGGCGAAATATCAAAGGTGTTGGACTGCAGCCTTGAGGTAAGAGAGCTAAAACTCCAGTCACGCTATTACGTTCACTTTTGAACTAATGTTCTTGGGATAAGTAGGAACCGTATTATCCCACCAACTATTGGTTAAAAAGTATCACTACTATCCTTTTACAAGGATGGTTTTGGCATTAAATAACCCACGAAGGTTGGTATGCCATTAAACAAGGAAACAACAAGCCAATCCTTTTACAGATACGTGTGCAAGCATACATATACACATGTCAACAAATATATACGCATATACACACATATATGTAGACATACACTCATTTTTTTTTTCATCATACAACGTGTGAAAGCACGTGCGATACACTAGCCTCATCAGCCGCCAACCAGGGTGATAACACAGTTTCGGTAGCTCAAGGCGGTACTGCCACTCCTGGCGAGCAGCTTTTGCCACTTTTGTGCAAGCATACATATACACATGTCAACAAATATATACACATATACGAACATATAAGCAGACATACACATATGCCTACAAATATACACACATAAGCACATATACGTAGACATACAAACATGCCAATAAATATATACACATACACACATATACACAGGCATACATACATATACAAATATACACACATACAAGCAGACTGTCACAACTCATTTATGTGTACACACACTACACATACACTTACATACATATATACCTGCATATACAGGTATTCTTCAGTACATGCATCTATTCAAGTGAACCGGGAAAATTTTTTCAAGCGATTTTTTTTTTTTTTTTTTGTGATTTGAACTTATCAGCCCCTGAAATTTATTGCAATTTTTTATTTTTCGAAAAAAAAAAAAAAAAAAAGAGAGAAGTCATTTGAAATTTTCAAATTTTCACATTCTAATTCAATGTAGAATAGTCACTCATT
Organism: Sepioteuthis lessoniana; assembly: GCA_963585895.1. Lineage (NCBI taxonomy): Eukaryota > Metazoa > Mollusca > Cephalopoda > Myopsida > Loliginidae > Sepioteuthis > Sepioteuthis lessoniana. The sequence continues at coordinate 40,062,041 of OY757922.1, read as the reverse complement.
TCCGGGACAAGTGTTAAAATAAGTAATCCCCCTCCCTAGAATTTAAAAGAAAAGAATCAAGATAACTAGACCTGTCTGGCTACTTGTCTTTTTCAGCCTTAACTGTTTCGAAAATGGGTAAGCATTTTACATTGAATTAATAGTTGAGGGTGAACCCTCATATAAAATGTAAAAACATTTTTTTTTTCAGAAAATGGAAAAAATTGGGGAAAGTTTGAACGTCTAATTAGTTCAAATCACATTAAAAAAAAACTAGTTCAAATCACAAAAAGAATCTAGTTCAAATTACAAAAAAGAAGTTAGTTCAAATCACACACACAAAAAAAAAAAAAATTAGTTCAACACACAAAACAATTAGTTCAAATCACAAAACAATTAGTTCAAATCACAAAAAAAAAAAAAGAAAGAAAGAAAGAAAGAAAGTTTTTCTGCTAAACTTGAACATGTGCACGGATATAATTTTATCTATCTACGCATATACAAACAGATGCGTACATATACATATACTCACGCAAACAGGACATGTACACTCAAGAACACCCACCTACACATATTTGGAAATACATGCACGTACTCGAGCATGCAAATGCACACACACACACAACTACACACACGCGTATACTAAAATGATAATGCTTTTTATTCATCTATCAACCCACCTCCAACAAAAGACATTCTACCGTGAGTCAATTTTTTAGGTGGGGTCCACCAGCCTACAGGAAGGTAGTGACAAAACTGTCCAACACCGTTGGCATTCCACTACATGGGGGACTAAGACATCAGGGATTGACCCTGATCATACCCTTTTTAATGTAATGGTTGGTGCAATCTGATGGGTGTGTGCTGATGGGAGTGAACTTTGTAAATATGCACTTCTCGACCAGAAAGTTTTAGTGTTGTAAAAATTATTTTAAAATCTCTGAAATTAGTTCTCTTATTCGTTGAATTGTAGTTTTTGAAAAAAATAAATGGATGTTCCACTCCACTGTGTAAATTTTCAAAATTACATTAATTTATTAGTGATTTAAAGATCATTATTTCATTAGCATAATGGTTAGAGTGTTCGCCAATGGCCCAGGAGACCTGGGTTCAATCCCAGGTCGAGTCATACCAAAGACTCAAAAATGGTACTTGATGCTACCTAGTTTAACACTCACCATTATAAGGTAAAGATCATAGGTAAAGTGAAGATATCCTGGGAAAGGAGTAGCACCCTCCCTACACTTTGGTGTAGTAGCAATCGAAAAAGGAGCCTTCGGGTCGCCAACTTTACTTGTGTATGTGTTAGAATAGCTTTAAGTTGAGCAAACATAATTTATTATAAGTGACCGTTTTTTCGATTACGTCTCGTCAGAGAACTCTGAGACAAAAGCAAGCAAATGAGTGGAATAAGCCTAATGGCAGTCGATGACTAGGCAAAAGAAAGAAAGAAAGAATCCACAAAGGGAAAAAAAGAAAGAAAATAAAACGGTTTACCAGGAAGGATTGGTAAGTTCTTTTTTGTTATTCTTGGACTAACAAGACATGACCGAAAGAGTTGTTTTGTTTTTTTTTCCAATTTAGGATGTACGCTCTCCTGAAAGCTATTCTAAAATTTTCTACGAACCATAGAACATTTATATAAGTAAAGTAAAGTTAGCGACCATAATAGAGGGTGACCCGAAGGCTCCCTTTTCAATAGCTACTACACGGAGGTATAGGGGAGGGTACTACTCCATTCCCTGGATTGCTCCGCTTTATCCTTAATCCGTACCTTATAATGCTTAGTGTTAAGCAAGGCGGCATCAAGTACCATTTTTTGAGTCTTTTGTATGACTCGACCTGGGATTGAACCCCGGTCTCCCGGACCATTGGAGAACACTCTACACAAGATTGACTGATTTTAACGGCATGTTAACACGTCGTGGATTATTTTATACAAGAAGTTTGGGAATCGCATTCATTGTATTTTCACATTTTTTGAAGTTGTTTCTTTAGAGCATTCCTATCCAATTAAAAAAAAAGCGCACAGTTTTATTGTTTCAATTATTCCTGTCTAATCTTATTGCAATAGAGATTGTGTCTGTCTGTTTGCAACGGAAACTACATCACCCCCGATATAACAATTCCCTTTGTTATTTACATCCCCATCTAAAGAAAATGTTTTAAATAAGTATTACTGTTAGTCTTTTCTGCATTCTTGGTACATGCAATTGTATTCATATATACAACCAAATAACTGCTTATAGTGTGAACGAGAAGGCTTATTTGCATATTGATTTTAAAAATTCATTTTAATGAATATTTGCTGGATATAAGTGATTTCTAATTATTTGGTTTTATTTTAATAGATATGGGCAAAAATTCCATCGATAAATCGGAAAAGAAACGTATTAGCACAAATAGATAAGTGAAATTTTATTCTTTACTGTCTAATTTTGTATATAATTAAATTAGGAGAATTTAGCCTTGAAAGGCGGGAGAGATGGGACGAGATTGCATCCAAGCTGAGCTATTCTTCGGTCATTCCTGCTCTTTTCCAAGTTTAACGAAGTAAATCAATTGTAAATTATATCAAATGTAATTTTTTTATTTGTGTAATTATTTATATTTGCCTTCCTCAGTATTAATATTTTTTTTTAGATATTTACATACACCTACAAAAAAGTCGTTAAATTACCACTCCGGATGAGAAGAGGACATGGAAATATTCTCAACTAAGTAGCGACCTCACACCCTCCAAAGCTTTAGAAATGGGGTAACATTACCAGATGCAGTTTAGTCTCAAATAGAGAATACTTTTTTCAGGTGGGTGACTATCCGCTACAAATATATATATATATATATATATATATATATAGAGAGAGAGAGGGGGGGTCTTTGTTTCATATTGACCTTTGACAGAGCCGTCAATCAGGAATTTTTGTTAGAGGACGTTCCAGCTGAGTAACCAGGAAGATGGCTCGCGTGGGTTGACAAGCGGGAGCAGATCACGTGAATCACAACCAGAATACCAAGGCATTATGAAATGAAATATACACAGGTACCCACGTCAGGCAGTCAGTCGGGCAATCAGTCGGTCGGGCAGTCAAGAGGTTCGAAGAACGGCCGGTGGGTTCACAGAGGAGAAGGGGGCGGGACCCGGTTGAAAACCTCTCGTTTAGGAACTAAAGACGTATGGCTCTAAATATGGAACCACAACATAGTTAAGTAAGTCTCTGTCTCTCTCTCTCACATTTACGCCAATTTCGGACCTTTCGAGAAATAATGATGAGAGACTTTTATTTTTGTAAAGGATATTTTACGGTTTCATCATTTCTTCATTATGACAGTTGGCTATACAAAATCTGTCCTATTCTTCGATTATACTCCAACTATTACAAATAAGTTTAACACTCTATTTTAATTAAAAATAATATTAAATGTCATTTTTTAATTGATTAATTTTTATTTCTTAGCCTGGCTCTGTATTAATACGTTATTTAGATATTTATAAACATACAAAAAATAGTAAGGAAATCGTTAACATATATATATATATACTTTTTCATGTATATATATATATATATATATATATATATATATATATATATGAAAAAGTAAATGAGTCAGTAAATCTTTAAAATAACACGCGCGCGCGCACACACACACACACACACACACACACATATACACCCACATATACATATATATATACATTTTTCCCAACCCCTCCGCTCGGGCAGGATATGACACAAGGTCAATTTTTAAGCGGAGTTTAACAGGTTTGAATTCAGAGTTTTCCTTCTCCTAGACTAGACCAAGGCTGAAGAACCAAGTCTGCCCTACTATTTACCCAGGAAGAATAATTGGATTCAAGAGTATGAGTGCTATGTGAAATGCCATTAGTCTCGTCCAGGATTTGAACTCGTGTCGTCGTGTCCATTTCCTACGACGATAACCATTACACCACGGGTACCTCCCATTACACAGGTATCCATATAATCGTTCGACGTTTCGATTTTTTTTTATTAAACCACCCTCAATGCAATAATAATATGTAATGCTGTGTTTTCTCTCTTATATTCAAATTTACAAATGAAACAAGAAAATTTTTAGCATTATATTACCGTTAGTAGTGTTCTGTTTAAATTGTATATGATGCAATTAGAATTCGATATTTCATTTTAAAGAGTAACTTATTTTCTCTCTCTCTTTCTCTCTCTCTCTCTCAATATATATATATATATAGTCCAGAGCCGAATGATATCGGCTTTGAAAGGTGACAGAAGCAGCATATATCCTATTCAAAATTTAATCTTACTGTAAGAAAGAACAATATTTGTCATCTTGTTTTGTGTTATTCTCATCACTTTCTTTTAAAGATTGTATCGTCCTAAGCGAGAGCAGGAGTATCCCTGTGGCGTAGTGGCAAATGTATTAGACTGTGACATCGTAGTAAGCGAGTTCGAACTCCAGTCCCCCTATTACGTTCACTTTCTGACAAAAACCCTAGGAAAAGTTATAAATTCCCTTACTCCCACAGCTATGAGTTAAATAGTACCACTACTGTTCTTCTGCTAGAGTTGTATACCGGTAGAAGAAGAGAGACAACAACGCTTATATATATATATATATATATATATGTATATATAATCTGCTTCTTCTCTTGCTTTTCTTTATTACGAAATAGTTGCGTGATTAGGAGAGAGCCAGGTACCGCTAAGATATACTCACAGAGTGGGATACACATTCTCCAGTGAACCCTTCTACTTCGTTTTGCTTTCACGAGACTGCCATAGGTCAACTCAAAACATCTAATCATCTCAGCTTCTGTATGCTTTTTAACCACGGGGCCTTTTTCCTTCTTCTGGGATCATACCTGCTTGCGATTTTGCAAACTTCAAACAGGTACAGATCTCTTTCTTCCTTTCATCTCTGGGTCGTCTGGCACAAGGCCAGCGTCTTGAGCGGCGTGACATCAAGAGATTCTTCTACCAGCCCTTTTCCTCTCTCCCAAAGTTGAAAATCTTCAGTCATCATATAATTTTCCGGACACCCACGTACCTCGTAGTCATTCTTCTTCCCGACATGCCACCCATGATATTCACGTGGCATTTCTGCAGTCTTCAGACCTAACCGATAAAATGAAACGCAGTTTCTTCCAGGCAGCGGTTGTGTCGATACTGCTATATGTATGCACTACATGGACGCTAACTAAACGGCTGGAGAAGAAACTAGACGGAAATTACACAAGAATGTTGGGAGCAGTATTGAACAAGTCCTGGCGACAACACCCCACGAGACACCAACTATACGGACACTTGCCCCCCATTACGAAAACTATACAAGTTCGATGAACCAGACACGTGGGACACTGCTGGAGAAGCAAGGACGAGCTCATAAGTGATGTACTCCTATGGACCCCCACATATGGCCGTGCAAAAGCAGGACGACCAGCTCGAACTTACATACAGCAACTATGTGAGGACACAGGATGTAACCCTGAAGACCTGCCGGAGGCGATAAATGATAGGGAGAAGTGGCGAGAGAGGGTCAGGGATATCCGTGCTGGCGACACGACATGATGATGATGATGAAGATACAGGCGCACATTCTGTCTTGATATCGACATAACTTACGGAGGCTGTCAAAAATCAAATATCCGTATTTACCCAACCCCTCCGCTCGGGCAGGATATGACAAAAGGACAATTTTTAAGCTGAGTTTAACAGGTTTGAATTCAGAGTTTTCCTTCTAGACTAATCGCCTCTCCAAGGCTGAAGAACTTAGTCTGCCCTACTATTTACCCCTAGCTGGAGGGAGAATAATTGGATTCATACCTTTCCCAAGGATATTAGTGCTATGTGAAATGCAATCAGTCGCGTCTAGGATTTTAACTCGTGTCGCCGTGTCCATTTCCTACGATGATAACCATTACACCACGGGCACCTCCTTCAAAAATCAAATATCAAACACAAGGATAGCTTTGGCATGAACTAACCCTGGGAGGTTGATATGCTATTAAAACAAAGAAACCAAAACAAACTATATCGTTAAAAGGATTGACCTCCTGAGACCTCACATTGAAGAATTCGACTCGTATTGCTGTAATTTCGTGACGAATAAAACATTTCAGTTTCTCATTTGTGTGTAGCTGATGTCCAAAGATATGAGCATACAGTTATTCCCTAGAAGAATAAAACACAAGGAGATTGATCTGGTGAACGTGCCTATCACAGGATGTCACCACATAATCAAATGAGGCGCCTTGGAAAGAACTCTTTTCTACGCTTGATGGCAACTCAAAATGCATCTAGGCTGCAGCTCAAAAACATACGTCCAATTCATCGATCACATCATGAAATATCATTCTGTCGCTCCTACATACAAATATATGTGTGAGCTAGTCTCAGTGTGTGTGTGTGTGTGTGTGTGTGTGTGTGTGTGTTTACTCAACCCCTCCCCTCGAGCAGAATGAAACACAACGTCACTTTTTAAGCGAAATTTAACAGATATGAATTCAGAGTTTTCCTTCTCCTTGACCAGTTGCCATATGAAGGTTGATCTACTACTTACACTCCGCTGGAAAGAGAACGTTTGAATGCATACTTTTCCGAAGAGTATTAACTCTATGTGAAATGCTAACTGCCTCATACTGGATTTGAACTCGGGTCACCGTGTTCGCTGGTAATTGGATTTCGGCACCAAACTTAGAGAAACCTTATAAACATAGCAGTCAAACAGAACTCAAACGCCATTGAGTGGAGATGACGTGACCAAGACGTATAAAATCTACGGAAGCACTTGAAGGCGATTTGTGAAAGCCTGTTGCTGTAGGGAGAATCATAGTTTAATCTGGCATTATATATATATATATATATATATATATATATATATATATATATATATATATATATATATATATATATATATATATATATAAATATATATATATATATATATATATATATATATATAAATATATATATATATATATATATATATATGTGTGTGTGTGTGTGTGTGTGTGTGTGTATTAAAATTGACGGTCAACCCTAGATAATTTACATTAACTTGTAAAGTGGTCAGGAAATTTCTTTGCTATCTAAGTTATTACTCTAATAAAAATCTCGTTATGATGTGCCGTTTCTTCTAGGTTATGTCTGTATTTTCGAATATTTTAAGTACATTGCTCTAATAAAAATCTCGCTATTATTTGCCATTTCTTCTAGATGTGGGTATATTTTAGAGCATTTTGAGTGTACATTTCTAATATAAATTTCTCTATTATGTGCTGTTTCTGCTAGGTAACGGTTACATAAAAAGATAATAATGTGAATTTTAGTCACACACGCGCACACACGTGTGTGTTTGTATGTGTAACTGTTTTACTAATTTTGTACATGATCTCTTTCGATTTCTGCTATGCAAACGGAACCTCCCCAAGCAGGTGTAAATGAAATTATTGAAACCACTTGGGCATCACGTTCCAAAGAAAATTCTGCGAAATGACTGGGAAGAAAATATGTCCAACTGAAGCGAGTTACCATTTAATGTACTCTTAAAATGATCTGTCGGGAATATTTGAGTTCTCTTCATTCTAAGATAGCAGTTATATTTCATAATAAAAATACCAGACGCTTATCCATTTCGTTGATCTCTCCCCCCTCACTTTCTCTCTCACACTATGTCTATCAACGTCTCTCTCTTTACACACACACACACAAACATACATACATACGCACACACACACACACACACACACACACGCACAAAGATATATGTGTGTGTGTATGTGTGTGTGTATATATATATATATATATGTGTGTGTGTGTGTGTGTGTGTGTGTGTGTGTGTGTTAATGAAAAAAAGAATCATAGATAGAAATGAACTTCTATGAGCCGATTCTTTTTGGTAAGTAAACTAATCAAATTAGAATATTGGACAAAAAAATTATACCCCCCCTAAAAACAACATAAATTTTTAAAAATAATTTCAACTCATCTTTATAGTTTGGTGAAACAGTGAGTTTCAACTTATCTTTGGGTTGTTGTAATGTTTCAATATGCTGCCACTTTGCAGCTCAAACAGTTCTTTTTTCTTGCGCTCACAATTATAGACAAATTTTCGATATTCTAATGATTTTTATATGAAAATATCGATTGATGTATGATGATCATTCAATTTCTTTGCAATATAATCAAGCAACAGTCCACAATCACTGTATACCACAATTTGACCTTTTCCAAACTCAGACAATTACTTATGAGCCATTAGTAAAGGACTAATCACAAAGAAAGATATCAAATAAAGGAAAAAGATTCTCCGAAATTTCCTTCTAGTTTTTTTTTTTTTTTTTCAATTTCTGAAAATTTTCTTTTTAAGAAATTATAACATTTTGCTATAACTAAGGGAATTTTGACAACAATAATCAAGGAAAATAATCACTTCCTATATGTGACTTAGCCATTGAAATTTTACTAAATTTGCTGCAATGAAAAAAAAGGGTCAAGAACTTTTACTTTCTGTTGTTATTTAGTTATTTATCTATTTTTATACAAAATAGATTGATTTTTTTTTATTCAATATAGGCTGATATTTTGCTTAATAAAGACATATTTTAATGCATTGTGGCCAGATTTTTTGTCCAATAGAGACAGATTTTTTGTTCAATAGAGATAATTTTTTTGTCTAATATAAAGAGATTTTCTGTTCAATACAAACAGATTTTTTGTCCAATAGAAACAGTTTTTTATCCAATATAGACAGATTTTTTTGTCCAATGTAGACAGATTTTTTATCCAATATAGACAATTTTTTTGTTCGCTAGAGACATATTGCCTGTTCAATAGAGGCAGATTTTTAAATGCAATATAGGCAGAGTTTTTGTCCGATATAGACGTTTTCTTAATGCAATGAAGACAGATATTTTGTCTAATGTAAATAGATTTTTTATCGCGATTTAGACAGTTTTTTTTATCGATAGATTTTTTAAATGCAATATAGACAGATTTTTATCGAATATAGACAGACTTTTGTCCAATATCGGCAGATGTTTAATGGAATATAGACATATTTTTCTCCAAAATAGTTTTTTGTCCAATATACACAGATTTTTTGTTCAATATAGACAGCTTTTTTTCTCCAATATATATAGATTTTTAATGTAGTACAGATAGATTTTTTGTCCAATATAAACAGATGGTTTTGCTCTCTATAGGCAGATCTTTTCTTTTGCTTAATATGGATATGTTTTTTGTCAAATGTAGACACATTTTTATCCAATGTAGACAATTTTTGTCCAATATAGACAGGTTTTTGTCCAATATAGACATTTTTTTTGCTCTATATAGACAATATATGGATATGTTTTTTGGATATGTTTTTTTTTAATATGGATATATTTTTTGTCAAATGTAGACACATTTTTATCCAATGTAGACAATTTTTGTCCAATATAGACAGGTTTTTGTCCAATATAGACATTTTTTTGGATATGTTTTTTTTTTTTTAATATGGATATGTTTTTTGTCAAATGTAGACACATTTTTATCCAATGTAGACAATTTTTGTCCAATATAGACAGGTTTTTGTCCAATATAGACATTTTTTTTGCTCTATGTAGACAATATATGGATATGTTTTTTGGATATGTTTTTTTTAATATGGATATATTTTTTGTCAAATGTAGACACATTTTTATCCAATGTAGACAATTTTTGTCCAATATAGACAGGTTTTTGTCCAATATAGACATTTTTTTGGATATGTTTTTTTTTTTTAATATGGATATGTTTTTTGTCAAATGTAGACACATTTTTATCCAATGTAGACAATTTTTGTCCAATATAGACAGGTTTTTGTCCAATATAGACATTTTTTTTGCTCTATATAGACAACAGCTCAATGTGACATGGGGTAATTTTAAATGATGCTTAACAGGTTGGAATTCAGATTTTTTCTTCTATGCCGATTAGAGATGAAAGAGTCAGTTTGTCTTACTATTTACTCATAGCTGAAGAGAGAATATCTGGATGAATACATTTCCCAAGTGTATTAGCACGTTGTGAAATACAAACATTCTCATCAAGGATTTGATCTCGTTTGTGTGATAATATATACTCAAAGTTGGGTAAAAAATTTTTGCAATATTTTCGTACGTGCTAGTTTACGATGTGTATATCACGTTACCAAAATAGTTCAAGCCGCCAGAAGGGCTCAGTCTGGTCGGTAGTATCGTGGTAGCTAATGCGCTGACACGTGGGGTATTGTTCCACTTCGAGTGTGATTTGAAAGACACAGAGATGAACGTGCCACGAAATCTACTTAGGCAACGTATGCTTTACGAGTATTGCTATGTGTCACTTAAAATTCAATTAGACAGTCATTTGTTTGCACTGTTAAATGGTCAAAGAATTCTATCCCTAACAATCCAATTAAATATCAACACTCCACATTCCTCAGAGCTCCAGAACTGGAATCTTGCCATCAGATAGTTCAGTGCGATATCAAGGTGACTCGTTAGGGTGGAGCCTTACCCTTCTGTAGGGATGCAGTCGGTGTATTTAATAGCCCCATCCGACTGGGCTTGAACCCTACTGGTAGTTCCTGTTAGGGTCCTATTTATGGATAAAATAATCTGTGTAAAAGTTATTATTATTAGATAAAAATACTTGATATCATATAACTGTGAATTATTTGTGTTAAGAATAGTTACTTGCAGTCATAATTATCTACAGAAAATTATTATCATTCGATTCTTGAAAACAAATAATTACTTGAAATATTTGAAATAGTTGTTTGGTCGTTTGGGTTTTATGGTATATCAACCTTTGTAGGTTATTTAATGCCAAATCCATTTTTATACAAATAATCAATTCTATTTTAAACAATTCAGTTCAGCATGAGTACACGGTTTAATTGTCAAAGACATTTCTATTTCAAGCTATTCGGTTTATTCAAACAGTTCAGTTTAGTGTACAGATTTTGTTTTCACTCAGTTAAATGTCAAAACAGTTCGATTTTTAACAATTCAGTTTAGCATGTCAAAAACAGTTCTTGTTCAAACATTTCAGTTTAGCGTAAGTACGCAGTTTAAATGTAAGTACACAGTTTAATTGTAAAAAACCATCTCTATTTCAAGCAATTCATTTTTTTCCATCAGTTCTATTTCAAACAATTCAGTTTTGTACAAGTACAGTATTTGTCCACACACAGTTAAAAGTCAAAGTAGTTCTATTTCAGATAATTCATTTTAGCATAAGTACGCAGTTTAGTTCTATTTGGTCCATAGATAGGGCCCTATCATGTGCTCCCATTCCCGGCCAGAGTGAACCTGGGAGCGATGGCAGTGAAGGGGTACTCCGCATTCCCCAAAGCTCCAGCATCGTTGGAATCTCATTATCAGATTGTTTATAGTCATATCAGGACACTCGTTGGGGGGTCTTACCCCTCTGCAGAGGTGCAGTCGGTGTAGTTTATAACACCAGCCGACTGGACAACTAAATATTTTTATTATTATTCATAACTTGGAAACAAATAATTATTTGAAATACTTAAAGCCATATAACTGTGTGCAAATTATTTTTATTAAGAATATTTACTTGGAGCTATCATTGTTTACTAAATATTTTATTATTATTTATAACTTTAAAGTAAACAACAGTGCTAACAAACGTTTACAGACAAATAAAGAAAGTACAATTTAAAACAAAGCAAGGAACATTGAAAATATAGTTATGATCGTAATCAAATATTTAGAAATTAATCAAATTTTTACATCTAATAATCCATAAAAAGTTGATATGCCATTTAACAAATAAACTAAATTAAACCCCTTATTAAATAACAATCAAAGACGATGTTGAAATATCGTCAAAGGAAAAAAAAAAGAACTTTTGATTAATAGCTCTACAAATGTACGCGACTATGAAACCCCTAGGCATAAAATAACCCCAGACAGGTTAAAATACCGTTAAAATCAATCAATCAATCATTTTTCATGAGCATTGGAATGAGAGAGGGAAAATGTATATGTTAGCATAGAAATATATTCAATAGTATTCATGAAATAGGTTTTTTCTTTTTGTTTTAATGGTATATCAACCTTTGTGGGTTGTTTAATGCAAAAGCTATTCTTGTGGAGTAACAGTAGTGACACTATTTAAGTCATGGCTGGAGGCATAAGGGGGTTCATACATTTCCTGAAAAGTATAAGTCCAAACGTGACCGTAATAGCGAGAGTAAAGTTCGAACTCGCTGACTGTAGTGTCGCAGTTAGCACTTATCCACCATGCATCCCCTTATGAAACACGAAAGAAAGCCTGATGTTCGGTTCGTTGAATGACTTCATTTAAAATGAATCTATGATTGTTCTACTGATTGATTCATTTTAATGGCATGTCAATCCGCCAAGGATTATTTTATGCATAGAGGTCAGGGAATAGCATTCATTGTATGTTCATATTTACATTTTTTGCGTAGTTGTTTGTGAAGATTTTTTCCTGGTTCTTTCAAATACAAATGATTTTTAAACAGGTCTACTTAATCCCTAAATGGGACCCAAACAGGTTTTATCACTTCGAGCCAGAGTGAAACTGGACGTAATGGTACCCTGCATGCCCTACTATTTACCTATAGCTAGAGGCAGAATATGTGAAAGCATGTCTTTCTGTGGGAGTTAGGTTGAATTGATTGATTGATTAATTGATTTTAAAAGCATGTTAACCCATCTCGGATTATGCTATACTGAGAAGTTAGGAAGTTTTGTTTATTGTACGTTCATATTTACATTTTTTTCTGCATTTGTTTTAGAATATTTTTGCACACTGTCCAATTGAATATGAATAATTTTTAAACAGATTTATTTGACCTCTAGATGGGACCCTCACAGGAAATACCACTCCATATTAGGGTGGTACAGGAAGTAGTGGCAATGAAAGGGTTGATTCTATACTCCCCAGTGCACCAGAACTAAAGCTACATTTCTAGATGCAGTTAAATGTCATACCAAGAACACCCTGTCTTTTTCTTAAATAATAATCATTTGTTTGCTCACAGTTATATGATTTTAAGTAAATAATAATAATCCTTAGAAAACAGTTATAGCTTCAAGTACCTATTGCCCAGTCGACTGGGGCTGTAGAATACACCGACTGCACCTCTGCAGAGAGGTATGACCCCCCTCCAATGAGAGTCCTGGATAGGACACTAAACAATTTGATGGTGAGGTTCCAGTGATGCTGGAGCTTTGGGGAATGCGGAGTACCCCTTCATTGCCATTGCTCCCAGGTCCACTCTGGCCCGGAATGATAGCACCTGATAAGGCTCTATCAATGGGTTAAATAGAATTAAACTGCATACTTATGCTAAACTGAATTGTTTGAATTAGAACTTTAACTAAACTGAATAGCTTGAAATAGAAATTTAAACTGCATGTTTATGCTAAACTGAATTGTTTGAAATGGAATTATTTTTAACATTGAAACTGTACTTACACTAAATTGAATTGTTTGATATAGAACTGTTTTGACATTTAACTGTGTAAACAAAATCTATACCTATACTAAACTGAATTAGCTGAATTAGAACTGTTTGAATAAAGTGAATAACTTGAAATAGAAATGTTTTGACGATTAAACTGTGTACACATGCTAAATTGAATTGCTTGAAAAAGAACTATTTGCATAATTTGGATTTGGCGTTAAATAACCTACAAAGGTTGATATGCCATAAAGCATAAACAACCATGAAAAAAATCAAGTAACTAATCTTAACCTAACTGGTACTACCACTCTGAGTTAGAGTGGAAATGGGAGTTATTGCAATGAAGGTTTTTACTCCATGCTCTCCAGATCTCCTGAACTCAAGCCCCACAATCAGATGCGATTTAGTGTCAATACTGCTGTTTTGTGGGGGGGGGGTCTTACCCCTTTGCAGTGAATACAGTCAGCGAATTCTTAGCCTCGTCGTCTGAACACAAGACCCTATGAATACTGTCTGTTAAGCGATACACATTTAAGAAGAGAAATTTCAAATGTACATGAAATGTTCATTACGAGTCCACCTTCAGGGTGGGTTATTTGAGGATGCTATCAATCTTGAGCCTCCCAAGGTCTCCCTAGCCCAGGGCTTCCAGTTGTTTTAATCCAGCTCTGCCAACCGAAAAGCTCCTAAAGGATCCCAGTCCCCGATAACTAAGTTCAGAAACAAGAATTTTTTTTTCTCTCAAAGGGTTTTACCAGATGGGTTACGGCACTAAGCGCTTAGACACGTGCATGTGTTCCTCTGCCAGTCTCCCTGTTACGCTGCGCGTGCGCAGTTGTCTACTTAATACGTCATAATTTATGCGGTCTCTTCATCGTTCTTATGATTAACGCCTCCATGAATGGTATAGTCATTAATTTCCCCTCTGCAGGTGGAAATGATTGCATAGCCATATGTTAAGGAATATCTAACCTATCTCCAAACGAAAATATACATATCTGCCTCATTACAAACAGATGCGCCTTTTTTTCTTGTATTTTCTCTATATATATATATATATATATATATATATATATATATATATTAGTAAAATAGGTATGCTTGAGAACTAACGAACAGTCTTTACGACTACTAGTTACGAGAATTTACTAAATTTCAAACTACTTGTAATCTAGTCTTTTACCATCTTCCGGGGATCTTGAATTAAAGGGTGCAACTTATAGTTACTATAAGCTACACATGTTTACAGGAATAGTTTCATTTGGTTGGATTTTATGGCATATCAACTATTGTAGGTTATTTAATGCCAAATTCTCTTTATACATATATATTAAATATATAAGATTTGATTTGGTTGAGTTTATGGCATATCAACCATTGTAGGTTATCTAATGCTAAATTCTCTTTATACATATATATTAAATATATAAGATTTGATTTGGTTGGGTTTTATGGCATATCAACCATTGTAGGTTATTTAATGCTAAATTCTCTTTATACATATATATTAAATATATAAGATTTGATTTGGTTGGGTTTTATGGCATATCAACCATTGTAGGTTATTTAATGCTAAATTCTCTTTATACATATATATTAAATATATAAGATTTGATTTGGTTGGGTTTTATGGCATATCAACCATTGTAGGTTATCTAATGCTAAATTCTCTTTATACATATATATTAAATATATAAGATTTGATTTGGTTGGGTTTTATGGCATATCAACCATTGTAGGTTATCTAATGCTAAATTCTCTTTATACATATATATTAAATATATAAGATTTGATTTGGTTGGGTTTTATGGCATATCAACCATTGTAGGTTATCTAATGCTAAATTCTCTTTATACATATATATTAAATATATAAGATTTGATTTGGTTGGGTTTTATGGCATATCAACCATTGTAGGTTATTTAATGCTAAATTCTCTTTATACATATATATTAAATATATAAGATTTGATTTGGTTGGGTTTTATGGCATATCAACCATTGTAGGTTATCTAATGCTAAATTCTCTTTATACATATATATTAAATATATAAGATTTGATTTGGTTGGGTTTTATGGCATATCAACCATTGTAGGTTATCTAATGCTAAATTCTCTTTATACATATATATTAAATATATAAGATTTGATTTGGTTGGGTTTTATGGCATATCAACCATTGTAGGTTATCTAATGCTAAATTCTCTTTATACATATATATTAAATATATAAGATTTGATTTGGTTGGGTTTTATGGCATATCAACCATTGTAGGTTATTTAATGCTAAATTCTCTTTATACATATATATTAAATATATAAGATTTGATTTGGTTGGGTTTTATGGCATATCAACCATTGTAGGTTATCTAATGCTAAATTCTCTTTATACATATATATTAAATATATAAGATTTGATTTGGTTGGGTTTTATGGCATATCAACCATTGTAGGTTATCTAATGCTAAATTCTCTTTATACATATATATTAAATATATAAGATTTGATTTGGTTGGGTTTTATGGCATATCAACCATTGTAGGTTATCTAATGCTAAATTCTCTTTATACATATATATTAAATATATAGATTTGATTTGGTTGGGTTTTATGGTATATCAACCATTGTAGGTTATTTAATGCTAAATTCTCTTTATACATATATATTAAATATATAAGATTTGATTTGGTTGGGTTTTATGGCATATCAACCATTGTAGGTTATCTAATGCTAAATTCTCTTTATACATATATATTAAATATATAAGATTTGATTTGGTTGGGTTTTATGGCATATCAACCATTGTAGGTTATTTAATGCTAAATTCTCTTTATACATATATATTAAATATATAAGATTTGATTTGGTTGGGTTTTATGGCATATCAACCATTGTAGATTTAATGCAAAATTCTGAGTATACAAATATATCAAATATGTGATTTGTAAAATACATTTTGCTGATAACATTTTAAACGAGCTTGAGCTCATTATTTTGTACACAGTTAAGTAGTTCCAAATATTGCTATGTATCACTAACAGTTCATCAGACATTTGTTTACACACAGTTAAATTATCAAACAGTTCTATTTCTAACAATTCAATCTAGCAGAAGTCATTTGTTTGCGCGCAGTTAACTGATCAAATAGCTATATTTAACCCATAGATAGGACCTAATCAGGTTCTATTACTCCGGGCCAGGGTTGACCTGGGACCAAAGGCAATGAAGGGGTACTCCATATTCCTCAAATTTCCAAGGCTGGAGCCTCACAATCAATTGGTTTTGAGTTATATCCAGGACACTCGTTGGAAGATGGTCATACCCCTCTGCAGAGATGCAGTCGGTGTATTCTGTAGCCCCAGCTGACTTGGTTGGGATAAGTCTTGATGTAAAATTACCGATTTTGTCTGTATAGGGGCTCAATAATTTCGATAATGAAATCTTATCGGTATTTTTTCTTTACGTCAACACCTTCTTTCTTAATGACAATAAGATTTGCCTTAAATATATGATTATGAGGAGGCGCTCATTGTAATATCCAGCAGGTGTCCAGAGACTATTGGCGTGGAATATTTGTATATAGAATATATGAGGGATTTCATATAAATTTATGGGAGAACTCAATGTTTCGCTATTATCATACATGCCTTTCAGGATGTATATAAGAAAACTCACGCGTCTATAATGTAACTGGAAGAAAATTCAACCACAGTTAAAGTTATATTATAAATTTATTTCGACAAAGAAACACAATCTTCGTCTCATCAGGTGACAATACACGATAATTCTGAGTATAAGATCAGCAAATATGGTTTACAATATATATATATATATATATAGTCATCCATAGACAGATCTGTTTCGTTCTATCAGAACTCATCGGTGTGGTTAGACATTAGCTCCCTGCAGCTGGTATCGAAACCCGGTTGACTCAAACGTCAAGCCAAACTTCTAACCATTCAGCCACGAGAAGCCATTAGCTGCGAAGTAAATTTTAAACGGTTATGAATTACAATTACTATTGTTTACATACATCCGTTCAATGGCTACCGAACCTCAATTCATATATGAAGAGGCTTGCAATATACGCTAATGGCAACACGATTACTTCTTCGCCAGAGAACTCAACCCTACGGGGGTAGGGGAGTATATATCTCTATAGTCATCCACATATATATATATATATATATAGAGAGAGAGAGAGAGAGAACCATTCTTCGCCTCACTCCAAGGCCAACATGGTGTGGTTTCGTCGAAGCCATTGGAATTTTAGCATTATTTGAGCCTCTAAACCAGATTGTATCTATTTTAATTTCTTATTCTTAGATCCCGAGGTTATTTGGCCTACTAGCCCCACTGAACTTTTTTAGTATTTTTGGGGTGTTTTGGGTTTTTTTTGTTTTTTTTTTACTAATGTATTGCTTCTACGTTTGTTTTATTTATATCTCATTGTGTGGTGATGTGAGTTCCAGCCACCCTCACTAGTTGTGGCCAAAAACGGCCGAAAGATATATAAGTTCGCTAATGGATTTAAATTTGGTCTTTGTGGGTCCTTGTAAAGCATTATTGTAACTGTAACAGTTTCTTAAGGAAACCCATACGCAAGAAGAATTTGCTCAATCTTTCTTCTATGTACGGAATTGTCCTGGAGAAAGCTTTAAATAAGTGTCTTGCCACGATATTTTTTGCTCGTATTTTCCGAATGAATCGACGAATAGACGGAAGTTGTGGATCGATTTTTTTTTAAAAACTGTTCTAATCTTTCCCAAGAACTTTGTCAGCGAAAGGTTGGATCAGATAGACAAGCAGGATGTTTTCAATTTTGGTAGCTAAAGCAGAGAGAGTTTTACCGTTATCCTTCAAAATGTTTCCAAGTTGCGTTTCTTCGGAAAAGAGACGATGCAGACTTTCATTAATTTCTCCATCGTGTTTTGATTCTATACAGCACTGCATAATCGAAGTATATCATATTATATTTAAAAATAAGAATATCATAAATAAAACTAAAAGAGAAATAATATATATATATATATATATATATATATATATATATATATATATATATATATATATATATATATAAATTCTAGCCAAATGGCCTCCGGCTCCGGCAGGGCTGCCCTCGGGTAGACGAGAGATCAACGGGCCTAGTTGAATCTATAACCAGCAAGGTCACCTGGCTTTGTCCCGGGAGACTTAACAAAGGCAAGCATAGTATACTTTGTACCTCGTGATCTTGCCATAGAAGCAATGAAAGACATTAGTCGTGCAAAATGTGAAGGTACGTTTGATCACAGTACAGTAAGCTGAAGGATGAAGAAATTTCGCTCGGCTTGCAAAAATGTCGACGATCTGGCCAGGTCGGATAAGTCTAAAACCGTCCATTCCGAAATAAGTGAAAGCATTGATATGTGTGAAAAAAAAGCCCAGATTCGTTTAAAAATATCTACAAAATGTGTTTAGAAATATATGTGTATAAAAAGGATTTAGCATTAAATAACCCACAATGTTTGATATGTCATAAAACCAAACCAAACCAGATCTTATATATTTAATATATATGTATAAAGAGGATTTGGCATTAAATAAGCAACAATGGTTAATATGTCATAAAACCCAACCAAACCAAATCATGTATTTTTAATATATATGTATAAAGAAGATTTGCCATTAAATAGCCTACAATTGCTGATTAGCCGTAAAACGCAACCAAACCAGATATATATATATGTATTAAGAGGATTTGGCATTAAATAACCTTCAATGGTTGATATGTAATGAAATACAACCAAACCAAAGTCAAAGATGCTAGAAAATTGGTGACTGATGGTTTTTTGCATAAAGAGAAATAAAAGTAAAGTTGGCGACCATAGTCGAGGGTAACCCGAAGGCTCCCTTTTCGATAGCTACTACACCAATGTGTAGGGGAGGGCGCTACTCCTTCCCTGGATTGCTCTACTTTACCCTTGATCCGTACCTTATAATGCTGAATGTTAAGCAAGGAGGCATCAAGTACCATTTTTTGAGTCTTTGGTATGACTCGACTTGGGATTGAACCCAGGTCTCCCGGGCCATTGGCGAACACTCTAACCCCTAGGCCAATGTCCGGTAATAAAGAGAAATAATAAATGAAAATTATTTCTAGAAGTTTATTAGTACCCATCAAGTTCATGAAAATTATTTCTAGCAGTTCATTAATACCCATCATGTTCATGAAAATTATTTCTAGCTGTTCGTTAATACCCATCAAGTTCATGAAAAATCTAGCAGAATTATTTCTACCAATATATCAATTCACATATATTAATAGTGTATGTGCTCTGTGTAAAGATTCTTTTTTTTTAAGGTTGATGCAAGAAGATAGTAAAATGCAGAGATGCCCAAGGAAGCATAACAAACAAATAATAATAAATGATAATTATAATATAAAGTTAATGGAAATTATTCCTATCAATATATTAATGAACATGAAATCATTTATACAAAAATGGCACTGCAGAATACACTGACTGCATCTATGCAGAAGGGTAATAATCCCCCAACGAGTATCTTTGATATAACACGAAACAATCTGATGGTAAGGCTTCAGTAATACTGGAGCTATGGAGAATGCAGAATACTCCATTATAGCAATCACTCCCAGGTCCACTCTAGCTCGGAGTGGTAGCACCTGATAGGGTCCAATGTATAGGTTAGATAGAACTATACCGTGTACTTATGCTAAACTGAACTGTTTGAAATAGAACAGCTTTTATATTTAAACTGTGTACTTATATTAAACTGAATTGTTTGAAAATAGGTCAAATAGAATTAAACTGCGTACTCATGTTAAACTGAATTGTTTGAAATAGAATTATTTTATTTTATAAAAATGGATTTGGCATTAAACAATCTACAATGCTTGATATGCCATAAAACCAAACCAAACCAAAACATAAAAAACAAGATTTAGCATTAGATAGCCCACAAGGGTTGATATGCCATTAACCAAAATAATCAATCAAGCAACAAACACCTAATGGCAATTATTACAAACTATGACTATGCTCAAACATTCACATTATATAAGAAGATAAAACAGCACTAGGAGAATGAGGTGAGCTTGGCATCTAACAGTCAAGTGTGATTGTCATTTTGACAACCTCGGCAAAAGCATTCGAAGTTGCAGAATGGTGCATCTCGTAAGCAAAAACTTGCAAAATCTATTACTTACTCTCGTATGAGAAAACACAGGTCTTCAGAGGGTGATTTTATTGGCAGAAATATTTGCCAACGTTAAACGTTTCAGTTTTTAGGCCTTCATCAAGGTGAATAAGTTACTAAATGAAACGAAAAAGATGAGAAAATTTTAAAAACATTCCACTTCTACTGTTAGCGCTCAGTTTCAAATTTGCATGATACAACAAGCGTTCCAAAATTTATCAAAAAATAAAAAAATCCATATCTATCTATCTATCTATCTATGTTAATGTTTATATTATTTTGCTCATATATATCCACCATTAACATTCCATGATATATCTATCCATCTTTATTAGTGTTGTTCTTTCTATCTATGCCTATTTAATTCGACTTAATCCATCTATCTTTCTAAATGTATACAAATGGTGAAGCTGAAATATTTTAGATTATAGATTTTGTAACTTTTCAGCTCTAATCTGACCAAATAAGAAAAAAAAACTTGGTTTTTGATAGTATTCTAATTTGAAATGGTACGAGATTCAACAATTTTCCGGCGTTTTTTATGTGTATAAACAAACAACTTGGAATCTTTAAAATTAAAGTTGTGATTAGTTTCTTAATTATGCTTGATCAAACCGTTACATATGTCTCGGTATGAAACCAATGGTCGCAGATAAGCATCTATGCTATTAAATATATATATAAACTAATATTTATTTATTCATTATTATATAATAGCCCTATCACAGATATTGAGCACACTCTAAATTATACCGTATTTGGTCTGCCACAAACCCACCAAGTGAGACAGTGACAACCATACACTGTTATAATATATATATATATATATATATATATATATATATACATCCACAGACAGATCTGTTTCGTAGTATCAGAACTCATCAGTGTGGCTAGACATGCTAGCTTCCCGTAGTTATATATATATATATATATATATATATATTATATATATATATATGTGCGTGCGCGCGTGCGCGCGTGTGTGTATTTACCAACTTCTTCACAAGCACAGGACGTGATACAAGGCTTTTTTTTAAGCGGAGATAAATAGGTTTAAATTCAGAGTGTTCCTTCGCTCTGATCGGTTGCCATACCAAGATTAAACACAGTCTGTCCTATTATTTGTCCGTAACTGGAGGGAGAATTGCTGGATCCCTACCTTTCCCAAGACTATAAGCCCTATGTGAAATGCAAACTGCCTCATCCCAAGTATATATATATATATATATATATATATATATATAGAGAGAGAGAGAGAGAAAGAGAGAGAAATGGTTGATTTCGGCAAATCTGACAAGATGAGAAAGATAAATGGAAAAGTGTATTAACCAAAGCACAGACAACAGATTTAACCATGATATTTCGCCTTAATTTTAGAAAGGCTTCATTAGAATAAAAACGAAATATCATTATTAAATCTTTTGTCAGTGTTTTGGTTTATTCACTTTTCCACTTATATATTTATATATATTTATATACTTAAAATAAAACAATATTCGGTCACTTGAAATAATATTATTTGCTCTGTTAATTTATTTACATTGAGGTCTTTACCAGGAATATCTAAATATTCGAAATTTGAATAATTTATTTGTCCTGGCGGAATTGTTCCCAACTCCGGATTTACTGGATTGAAGAATACCAATGTATATATATATATATATATATATCATAATGATCAAGTCGAGCCGCCAGCACGGATATCCCTGACCCTCTCTCGCCAGTCCTCCCTATCGTTCATCGCTTCTAGCTGGTCTTCAGGGCTACATCCCGTATCTTCACAGAGCTGCTGAATGTATGTTCGAACTGGCTGTCCTGCTTTTGTTTGGCCATATGTGGGGTCCATAGGAGTACATAACTTATGAGATCGTTCCTGCTTCTCCAGCAGTGTCCTGCATGTCTGGTCCGTTTAACTTGGAGAGTTTTCGTGATGGGAGGCTAGGCTTTGTGGGTGTTGCCTCCATGACTTGTTCAATATTGCTCGCAGCATTTTTGCGTAATTGCCGTCTATCTTTTTCTCCAGCCGTTTAGTTAGCGTCCAAGTAGTGCATCCATATAGCAGTATCGATACGACCACTGGTTGGAAGAAACTGCGTTTCATTTTATCGGTCAGGTCTGACTTCCATATGATCGATAGCCTATCGATAGCTGTCCATGCCTTCATAAGCCGCATGTCGATGTCTTTTTCGGTTGATGAGACACTGCTTCCTAGGTAGGTGAACTTGTCTACCGGTTTCAGAGAGGTTCCGTCTAGTGTGGAAATGTCGCCTGTTTGATTAAAGCACATGTATTCCGTTTTGTGTGCATTGACATGGAGGTCTATGCTAGTGGCGGCTCGTTCCAAGCTATGCAGTAGTGTTTCGGCTTGGTCGCGTGTATTTGCCAGAATCGCTATGTCCTCGGCGTAGTCGGCGTCGGTAATAGTTTTTGCGGGGTACCTTCTGCTTCTTTTCTTTGTCAGCTCGAA
Source organism: Sepioteuthis lessoniana (assembly GCA_963585895.1). NCBI lineage: Eukaryota > Metazoa > Mollusca > Cephalopoda > Myopsida > Loliginidae > Sepioteuthis > Sepioteuthis lessoniana. Next base: position 40,038,924 of record OY757922.1, on the reverse strand, counting down.
GCCGTTTTCTTTGATTTTATCAATCGATGGTCTAAGCACGTAGTCTAGACAGATGATAAATAGGTATGGGGCTAGCGTGTCCCCTTGTAGTACTCCTGCTACAATGTCGAAGTATTCTGTGTCTCCATCTGGTGAACGTACTTTCACTTTGGTGTATCTATAGAGAATCATTATTGCTGCGACGATCTCTTTTGGTAGGCCGTATGCTAGTAGGATTTGTTCCATCTTCCCTCTGTGACTGGAATCAAAGGCCTTGGCAAAGTCGACAAATAGTATCGTCGCCTGTAGGTTTTTTGCCCGCACGCCTTCAAGGATTCTACAGATAGTTAATATTTGTGAGGTCGTGGATCAATTTCTTCGGAAGCCATTTTGGTTTTTCCTAAGGATGTTGTCAATTTGGGGTTCTATGCGGTTTCGCAGTAGGGCATTGTAAATTTTGGCTGCTATGGATGTCAGTGTTATACCTCGGTAGTTCTTGGCTAATCCGAGGTCGCCCTTTTTAGAGAAGGGGAGGATGCATCCCTTCATCCATCTGTCTATCGGATTTTGATTATATATATTATATATATATATATATACTTGGGATGAAGCTGTTTGTGCATATATATATATATATATATATATATAATGTGTGTGTGTGTGTGTGTGTGTGTGTGTGTGTGTGGAACTCACCGAAAATGGTACTCGATAGAGATAAGTTTATTGGAGCAATACACTAGGAGAATAAAGACTATTTTGCTGAAAGCACCTGTTCCTGCTAGATCACCGAAATTAAGCAATGACAAACCCGTTCAGTATTTTGATGGGTGACTGCTTAATCAACGACAGGTACTGTAAGTTAACCGAAGTCCTCTGGGCGCCACATCTTAGCAAAAAAAAAAAAAATGATTTAAAAAAAATCAACTTAAAGAATAAAGCCCTATTTCAAGCAGAAAGCCTTTGTGATAAGCCAAGTAAAGTTGCTTTGAGCTAATTTAGTGAAGTGGGCCTATGCGTTCATGTAGCGTCCGATCAACTCATCCCCGCTAAATCGGAACAGTGAAAGGGGAACTACGCAGAAAGCATTTTTCATACAATAAACCCGTAACGGTTGTTTTAAATGAATAAACAAATAAAACAAAAGTGATAGTTTGTCGCCACCGCAGGTGCAGATTTTGTAGAACGTGGCATATAAGCATTGCTCATAGGAGGCGCTTTTAGTGTAACGGCTATTGTTGTTGGAAACGGATACGTCGATCTGAGTTCAACTCCCGGATGAAGCTGTTTGCATTTTACATAGGGCTATTACCTAAGGGAAAAGTATTAATCCAGCTGTGGTAAGTCTAGGGAAAAAATAGTATTTCGTAGCTGAAAACTTGCTCTATCTAAAAGCGGTTATTTGGCTCAAGTATATGTTTATTTTCCATGGAAATAAACTGGATGTATTAGTTTCGGGGTGCCTCTAGTACTATATATCTATTTGAGATTGGAAATATCTATCTATCTATCTATCTATCTATTTATCTATCTATTATCTATCTATCTCTTTATGATTTTCATATCTGTCACTTGAGTTATCTTTCTTTCTTTCTTGGTACATTCCAATCTATTTATCTTGATGGATCTGTCTCGCGAGATATATATCTTCCTTTCCGTCTATCAGTCTCTCTATGTCTGTCACCCTCTCCCTATATATATATATATATATACTCATAATGCTCATACGTCAACATCTATCTAT
>OY757922.1:39823355-40037004 GCA_963585895.1 Sepioteuthis lessoniana | reverse complement strand
CCCCAAGCAGGTGTAAATGAAATTATTGAAACCACTTGGGCATCACGTTCCAAAGAAAATTCTGCGAAATGACTGGGAAGAAAATATGTCCAACTGAAGCGAGTTACCATTTAATGTACTCTTAAAATGATCTGTCGGGAATATTTGAGTTCTCTTCATTCTAAGATAGCAGTTATATTTCATAATAAAAATACCAGACGCTTATCCATTTCGTTGATCTCTCCCCCCTCACTTTCTCTCTCACACTATGTCTATCAACGTCTCTCTCTTTACACACACACACACAAACATACATACATACGCACACACACACACACACACACACACGCACAAAGATATATGTGTGTGTGTATGTGTGTGTGTATATATATATATATATATGTGTGTGTGTGTGTGTGTGTGTGTGTGTGTGTGTTAATGAAAAAAAGAATCATAGATAGAAATGAACTTCTATGAGCCGATTCTTTTTGGTAAGTAAACTAATCAAATTAGAATATTGGACAAAAAAATTATACCCCCCCTAAAAACAACATAAATTTTTAAAAATAATTTCAACTCATCTTTATAGTTTGGTGAAACAGTGAGTTTCAACTTATCTTTGGGTTGTTGTAATGTTTCAATATGCTGCCACTTTGCAGCTCAAACAGTTCTTTTTTCTTGCGCTCACAATTATAGACAAATTTTCGATATTCTAATGATTTTTATATGAAAATATCGATTGATGTATGATGATCATTCAATTTCTTTGCAATATAATCAAGCAACAGTCCACAATCACTGTATACCACAATTTGACCTTTTCCAAACTCAGACAATTACTTATGAGCCATTAGTAAAGGACTAATCACAAAGAAAGATATCAAATAAAGGAAAAAGATTCTCCGAAATTTCCTTCTAGTTTTTTTTTTTTTTTTCAATTTCTGAAAATTTTCTTTTTAAGAAATTATAACATTTTGCTATAACTAAGGGAATTTTGACAACAATAATCAAGGAAAATAATCACTTCCTATATGTGACTTAGCCATTGAAATTTTACTAAATTTGCTGCAATGAAAAAAAAGGGTCAAGAACTTTTACTTTCTGTTGTTATTTAGTTATTTATCTATTTTTATACAAAATAGATTGATTTTTTTTTATTCAATATAGGCTGATATTTTGCTTAATAAAGACATATTTTAATGCATTGTGGCCAGATTTTTTGTCCAATAGAGACAGATTTTTTGTTCAATAGAGATAATTTTTTTGTCTAATATAAAGAGATTTTCTGTTCAATACAAACAGATTTTTTGTCCAATAGAAACAGTTTTTTATCCAATATAGACAGATTTTTTTGTCCAATGTAGACAGATTTTTTATCCAATATAGACAATTTTTTTGTTCGCTAGAGACATATTGCCTGTTCAATAGAGGCAGATTTTTAAATGCAATATAGGCAGAGTTTTTGTCCGATATAGACGTTTTCTTAATGCAATGAAGACAGATATTTTGTCTAATGTAAATAGATTTTTTATCGCGATTTAGACAGTTTTTTTTATCGATAGATTTTTTAAATGCAATATAGACAGATTTTTATCGAATATAGACAGACTTTTGTCCAATATCGGCAGATGTTTAATGGAATATAGACATATTTTTCTCCAAAATAGTTTTTTGTCCAATATACACAGATTTTTTGTTCAATATAGACAGCTTTTTTTCTCCAATATATATAGATTTTTAATGTAGTACAGATAGATTTTTTGTCCAATATAAACAGATGGTTTTGCTCTCTATAGGCAGATCTTTTCTTTTGCTTAATATGGATATGTTTTTTGTCAAATGTAGACACATTTTTATCCAATGTAGACAATTTTTGTCCAATATAGACAGGTTTTTGTCCAATATAGACATTTTTTTTGCTCTATATAGACAATATATGGATATGTTTTTTGGATATGTTTTTTTTTAATATGGATATATTTTTTGTCAAATGTAGACACATTTTTATCCAATGTAGACAATTTTTGTCCAATATAGACAGGTTTTTGTCCAATATAGACATTTTTTTGGATATGTTTTTTTTTTTTAATATGGATATGTTTTTTGTCAAATGTAGACACATTTTTATCCAATGTAGACAATTTTTGTCCAATATAGACAGGTTTTTGTCCAATATAGACATTTTTTTTGCTCTATGTAGACAATATATGGATATGTTTTTTGGATATGTTTTTTTTAATATGGATATATTTTTTGTCAAATGTAGACACATTTTTATCCAATGTAGACAATTTTTGTCCAATATAGACAGGTTTTTGTCCAATATAGACATTTTTTTGGATATGTTTTTTTTTTTTAATATGGATATGTTTTTTGTCAAATGTAGACACATTTTTATCCAATGTAGACAATTTTTGTCCAATATAGACAGGTTTTTGTCCAATATAGACATTTTTTTTGCTCTATATAGACAACAGCTCAATGTGACATGGGGTAATTTTAAATGATGCTTAACAGGTTGGAATTCAGATTTTTTCTTCTATGCCGATTAGAGATGAAAGAGTCAGTTTGTCTTACTATTTACTCATAGCTGAAGAGAGAATATCTGGATGAATACATTTCCCAAGTGTATTAGCACGTTGTGAAATACAAACATTCTCATCAAGGATTTGATCTCGTTTGTGTGATAATATATACTCAAAGTTGGGTAAAAAATTTTTGCAATATTTTCGTACGTGCTAGTTTACGATGTGTATATCACGTTACCAAAATAGTTCAAGCCGCCAGAAGGGCTCAGTCTGGTCGGTAGTATCGTGGTAGCTAATGCGCTGACACGTGGGGTATTGTTCCACTTCGAGTGTGATTTGAAAGACACAGGGATGAACGTGCCACGAAATCTACTTAGGCAACGTATGCTTTACGAGTATTGCTATGTGTCACTTAAAATTCAATTAGACAGTCATTTGTTTGCACTGTTAAATGGTCAAAGAATTCTATCCCTAACAATCCAATTAAATATCAACACTCCACATTCCTCAGAGCTCCAGAACTGGAATCTTGCCATCAGATAGTTCAGTGCGATATCAAGGTGACTCGTTAGGGTGGAGCCTTACCCTTCTGTAGGGATGCAGTCGGTGTATTTAATAGCCCCATCCGACTGGGCTTGAACCCTACTGGTAGTTCCTGTTAGGGTCCTATTTATGGATAAAATAATCTGTGTAAAAGTTATTATTATTAGATAAAAATACTTGATATCATATAACTGTGAATTATTTGTGTTAAGAATAGTTACTTGCAGTCATAATTATCTACAGAAAATTATTATCATTCGATTCTTGAAAACAAATAATTACTTGAAATATTTGAAATAGTTGTTTGGTCGTTTGGGTTTTATGGTATATCAACCTTTGTAGGTTATTTAATGCCAAATCCATTTTTATACAAATAATCAATTCTATTTTAAACAATTCAGTTCAGCATGAGTACACGGTTTAATTGTCAAAGACATTTCTATTTCAAGCTATTCGGTTTATTCAAACAGTTCAGTTTAGTGTACAGATTTTGTTTTCACTCAGTTAAATGTCAAAACAGTTCGATTTTTAACAATTCAGTTTAGCATGTCAAAAACAGTTCTTGTTCAAACATTTCAGTTTAGCGTAAGTACGCAGTTTAAATGTAAGTACACAGTTTAATTGTAAAAAACCATCTCTATTTCAAGCAATTCATTTTTTTCCATCAGTTCTATTTCAAACAATTCAGTTTTGTACAAGTACAGTATTTGTCCACACACAGTTAAAAGTCAAAGTAGTTCTATTTCAGATAATTCATTTTAGCATAAGTACGCAGTTTAGTTCTATTTGGTCCATAGATAGGGCCCTATCATGTGCTCCCATTCCCGGCCAGAGTGAACCTGGGAGCGATGGCAGTGAAGGGGTACTCCGCATTCCCCAAAGCTCCAGCATCGTTGGAATCTCATTATCAGATTGTTTATAGTCATATCAGGACACTCGTTGGGGGGTCTTACCCCTCTGCAGAGGTGCAGTCGGTGTAGTTTATAACACCAGCCGACTGGACAACTAAATATTTTTATTATTATTCATAACTTGGAAACAAATAATTATTTGAAATACTTAAAGCCATATAACTGTGTGCAAATTATTTTTATTAAGAATATTTACTTGGAGCTATCATTGTTTACTAAATATTTTATTATTATTTATAACTTTAAAGTAAACAACAGTGCTAACAAACGTTTACAGACAAATAAAGAAAGTACAATTTAAAACAAAGCAAGGAACATTGAAAATATAGTTATGATCGTAATCAAATATTTAGAAATTAATCAAATTTTTACATCTAATAATCCATAAAAAGTTGATATGCCATTTAACAAATAAACTAAATTAAACCCCTTATTAAATAACAATCAAAGACGATGTTGAAATATCGTCAAAGGAAAAAAAAAAGAACTTTTGATTAATAGCTCTACAAATGTACGCGACTATGAAACCCCTAGGCATAAAATAACCCCAGACAGGTTAAAATACCGTTAAAATCAATCAATCAATCATTTTTCATGAGCATTGGAATGAGAGAGGGAAAATGTATATGTTAGCATAGAAATATATTCAATAGTATTCATGAAATAGGTTTTTTCTTTTTGTTTTAATGGTATATCAACCTTTGTGGGTTGTTTAATGCAAAAGCTATTCTTGTGGAGTAACAGTAGTGACACTATTTAAGTCATGGCTGGAGGCATAAGGGGGTTCATACATTTCCTGAAAAGTATAAGTCCAAACGTGACCGTAATAGCGAGAGTAAAGTTCGAACTCGCTGACTGTAGTGTCGCAGTTAGCACTTATCCACCATGCATCCCCTTATGAAACACGAAAGAAAGCCTGATGTTCGGTTCGTTGAATGACTTCATTTAAAATGAATCTATGATTGTTCTACTGATTGATTCATTTTAATGGCATGTCAATCCGCCAAGGATTATTTTATGCATAGAGGTCAGGGAATAGCATTCATTGTATGTTCATATTTACATTTTTTGCGTAGTTGTTTGTGAAGATTTTTTCCTGGTTCTTTCAAATACAAATGATTTTTAAACAGGTCTACTTAATCCCTAAATGGGACCCAAACAGGTTTTATCACTTCGAGCCAGAGTGAAACTGGACGTAATGGTACCCTGCATGCCCTACTATTTACCTATAGCTAGAGGCAGAATATGTGAAAGCATGCCTTTCTGTGGGAGTTAGGTTGAATTGATTGATTGATTAATTGATTTTAAAAGCATGTTAACCCATCTCGGATTATGCTATACTGAGAAGTTAGGAAGTTTTGTTTATTGTACGTTCATATTTACATTTTTTTCTGCATTTGTTTTAGAATATTTTTGCACACTGTCCAATTGAATATGAATAATTTTTAAACAGATTTATTTGACCTCTAGATGGGACCCTCACAGGAAATACCACTCCATATTAGGGTGGTACAGGAAGTAGTGGCAATGAAAGGGTTGATTCTATACTCCCCAGTGCACCAGAACTAAAGCTACATTTCTAGATGCAGTTAAATGTCATACCAAGAACACCCTGTCTTTTTCTTAAATAATAATCATTTGTTTGCTCACAGTTATATGATTTTAAGTAAATAATAATAATCCTTAGAAAACAGTTATAGCTTCAAGTACCTATTGCCCAGTCGACTGGGGCTGTAGAATACACCGACTGCACCTCTGCAGAGAGGTATGACCCCCCTCCAATGAGAGTCCTGGATAGGACACTAAACAATTTGATGGTGAGGTTCCAGTGATGCTGGAGCTTTGGGGAATGCGGAGTACCCCTTCATTGCCATTGCTCCCAGGTCCACTCTGGCCCGGAATGATAGCACCTGATAAGGCTCTATCAATGGGTTAAATAGAATTAAACTGCATACTTATGCTAAACTGAATTGTTTGAATTAGAACTTTAACTAAACTGAATAGCTTGAAATAGAAATTTAAACTGCATGTTTATGCTAAACTGAATTGTTTGAAATGGAATTATTTTTAACATTGAAACTGTACTTACACTAAATTGAATTGTTTGATATAGAACTGTTTTGACATTTAACTGTGTAAACAAAATCTATACCTATACTAAACTGAATTAGCTGAATTAGAACTGTTTGAATAAAGTGAATAACTTGAAATAGAAATGTTTTGACGATTAAACTGTGTACACATGCTAAATTGAATTGCTTGAAAAAGAACTATTTGCATAATTTGGATTTGGCGTTAAATAACCTACAAAGGTTGATATGCCATAAAGCATAAACAACCATGAAAAAAATCAAGTAACTAATCTTAACCTAACTGGTACTACCACTCTGAGTTAGAGTGGAAATGGGAGTTATTGCAATGAAGGTTTTTACTCCATGCTCTCCAGATCTCCTGAACTCAAGCCCCACAATCAGATGCGATTTAGTGTCAATACTGCTGTTTTGTGGGGGGGGGTCTTACCCCTTTGCAGTGAATACAGTCAGCGAATTCTTAGCCTCGTCGTCTGAACACAAGACCCTATGAATACTGTCTGTTAAGCGATACACATTTAAGAAGAGAAATTTCAAATGTACATGAAATGTTCATTACGAGTCCACCTTCAGGGTGGGTTATTTGAGGATGCTATCAATCTTGAGCCTCCCAAGGTCTCCCTAGCCCAGGGCTTCCAGTTGTTTTAATCCAGCTCTGCCAACCGAAAAGCTCCTAAAGGATCCCAGTCCCCGATAACTAAGTTCAGAAACAAGAATTTTTTTTTCTCTCAAAGGGTTTTACCAGATGGGTTACGACACTAAGCGCTTAGACACGTGCATGTGTTCCTCTGCCAGTCTCCCTGTTACGCTGCGCGTGCGCAGTTGTCTACTTAATACGTCATAATTTATGCGGTCTCTTCATCGTTCTTATGATTAACGCCTCCATGAATGGTATAGTCATTAATTTCCCCTCTGCAGGTGGAAATGATTGCATAGCCATATGTTAAGGAATATCTAACCTATCTCCAAACGAAAATATACATATCTGCCTCATTACAAACAGATGCGCCTTTTTTTCTTGTATTTTCTCATATATATATATATATATATATATATATATATATATATATATATATATATATATATATATATTAGTAAAATAGGTATGCTTGAGAACTAACGAACAGTCTTTACGACTACTAGTTACGAGAATTTACTAAATTTCAAACTACTTGTAATCTAGTCTTTTACCATCTTCCGGGGATCTTGAATTAAAGGGTGCAACTTATAGTTACTATAAGCTACACATGTTTACAGGAATAGTTTCATTTGGTTGGATTTTATGGCATATCAACTATTGTAGGTTATTTAATGCCAAATTCTCTTTATACATATATATTAAATATATAAGATTTGATTTGGTTGAGTTTTATGGCATATCAACCATTGTAGGTTATCTAATGCTAAATTCTCTTTATACATATATATTAAATATATAAGATTTGATTTGGTTGGGTTTTATGGCATATCAACCATTGTAGGTTATTTAATGCTAAATTCTCTTTATACATATATATTAAATATATAAGATTTGATTTGGTTGGGTTTTATGGCATATCAACCATTGTAGGTTATTTAATGCTAAATTCTCTTTATACATATATATTAAATATATAAGATTTGATTTGGTTGGGTTTTATGGCATATCAACCATTGTAGGTTATCTAATGCTAAATTCTCTTTATACATATATATTAAATATATAAGATTTGATTTGGTTGGGTTTTATGGCATATCAACCATTGTAGGTTATCTAATGCTAAATTCTCTTTATACATATATATTAAATATATAAGATTTGATTTGGTTGGGTTTTATGGCATATCAACCATTGTAGGTTATCTAATGCTAAATTCTCTTTATACATATATATTAAATATATAAGATTTGATTTGGTTGGGTTTTATGGCATATCAACCATTGTAGGTTATCTAATGCTAAATTCTCTTTATACATATATATTAAATATATAAGATTTGATTTGGTTGGGTTTTATGGCATATCAACCATTGTAGGTTATCTAATGCTAAATTCTCTTTATACATATATATTAAATATATAAGATTTGATTTGGTTGGGTTTTATGGTATATCAACCATTGTAGGTTATTTAATGCTAAATTCTCTTTATACATATATATTAAATATATAAGATTTGATTTGGTTGGGTTTTATGGCATATCAACCATTGTAGGTTATCTAATGCTAAATTCTCTTTATACATATATATTAAATATATAAGATTTGATTTGGTTGGGTTTTATGGCATATCAACCATTGTAGGTTATCTAATGCTAAATTCTCTTTATACATATATATTAAATATATAAGATTTGATTTGGTTGGGTTTTATGGCATATCAACCATTGTAGATTTAATGCAAAATTCTGAGTATACAAATATATCAAATATGTGATTTGTAAAATACATTTTGCTGATAACATTTTAAACGAGCTTGAGCTCATTATTTTGTACACAGTTAAGTAGTTCCAAATATTGCTATGTATCACTAACAGTTCATCAGACATTTGTTTACACACAGTTAAATTATCAAACAGTTCTATTTCTAACAATTCAATCTAGCAGAAGTCATTTGTTTGCGCGCAGTTAACTGATCAAATAGCTATATTTAACCCATAGATAGGACCTAATCAGGTTCTATTACTCCGGGCCAGGGTTGACCTGGGACCAAAGGCAATGAAGGGGTACTCCATATTCCTCAAATTTCCAAGGCTGGAGCCTCACAATCAATTGGTTTTGAGTTATATCCAGGACACTCGTTGGAAGATGGTCATACCCCTCTGCAGAGATGCAGTCGGTGTATTCTGTAGCCCCAGCTGACTTTGTTGGGATAAGTCTTGATGTAAAATTACCGATTTTGTCTGTATAGGGGCTCAATAATTTCGATAATGAAATCTTATCGGTATTTTTTCTTTACGTCAACACCTTCTTTCTTAATGACAATAAGATTTGCCTTAAATATATGATTATGAGGAGGCGCTCATTGTAATATCCAGCAGGTGTCCAGAGACTATTGGCGTGGAATATTTGTATATAGAATATATGAGGGATTTCATATAAATTTATGGGAGAACTCAATGTTTCGCTATTATCATACATGCCTTTCAGGATGTATATAAGAAAACTCACGCGTCTATAATGTAACTGGAAGAAAATTCAACCACAGTTAAAGTTATATTATAAATTTATTTCGACAAAGAAACACAATCTTCGTCTCATCAGGTGACAATACACGATAATTCTGAGTATAAGATCAGCAAATATGGTTTACAATATATATATATATATATATAGTCATCCATAGACAGATCTGTTTCGTTCTATCAGAACTCATCGGTGTGGTTAGACATTAGCTCCCTGCAGCTGGTATCGAAACCCGGTTGACTCAAACGTCAAGCCAAACTTCTAACCATTCAGCCACGAGAAGCCATTAGCTGCGAAGTAAATTTTAAACGGTTATGAATTACAATTACTATTGTTTACATACATCCGTTCAATGGCTACCGAACCTCAATTCATATATGAAGAGGCTTGCAATATACGCTAATGGCAACACGATTACTTCTTCGCCAGAGAACTCAACCCTACGGGGGTAGGGGAGTATATATCTCTATAGTCATCCACATATATATATATATATATATATATAGAGAGAGAGAGAGAACCATTCTTCGCCTCACTCCAAGGCCAACATGGTGTGGTTTCGTCGAAGCCATTGGAATTTTAGCATTATTTGAGCCTCTAAACCAGATTGTATCTATTTTAATTTCTTATTCTTAGATCCCGAGGTTATTTGGCCTACTAGCCCCACTGAACTTTTTTAGTATTTTTGGGGTGTTTTGGTTTTTTTTTGTTTTTTTTTTACTAATGTATTGCTTCTACGTTTGTTTTATTTATATCTCATTGTGTGGTGATGTGAGTTCCAGCCACCCTCACTAGTTGTGGCCAAAAACGGCCGAAAGATATATAAGTTCGCTAATGGATTTAAATTTGGTCTTTGTGGGTCCTTGTAAAGCATTATTGTAACTGTAACAGTTTCTTAAGGAAACCCATACGCAAGAAGAATTTGCTCAATCTTTCTTCTATGTACGGAATTGTCCTGGAGAAAGCTTTAAATAAGTGTCTTGCCACGATATTTTTTGCTCGTATTTTCCGAATGAATCGACGAATAGACGGAAGTTGTGGATCGATTTTTTTTTAAAAACTGTTCTAATTTTTCCCAAGAACTTTGTCAGCGAAAGGTTGGATCAGATAGACAAGCAGGATGTTTTCAATTTTGGTAGCTAAAGCAGAGAGAGTTTTACCGTTATCCTTCAAAATGTTTCCAAGTTGCGTTTCTTCGGAAAAGAGACGATGCAGACTTTCATTAATTTCTCCATCGTGTTTTGATTCTATACAGCACTGCATAATCGAAGTATATCATATTATATTTAAAAATAAGAATATCATAAATAAAACTAAAAGAGAAATAATATATATATATATATATATATATATATATATATATATATATATATATAAATTCTAGCCAAATGGCCTCCGGCTCCGGCAGGGCTGCCCTCGGGTAGACGAGAGATCAACGGGCCTAGTTGAATCTATAACCAGCAAGGTCACCTGGCTTTGTCCCGGGAGACTTAACAAAGGCAAGCATAGTATACTTTGTACCTCGTGATCTTGCCATAGAAGCAATGAAAGACATTAGTCGTGCAAAATGTGAAGGTACGTTTGATCACAGTACAGTAAGCTGAAGGATGAAGAAATTTCGCTCGGCTTGCAAAAATGTCGACGATCTGGCCAGGTCGGATAAGTCTAAAACCGTCCATTCCGAAATAAGTGAAAGCATTGATATGTGTGAAAAAAAAGCCCAGATTCGTTTAAAAATATCTACAAAATGTGTTTAGAAATATATGTGTATAAAAAGGATTTAGCATTAAATAACCCACAATGTTTGATATGTCATAAAACCAAACCAAACCAGATCTTATATATTTAATATATATGTATAAAGAGGATTTGGCATTAAATAAGCAACAATGGTTAATATGTCATAAAACCCAACCAAACCAAATCATGTATTTTTAATATATATGTATAAAGAAGATTTGCCATTAAATAGCCTACAATTGCTGATTAGCCGTAAAACGCAACCAAACCAGATATATATATATGTATTAAGAGGATTTGGCATTAAATAACCTTCAATGGTTGATATGTAATGAAATACAACCAAACCAAAGTCAAAGATGCTAGAAAATTGGTGACTGATGGTTTTTTGCATAAAGAGAAATAAAAGTAAAGTTGGCGACCATAGTCGAGGGTAACCCGAAGGCTCCCTTTTCGATAGCTACTACACCAATGTGTAGGGGAGGGCGCTACTCCTTCCCTGGATTGCTCTACTTTACCCTTGATCCGTACCTTATAATGCTGAATGTTAAGCAAGGAGGCATCAAGTACCATTTTTTGAGTCTTTGGTATGACTCGACTTGGGATTGAACCCAGGTCTCCCGGGCCATTGGCGAACACTCTAACCCCTAGGCCAATGTCCGGTAATAAAGAGAAATAATAAATGAAAATTATTTCTAGAAGTTTATTAGTACCCATCAAGTTCATGAAAATTATTTCTAGCAGTTCATTAATACCCATCATGTTCATGAAAATTATTTCTAGCTGTTCGTTAATACCCATCAAGTTCATGAAAAATCTAGCAGAATTATTTCTACCAATATATCAATTCACATATATTAATAGTGTATGTGCTCTGTGTAAAGATTCTTTTTTTTTAAGGTTGATGCAAGAAGATAGTAAAATGCAGAGATGCCCAAGGAAGCATAACAAACAAATAATAATAAATGATAATTATAATATAAAGTTAATGGAAATTATTCCTATCAATATATTAATGAACATGAAATCATTTATACAAAAATGGCACTGCAGAATACACTGACTGCATCTATGCAGAAGGGTAATAATCCCCCAACGAGTATCTTTGATATAACACGAAACAATCTGATGGTAAGGCTTCAGTAATACTGGAGCTATGGAGAATGCAGAATACTCCATTATAGCAATCACTCCCAGGTCCACTCTAGCTCGGAGTGGTAGCACCTGATAGGGTCCAATGTATAGGTTAGATAGAACTATACCGTGTACTTATGCTAAACTGAACTGTTTGAAATAGAACAGCTTTTATATTTAAACTGTGTACTTATATTAAACTGAATTGTTTGAAAATAGGTCAAATAGAATTAAACTGCGTACTCATGTTAAACTGAATTGTTTGAAATAGAATTATTTTATTTTATAAAAATGGATTTGGCATTAAACAATCTACAATGCTTGATATGCCATAAAACCAAACCAAACCAAAACATAAAAAACAAGATTTAGCATTAGATAGCCCACAAGGGTTGATATGCCATTAACCAAAATAATCAATCAAGCAACAAACACCTAATGGCAATTATTACAAACTATGACTATGCTCAAACATTCACATTATATAAGAAGATAAAACAGCACTAGGAGAATGAGGTGAGCTTGGCATCTAACAGTCAAGTGTGATTGTCATTTTGACAACCTCGGCAAAAGCATTCGAAGTTGCAGAATGGTGCATCTCGTAAGCAAAAACTTGCAAAATCTATTACTTACTCTCGTATGAGAAAACACAGGTCTTCAGAGGGTGATTTTATTGGCAGAAATATTTGCCAACGTTAAACGTTTCAGTTTTTAGGCCTTCATCAAGGTGAATAAGTTACTAAATGAAACGAAAAAGATGAGAAAATTTTAAAAACATTCCACTTCTACTGTTAGCGCTCAGTTTCAAATTTGCATGATACAACAAGCGTTCCAAAATTTATCAAAAAATAAAAAAATCCATATCTATCTATCTATCTATCTATGTTAATGTTTATATTATTTTGCTCATATATATCCACCATTAACATTCCATGATATATCTATCCATCTTTATTAGTGTTGTTCTTTCTATCTATGCCTATTTAATTCGACTTAATCCATCTATCTTTCTAAATGTATACAAATGGTGAAGCTGAAATATTTTAGATTATAGATTTTGTAACTTTTCAGCTCTAATCTGACCAAATAAGAAAAAAAAACTTGGTTTTTGATAGTATTCTAATTTGAAATGGTACGAGATTCAACAATTTTCCGGCGTTTTTTATGTGTATAAACAAACAACTTGGAATCTTTAAAATTAAAGTTGTGATTAGTTTCTTAATTATGCTTGATCAAACCGTTACATATGTCTCGGTATGAAACCAATGGTCGCAGATAAGCATCCATGCTATTAAATATATATATAAACTAATATTTATTTATTCATTATTATATAATAGCCCTATCACAGATATTGAGCACACTCTAAATTATACCGTATTTGGTCTGCCACAAACCCACCAAGTGAGACAGTGACAACCATACACTGTTATAATATATATATATATATATATATATATATACATCCACAGACAGATCTGTTTCGTAGTATCAGAACTCATCAGTGTGGCTAGACATGCTAGCTTCCCGTAGCTATATATATATATATATATATATATATTATATATATATATATGTGCGTGCGCGCGTGCGCGCGTGTGTGTATTTACCAACTTCTTCACAAGCACAGGACGTGATACAAGGCTTTTTTTTAAGCGGAGATAAATAGGTTTAAATTCAGAGTGTTCCTTCGCTCTGATCGGTTGCCATACCAAGATTAAACACAGTCTGTCCTATTATTTGTCCGTAACTGGAGGGAGAATTGCTGGATCCCTACCTTTCCCAAGACTATAAGCCCTATGTGAAATGCAAACTGCCTCATCCCAAGTATATATATATATATATATATAGAGAGAGAGAGAGAGAGAGAGAAAGAGAGAGAAATGGTTGATTTCGGCAAATCTGACAAGATGAGAAAGATAAATGGAAAAGTGTATTAACCAAAGCACAGACAACAGATTTAACCATGATATTTCGCCTTAATTTTAGAAAGGCTTCATTAGAATAAAAACGAAATATCATTATTAAATCTTTTGTCAGTGTTTTGGTTTATTCACTTTTCCACTTATATATTTATATATATTTATATACTTAAAATAAAACAATATTCGGTCACTTGAAATAATATTATTTGCTCTGTTAATTTATTTACATTGAGGTCTTTACCAGGAATATCTAAATATTCGAAATTTGAATAATTTATTTGTCCTGGCGGAATTGTTCCCAACTCCGGATTTACTGGATTGAAGAATACCAATGTATATATATATATATATATATATATCATAATGATCAAGTCGAGCCGCCAGCACGGATATCCCTGACCCTCTCTCGCCAGTCCTCCCTATCGTTCATCGCTTCTAGCTGGTCTTCAGGGCTACATCCCGTATCTTCACAGAGCTGCTGAATGTATGTTCGAACTGGCTGTCCTGCTTTTGTTTGGCCATATGTGGGGTCCATAGGAGTACATAACTTATGAGATCGTTCCTGCTTCTCCAGCAGTGTCCTGCATGTCTGGTCCGTTTAACTTGGAGAGTTTTCGTGATGGGAGGCTAGGCTTTGTGGGGTGTTGCCTCCATGACTTGTTCAATATTGCTCGCAGCATTTTTGCGTAATTGCCGTCTATCTTTTTCTCCAGCCGTTTAGTTAGCGTCCAAGTAGTGCATCCATATAGCAGTATCGATACGACCACTGGTTGGAAGAAACTGCGTTTCATTTTATCGGTCAGGTCTGACTTCCATATGATCGATAGCCTATCGATAGCTGTCCATGCCTTCATAAGCCGCATGTCGATGTCTTTTTCGGTTGATGAGACACTGCTTCCTAGGTAGGTGAACTTGTCTACCGGTTTCAGAGAGGTTCCGTCTAGTGTGGAAATGTCGCCTGTTTGATTAAAGCACATGTATTCCGTTTTGTGTGCATTGACATGGAGGTCTATGCTAGTGGCGGCTCGTTCCAAGCTATGCAGTAGTGTTTCGGCTTGGTCGCGTGTATTTGCCAGAATCGCTATGTCCTCGGCGTAGTCGGCGTCGGTAATAGTTTTTGCGGGGTACCTTCTGCTTCTTTTCTTTGTCAGCTCGAAGCCGTTTTCTTTGATTTTATCAATCGATGGTCTAAGCACGTAGTCTAGACAGATGATAAATAGGTATGGGGCTAGCGTGTCCCCTTGTAGTACTCCTGCTACAATGTCGAAGTATTCTGTGTCTCCATCTGGTGAACGTACTTTCACTTTGGTGTATCTATAGAGAATCATTATTGCTGCGACGATCTCTTTTGGTAGGCCGTATGCTAGTAGGATTTGTTCCATCTTCCCTCTGTGACTGGAATCAAAGGCCTTGGCAAAGTCGACAAATAGTATCGTCGCCTGTAGGTTTTTTGCCCGCACGCCTTCAAGGATTCTACAGATAGTTAATATTTGTGAGGTCGTGGATCAATTTCTTCGGAAGCCATTTTGGTTTTTCCTAAGGGTGTTGTCAATTTGGGGTTCTATGCGGTTTCGCAGTAGGGCATTGTAAATTTTGGCTGCTATGGATGTCAGTGTTATACCTCGGTAGTTCTTGGCTAATCCGAGGTCGCCCTTTTTAGAGAAGGGGAGGATGCATCCCTTCATCCATCTGTCTATCGGATTTTGATTATATATATATATATATATATATATACTTGGGATGAAGCTGTTTGTGCATATATATATATATATATATATATATATATATATATAATGTGTGTGTGTGTGTGTGTGTGTGTGTGTGTGTGTGTGGAACTCACCGAAAATGGTACTCGATAGAGATAAGTTTATTGGAGCAATACACTAGGAGAATAAAGACTATTTTGCTGAAAGCACCTGTTCCTGCTAGATCACCGAAATTAAGCAATGACAAACCCGTTCAGTATTTTGATGGGTGACTGCTTAATCAACGACAGGTACTGTAAGTTAACCGAAGTCCTCTGGGCGCCACATCTTAGCAAAAAAAAAAAAATGATTTAAAAAAAATCAACTTAAAGAATAAAGCCCTATTTCAAGCAGAAAGCCTTTGTGATAAGCCAAGTAAAGTTGCTTTGAGCTAATTTAGTGAAGTGGGCCTATGCGTTCATGTAGCGTCCCGATCAACTCATCCCCGCTAAATCGGAACAGTGAAAGGGGAACTACGCAGAAAGCATTTTTCATACAATAAACCCGTAACGGTTGTTTTAAATGAATAAACAAATAAAACAAAAGTGATAGTTTGTCGCCACCGCAGGTGCAGATTTTGTAGAACGTGGCATATAAGCATTGCTCATAGGAGGCGCTTTTAGTGTAACGGCTATTGTTGTTGGAAACGGATACGTCGATCTGAGTTCAACTCCCGGATGAAGCTGTTTGCATTTTACATAGGGCTATTACCTAAGGGAAAAGTATTAATCCAGCTGTGGTAAGTCTAGGGAAAAAATAGTATTTCGTAGCTGAAAACTTGCTCTATCTAAAAGCGGTTATTTGGCTCCAAGTATATGTTTATTTTCCATGGAAATAAACTGGATGTATTAGTTTCGGGGTGCCTCTAGTACTATATATCTATTTGAGATTGGAAATATCTATCTATCTATCTATCTATTTATCTATCTATTTATCTATCTATCTCTTTATGATTTTCATATCTGTCACTTGAGTTATCTTTCTTTCTTTCTTGGTACATTCCAATCTATTTATCTTGATGGATCTGTCTCGCGAGATATATATCTTCCTTTCCGTCTATCAGTCTCTCTATGTCTGTCACCCTCTCCCTATATATATATATATATATACTCATAATGCTCATACGTCAACATCTATCTATCTATCTATCTATCTATCAATCAACTTTATTCATTTATCTATTCATTTTATTTATCTATTTATTTTTGATATTCTTAATTTCAATTTCTTTCAGAGATGAATGTTCCTGATTTGTCGGTCGATTCTTCGCATCAGCAGCTTAAGAAAACAACAAAAAGACAAAACAATAGAAAACAAACCAAAAACAACATCAACAATGAATAAATAAATAAATAAATAAAATAAAATAAAACGAGATGAATTATAATAATGATAATAATAAATCAAAACAAAAACACGACATTATTTATTTATTTATCTTATTGTTTTTTTTATTAATGGTTTATTTGTTTATTGCTGGGGCAAAATCTTTTGAAAGAATCACGAACAAGGTGTTTGGCGAATTCTTGCCGTCATTGTTAGGCGTCACGCTCCAAGAAAGATACGAAGCTTACAAGGATCCATTCATTCATAATTGGCCTAGATTAGCCAATCATCTAAGTTTAACTGCAACAAGAAAGGAAACATCATTCTTATTTTTAACAACTAGGAACTACTGTCATATTGTCATGAAATTAAGAGGTTTTTTTTACGAATGATTTGTATGCCAACGCCTCATTTTTTCTTGATAATGATCTTTGTTGAAAAGTTGAATCGCAAATGGATATTATCAATCTATTGAAGATTGGATCTCTCTATCTATCAATGATTATATTTACATATCTATATATCTATCAATATTAATATGCATACGTATATAAACATTCATGTAGATTCATAAATACGTTTATATTGTATTGTGTATATATCTCTGATTTTCTCTTGCAATAACAATGTCCCATACAAACACAAACTCCAACAGACTAATGGAGATGCATATATACATACATACATATATATATATATATATATATATATATATATATATATATATATATATATATATATATATATATATATATATATATATGCCTGCGTTTTGTGTTTCTTTGTTTCTCTGTATGTCATTTTTAGTTATGAAAGCTAAAAAGGAACTTTTTCAGATTTCAAAATCATTTTTTCTTTTTACTGTTTTCTTATTAAAAATTTATTGTTTTCCTGTTTAAGAGTCGAATATTAAGAAGAAAGAGTGGGTAGAGCCGAATATTTGTGGGGGACGTGCGTGGAAGTTAAAGTATTCAAGAGGGGTAGAGAGTGTCAAACATTTTTTGTCGGTTGGAGTGGGGGAGTGACGAAGGTCTAAAAATTATAAGTGAGGAGTGGGGAGGGTGGAATATTTTCCTTTTGAGTAATTCCCATAATTAAAGTCGAATTCTTTGTTTCGTAAATATGCTATCATCACATTTCCTTCAAAACAGTTTTTTGTGGAGGGGGGGATAAATAACTACCGAGGTATATTTAGGCTTACAATAATAAGAAGAGAAGAAAAAAGTCCTTGACGCATTTGCAAACAAGATAACTACAAGAGTTCTATCATATACTATAATTAAACCAAATATTCAGCGTAAATATAGAAAACAGAGACTTTTTTAGCCGAAAGCTAAATTTATACCCTCATATGTAAATACATATATCAACGCTAAATTGTGTTGAAAATTACAAGGTAAGAAAAGAAAGGAAAGAAAAATTATTTATATAATTTTTTTTTTCAAACGTCGAATTTTCAGATATTTTTAATTGCGTTTGCTCTGTTTTCGAAACGGCGACTTCTTCTCCACAAATAAATAAATAGATAAATAAATAATTTAAAACAAGGAATAAAAACACTTTAAATATTTCTTGGACGTTTGTAGGCGTTGAAAAGTTCTTAACCAAACCAAGAAGCCGTTGACTCAGATGCATAAAACGTACATGCTAATTCAGCCTGGAAAGGAATGTATTCATTCGTTCCACTTCTCTCCTCTTCAGCTATGGTTAAATAGGGAGGAAGGCTGGATTCTTCAGTCTCGGTTTGGTAGCCGATCTAGGAAAAAGAAAACACTGAATTCAAACCGCTGAAAAATTAATTTTGAGTTTCATCTTGCCTGTGGAGGAGGGATTGGGTAACTTCATACATGCAGGAGGTATGCTTAATGATTGGTTATTGTCTCAGGAAATGGAATAGGCAACCCGAGTTCGAATTTTGAACGAAGCCATTTGCGTAAGACGACGCACTAACTGTGATAGGAAAAGCATGGGTCAAGTCGAGAGTTTTTCAATATTTTGCTTATGCGAGGCCCAATTCGGCAGTTCTCGATGCTTTTTGAAGGTAACCAACGACACTGGACAGTGAGATGTCGAACTTGCCTGATACTCTCTGTGTGCTTCTCGTCGGATTTGCCTCAATGGCTTGGAGCTTAGCAACGGTAGCTACAGTTTTAGGTCTACCTGACCTTGCCTGGTTATCAAGGTTCTTGTAACCCGAGAGAAATTTCTTCAACATCTGGTTATTGTACTATGATCATGAGCATCTTCACATTTCGCATAACAAATACTTTTTGTTGCTTCCGTGATGTGATGACCCTGTTAGAACTCGTGAAGAATGGATTTCCGAATTAGACAACGTTGCACGACTTTCAAAAACACACAGAGTAGAGCAATGAACAATGTGTCGATGCCCTAACTACCTCGAAGAGTTAATTCGTCATTAAACACCAATCAAACTCACGTGATGCTACCAACCCCAACGGATACTCTTCCCAGCTTGAACAACTTTGATCACATAATATACGCATCACAAACAAGCAAGTGCCAAAACGTCGTAGTTATTTGCTAAGCTTTTTTGCGGCACAACGTCATATAGCTGGGACAACCAATGAGATTCGAACGCACGTGTGAAGGTTTGCTCGGCGAGTTTCCTAACCATTACACCACTGAAATATAGTAATTTACGAAGCTTTTTTACTTTGATATAGCTTAAAGTCGAATGAATGGAGCAACCAATGAGAATCGAACTAGACTAGCAAGCTAGACTAGCAAACCTTCACTAGTAAGTGAGGGTTTGCTAGTCTAGCTTGCTACCCATTACACCACCCAAGGCGCCCAAAATAATGATATATAGTAATTAACGAAGCTCTTTGCTTCGATGTGGCACAAGGCAGAATGAATGGGGCACCCAATGAGACTCTAACTCACTCGTGTAGGTTTGCTCGTCAAGCTTGCTAATCGTTACACCACCAAAGGTGCCCAAAAATAATGAAATACAGTAATTAACAAAGTTCTTTACTTCAATGTGACACAAGGCTGAATGAATGGGGCAACCAATGAGAATCGAACTCACTAGTGAAGGTTTGCTGGTATAGCTTGCTACCCATTACACCACCGAATATAAATTCTAATGCATCAAACAGCGTGTTTATATGAGAATTTCCACATCGTTTTGAGAAAATATCAAATGGATTAGCCCTGGACTTGTAAAAGTTCTTATTTGATTTACCTCTTCTAACCAAATTAAATTTATAGTCACTCCCCAATAAATGAACTGAATATGAATATTTTCCAAATGGAGGATGTTTTTGGTGGATATTAAGGATATTACGAATATAGGTTGCAGGTTTGTTAGTTTGAACCACAAATCATCACATTCGATTTTTCAAAGTGTTTCTCTGTTTGCTTAGTAAATAATGTACATGGCTAAACCCAGATTATGCCGTATACGAACTTGAAAAATCTGGTAAACCTGGCTCAACGGTGGCTCAAAGCTCAGGATATTTCATCATAGTTTATTTCGTTCATCCAGTAATATCCAATTCTTTTAAATGTGTTCATAGACTTTACTTCAGGATCGAAAATCATTTCAATAAAAGAAAATAATTTCAGTGTTTAGATTTGTACTTTGCACTTCAACATCGTTTATTCATTTAAATAACCCGTATGTGAACGACACATCACTAGTGGCCATCACACCCAATCAGGCATTCCGCTAGGTGTACGATATCAGGCAACTAGTTTTGGTTCCTTTTTTCATAAAGAGATTTATAAATACAAACGGGTTAACTTACCCCAGTGGACACATTTGAGAAACCCTTATTTAGAATCTTACTACAGCCATAAATTCCTCTAGAAGGTTCTGGGAGTTTTTTTTTTTTTCGGGGGGATTATAATTATTAAGCTAAACTCGACACTTTTTGAGCGAAATGTTGATGGTAAAACAGAATTATGGAAGCTTTGTGCGATGTTTTCCTGTTTCTCAAACCTAGAATTCACTTTAAGGGTTAGATTTGAGGACATGGAGGACACTAAAAGAAAATCGGCAGCGCAGATTCAAGCCTAATCAAAAGCAGAGTTTCAGTAGACCTTCAAGTATTCTAATCATTATTGATTATTCTCAAACTGATCTATTTCACACTAGATTGAACCCTCATAGGTAATATCACACCTGGTCCAAGTGGACCTGAGAGTAATGGCAACAAAGGAATAGTTCTTAATTCCCAGAAACCTAGAACTGGAGTCCCAGTGTTATAGCTATTGAAAGGGAAGCCTTTGGGTCGTCCTCGACAACAGTCACCAACTTTTCTGACTTATTTTTTACTTTATTAGTTACTTGAAACCTTATAACTGTGCGCAAACAAATGATGATCACTGGATAGAAATAAGTAAAGTTGGCGACCATAGTCGAGAGTGACACGAAGGCTCCCTTTTCGATAGCTACAACACCAAGGTGTAGAGGAGGGCGTTACTCCTTTCCCTGGATTGCTCCACTTGACTCTTGATACGTACCTTATAACGCTAAGGGTTAAGCAAGGAGATATCAAATATCATTTTTTGAGTCTTTAGTACAACTCAACCTGGGATTGAATCCCGGTCTCCATAGGCGAACACTCTACCCACTAGACCAATGGGAATCCTTGATAAATAATTATAGCTTCAAGTAATTATTCTTGATACTTCGTGATTCACTGTTATATTATATCAAGTATTCCTATAAAAGTTAACCGGGCTATTGTTCTAATGAGTGTTCGCCAATGGTCCGGGAGACCGGGGTTCAATCCCAGGTCAAGTCATACCAAAGACTCAAAAATGGTACTTGATGCCGTCTTGCTTAACACTCAGCATTATAAGGTAAGGATCAAGGGTAAAGTGGAGTAATCCAGGGAATAGAGTAGCGCCCTCCCCTACACCTCAGTGTAGTAGCTATTGAAAAGGGAGCCTTTGGGTCACCCTCGACTAAGGTCGTAAACTTTACTTTTTTTATTTCTATCAAATATGGATGATTTGAAATAGGTCTATTTGACACATAGATGGGACCCTAACTGGGTTTTAGCGGACCTGGGAGTAATAGCAGTAAATATAGTGATTCATCGCTCTCCGAAGCGCCAGAGCCTCACCCCTTCATGCAACTTAGTATCATACTCAGGACACTTCTCGGGGTAGTTGCTAAAATGCTGGATTTCAGCATCGTAGTTAGCGAGTTTGAAATCCATTCACGCTATTATCTTCACTTTCGAACTAATACCTTGGGAAAGGTATGAACTCCCTTATTCCATTACCTTCTATAAGTTAAATAGTATCACTGCTGTTCTTTTGCTTTGGCATTGAATAATCTGTAACTCAATAGGATTCAGGGACCGCCAGAAAGGGTTTAATATCCTGAGGAAAAAGAAGTTAATGAGGATTTTAGAAGTCTAGATAAAATATATTACGAATGTAAAATAGCGTAATAGATTTTAGACAGGCAGTGTAGAAAGAATCGTGTTGTTTATTTTATCACGAAATTTCTATTATGAAATTTTTGTTATGAAACAAAAGAATAATATGTTCATCAAAGAAACCCGTCAACATTGTGAATTATTCGGAGACGAGGAAGAATTACGAAATGTGAACACCTTTAGGACATTGTTATGAAAAAGAATAAATGATTCATTTGATGAAAAAGGAATTCTCAAAGGGGCCAGTGACTGGGAAAATTATAAAACTGTGTAGGCATTTCAAAATTATCCGTCCTGATCAAAACAAACTTTTTTTTAGCTAAATTTAGCCCAGGAATTCGGAAGAGAATTTCACTGAAATCTGACGAACTTTTAAAGTCACACCTCGCCCCGACTGTGACCGAGTACTAATATACATAAATTAAACCGAAACAGAAGCGAGATTAGTTTTAAAACGGGACGAGATCAAGGTCAGACAAAACAGCCTTGCCTAGCTCTGAGCTCTATTGACCTTGAACCTGGCAGCCCTGAGAAGAGAAAGTGAGGAAGCCGTCCAAATACGAAGCTGTGAAGAAAGACAAAAATAACCGCCATAAAAATTGTCTTGTACCAAACTGCCTTAGTAGATAAGATAAAATAAGTCACAGAAGACTACCTGACGGTCTCTGATAGAATTTGCACTTTTGTAAGAACGCTGAATGCAAAAATTGTTGAATGACATTTTCTTTTATACACACTAAATCTTGTTATTGTTGCAAAGCTGTGTTGTTCTTTGTTTCTGGGCACAGAATTTTTTCTCGTTTAATTGTGCGGTGGCATTCATCTATTTGCTAAGCGGCGACTCTGATTAGCGTTTGATTCGTTGTCTGGATCTTAAAAACACAACGTGGGTGAATAGCGAATTATTCAGTGTTATCCCAAGATATTTCCATAGCGAAACATTCAGCCGATTGAAGGCGAAGTCTCCCCCGTGTTTGGCAAGGGTGACGGCCACGTCATAAACCTATTAAACAACGAAACAAAACGTAACCAACGCAACAAAGATAGTAAGATTTAATTATATATTTCACTAATAATCAATTGTAGACAATTGACATGTCTCGTAATCTGGTTTGGTCGTGTTGGAGCGTTACTCTTGTAGCGTGTCTTAGACAAGAATACTCTGGCGGAGCGCATACTTCTCCAAGTCTACAACTGGTTTTAATTCAGTGTTTTCCTTCCCCTAGACCGGTTACCATACTAAAGTTCGTTGAAAGACTGGCTTACCTGAGCCGATCCTTGTCAACGGATGCGGTGTGGAGGCGAAAGGCGAGGAACACCTTTCCTCGCCTTAAGTCAGACTCCAAGGCTGAAGGTCGTCGTAAGCCGAAGGGCGAAGTACTGTTTACCCGAGAATGATGTAAGGCCTTTCGTTACCTTCCTGGGTCCAGTGACCTCTTTCGGTCTCGAAAGGAACTGTATTGGGAACTATAGGTAGGCTCCGCTTTGGATCCTCTCATGGATCGGCTGGTCGATGGAGGAGGTTCGCTCGCACTATAATTGGGCGCCATGTTTAGGCTTCCTGAACAATTCCGAGTTCTCGCTCACCTGGCGGCTTGCACAGAATACGTTACACCTTTTCTGCCTGAATTACACGCATGCTCACACGCACGCAAACACATTTAAATTTACGGGCAAAAATATGAGCACTTTTCCGGGCGAAAATATTTAAGTTTTAATGTAATAAGATATATTACATTAGAAAGATTAACAAAACTAAATAAGAATTTATGTAAAAAGATTACACTTATTTCTATTTTATTTTATTTCTACATAAATTATTACAGAGAAGTGCTTTTTATACGTTTGGGAATAAAGCAATAATATAGGAAATCCACGAAAAACTCTTAAGAAACAAATACACAAACACATATATATATATATATATATATATATATATATATATATATATGAACGAATAATAGACTCAGTTCCCTGAACTCTATGCATAAAATAACCCTAAACGGGTTTTCTGGCCGTCAAAATTAATCAATTAATCTACAGAGTGTTCGCCAATGGCCCGGGAGACCTGGGTTCAATCCCAGGTCGAGTCATACCAAAGACTTTAAAAATGGAACTTGATACCACCTTGCTTAACACTCAGCATTATAAGGTACGGTTCAAGGGTAAAGTGGAGCGATCCTGGGAATGGAGTAGCGCCCTCCCCTACACCTTGGTGTAGTAGCTATCGAAAAGGGAGCCTTCGGGTCACCCTCGACTATGGTCGCTAACTTAACTAATCAGCCCACCCTACACCACAATAAGGCAGTTTTTACATGCTACGTAACAGATCATTAGTCAGAATAGCAGCCGTAGTTACGAATCCTGTTTTTAGTTTAAGCGGTTGAATGCTGATAAAGCTAAGGCCAATCCAAACTCATTATATATACCTTTTTTAATCAATTGTTCGTCGTGTAGACAGACAAACAAAGAACGTATTTCACAGAGGCAGATAGATATATAGTGACTGCCATTTCTTTGCAGAAGAAAGCCATCTCCTTGATTCGCTAAGAATAGCCGTGGGACCTTGTGTGACTTCTTAGGCGAATTGTATTCTTACGATCCCTGTTACATGTGTGATAACAGAATTAGCTGTCTTTTTTTGTCAACACTACCTCCACTGCGTGCACCATCAGAGGTAATTTACTAAGCTTTTTTGCTTAGATGTAGCACAAGGCCACATGAATTGGGCACCCAATGAGAATCGAACCCACTCGTGTAGGTTTGCTAGTCTACCTTGCTAACCATTGCACCACCCGAGGTGCCCCACTGCGTACACCATCATGTGACTTCACAAACATGCTGCTGACTCACATACCTTATCACAAAAGTGAAGCGAGTTACCTGTAGGTTGCTGCTGAAGCACTTATGCAAAACCAAACTTCGTTAGTTTGCTGTCATATGATCTCATGCGACTAGCAAGTCCGGCTTTGGACAGACAGACCCTACTACAGACCTTAGAAATATGTTCAGGCTATAAATTCAATTCACCATTTTTCTGTTTGTAATTAGAATGTCTTATTTTCTCAAACGCATGCCTGTTCATATCATATTGATGGAGGCGCCACGTGGTTGCAACGAAGGATTACGCTTGCTCTGCCCTGCTCTGCTCTGCACCCCACCCATTTTTTGTGACGGCCCCAGGTATCTAGTTGACTAATGTTAACCCATATGTTGTTCATAGTCTACCAGTACTTATACTAACTCCATAATATGATAATATCAAATGAAAATAGTGGGTGTCTTGTATGGCATTTCCTTTTTTTTCTTTTTGCTCAATTATCCACTAACTTTTATGGTCATGTTTAATTTATAGCCCTGGGGCTATCAGGGTGCGTCTTCTGTAATTAAGCACGTCTCACGGCTGCTGCTGCTTCTGCTTCTGCTACTGCTGGTGCTGCTGTTGCTGTTGTTGTTGCTGCTACTGTTGCCTAGGAAGATGGTAACGGGAATTAGTTCAAAGTAAAGAAAAGAAAAGCAAGATGATTTTGTATTTTCTGCCTCTCAGTTAAATGACACGCCAAACACCCGTCTTGTAGTTCAAGACATTTCTTGATATCTGCAAGAACTCGGGTACGTAGAGAAAAAACCCATATTCAGAAGCACCTCTCTGCCATATACCATATCATACGAAAGTACGAATTCCGTACATTAAATAAATCCTTCGTCAGATTTTGTGCTCATGAGGTTCTTCTTTATCTTTCTCGACGTGACACTGACAACCTCCCATTGTTGCCCTGTGTGTAAAATTACCCACCCTTTGGGTAACTGAGGATAGACCGGCTCCTGTCTCTTGGTGGTGAGGGTGGAAGAAGTCAATAAAATCATTAATCTGTTTCTTGTCTTGTGAGTAGTTCAGAAATAAACTCAAAGAAAGAAACACATTTATGTAGATGTATCTCAATGAAGGTTTTCATTTATCTGCTAATAATGTCAAAATATAAGATAGCTCATTTAAGTAATTATACTGATTTTGTATGGAAAGTTATGGTATCTGGTTGGCTAATTTTATCTCGATATTATAGACGACCAGTCATCATCATCATCATGTCGTGCTGGTAGCACGGATATCCCTGACCCTCTCTCGCCACTTTTCCCTACCGTTCATCGCCTCAGGCAGGTCTTCAGGACAACATCCTGTATCCTCACATAGTTGCTGAATGTATGTTCGTGTTGGTCGTCCTGCTTTTGCACGGCCATCTGTGGGGGTCCATAGGAGTACATCACTTATGAGTTCGTCCCTGCTCCTCCAACAGTGTCCTGCATGTCTGGTTCGTCTAACTTGAATAGTTTTCGTGATAGGAAGCAGGTAGCCGTACAGTTGGTGTCTTGTGGGGTGTTGCCGCCAGGACTTGTTCAAGATTGCTCGCAGCATTCTTGTGTAATTGCCGTCTAGCTTCTTCTCCAGCCGTTTTGTTCGAGTCCATGTAGTGCATCCATAGAGCAGTATCGATACGACCGCTACTTGGAAGAAACTTGCATCTAACCTAACACACTTTTACAGCCAAATTACGCTTAAAGCATTGCTTCGCGCAAGATCATCAAAGTTAATCTACGATATGCTCAATACATAGATGGGTGACATCTTCAACAACAGTAGGTACTGTAGACAACCTGAGGCCTTTGTGCCATTAGTAAGGAACCCTTAGTAAATAACTTTATAATATCATTTACGATCAAACGAGGCTGAAAGCATCGGCTCCTGATAGATCACCGAATTTAAGCAACGATTAGCTCGCTCAATACTTATATGGATGACCACTTAAGCAATCTCAGGTACTGTAGGCAACCTGCAGCCTGCGTGCCATATCTACCAATGGCTTAGTAAATAATACTTCTATAATACCGCGATATTAGATGTAAATAAAGAGAGTCTTATACCCAAATTTGAGGCTTCTGGTAGGTTAATGTTTATAATCAAGTACAAATTGGTGAATGTAAATTGAAATGATTACTAAAAAGCCATATAAAAGCTTGTAAATGACTAGCATTATATAGAAATAGCTAAATGAACATAATCATTTCAAATTATTGAAAATGAAACCACATAACTTTTTGCGTATTATTCGAACAAAAAACATATACGCGAGGCTGTAAGGTTTCTTTGTTTAATGGCATATCAACCTTTGTAGGTTATTTAATGCCAAAGCCATTCTCCTAGAAGAACAGTAGTGGTACTATTTAACCCATAGCTGGGAGGATTAGGGGGTTCATACCTTTCCCAAGGGTATTTGCCCGAAAGTGAACGTAATAGCGCGACTGGAGTACGAACACGAGGCTGTAAATATAGAAAAATAGTTGTTGTTAACTAAGAATAGTTACTTGAAGCCATATAATTAGCTGTAAGACACTGACTTCGGCATTAAAGAAAACCACGGGAACTGACATGCCGTAAAACTAACCAATCATCACATCTTTTGGGCAAAAAAACTCGTTCACAAACAATATGTTTATGTTGTATAGTGGCTCGTACCACGTGACTTCCGGTATCGCGGAAGTATAAAAGACGCCGTGTTTTCAGCACGGTGAAGAAGAAGCCGAAGCAGAAAGAGGAGCAGAGAGATAGCTATGAAAGGACATCGGTCAGTAGTAAGACCAACTTCGGACGTAACACCAACAGCGCGAGACGAATAATACTAGTCGGACTGTACCACTTGAGTTAATAAATAATTAACTCTATTTCACGGTGTATCTTTTCCTTGCCACGATACAATATGTTTATAAAGTAATTCGACTGATCTTTTTATATTTCAGGTTGGCAACCCTGGTTAAAAATCAACAGGTCACTGTAATTCACCGTCAATGATTCTCTTGTCAAATGTCGGTTATATCTGATGAGATTTCTTATTTCTGTTCAATTTTCCTCAAACAGAGTTAATCTACTATTGTCGGTCATCCAAAAACGCCTTGTGCAACCTAAAGACCTGCTCACGGGATAAAATGTGAGGACCAAAATCTGTGTTAACTTGTTAAATGTTTCTGAGGCATTGTCAGGCATTTTGACACAGAATTTAATTTTGAATTCAACTAATCTTGAATTTCTCTGTTGAGTAATATTCTTTTTATGTTGGCAATACAACTAAAAATTTTGATGATCAATACTGACCTTGAACGCATGAGAAAATATTCAATTCATATTTATTATCATCATCATTATCAAGACATGCTGAAAGTACGGATTCTCTTGACTCCCTTTTTCTATTTGTACCTACCGACAACCACTCTTAGCACGTCCCCCAGACGGCATTCAGTGCCTGTACAGATCTGATGAATGTAGGTTTTTGCTGGTCTGCCAACACAGGTGTGTCCAGGTGTAGGAGTTTATAGGAGAACGTCACTTATGAGTTCATCGTTACAATGCCCAGCATGTCTTGCTCGTCATACTTGAACGGTTTGTGAGATGGGAGGTAAATGGCCGTACAGTTGTAATTTTGTTGAGTGTTTCTGTATCCTTGTAAAATTCCTATCTTGCTGTTTCTTCAAACGTTTTGTTAGAGTGGAAGTGGTGCCACCATTTAATAATACTGACACGGATATGGTTCGGAAGAAATCTCGTTTTATTTTATCAAAGAGTTGAAAATTTCATATGCTTGTTAACTTGCCATTAGCGGTCAATGCTTTATCGATGAGTACGTTGACATTGCTTTCAGTCGATGAGATATTGCAACCGAAATATTTGAACTGATCAACTAATTTTATTGTGGAATTGACATCATTTTTGTTAAAACTCTGTTTTATCTGAATTTACGTAGAGACCAATGCCTCTTGCTGTCTGCTACAGGTTTGTAGCAGAATTTCGGCCTGAGCATGTGTAATTCACGTTAAGCAGGGTAATCTTTAAGTATTACAACCCATTTAACGTATCACAAGATCAAATTCTGTGTTCCGCTATTTCTTCAAAATCTTAACATTGCTCTTTGTTCGCCACCTAAGAAATGTTGAAAACATGGAATAGGTCGTGATGAATTAGCCTACAGCAAAAGACGTACAACTGTTTTTGCGAGTGCTGTAAGTCTTTGGTATGTATCTTTTAAAATGAACAGTTTTAAAGGAAATACATTTGATTTGTAATTAATTTGATGACGAAAATTTGTAACTTAGTATCATTAGTTAATAGAAGATCATATATATACAGTAGCGTCCAAAACTAAGGGACAAAATTTTAAAACCTAATATTTGTTAGAAATAACAAACTGTGAAAAGTTGAAATTTTGACAACTGGTCGTCGTTATCATCCGCAAAGTCCTGACTTAAATCCAATAGAAAATCTTTGGAAGACCTTAGGAGTGAAAGTTATGGAAAGAAATCCTACTAACACGGAGGATTTGTGGGTGAAGCTTCAAGAAGAATGGTCTAAAATTAGTATCGAGGATTGTCAAGAACTGATTCCTTCTTGTAGTCGAAGATGTGCAGCTGTCATTGAGAGCAAGGGCTCATTTACTAAATATTGATTGTACATGTATTTTTATTGTTTTTTGGCTGTTTACATTGTTTTTCTCAATTTTGTCCCTTACTTCTGAACGTTCCAAATTTGAAAATAAATAAATAATTGATATAATTCTTTTTCTATCCTTTGCAAATGATTCAAATTTTAGTATGTTATTATGGATGATAACGACTACCAGTTGTCAAAATTTCAGCTTTTCATAGTTGTTATTTCTAACAAATATTAGGTTTTAAAATTTTGTCCCTTAGTTTTGGACGCTACTGTATATATATATAATCAAACTAAGATAATCATAATAAATTGACCAGAAAATCCGGTAAACACTTGCGCGCGACGTACGGAAACACTTGAAAAAATGTACATCTAAAACACACACACACACACACACACACACACACACACATATATATATATACGTATATATACATATAAATACATATATATACATATGTATATATATACATATATTTATATATATATACATTTAAAACTATATGCATATAGTTACATATGTATATATACACTTTTATATAAACGTATATTTACATATATTACATATATACATATATATACAAATATATATACATATATATATATGTATATACATGTCTATCTCTCTCTCTCTCTCTCTCTCTCTCTATATATATATATATATATATATATATATATATATATGTATATATTTCTACTTTCTTCAGACTGTCGGATTCAGATCCATATTTACTTCCATACTGTCCTTTTTGGAAAACCAAATACAATCTCACTCGATATCTAATATGGATGACTTCAAAATGATGTATAAATATTAAAACTTACCTATCTCAGCATATTTCTATAAAAACAAATGGATTCGTCTGATCTCTTAAAAAAATCCAAACATCATTCCACGTGCCAAACACATACATAATACTTTTAAATTAAGAATGTTTATATCTTTTTTGTTCTATGCATTTTATTTGCTCTTGTTATCTCGACAAGCATCCATCGCTCTATGAACAATTCTCAGCATATCAAAGTCCTGATGAAGGTTATTAAAACCGAAACCTTTAACGTTGGCTTTACATCAAAGTAAATTCATCTAATTTGGATTATTCTGTTTTTCTACTTTCTTTATATATATATATATATATATGTGTGTGTGTGTGTGTGTGTGTGTGTGTGTGTGTGTGGTAGAATGCTAAGAACCAAATAAATAAATGAATTTTTAAAAATACAAATCTCTTCATGGACCTACCGATTTTAAAATAATCTATTCTCCCTTTGGACCTACAACAATAATTACAGATATATATATATATATTGATTATAGGCGTTCATGCTGTAATGGTTACCGTCGTCGGAAATGATACGCCAGCACGAGTTCAAACCCTGAACGAGACTGTTTGCATTTCCCATACCGCTAATTTCCTTGGGAAAGGTATGAATCCAATTTTTCTTCTTCTAGCAACGGATAAATAGTAGGACAGACAGCGCTCGTTGATCTTGGTATGGCAACCAATCGAGGAAAAGGAAAACTCTGAATTTAAGCCTGTTAAACTCTACTAAGAAAATTGACTTTGTGTCACATCCTGCTTGTGCAGAGGTTTTAGTTGGGTTTTATAGCATTGTGGGTTATTTCTCTTTATACATATATAGTAGATATATAAAATTTGGTTTAGTTGGATTTTATGGCATATAAACGATGGTAGGGTATTTAATACCTAATCTTCTTTATACGTATAAAAAATATAAGATTTAGTTTGGTTTAGTTTTATGACATATCAACCATTCTAGGTTATTTAAAGCCAAATCCTCTTTTCATACATATTAAATATATAAGATTTGGTTTGGTTTAGTTTTATGGCATATCAACCATTGTAGGTTATTAATTGCCAAATCCAGAACATGAGCTTATTTTTTTCCATACAGTTAAATGGTTTCTCTTATCATATACGAATAATTGTTTACTATTAATCCTTTTCTTGCATACAGTTTAAAGTTTTCAAGTATTGCTAGATATCATTAACAATTGATTTAAACATAAGTCATTTGTTAACACACAGTGAAATAATCAAACAGTTCTATTTTAAACGGTTCAATTTAGCCTAAGTACACAGTTTAATTGTCAAACTGTTCTATTTGACTCATAGATAGGATCCTAATAGGTGCTACTACTCTGGGTCAGAGCGGACCCAGGAGCAATGGTAACAAAGCTCCACCATTACTGAGCCTCACCATCAGATTGTTTAACGTCATATCCAGAACACTCATTGGGGGAGTCTTATCCCTCTGCAGAGATGAAATCGGTGCATTTTGTACCCCTAGATCAAATAGGTCTATACTAAACAATTCAATTTAGCGTCAGTCATTTGTTTACACACAGTTTAAACTGTCAAACATTTCTATTTGACCCACAGATTGAATCTTATCAGGTGCTACCACTCCGGGTCAGAGTGGACATTGGAGCGAACGCAATAAAGGGGTACTCTGGATTCCTCAAAGCTCCAGCATTACTGAAAGCTCATAGTCATATCCAGAACATTCATTGGAGTGGTGGGAGTCTTACTCCTCTGCAGGGATGAAATCAGTGTATTCTCTTGCTCCAGTTTGGGTTTGGGTTGGTATATATATATATATGCATATATATATATATACCTTTTAAGATTGACCGCCATAAGCGATTCCAAATCAAAAAGTATATAATATTAATAAAAACATAAATCGGCGTAAAACTCATGTCACCGAGTTTCATGACTACAATCATGTGCGTGTTGACTTCTAACTCACAAACAATCGAAGCTGTGAAACTCGAAACCGTGAATTTTTATTATTGATAATATATTTGGACACACACACACACACACACACACACATGGGAGTCTTGTCGGTTGGTGCTGTAGAACACCTATGCAGAAGGTTAGGACCCTAACCCTCAATGAGTGTCCTGGATTCGACATTAAACGATTTAATGTTGAATTGCCTAGTCAGTTGGGGTTGTAGAATACACTGACTGGTTCTTTGCAGAGGTGACCCCCACCAAACGAGTGTCCTTGATATGACACTAAACAACCTGATGATGACGTTTCAGTTATGCTGGAACTTTGGGAATGTGGAGCACTCCTTCTTTGCTATTGCTTCCAGGTCCACTCTGGCCCGGAGTGGTAGCACCTGATAGGGCCCTATCTATGGGTTAAATAAAACGAAACTGCATACATGCTGGACTTAATTGTTTGAATTAGAACTGTTTTTGACAATTAAACTGTGTACTCATGCTAAACTGAATTGTTTGAAATAGAACTGATTATTTGTTTAAAAATGGATTTGGCATTAAATAACCTACAAGGGCTGATATGCCATAAAATCCAACCGACCAACCAAACTTGATGGTGAGGCTCTGGTACTCGAGCTTTGGGGGATGTTAAGTACCCCTTCATTGTCATTGCTACTCGAGCTTTGGGGGATGTTAAGTACCCCTTCATTGTCATTGCTATCAGGTCCACTCTGACTTAGAGTTGAGTTCGAGTCTCATTGGGTGCCCCTTTCATATGGCCTTGTGCCACATCTAAGCAAAAAGCTTAGTAAATTACCACTCTGACTTAGAGTGGACTTGATAGTGTCCTATCTATTTATTTGTCGCTGCCTCCCACCTGACACGACTTGACACATGGTCAAAAGCCCGAAGGCCGTTTAAAGTGGGGATAAAGAGGAGGAGAAGGTCAGGAACTAGCCGAGACTAGAACCCTGCTGGTCTATGCTGCTCATCGGCTCACTTGGTGCAATGTGAGCCGATGAGGCAAGCAGTTTCACGGGTCCGGGCACGTATGCCGTGTTATGGCTTGAACTAGACAACAAGGTCTAGTGCCATACATAGGTTTCGAGAAAGTCTGCGGGGACCTCTCTATAGGTCAAATAGAACTAAATAAATGACTTATGCTAAACTGAATTGTTAGAAATAGAACTGTTTGATTATTTAACTGAGTGTAAACGAATGACTGATTATTAATTGAATTAGTGATACATAGCGATACTTTGAAGCATTTGACTGAGTGCATACGAATGAGTAATGAAGAATAGAATTATTAGCTGTATATTTTCTTTTTTAAGTAGAGGAATTATATTGTGAATTGAATTACCATGACCAGAAAAACCGGCGAACACTTGCGCGTGACATACGGAAACACTGGACAGCTATTTCGAACTTATTAGGTCTCTTCAGCAGTGTATACTGTGATCTTCACCACTGAAGATCGAACCAGCAACTACAGAATGCAGAGCCGAAACTCTACCACTGAGACAACGACCTACATTGCACACAATTTACGCAAAACTAACTACTCAGGGTAATTGCACGGCCAATTAACCTGAATGTGTCTTGTAAGTTACATCTGTACTCTTTACAGAGGACACAGTCACCTCCAGAGCCACGTCTTCCCAAGAGGATTGGAAATACGCATCCATGTAATTATTATAACTTCAAGGGCAAGGAGATGTACATTTTCTTTTTTAAGTAGAGGAATTATATTGTGGATTTTCTGGTCATGGTAATTCAATTCACAATATAATTCCTCTACTTAAAAAAGAAAATGTACATCTATATCCTTGCCCTTGAGGTTATAATAATTACGCGGGTATCTATCTATCTATCTATCTATCTATCTATCTATCTATCTATCTATCTATCTCCTAGTCTCTGTCTGTCTGTTACTGTGAGCGTGCGTGTGTGTGTGAGTGTGAGTGTGTGTGTGTGTGTCCGTGTATGATTATGCTACACATATATGCATAATTACCCAGTCAGTTGAGGCTGCAGAATACACAGACAGCATCTTTTCAAAGGGGTAAATCTCCCCCAACGAGTGTCCTGGTATGACACTAAACAATCTGATGGCGAGGCTTCAGTAATGCTAGAGCTTCGGGGAATGCGGGGTACTCCATTATTGCCATTGCTCCTTGGTCCACTCGGGCCCGGAGTGGTAACACGTGATAGGGTCCTATCTATGGGTCGAATAGAATTGAACCGTGTACTTGCGCTAAAATAAATTCTTTGAAATTAATTGTTTTTACATTTAACTGTGTGTAAACAAAAACCTGTACTTAAGCTAAACTGAATCATTTGAAATAGAACTGTGTGTCACAAATGGCTGATGTTTAATTAAATTGTTAGCGATCCATTTAACTTTGTTGACATGCTGAATTGAATTGTTTGAAATAGAACTGTTTTTACGTTTAACTGTGTTTAGACAAAAAACTGGCTTCAAACCAATGATTGTGTAAACAAAAAACGATTTATGCAAAACTAAATTGTTTGAAATTAAATGAAACCATTTAATTGTGGGGAAAAAACGAGCCCAGACCTGTTTAAAAATGTTATCTTCCAAATATACTTAGAAATCATATATTTAATATGTGTATAAAAAGGATTCGGCATTAAATGACCTACAATGGTCGATAATGCCATAAAACAAAATGAAACCAAACCAAACCATATATGTATGAAGATAGAAAGCAAGCAAGTAAGCAAGAAAGAAAGGGCGTGGGCGAGATTGACATAGATAGATAGATAGATAGATAGAGTCAACTTAGAAAGGAGATAGAGAGAGAGAGAGAGGGGGAAGACACGAAGAGATTGTGACGGTATATATTACGAACGACATCATTATCCTTAAATAGAACATAAAAAGCAAATATTATTATTATTATTATTATTAATAATGATAATAATAATAATAAAATTAATGAGTGAGGTGGGGTTATTCCCGCTTAAAAAGTGATGTCGCCGAGATGCCGTCCGACCTACAACCGTCTCCCTTCTGTTTGGAGAACGGGTACAAACGAAAGTGCGGCCAAGACGACGCCCCAATAGACACCCGACTGAGAGGGGCCCTGTCTGGCAAAGGCGCCGTGTGTCCTCGCTGAGTTGCGTCTGTGCCACTGAAAAGAAATCCGGATGCCATTCGCACCCCATGCGCCCGCAGCATCTATACAGGTAGACTCTAGTTGATGTACGTATGTGCTTGCGTGAAGTTGCTTGCATATGTATGTTCCGAATATGTCCAATACACACACACACATATATATATATATATATGAAAATGTACGAATAGGAAAAGAAACACATGGTCTTTAGAGGATGAGTTTATTTTTTACCAACGGCAAATGTCTTGGTTTTTATATGTTAAACAACTAGACTATCATCGAGGCGTGTGAATTTTTGAATAAAACGAAAAAATGAAAAAAAGTTTTCAACATTCAAATTTGTTGGTCGCATTCAGCATCAAATTTATGTGAAGTAATTAGTGTTCGAAAACCCATTTCAAAAACCTAACATAATTGCTTACACACATACACCCCCCCCACACACACTTTTACCACTATATGGTTTAAAACAAACAAAAAAACGGTAAAATTAGTCTCATGTGCAGTTTTCATTGCATTCATACGTACACATACACACATGTAAATGCACAATTGCATATACAAACATGCACAGAAATACACACTGATATACACGTATATTTGCACCCAGTATACATATATATATATATATATATATATATATATATATATATATATATTAGGCGTTTCTTTTATTCCTTCTTCATTTTTTTTTCTCTATCTCACATACCTACACATTCATGTACATATATCTATACGTATATATATATCTGGAGGCACACATTCTTTTTCACACACACATACAAACACAGACGCATACATTTATGTATGTGTGTAGGGGGTGGTGAGTGGGTGCATGTTAAAAGCATGTTTCATCTGAAGAATAGTTTTTTTTTTTTCTCAAATTCATGAAATTTTTAAAAACAATTTATTCATTCACACTGTATAAAATATATAATAAGGAATTTCTAGTGTTCCTAATTTTATATTTTTCTAGTTATATACCTGCTCTGTCGCACTGTCCAGGAGCACTATTTCTTGCAAAAAAGTTTCTCATTTGCTTATATATATATATATATATATATATATATATATATATATATATATATATATATATATATATATATATATATATATATATATTTCAAAAGAGTAAACATTTCAAAATGAATAGGTCCATTAAGAGATTTGTATTTTTTAAGTTCCATTCTCATTGGGTGCCCCATTTACATGGTCTTGTGTCACATATGTTCTCTGGCGAAAGCAACCAGCTGGAAACATACACGTATGTAAGAACGAAATAAATGATTCTTAAAAAATACAAATCTCTTAATGGACCTATTCATTTTGAAATGTTTAATTATTTCTCTCTTTGGACCAACAATGAAAAAAAATTACATATATATATGTGTGTGTGTGTGTGTGTGTGTGTGTGTGTGTGTGTGTGGAGAGAGAGGAAGAGAGAGATCCAAACCGAGAGAGTGACGGAGATAAGTAATAGATAGATCAATAGATAGATAGATAGTCAACTTAAAAAGTTACTTTGAATAAAGGTTGATGCTCACTATCTGTAGCAAAATATTTTGCACCATTATGAAAAATGAATAAAAGATTTTAAAAAATAAAAAAAAGCAGAAATGCTAAAATGGTAATGACAAAAACTCGGACCACATTCAGTTCATGCGCAGTACAAATTACTCAAACTGGAATTGTACAGCTATCCAATTTTCTTTCTTTCTTTCTTTCTTTCTTTCTTTCTTTCTTTCTTTCTTTTACATGCGCTCTCTGTCTCTGTTTGTCTATCTGTCTGTATCACCTTTTTTAATGCTTTGATTTTGAGAGTTTCAGATTTACTACTGCAAGAATGAGGAGTTGTAATTTCCCCTTCATTCTATCATAAGTGAATATATATATATATATATATATATATATATATATATATATATATATATGTGTGTGTGTGTGTGTGTGTGTGTGTGTGTGTATCTATCTATCTATCTATCTATCTATCTATCTATCAACTTCTTTTCGTATATGTCCCTATAATTATCTTTACTTTTCGGTCTTTCATTCTTTCATTTTTTCTTTGTTTCTTTCTTTGTACATTTCAGTCTATCTACGGAAATGAATTTTTCTGTCTTGGTATACATTTTTACTTCTGTTTGTCTCTCGGTCAGTCTCCATATATATATATATATATATATATATATATATTAAAATCCCCTCCGCTCGGGCAGGATGTGACACAAGGTCAATTTTTTCAGCGGGGTTTAACAGGTTTCAATTCAGAGTTTTCCTAGACTAGTTGCCTCACCAAGGCTGAAGAACCTTGTCTGTCCTACTATTTACCCATAGCTGGAGGGAGAATAATTGGATTCATACCTTTCCTACGGGTATTAGTGGTATGTTAGATGGAATCATTCTCGTCCAGGATTTGAACTCGTGTCACAGTGTCCATTTCCTACGACAATAACAATTACATCACGGGCACTTCCCAACATATATATATATATATATATATATATATATATATATATATATATATATATATATATATACGTGGTGCCTTCAATAAGTTTCCAGACTTTTTTTGTACAGCCATTTAAAATTGTCGTAGACTCTTGAAAATTCACTATGTTATTGCTATACATCTTATGAGATGACTGACTAATTTTTATGATTTCAGGTTCAAATGAACAGCTGCAGCTGGAATTGGAATACACCCTACTAAACCCTGATTGTCACAGCTGGTGAATTTCAAAAATGCAATCTGGACTTGAGGACACTTTAGAAGAACGATATGCAATGAAATTCTGTTTTAAACTTGAAAAAAATGCCACAGAAACGTATGGAATCCTTCAGACTGCTTTTTGACCATCTTGCATGAAACAAGCATCAGTTTTTGAGTGGCATAAGAAATTCAAGGAATCCAGAGAGTCTGTGAGGGATGATGAGAGGTGTGGAAGGAGTAAGGAAGTCAATAGACCAGAGTTGATTGGCCAAAGGGTTAGGTTTAGGGTTACTATGTTGAGGTTTTAAGGGAGTTCAGGAAGAGAATCCGTCGGAAGAGGCCGGCACTTTTGAAATCGGGTCAGTGGCATTTCCACCAGGACAAGGCACCAGTCCACAACTCCATCCTTGTCACAGACTATTTGACCAAGATGGGTATCAAGACAGTTCCTCAACCTCCCTATAGTACAAACCTTGCTCCCTGTGACTTTTGGTTATTCCCTAAGCCCAGAGGCTGTTGTTATGAGACGATTGAGGAGATGAAAGAGGCTGTGACGAAGGTCATTGACACACCCACACAAGAGGACTTCTATGGGGCCTTCCAGAAGTTGTTGGAACAGTAAAACAAGTGCATTGCAGCCAGAGGAGATTACTTCGAATGGAACTAGCATTTCAAGTGTGTACTATCAATAAAAGTGCCCATTGGAAAAAAAGTCTGGAAACTTATTTAATGATCCTCGTATCTATCAATCTACCTATCTATCTGCCTTTTGGAAACAATTTTTCTTTCTTTCTTTCTTTCCTCCTTTCTTTCTATGTCAAAGTAATTTCATATCTTTCTTTCTTTCTTTCTTTTAGTTCACCACTCTCTATCAAAAATATTTGTGTGGCGATATATCTTCCTTCCTGCGAGTGTGTGTGTGCGAGTGTGTGTGATTTTTGTACTGTTTCTGTTTCTGTCATTCTGTCTCTATCATTCCCTCTCTTTCTCTCTCTCTCTCTCTCTTTCTCCCTCTCTCTCTCTCTCTATATATATATATATATATATATATATATATATTAGGGTGAGTCAATGATGCTAAATCAGGTGAGTATGGAGGATGCGGTAAAGTTGTCTTCCGAATGAGCTGATTGTCTCTCTTGTCCTGATGGTTGTGTGGTCGAGCATTGCAGAAGGTTGACCTTATCAATTGGAAAGATTAACTTCCTTCAGACTATCATTTCTTCGGTCCGATGAAAGAGGCTTTAAGAGGCAAATATGCCAGTGATGAGGAAGAAGAAACTGCGGTGATGAAGTGTCTGAAAGACCAGTCAAGAGTGGAATACGTACTCTCATTTGAAGGTGGAACATTGCTACTGAGAGAAACGGTGACTATGTTGAGAAATAGGGATGTGATCCAATGAGTACCAGCTTCATGTTGTATGACACTTGGTACGGTGTCGATAATCTATCTATCTATCTATCTATCTATCTATCTATCTATCTATGTCTTTTCGAAACTATCTGCTTTTCTTTCCTTCTTTTTTCCTGTATTTTTTGTAAGAACATTCCAATCTATCTATCTAAATGAACCCTTCTGGCTGCGTGTCCGTCGGTCTGTCTATCGGACTGTATGTCTGTCTCTGACTTTGTCTCTCTGTGTGTATCAAATGAGGTGTATGTATAAGGGTATGTGTGTCCTACCCCCCCCCCACTGCTTAGGCAGAAAGCGTTCTCTAGTTACGATGGCTTTTCATAAAAATCCACACAATTGATCATTTGACTTCGTAAAAGAATGTACATTGTTTTATAGACTCAACAGTTGACATAAATCCCTTCCCTCTTCCCTGCCCACCTTAGACTTGAGTCACTGAGCTGTAATCAGTTCATGAACAAATCCCCACAGCTACGTTTACGCTTTAAGCTCATTCAGACCACCCCCCCTGTTCGTTCCATTATATCAATATTTACCTATCACCATGTAATGGTTAGCAACCTGGAGTCGCACATTATTATTACTGACTCGTGTGTTTGCTTTCCCCTAAGCACTCTGAATTGTTGTCCTTGTGCTAAAACTAATCTTTTCAAAAGTGAAAGACCATTATCATTTCCCCGTACATTGCTTGGAGCGAACTTTCAAAAAGTAGATGCTGTTTGATAATAATAATAATAATAACAATAATAATAATAATAATAATAATAATAAGGTGACGATTATACCAATCGTGATTGGTGCTTTCGGTACAGTAACTAAAGGACTATTAATGGGTCTGGAGGTCTTGGAAGCTGGAGGACGAGTGGAGACCATCCAAACTACAGCCTTGTTGAGAACGGCCAGTATACTCAAAAGTGTCCTGGAGACTTGAGGAGACTTGCTTTCTCTCAAACTCCAGTGAAAGACCATCAGCTAACGTTGATGTGAAAAACTCTCAAGGAGTAAACAACAATAACGTAGAACTTGCATTTGGAAGAATCCTTAAAGGATTGTCAAAGAGACTGAAAGACTTGGAAATAAGAGGACAAGTAGAGAGCAACCCGACTACAGCATTATTAAGAGCGGCTAGAATACTGAGAACAGTCTAGAAGACTTGATGAGACTTACTGTTACTAAACTCTAGCAAAAACCATCAGCTAACGCTGGTATGAAAAACTCTCAAATCAGTTAAATAATAGTAATTATAAATTTTTGACAATACTATCAAATGGTAGAAGCACAAAACCAGAATCTGTCCGAGAGAATGAGATGGATAAAATTTACTATGATTTTAAAATGCAAAAAATCACTTAATCCTAAGTCCGGCCAAATCAAGCGTTGATTAACAAAAAAGAATTAGTCATCTAGTGGAGTTTGCTTCCCCGGCAAACCAGAGAGTGAAAATGAAAAAAAGCGAAACAATAGAAAAATACTAGG
The DNA here is from genome assembly GCA_963585895.1 of Sepioteuthis lessoniana. Taxonomy (NCBI): domain Eukaryota; kingdom Metazoa; phylum Mollusca; class Cephalopoda; order Myopsida; family Loliginidae; genus Sepioteuthis; species Sepioteuthis lessoniana. The sequence goes on along the minus strand of OY757922.1, from coordinate 39,995,521 downwards.
ACCTTGCCAGGGAACAAAAATAAATAAAAACGATGAACGTGAGGGTGACTGTGATAACAATTGCGCTTGGAAAGGTTCTTAAAGGCTTAGAAAGAAGACTGAAGGACCTGGAAATCCAAGGAAAAATCGCGATCATCCAGACCACAGCATTGTTAAGATCAGCTATAATACTGAGAAGAGTCCTGGGGACCTAAGGAGACTTGCTGTTACTATGACTCCAGTGAACGACCATCAGTTAAGAATAGTATGAAAAACTCGCAAGGAGTATATATAATAATTGTTGAGATTGGCTGGAACACTCAGAGAAGTCCTGGAGACCTGGGGAGACTTGCTGTCACTCAGACTCCAGTGAACGACCATCAGCTAACGCTGGTGTGAAAAACTCGCAAGGGATGAAATAACTGTACATAGTTAAAAAGCGTATTTGCATGTTTCATAATAAAGTTCTTTTAAAATAACGAAAATATCTAGTTTATCATCATCAGATTTTGGATATTATTTTGTGGTTTACATTCACGAATTATTTTATCCATAAGGTCTGAGGAAGTTCTGTTAATTTTGTTCGTGTTTTTGGTTTATATCGAAAACATATAACAGGATGGAAATAAATTTATAATCCTAATGTGACCGGTTTTGTTTTTTCTTAAAGAAATTATTGCTCTGTAAATTCAGTTCCATTGAGCTCTTTACCAGGAAAATCTAAATGTTCACTTTTGAATGGTTTTCTTGTCCTGATGGAATTACTCCCAACTCTGGTTTAACTGGACCGAATAATACCTATATATATATATATGTGTGTGTGTGTGTGTATGTGTGCGTGTGTGTGTGTGTGTGTGTGTGAGTATACAATGGTGAGTCAAATGTTTTTCTATATTTTGGAAACGTGGCCCTATTCGGCAGCTCCTGATGCTTCTGCTGATATCCTGAAGTTGATGAGCTACGCTGGACAGTGAGATGCCGAGCTCAGTAATTCCGAATTATTCTACGTTGAGCGACGTTCATCTATGCAGCTTTCAAATTATTAACGGAATGAAGCAGCACACAAAGTGTCAGCACACCGACAACCTAGATACTATCAAACACAGCGAGTACTCTCACAACTTGACGTGCTTCTGTCTCATAAAATATTACAAAACCTTTGACTCACATATGTATTTTAATGAAATTATTTTAATAAATATTTTTAAAAGATCTTATTTATATATACGGAAATATGAACATGACAAACATAGAAAAAGTTTAGTATACGCAGCATGCGAAAAAATATCTGAGCTGAAGCTGTCTTTGCCAAGATAAAAATGAATGTTAATTTTCTTCAATATGATCCCTTTGACAATTAACATACTTCTTTAAGCGAGATTTGCGTTCGTCGAAACTCTCCTTTCGACGTTGAGTGAAGACGCGTCGTCGTAGTTCTTTTAATGTCTGCTACATCTTCAAATCACCCTTGGGATGAATTTTCAGTTTAAGAGCCAAGAAAAAATGTTTCAGCGTTAGCTGGTGGTCTTTCACTGGAACTTGAGTAACAGCAAGTCTCCTCAAGTCTCCAGGGCTCTTTTCAGTATTCTGGCTGTTCTCAATAATACTGTTGTTTGGATGGTCTCCACTCGTCCGCTAACTTCCAAGTCCTCTAGTCCCTTTCATAATCGTTTAGTTACTGAACCGAAAGCACCAATCACGATTGGTATAATTGTCACCTTCATGTTCCATAGTTTTTTCAATTCTCTAGCAAGGTCGAGGTGCTTATCTTTCTTTTCACATTCTTTCAGTTTTATTCTGTGGTCAGCCGGGACAGCAAAGTTGACAATTTTGCATATTCTCTTTTTTTTTTTTTTTTTGTTGATTATCATAAGGTCTGCTCTTCTGGCCAAGATTAGGTGATCCGTGTGTATGTCAAAGTCCCATTGGAGTTTATGTGTGTCATTTTCTAGGACAGGTGATGGTTTGTGCATGTACCATTTGTTGGTGTGGTCAAATTTCAATTTCTTGCACATTTCCCAGTTGATCATCTTGTCGACCCAGTCGTGTCTAGTCTTATACTCCATCTGTGCTAATTTGCTGCATTCGCTTATTACGTGATTGATCGTTTCGTCTGTCACCACATAGCCTACATTTGCAATTTTGTTGAGTCTTATCTATTCTCGCTTTGATATGAAACATGTTTTGTTTCATTCAATGGCATTTCAACACTCGTGGTTCATTTAATGCCATCTTTGTAAAAGAACAGCTGTGATACTATCTGACCTATTGCTGTTCATACTTTTCCCATCGGTATTAGTCCGGGAGTGAATATAATAGCGTGACTGGAATTTAAACCACGTTCGCTTTTACACCACTGGACTCTCCCAAATCCCAACCAGAAAACCAAACTAAATCTTAATTAACCAGAAGAAAACAATTTGTCATATAGTAGATTTTGTACTAGCAAACCAGAAAAAAAATGAAAGAAGGCGAAAAGATAGAAAAATACTTAGATCTTATATGTATAAACAAAGCAAAAATCTGTAGAACATAAAGGTGGCGGTGATACTAGTCGTTGTTGGAGCCCTTCGAAGGTACACAAAGTCATGGAAAAGAGACTGGGGAAACTGGAGATCTGAGGAAGAATCGAGACCATCCAGACCACAGCACTGTTAAAATAAAGTAGAATACCTGAGAAGACTTGCTGTCACTTAGACTTCAATGAAAAACCTTGAGTTAAAACTGGCGTGATGTATGTATATATATATATATATATGTATTTGATGAGGCATTTATTTATTTGATATAACGTTTCGCTTACTTGCGAAATTCATCTGATTATGATTGAAATAGAAAATGAATTTTTGAAAAGTATACTGTCAAAAACTTTCTTCATAGATAAACAAAACTGAAACGAAAATGTACAAAATTCAGCTCTTGGTATTACACATGAAATTTGAAGATATCTATGTTGTGTGTTAAGTAATATATTATTAATAATACATGATAATGAGATAATATATCATAATTAATATATGTTGGGGTTAAGTTTAAGTTAATCTCCTTTATGTCCATTGGAATCTTGTTTTCTCTTAATATTAATTTCATTAGAAATGGAGATATGTTTTTTAAAATTTTGGTTGTTGTGAAAAAAAAATTCCTGGCATTCAAATCGTCTCAAATACATCTAAAACAATTAGAAATATAATTTATAAATCCGATAACAGAAATGCATCGTCAGCTGTTATTTATATAATTCCAGGCATTTAAATCGTCTCAAATACATCTAAAATAATTAGAAATATGATTTATAAATCCGGAAACTGAAATGCTGTTATTTACATAATTCCCATTAAGATTTGTGAAAATATTTATGTTGGAGAGACTTGACTTCTAAAGAAGCAATTTTATGAGCCCAAGAGAGGGAGTTCTCGTGGAGTAGTGGCTGACGTGCTGGACATCGTATTAAGCGAGTTAGAACTCCAAGCATAGTATTAAGTTCAATTTCGGACTAATGCCTGAGGGAAATGTGTGAACCACTATAATTCTCCTACAACAATGGCTGTAGCATTGAATAACTAAACCAAACCAAACCAACCAACAAACCTAACCAAAACCGACCAAACCAACCAACAAACAAACCAAACCAAACCAGACAAAACTAACCAACAAACCTAACCAAAAAAAAAACAACCAAACCAACCAACCAACAAACCAAACCAAACCAAACCAAACTAACCAACAAACCAAACCAAACCAAACCAAACTAGACCAAACCGAACAAGAAAAAATTTGATTTTTATAAATCCCGAAATGTGAATAAAGATATGAGCACAGCTGCTAAAATCATATGAAAGAAGTAGAATTAAATCTCTGAATTATAACAAAATTATCTCAGAGGAAGAACATTTCTCCTTAAAAGGCCATGACTTTAACAGAAACACTAAATTAACTATTACAGAAAAGATCGACAAAAATTACCACACCCACATCGATTCTAGAAAGCCATAAAGAATAAATGGATATTACATCTTGAAATAATCAGACCATTGGCATGATGGTTAGAGTGTTCGCCAATGGCCCGGGAGACCTGAATTCAATCCCAGGTCGAGTCATACCAAAGACTCAAAACATGGTACTTGATGCCGCCTTGCTTAACACTCAGCATTATAAGGTACAAATCAAGGATAAAGTGGAGCAATCCAGAGAAAGGTGTGGCGCCCTCCCCAACACCTTGGTGTTGTAGCTATCGAAAAGGGAGCCTTTGGCTCACTCTCCACTATGATCATCGGCTTTACTTTTACTTTACCTCTGGAAACCTTTAATCTAAATCGACTCAACAACAAACCAAATCACCTAAATCATTCAAATCATTCTAACTAAGCGCCCCCCTAAAAAACATGAAAAAACAAAATAAAACTTCCTTATTTCCTGTTTTGCAAAATACTCGTTTGCAACGATTTTGACCACAAACCATCATGTTTATAAATCTAGGTTAATATGCTATTAACCAAAGAAAAGATTCAGCAATAAGACCATCAACTGGTAACAAGTTGCCTTTTAACAGAAAAATCAAACCAAATCATTAAATAACCTAGTAAGTGTCGATAAGACGTTAAACCATTCAATCAATCAAAACAGTCAATATTGAAACTGTTAAATAGGGATAAAATTTTAGAATTTCTTGTTTAAAAATCGTTTATTTCTTGACCGTTCTTTCTGCTTAACGACATCTAGAAAAAGAAATAAAAAACAACATAAGTTTAGTTTTATGGCATCCAACCATTGTAGGTCATTGATGCCCGATCCATTTTATACAAATAAGGGGTTCTATTTCAAGCAATTCAGTTTAGCATAAAAAACAGTTCTATTTAAAACGATTCAATTTAGCATAAGTACATAGTTTTAATGTCAAAAACAGTCCTATTTCAAACAGTTCACTTTAGCATAAGTACAAATTTCAGAGTCAAAAATAGTTCTATTTCAAACAATTCAATTTAGCATAAGTACACAGTATAGTTCTATTTGACACATAGATAGGACCCTATCAGATGCTACGAGTCCGGGTCAGAGTGTGCCTGGGAGCGATGGCAATGAAGGGGTACTCTGCATTCTCCAAAGCTCCAGCATTACTGGAACCTCACTATCAGATTATTTTGTGTTATATCAAGGACACTCGTCGGGGGTGTTTATATATATATATATATATATATATTACTTACTTGTACTTGTATCGGCTTTCACCCTGGTCGGGTTGAACCGGCTTCCGCCCGAGTAAGTACAGCATCTCGAACCATCGCAGCCCACGTTCGCCGATCCTGAGCCAGGTCACACGAAATGGCGAGCCAATCGCGATTCCATCGCCAAAGACTAACTACTTGGGGACCTGATAGTGCTGCTAGGTCATCCTTGATTGTGCTGGCCCACGTCTTCAGCTGCCTACCAATACGTTTTCGCCAGTTAGGAAGAGAAGGGGGAGAAGTACATCGCGGATGAGCTCTCCCTCAGGGTGTCGAGCTGCGTGCCCGAACCATCAGAGATGACGCTGGAGCAGGATGGATGTAAATTAGCATAAATACACTGAATAAATAACAAGAAGGATTACAAGAATAAACAAACATGTCTCAAATAGATGAAATGGGCACGTTGTTACATGGTCGACCAGTATATAAAATGGTGTACAAAAAATACTAAAAAGTCTTACATATTTTCTTTGGTGGTTTTGATTTTAATAACTATACAAAGAACCATGCTATTGGCCGGGTAGTGAGACTAAGTCTGTTCACCGAGCAAGAAAACTTTTGTTCGTTCGAAGGGCGGGAACAAAAGAAAAAACGATGAATGATTCTGAATTCCTATGTGATCAATAGACAAAGATATAGCCACAAATTTTAGGGAAGACAATTATTTATCGTCTCCCTACAAATTCAAGAAATGAGAAAAATTATTGAGATTTTGATAAGCTGTATAAATGTGGAAATATGATGATAAATATCAAATATTGATAAATAATTATGAAACTAATTACTTTAGCAATAATCAACTGACAGGAACATGACAAAGATACTGAAGAAATAGAGTTTTAAACAGAGAAAATAATTCTGATTAGTTTCTGAAAGCCATTTTGTACACAATATTATTTGTTCTTCATATTTTGCGAATATGTTGAGTTCTTTTCCCCGACAAACATTTTTTGAATTTTAAAATCATTATCAGTTAAAAGTTACGCAATATTTTAAAAAGTTTTCAGCGCGTATATCACCTGACCGAAGCATTTCAAACCGTGTTATGTAGCTGCTGTGTTTGGTTTTATCGTGGTAGTTGGTGCACTTGTAATATAATGGCCGAGGGATTTCGTTTTATATATCTTGCCTTTGGGTTTAGTTAGGCTGAAAACCTTTCGGCTCAGCACATGGATTAGTTTGGTGCAAACTTGAGCACAGGTGTTGACGCGCGCGCAGGGAGGATGTGTCGTTCACAGATGTCAAAATAAAAATCCCTTGGGGATGTGCATGATGTCATGCACCGGAAGCGCACGCGGAGGATTTTGGGAGATTTGAAAAAGTCAGTTAGCTGAGAACTAGACTCCGAACGGGAAGGGTGACTTTCGTTAGCTCGCAGTGGTCTTGTGGCGGGTGCTATACGTGGTTTGGGGCAGATGGAAAAGCCAGAATAGAAAGAATGTGTATCTCTTTCCATATGTCGAAGAACCTTTAAACTCAGAAGTAATAAAAAGTTTCGTACCTGAACTAAGAAGTCGTGAGTGTTTTTCGTGTTTCGGGATTCCTATGTTCTATGTATATATGTTATGAACATTCTATGTAGGTTTCACGTATCCGTATCTGGCTATGGTACACACTGACACGTTATGTATTGATTCACTCCACGTGTCATCTAAAAGCCGCACAGAGGAATCTAGTCTACTTTGGAAATTTATGCTTTACGAGTTCGAACTTGGCCATAATGCTAAGGAAGCAACAAAAAAAAAAAAAATTTGTGGTGCAAAAGGTGAAGATGTAGTTGATCTCAGTACACAAAAAAAATGGTTGAAAAAAAAATTAACTCGGTTTGCAAGAACGTCAACGATCAGCTAAGGTCAGGTAGGTCTAAAAGTGTTGATTGCGAGGTCGTGCTTCAAGCCATAGAGGCAAATCCGGCGAGTAGCGTACGGAGAGTATCAGGCGAGCTTTGTAACTCACAGGCCCGAGTGGTTGGTCACCTTCATAACCTCGGCGAATTGGGCATCACGTTAGCAAAGTATTTTAAAACTTTTGACTGACCCTAGCACTTGAAAACAATGTCTCTATCACCGTATGTTTTACCAAAAATAACATATCCTGGATTCCGGTATCTTTCAGTAACCTCAGTGACATCAGGGATCAGATCTGTCTCAACATTTACAAGGTCTAAAAACATTATTCCTCTTTCCGTCGCTATGTTTGTCCTTTAGGCCATAAATGCGATTTTTTTTATCTGGTGACCTCCAGAAACCTTAAATGACCACAGAACTTTGTATAAGCTTAGCAAATAACATCACTGGCGAAATTTCGCCTATGTAGTTATTTGCTAAACTTGCTTCGTCTGACACACAAGCCTCAGGTTGCTACGGTACGTCGAGGTCAAGTCAATAATCATGAAAAAAAAATCAAATCCTTCGGACATTCCATTTGGCGGTGATCCTCAGACTGACACACATATTAGCATAGTAATGACTCTCTCTCTCTCTCTCGCTCTCTCTCTCTCTCTCTCTCTCTCTTTGTATATATATATATGTATATATATATGCACACTCATACACATATAAAAAGTAAAGTTATCGACCTAAGTCGAGGGTGACCCGAAGGCTCCTTTTTCAATAGCTACTACACCGAAGTGTAGGGAAGTGTGCTTCTCTATTCCCAAGATTGTTCGACTTTACCCTTGATCATCACCTTATAGTGCCGAGTGCTTAGCAAGGAGGCATCAAGTATCATTTTTGAGTCTTTGGTATGAGTCGACCTAGGAGTGAACCCCGGTTTCGCGGACCATTGGTGAACACTCCACTCATTAGGCTAATGGCCCGGTTACACGTACACATACACATATACATTTAGATTTGATAGACTTAAAGGTGTTTGTCTCGTTACTGTCGATATAGTCGGAATTCTTTTTCCGAAAAGAACTCTGTTTATGCTAGATTTTCAGTTTTCTTTCTTTCTTTCTTTCTTTCTTTCTTTCTTTCTTCGCCTGTTTATACGTCTTTATCTAAATATATTTGTCGATTCATATCTATCAATCTTTGTTCATATCTATATACAACAGGAACTCCTAAATATTAATTTACATCACACACACACACACACACACACACACATATATATATATTAAATGTAGGTAAATTTTCGTATTTTCCATTCGAACGAAATGTAGGTAGGTAAATTTTCGTATTTTCCATTCGAACGAAAAATTGAAAACCTATGTTTTTACAAAATTTATCCTTCTCTCCCTAAATTATACAATGCGTTGTGCTAAAAGACAAAAACAATAAGAATAAATGAAATTGACCGATACAATTGAAAATGGTATATTTTTAAAATAAATCACTTCGTCTCTACGCAAATTATTTCGCTTCTTTCTTCTTTTGTATAGATTCTTCTTAGTTAAAAAAAAGATTCATTTGCATTCTGATGACACTAGCCCTCTAACGAAACATGTCAAAAGGATTTTCCAATCTTTCTCTTTCGCTCTCATATATACAACTAACTAAATACTGTGGGGTTACGTGTATCAATAAAAATCCTCTAGACTCACTATACCCACTTCACTGACAGAGATCAAAGTATATTTGTTTTCTGAAGCCATTAATAACATTAAAGATTAATGTCACGTAGAATAAATTTTAAATTGGGATTTAGACGTAGAAATGACAGTTCATGTGCATGAGAAATATTTGGGCTGATGAATTTTACCTATGTCTAAGCATTCTCTCTCTTTCTTTCTTTCTCTCTCTCTCTCTCTCTCTCTCTCTCTTTGTCTTTCTCTCTGTCTCTATCTATCTATCTATCTATCCACACACACACACATACCGTGGTGTAGTGGTTATTTTTGTAGGAAAATAACTCGGACCACACAAGTTCAAATATCGAACAAGGCTGATTACATTTCACATAGAACTAATACCCTTGCATAAATAGTAGCGCAGACTGGGTTTTTTAGCCTTTATTAGGCAACCAGTCTAAAAGAAGGAAAACTCTGAATTTAAATCAGTTAAACTCCGCTTTGATATTAACCTTGTGTCTCATCCTACCCGTGCAGAGGGTTGGTAAATACACACACAGACACACACACACACACACACACACACACACACACACACACACACACACACACACATATATATATATAAATATATATATATATATATATTCGTTGGGTATTCAATAAATTAAGTGAATTTGGACTCGTGAGTTCGCAATAGGAATCACTGTTTAAGCTTGCTCCTTCTTCAAAAGAATCAACAATCATAGGTCCTTTCATGTTCCACATGACTGTCAGCATGACCTTATTTACAGATGGCTTTACCTGAGACCTAATCATTACAAGAGACACAGCGTATTTTCACTTTGTCGGCTGTCTTTTCGACTCGATCTCGCATCGGTAAAGTCATGTTTAGTCCATTTCTAAATATTTTTGACTAAAACAGGCTTTTCCGTACACATCAAACACTTTTATGTAAATTTTACATAGTTTGCACTTTTCAGCTAGCAAGAATTTGATGACAGACTTTTGTTCAAGCCTGGAGCACTCTGTTTGATTTGCTCTCATTTTGAATAGACTAAAAAAAAAGAATTATTTTGCTTTGTTCAAAAAGTTTCACTTCTGCTCCTTATCACATATTGAATAAAAAGTTAGAAATTTTTTTTTGTTAATTTAGCAATAACGTCCCCCCCCTTTTTTTTTTTAGAGGAATCTTCCACGTGTCGTAGTGGCTAACATACTAGACCATGTCATCGTATGTAAGCAAGTTTAAACTCCAGTAGTGCTATTGCGTTTATTTTTAGAATAATTTCCTTCGGAAAAGTACGAACTCTTTTGTCCTCTCAGCTATGGATAACATAGTATCACTGCTTCTCTTTTACAAAGATGGTTTTGGCATTAAATAACCCATGACGGTTGATATACCATTAAACAAAAAAAAAACAAGGCAAACCAAACTTTAGAAAAAAGATAAATTTTGCCACACATACATTGAAATGTTACTCTAATAATGGTAATGTGGACTACCCCTTCATTGCCATTACTCCCAGGTCCCCTTCAGACCTGGAGTGGTCGTATCTGTAAAGGTCTCATCTTTGGGACAAATGGAACTATTTAATCAATTACTATATATGAAACCATTCAATTGTGTGCAAACAAATTATTACTATTAAATAGGATTATTACTGCTAAATAGAACTATTAGTGTTTATTTAATTATTAATGTTGAAATAGTTTAACTGTGTGTAAATAATGAATGGTAATACTAAAAACCATTTAACTGTGTTCAAACAAATGACTTCTGCATCGTTTTAAAATGATGTTACCGACAAATCATTCGTTTACAAATCCTATATAATGTAATATAATTTCCCAAAAATACAAAACACAAGTGTTCTGTGAATACATCTATGAGTCTGTTCACACAATGTTTTAAAAGAAGAAATAACTAAAAAAAAGAGAGCAAGAAAAAAAAGAAAGACCGGAAGGTGAGAGCTCTGACGTTTTTTGTTATAATCTATAAAGAAAGAAAAAATTAAAGAAAGAAAGAAAGAAAGAAAGAATCATGTGATTTGTAGCTTGCTACATCGAAAGAGAAAAGAAAAGAAAGCAGACTAGGTGTTAAGTCAGCAGTCGTAATAGCAAGCTGGCTTGAGAAAGTAAAAAAGAGAGAAAGAAAGAACGAATCATGGGATTTGTAGCTTGCTACGTTGAAAGAGAAAAGAAAAGAAAACAAGCAAGTCTTAAAGAAAGAAAGAAATGAAAGTAAAAAGAAAGAAAGATGGAAGAAATTGAGTGATTTGTAGTTTCCTAGCGTCGAAGAAGACATCAAAAGAAAGTAAAACAAGGAGAAACGTGTCCATGGAATGATTTAAAAAGTTATGAAAACTATTATTTCAATATTGTTTAAACAGTCATATGTCTGAGGATAAAAAAATATTTCCCAAATTGGAAAATGTTCCGCTTAGAAAGAAATATAATTTTTTTTTCAGTTTAAAAAATCCTGAAATCATTTTTTAATATGAAAAGAAGTTTCTTTGGGGTATTTCTGAGTAATTTTTTTCTCGTTTCATATAGATTTTTGTTCATCATATAATGAGATACCTATTCATGGAATCATCAGTTTATATAAAAAAAGAAATTGCGATTCTTTTTTTTCATTCATCTAGTTGTTTTGATATACACATATATTTTATATAAAATTCAATCGTCATAATTGACGGGTGTATTCTAGTATAAAGTTAATGTAAAGTTGGCAACCTTGGTCGAGGGTAACCCAAAGGCTCCCTTTTCAATAGCTACTACACCGAGGTGTAGGGAAGAGCGCCACTCCTTTTCATGGATTGCTCCACTTTACTCTTGACCCGTACCATATAATGCTGAGTGTTAAGCAAGGCAGCATCAAGTACCATTTTTTTTTAGTCTTTAGTATGACTCGACCTGGGATTGAACCCCGATCTCCCGGACCATTGGTGAATACTTTACTTATAAAGCCAATGGTCCGGACCATTTTAGTATGATATATTACATATGTTTGTATGTATGTGTGGGATGTGTAAACAGGATTTAGCATAAAATAACCATGAAGAGTTGATAAGCCATCAAACCAAATAACCTAACAATCTATGTAAATCCCATTACATTCAACCGATTGCGAACAATTCTGACCGAAACATTGACCCTTGACCCATTTGGTTTTAATTTGTTTTTTTTTATGCATTTTCTATTTTCAGAGCATATTCGTTTTGATGTCTTTCGTGATGTACCAGTATGTTTTCCTGGTTTAACAACTCCATTTTTTATTCGCACTATATTTTAGACTCAGCTGACTTGAAACAGCCAAAGTCTTTCGCCACAATCCATTTTATATAAGGGGAGTCTTCATTGCATAGTGACTAACGTGCTGGAGCGTGATTTGTTTGTTTTGTTGTTTGATAGTACTTAAGCTTTCTTGGGTTATTTAATGCCAAATCCATCAATCTAGATAACCGGTAGTTTTACTATTTAACCCATAGCTGGGAGGATAAGGGAGTTCATACCTTTCCCAAGGGTATTTGCCCGAAAGTGAACGTCATAGCGCGACTGGAGTTCGAACTCGCTTACTACGATTCCGCAGTCTAGTGCTTTAACCATTACACAATGAGGATACCCCCTAGAGTGTGATATCGTAGTAAGCAAGTTCGAAGTTCGATCGTGCTATTACGTTCACTTTCGGACTTGGGAAAGTTATGAACCTCGTTATCTCTCCAGAGATGGGTTACATAGTATCGCTGCTGTTCTTTTACAAAGATGGCTTTGGCATTAAATAACCCTCGAAAGTTGATATGGCATTAAACAAAAGATACCGACACCTTGATATATTTAATTAATTTGCGTTGGTGCCATAATTTTTCATAAATTACAAAAACAACTGCATAATAAAGAAAAAGAAAAGAAAAATAGCAGAAAATAAAGGAAAAGAAGAAAAAGAAACGAAAGAAATAGAGTGAGGGAAGAGAAAAGATTTACGACTAATACACTTTAGAATAAATTTTAACTCTAATTACGTCACATAGTTTTGAAACTGAACGCTTCTAACAGTCATAGAATATTAATCATTTTCAACTTTTTTCGTTTCAGTTTAAAATTGAATGTAATTCAGAAGATAAAACATCTGAATATCAACATTGCCCTGATGATGGCTTAATATAAAAACTGAAACATTTAATGTTGGCAAATAACTCAGCTATAAAAAATAGTCATCCTTTGTATACCTTTTTTTTTTCAGATTCATATATATATATATATATATATATATATATAATTGATTAGAGCAAGGACTTTGTTTCTGGTTATTCTATCTTTGACCCGTTATAATGTTCGTATGAGTCGTTTGATTTCTAGATGGAATGAATTCAGGGGAGCGCCGTATTTTCCCAAGTACTTTCGGTCCCAACTGGAACCATCATTGGCGAAACGAATAATAAAATGTTTTTCACACACACACACACACACACACACACACACACACACACACACACACACACATGTATATATATATATACAACGGTATCCCTGTCTCCCTCTGAAGAGTGTCACCATAGACCAGAAATAAATTTATAATGAAACTGAATTTTTTCTTTCAATTTTATAAAGAATGCTTTGCTCTGCACGTGAGTTTCGATGTATCTTTAATCTGAAATTAATTATACAGTCGATAGCCGTTTGATGCTTCTACCCCTCGGATTATTACTTAATAGTCTAATTCTTTGACTATATTAGACTATATTCCTCACATATATATATATATATATATATATATATATATATATATATATATATATATATATATATATATATATTCCAAGGAGGAAATCCAAGGCGTTGGAGTATCCAATTCAATTACTCAATGTCAAATGGCTATCGACGAATAATTAATTTGGGATTAAAGATACAACGTGCAGAGCAAAAAAAAAAAATTATATAAAAAGAAAAAGAAAAAATTTACTTCCTTGGAGTCATTATAAATTCATTTCTGGTCGTGATGACCATCATTAGATGTAGCTTGAGAAGTTTTTTATTCGGGTGTTCTTTTATTGCTTCCGGCGAGATGGGATTTGAAAAAATAATCATAAGAAATTTACCGTGAATCTTTACATAACAGCGGTTATAAAAAATGAACTTAAGTATTTAGAAGCCAATAGACATCACAAAAAATAGGGGCAATAATGTAGGAAACAATGGAACTAATAATAGTATAAATATGGATAATAAAATAAGTGAAAATATTGATAAAAATAGACAAAGAAATATCATTTGGTTTAACCCTCCTTTTTGCAAATTCTCTAATATCAATACAGGCAAATATTTTATAGGTTTGATAAACAAACATTTTAAAGATGATAACCCCTTTGAAAAATAATTAATAAGATTGATGTAAAAATTAGTTATTCTTGTACTAACAATATATCTAAAATAATTGACAATCACAAGAAACTGATAAATAAACTGGACTGGAATAACAATGACAACTTAAGACGTTCATATAATTGTAAAAAAAAAAATGATGGCCACCAGGAAATAAATGTAACCTTATTATGTATCAAGCCAACATTTCAACTAAAGAAAACGATGCGGCATACATAGGTATGACCCGTTTAAACAGGAAATTTAGATATTACAACCACCTACAATCATATAAAAATCCAACATTAAAAAACAAACTGCCATATCTAGGTATTATTGGGATCTAATAGAACTAGGACTGACATTGATTATAAATTGGAAAATAATTAAAAGATCCTCCTCAACAAACAGTTTACATGGTAAAGAACAAAAAAAAAAAAAAAAAGAGAAAATATGCATATTAAATATTTGAATGGAAATTTACTTAATACCAGAACAGAAATTATTTCAGCATGTAGAAAGAAATAAATCCTTAGTATAATTTAACTTGATATATTAATAATATTAAATATATTTAACTACCATTATTTAACTATTTATATATTTCTAATTTATATAAATTTGATTTATTGGGATATCAATCTATTATTTTAAAAAAATAGATTAAACAATCAATAATTCAAAATATTTTTTCTAATAAAGAATACAATCAAATTTAATGGATAGAGTATAAATATATATTTTTGTCATAATATAATAAAATAAAAATAAAAAAGTAATAATAAATAATTTAAAAAATTAGATATATATAGCCTTATAACAAGAACTATCCTGGTACTACACCGTTTTTATTACACTGTTTTTCTATTTGTAAACAAACATTTAAGAAACTAATATTTAATCTATTTATATTAAAAATTATTAGTTAAATTAATAAAATAACTTTTACATATTAATTCTTTACTTATTAGGATTTTTTTAAAATTTTCAGTAGTATTTGAATTAGGGGTAACAGTTTTTTTATAGGATTGTGTAGACGTTGTATAAATAAATAAAAAAAACAATACTAAATATAATATCTCCAGCGTAAAAAAAATTTCTTGGTTAAAATATACGATAAAAGATATATTAAAAATTGTTTTAATTAAAAGATTATCTTAATCAAAAAAATTTTTTTTTCAAATCCTATTCTACATAAGCAATATAAGAACACCTAAATAAATTTTTTTCATCAGATGATGGTCACGATGACCATAAATGAATTTATAATGATACCAAGGAAGTGATTTTTTTCTTTATATATATATATATATATATATATATATATGTGAGGTCGAAAGAAGTAAGAGAGACGTCAGCTAAGAATTAAAACAAGTCTTTATTTTCAGCTGATATTTCGCATATTAAGTCGGATGAAAAGTATTCTTTCATTTTATGACTTATTTCTTATTCTTTTTTTTTTTAATTCTTTTAGTTTATCCTGCGTCCTTTCTAACGGTTTTTCAATTTCTGTTTCTTTCAGCCAATTAAAGCCGTCGACCGATTTGCTGCTAATATATTTCTAGTTTTGACTTGGGTGTCAGCTTCTATCATGACCGGGATTTTAGGAACTTTTTGTTCCCTTTTTTTATTCGTTTCTCCCTTATCACCTTGCCCCCCCTCTCTCTCTCTTTTAATGCCTCGAATCTCTTTCTCATATATGTCCCTACTTTTCCACTGTCTTCTGGTCGTCCTCAAAATCTAGCTAGGAAACAACTTACTACAAAAACAACCAACCAAAATTCCTAATTATATTATAATATGGCATCAAACATTCCTATCGAACACGAATAACTTATAAACAAATATATAATTTATGGGATCAAAAATGAATTCTTATAACTTATTTTACTTTTATAACTGATTCTGAAATAAAGAAATACTGATCGGAAAATTTTATTTTTTCCGATAAGCACGTATAAATGTTGGCATCGCTTTCACATGCAAGAAATCATGTTTTACGTAATCCTTCGACAACTTCAGACTATTATATCTAGTATTACTAAATGTAAAGTGACAATAATATGATTAAATAGTAGATGAAAGATAAAGTTGTTAAAAAATATCCATGTTCATATGAGAAATTCGTAGGGACGTTCGTATGCAAGAGAATATGAACTCTTTTTTGTTACCGGAAATAAAGTGTTATTTCTCAAATGTATAAAGTAAATGAAAAAAAAGTCATTTTTTTTCTTTAAACTGCTTTTTTCGTTGTGTGTAATGAAATTTTAAAATTTGCCAATTTTCCAGAACATTCCGAGTTGATTAAGTAAAGATGAGCTGATAGAAAATTTTCTGAAATTTATTTTTGTTAATTTTTGTATAAATCTAAGATGAATTCATTTTTATTCGTATGCATTTAATGCAAATGAAATATGCAAATTTGTCCGTTTATATACAGATAATATGTTAATTTCTAAATTTCCTCATCTAGGGCAGAAAAGCAAAGTCTGAAGAAAATAATTGTAATTTTCTATACTTTTATAATATAAGCAATTAAGAAATAGCACATTTTATCCAGGAATAAAATTTGTCTTCCATAGTATTTTCCTGGGTAGAAACGCAAAGTTTGAAGATTAGATGGCGATTTTCTATTCTTTTACCACATAAGTAATTATGAAATAGCACATAATATCTGGGTGTAATGGTTAAAGCGATAGACTGCAGAATCGTGGTAAATGAGTTCGTTCTCCAGTCGCGCTATTATGTTCACTTTCGGGCAAATACCTTTGGGAAAGGTATAAACCCCCTTATCCTCCTAGCTATGGGTTAAATAGTACCACTACTGTTCTTCTAGGAGAATAGGTTAGGTATTAAATAGCCTACAAAGGTTGATATGCCATTAGAAAGAAAGATACTAGATCTTCGTAGTATTTAGAGCAGACACATACACACATACACACACACTAGCTTGTGACAAAAATAAGCTTACACTTGGAGCATAAAAGCTGTAAACAAATACGCTTTCTTGTCGCTCGTTGCTTTTTCCCTGTAACGGTGTTTGTTGGTTGTTTGGGTTTTAAGGCATATCAACCTTTGGAGATTATTTAACGCCAAATACATTTTTATGCAAATAGTTCTATTTCAAACGATTCAGTTTAGCATTAGTACATAGTTTAATTGTCAAAAACATTTCTATTTCAAGCTATCCAGTTTATTCAAACAGTTCTAATTCAGCTAATTCAGCTTAGTGTGAGTACAGTTAAATGTCAAAACAGTTCTATATCAAACAATTCAGTTTAGTGTAAGTACAGTTTCAATATCAAATACTGTTCCATTTCAAACAATTCAGTTTAGCATAAGCATGCAGTTTAAATGTAAGTACAGTTTAATTGTCAAAAACATTTCTATTTCAAGCTATTCAGTTTAGTCAAAAAGTTCTAATTCAAACTATTCAGTTTAGCATAAGTATACAGTTAGTTATATTTAACCAATAGATAGGGCCCTATCAGGTGCTACCATTCCGGGCCAGAGTGGATCTGGGAGCAATGTCAATGAAGGGGTGCTCCGCATTCCCCAAAGCTTCAGCATCACTTGAACCTTACCATCAGATTATTTAGTGTCATATCCAGGACACTTGTTGAGGGGTGCAGTCAGTGTATCCTACAGCCCCAGCCAACTGGGCAATAACGGTATTTTTTTGGTTTGGTTGCATATCAATCATTGTAGGTTATTTAATGCCAAATCCATTTTCATACACATAAACAGTTCCATTTCAAACAATACAGTTTAGCATAAGTACGTAGTTTACATGTTAAAACAGTTCTATTTCAAGTAATTTAGTTTAACATAAGTACGCAGTTTAGTTCTATCTAACCCATAGATAGGACCCTATCAGGTGCTACCACTCTGCACCAGAGTGGAACTGGGAGTAATAGCAATAAAAGAGATACTCCAAATTCCCCAAAGCTCCAACAGTACTGGAACCTCAACATCAAATTTAGTGTTATATCCAGGACACTCGTTGCGGGAGTCTTACTCCACTGCAGAGATCCAGTCAGTGTATTTTACAGATTTGCTTGTTTGGACAATAGATATAAATTCCTTTCTCTCATCACCTTTCCAATATAGTAATATATGTAACTGGTTAGATTAATTGATTTTAATGGCATATTAAACCGTCAAGGTTTGTTTTATGCCTAGTGTTTAGGGAATTGTACGTACATATTTTCATTTTTTATGTCGGTGTTTCTAAAGAGTTTTTTTTTTTGCACATGGTTATGTGATATTATTCATTCATATCTAATAAATTATTTGGACACAGTTGTATGGTTTCAAGCAACTAATAATAATGATAACTTTATGTAACTATTTCAGCCCAGTCGGCTGGAGGTGTAGAATACACTGATTGCATCTTTGCAGAGGGGTGAAACTCTCCCTAACGAGTATCCTGGATATGACACTAAACAATCTGATGGGGAGGCTCCAGTAAGGCTTGAACTTTGGGGAATACTGAGTACCCCTTCATTACCATCGCTCCTAGGTCCACTCTGACCCAGAGTGGTAGCACCTGATAGGATCCTATCTATGGATCAAATAGAACTGTTTGACATTTAAACCGAATCCAAACAAATGACTGATGTTTAATTGAATTGTTAATGATACAAAATGATACTTGGAACCATTTAACTTTGTTGACTTATACTAAACTGAATTGTTTGAAATAGAAGTGTTTGATCATTTAACTGAGTGTAAACAAATGACTGATATTTGATTGAATTGTTAGTGATACATAACAATACTTGGAACTATTTAATTTTGTTGCCTTATGTTTAGAAATCATATATATCTAATATTTGTATATGTATGAAGAGGATTTGGCATTAAATAACCTAGAATGGTTGATATGCCATAAAACCAAACCAAACCAAACCATGTAACTATTCTTTTTACAAATAATTTACATTTATATGGCATGAAATATTCATCTCCAATGCTGGTAATTCTTAAACAGATCTATTTGATTCATAGATGGAACGCTAACAGGCACTGTCTTTCCTGGTCAGAGTAGACCTAAGAATAATAGTAATGAAGGGTTACACCACATTTCTTAAATCGTCAGAATTGGAGCCTTATTATCAGATGTAGTTTAGTATCATACTCACTTTTTGGGGAGTCTTAACTATCGACAGGGGGATAGGATGCAGAAGCAAAATTTAGAATATTATAGCATGATAATAAACGTCTCTATTATAAAACAAGATTAGTTCTAATTTTAAAAATAAACCACAAAATAAAAAGATAGATACAAAACAATAAATTTATTCAATATGGCCACCATTTTTTCAATTATTACATCAACACGCCTTCGAAACGATTTTGAATGCCTTCAAATAAATTCTTCAGGCATTTTATTCCATTCTTCCTCAATAGCAGTCTTAAGAGAATCAATGTTTGGATGAGAAGTTGCATTTGATTTGTTTTCTAAAACGTCTCATATTGCGTAATCAAGGGGGTTAAGCTCAGAGCTTGATGAAGGCTATAAAGAAACTCAAATTATTTCGGAAAACTTTTTGGCTTGGTTTCGGCGTTACATTCTTTATCGTTTTTTTTTTCTTGCTCACTCATATTGGGCTGAATTCTAATTTTTAAAAAGTGCTTGAATAATAGAGCTAATCATGAAAATTTAGATTTATCACGTTTTTTTTTTTTTCAAAAATTGGACTAACCAGACTAAAGATATTTTAACAATTACTCCATATTTCCTTCCGCACCCTGTAAGTCCCGTGTGACAGGAAAAATGATATTTAGTTCTCGTATATAACACGCACACCCAACTTTTAGATTAGAAAAAGTGCGTTTTATACATGAATAATTACGTATTATACATGAATAATTACGTATTAAAGTTAAGTATTTGTAATGACAACAATTCATGTCGGGAAATAACGTATCATGAGTAATATTGTATTATCTGTGTTATCTGGGACAATACAGGGTGTCCTTGCTAATACGTGCAAATATGTGAACGCATTCGCTATAAAATGCACCCGTCATCGGGTATCTGTCCGATCAAGTTCGAGGTTGAGAGGAATTCGCTGGCATTAAATGCGAAGATTAGACATTAATCCGTCAACTAATCGTCTGCACCTGCGAGTTTTTTTGGGGGGAAGGGTCGTTTTTTTTTCCGGTGATTTCAGCAAAATAGACACCCATGCAAAGATTTCCTTATATCGCAGCTTGAGATTACTGGCCGAGATCTTTAATTTATTAGCTCACGACTAAGATCGGCACTTACACCTGTTGTGAAGACAAAAAATACCAAAGGGACTCAGGTTGATTAATCCAATTGCGAACCGGTAAGAGGACACACCACCTGCTGGGGGTCATGTAAGTGGGTTAAGTCCGATGGGGGCAGATTTATTCGTGGGTTAGGAAAGGTTCACAGGGTTGGTTTGAGATTTTCTGTTAGGATTTGAGTTAAAGCTTTTGTATTCTTTATGTAAATACATATATTCCACATATACGTAACACGTATATATATATATATATATAGGCAGCATTTCTTCGTTAATGCAAATTTCATTAAACATAATAGACATTTTATGTCTACATATTTTCTTTTGGACCCGTTCGAATTCCCGTATTACTTTTATTGTATTCTGGGGGAATTGATTTATGTATTGTCCATAGTTGCATGTATCCCTAGTACTTTCTGCCCGACTTTGGGCCATCATCAGGGGAGGATCTACTACAAAAGTGATGTAACTTTTGTTTTAGCATATTACAACTGTGTAAGGGCGTCTTTGCCGTTGAAGGTTTTGGCGTTTGTTTTTGAATGTGATTCTATATTTAGTGCCAGTAGCTAAAGACATTTAAGTACATTAGCACTGGTTTGAAAATTAATTCTATTAAGTGTTGGCTGCAGGTTTCTGATATGTAATGCTTCGAGAATCTGAAGTTTTTGTTTATTATTTTGATGTTCTAATATTGTTGTGTTGTCGGTGAGAATTTTCCGTAGCTGTGCCGTTGGGCATGAATGTTTTTTTAAATGCTGAGCTATTGAACTTGTGTCTGAAAGGTGCATTGTAAGTCTCCTCGACAGGGTAGTTGAGGTTAAACCAACATATATATTATTATTATCAGAGATACAATCTCCTAAAGGACATTTAAATTTATATATAACGTTGGTTTTTTGCAAAACTCCAATCGAGGGAGAGGAATTATTTCTAATGACTAGATTCGAGGTTTTAAACTTATTATAATATATAACGAGTTTTATTTTTTTATTAGGATCAGTGGGGAGTATGTTTTTGTGAATCAATGTTTTCAAGATTTTTTCATCGGATTTGTAATTGTAGTGCATTTGGTTACGATAAAAAAGTTTGATATATGTTTGTTGGCTGGATGGAGTAGTACACTGTTTATTTTGTTGGTTAACATTTTTGATCATACGTTTAATTTGTTCATCAACAATATAGTTAGGAAACCCATTGTTGATGAGAGCCTGTTTTATGTTTTCTACCTCTTTATAAAATATTGTTTTGGAGGAGGAGATTAGTTTGGCACAGGATATTAGATTATGAATAATTGCTTTTTTATATCTGAAGGGGCATTCACTTTTAAAGTTGAGGGTACAGGAGTTGTTACTAGAGGGTTTTTTGTAAGTGGAGGTAGTGAAGTTATTATTGTTGTTAGCATCAATGAGAACATCTAAAAAGGAAATTTTATTATTTTTGTTTACTTCATGAGTAAAGTTAAGGACTGAATTGTTTTGGAAGGTGTCTTGTAGTATGTTGATTTCGTTAATATTATTAGTAAGAATAAGGATGTCATCAACATATCTTAGGTATATTGGAGGTTTTTTTGTGCTATTAAAAATTCTATTTTCGAGATCGGACATGTAGAAATTACTGAAAATTGGGCCTAGGACAGACCCCATAGATACGCCATCCTAGGCCCAATTTTCAGTAATTTCTACATGTCCGATCTCGAAAATAGAATGTGATCTGGAATTGAACCAAGATCTCCCGGCTCATTGGCGAACACTCTACCCACTAAGTATTAAGGAGGTTTTCTTAATTGCTAATTGACACCCTCAGTTTAACAATAGGTTAAAATTAAAAACGGAATATATAATTAATTGGCATGCACATTCTTTCAATACATATCTAAATTTATAAAAAAAATGAAATTGACTAAGACAACTGAAGTCACGTCTCTTCTGCATGGCGTTTAAACATCCCACGTGGCACCATAGTTGCAACACCCAACATAACGTTCTAATATCCCACGTGACACCATGCTTACAATGTCCAAAAATATTTGAACATAGAACACCTATATATATATATATATGGGTGGGTGCGTGGGTGTTTCTATTCATCAAAAACAGGATTTGATGCGCTCCTTGTAACAAAATTTACTTCCCGTTCAGTTCCAAATAAATCAAATATTGAATCACAAGCCATAACCAACTTACTTGTATTAAATGCAATTTAAATAAGGAAAGAGTCAATAAACTATAAATGCAAGTGCATCTTTAATTTTCAAATTTTTTTTTTTTAATAGGAAGAATGAGTTTTAGTTGGGGTTATTTAAAAAATGTTTTTTGGTGTCAAGACTCATTCTTTACAAGATACAAAAAGAGTTTTTATAAACATGATGCATAGACACTGAGACAAAGTGAGATTAGGTAGTTTTAGATGAGGGCTTCTCAGACTTTTCACTGGATGCATTTCTTGTAACCAAAATTAATTTCCATTCATTCCCAAATAAATTAATTGAATTTTGAATTACAAAGCACAACTAATTTAATATAACTTACACGAGAAAAAATTGTTTCTACATATATGGCACCCGGGCAACGCCTAGTATCTCTGCTAGTTCTCACCCTCCCATCCACACACACATATATATACACACACACACACACACACACACACACACAAACATCAGCGCTCATATACACATTAACACACACACACACACACACACACACACACACACACACACACACACACACACATATGCACAGAAACGTACATACACACAATTACACAAATAGAAACATATACACAAAAACACACAGACACACACACACACACAAGTTCATACGCCCATACACATACCCAAACACACAAGCACACTCAAACACAAAGACACAAACACATACACACTTACACATACACAAATACACACTAACACATGCACATAAACATACACACACATATACACAGACAAACATATACATAGAAACGTACACACACACAATCACACAAATACAAACATATACACAAAAACACACACTCATATATATGCAAACACACACACACACACACATACAAGTATATACGCACATACACATACCCAAACTCACTAGCTCACTCAGACACAAAGACACACTCACACGCACACACACACATACACACACAAATACACACTAACACATGCACATAAGCCCACTAACACACAGACACACACAGACACACAGACATACAAACGCACAAATACACACATATACATACAAACACATGCACAGAAACATACTTATACACACACACACACACACACACACACACACACACACACACACACACACACATACATACCCAAACACACTAGTACACTCAAACACAAAGATAAACGCATATACACTTACACACACCAACATACTCAAACATGAACACATACATACAAACACAAAAATACACACATTCTACCGGTTCAACCACCAGACTTAATTGATGGAGATGACAAAAAGGATGCTGACAAGACGAGAAATAAAAACTTTTCTATTAAAGAGTTGTAAGGTCAACACCCTTTTAAGACATACGTGTCAGAAAGGATGAGAATGACATCATTTGCACGGAAGGCTCCTCTTATCATTCATTTCAGATGATCCTTAACCAGCTGAATTCATCTGGATATATTCAAAGGATGGCTCTAAACCTGCACCGCTCCTTACCCACCAAAAATCCACTCACGCAAGCCCAGTGGGCTAGAGCTGTAGAATACACTAACTGCATCTCTGCAGAGAGGTAAGACCCCCCACCCCACCCTCGACGAGTATCCTAAATACGACAATAAACCATCTGATGATGAAGCTCCAGTCTTGGGGCTGCGGAGAATATGGAGTGCACCTTCATTACCATTACTCCCAGGTCCACTCTCGCTCGGAGTGGTAGCACATGCATGTAAGGGTCCTATCTATGGATCAAATAGAAGTGTTTGACATTTACACTGTGCGTAAACAAATGCCTTATACTAAATTGAATCATTAGAAATAGAACTCTTTGGCCGTTTAACTGTGTTTAAACAAATAACTAATGTTTAATAGAACTGTTAGTCATACTTAACAATACGTGGAACCATTTGACTGTGAAAATGAATGAATAATGTTGGATCAAATTATAAATACAAATTTGAGTAAAGATGATCGACAAATTAAAAAAATTGCCATTTCTCTTATCAAGTATTTATCTATTAGCCCCTAAGCACGGGAAGAATGTTAATTCAAAGTTTTCCTTCTCCTAAACTGGTTGCCTAATCAAGGCTAAAAAAAAACAGTCTGCCTTACTATTTATGCATAGCTGTGGGCAAGGGGAAAACATATTGATAAGATGAAAGAAGATATTTTAAAAAATCTTTATAGCTTCGAAATTAATAAACTTCAGAGACTAGCTATTCAGGGTAAGTCCCAAAAGTCATTCATCCAGAGTCGCCACGGATGTATAATTGTGCCGTAATAGTTGTCGTGGTCAATGGATACGGTAACCCGAGTTCAAATCCTGTGCAAGGCCATTCGCATTTCACATAGCGCTAATAGTCTTGGGAAATGCATGAATCCAACTATCCCCTCTCCAGCTAGGAGTCAATAGTAGGGCAGACCTGTCCTTTTAACCAATCTTGGAGAAAGAAAACTCTGAATTCAAACCAGTGCTTAAATTTGACCTCGTACGCATCCTCTTCGTAGCGGACGGGTTAGGTGAACACACACTGTTCATAGAAACATACCCACACATGTGTGTGTGTGTGTGTGTGTGTGTGTGTGTGTGTGTGTGTGTGTGTGTGTGTTTCCTTGTACAGTTATTTCTGAATCGTGATCTACATTAGTGAAAACGAAGAAAAAACAACAATGTGACTCCTTTCTCTCTTTTTTTCGGTGGAAGTTCGAAGATTTTCGCCTGAAATTTTTTTTTTCTGATTTCCAGTCAATTTTCCTTTTTGCAAAAATTGCTAATTTCTTCTTTCAACCATTTCTTCAATCTTTCTACTTTTTTCTTTTTCTTTCTTTTCCTGCGATTTATTTTATTTTCTTTTTTTCTTTTTACCTTTATTGATTTCTGTTACTGCCTTTCTTTCTTTTTCCTGTCCTTTTCTTTCTTTCTTTCTTTCTTTCTTTCTTTCCCTATTTTTACCTTATTCTTTCTTTCTTTCTTTCTTTCTTTCTTTCTTTCTTCTGCATATTTCTTTTCTATTCCTGTCTTCTTTTTTTACTTCTAAATTTTTTCATTCTTTGTTTCTTCCTTTCTGTTTCTGTCTTCCTCTCTTTCTTCTTTTAATCTTTTTTTCAAAATTTTCCTTCCTTTCTTCCTTCCTTTTCCTCTTTTCTTCCTTCTTTCATTTCTTTCTAACATTTTCCTTTTCATTCATTTCTTCAGTCTTGTTTGGAATCCACATTAAAAACCAAAGAAACAATCCATCATCGCTGCTTGACGGATTACAAACGCCGCTATCAGCTTAGTTTACATTTCAGGAACGAAAGAAAGAAAGAAAGAAAGAAAGAAAGAATGATAGAAATAAAGATGTAACTCGATGGTTTCCTATTCAGCCGACAAGTGCACAAATACAACAAACTGTTCGCAATAGTTCAGGATTTCAAACAAAAAAAGACAAAGTAGAAATTACTGGAATTACAAGAAAACATTCCATCCTGAAATAGTGCATATGTACACCATCATATCTATCTATCTATCTATCTATCTATCTATCTATCTATCTATCTATCAGTTTCTTTCTTTCTTTCTTTCTTTCTTTCTTGTATAATCATATCTATTTATCTATCTATCTATGAGTTCTTTCTTTCTTTCTTTCTTTGTATATTTATATCTATCTATCTATCTATCTATCTATCTATCTATCTATCTATCAGTTTCTTTCTTTCTTTCTTTCTTTCTTTCTTTCTTTCTTTCTTTCTTTCTTGTATAATCATATCTATTTATCTATCTATCTATGCGTTCTTTCTTTCTTTCTTTGTATATTTATATCTATCTATCTATCTATCTATCTATCTATCTATCTATCTATCTATCTATCTATCTAAGAGTTCTTTCTTTCTTTCTTTCTTTCTTTCTTTCTTTCTAAGAGTTCTATCTATCTATCTATCTATCTATCTATGTTTGCTAATTTCTATTTACCTACCTATTCTTCCATCTCAGTCTTTTCATTATCTATGTATCTCAATATCTGAAAAAACAAAATATCAAAACGATTTATTATTTATATATAATCTCATGCCAACCTTTTATTACAAATCACAACAAATACGTTTTCTAACATTAAAATACAAATAAAAACTAATAATAAATTTAAACAAAAATGGAAATTTTTTAATTTTTTTCTAAACAGCACACATAGACGTAATTTTTCAGAATTAAAAAATTCTTAATTCTTATAAAAGTTTTAATTTTATAAAATTGTCAAAAGCAAAAGCGTTATGTTTTATTTATTTTTTTAATCTTTTATTTATATAACTTCAAATATTAATTACATCACACATACTGAAATAGAACACTATTAACGATAAAAGTACTCTAAGAATGTTCTTTTTTAGTTTCATTCTTTCATTTAAAAAGGATTTTTCGATGATGCATCAAAACATCTTATTTTAATTTCGCCTTGAAGATGGTTTAATCGAAAAAACGAATCCTATAACACTGCCATAATATACATAAATAATATATACTTAAAAAAAAATTTTCATAATTTTTATATTTACTTATCATCAATTTTATTTCCTTTTTCTGTTACACACACACACACACACACACACACACACACACACACACACACACACACACACACACACACACACACACACACACACGTATATATATATATATATGAAAGTAAATAATGGAAAATATTTTTGTTTAAATTTATTATTAGTTTTTATTTGTATGTTTATATTAGAAAACGTATTTGTTGTGATTTCCAATTAAAGTTTGGCATGTGATCATAAATAATACAGAAAAACTGTAAAACAAAGTAATTCAAAGTGAAGAATTTAATGTGGAAGAAAGTCGACGCTCTAAGTCCTGATGATGGCTTATTAAAACTGAAACGTTATAGCGTTGACTTTCTTTTACATTAAATTCTTCACTTTGGATTACTTTGTTTTTCAATTTTCCTCCACACACACACACACACACACATATATATATATATATGCATCTTCATATCTATCTATCTATCTATCTATCTATCTATCTATCTATCTATCTATCTATCTAATTCCGTTCATATCTTTCCGTCTTCATCTATCTATCTATCTATCTATCTATCTATCAACGAGTAGATATATCCCTGAAATATTCCTATCATTAAAAAAAAGATGAAACAAATTTCTATGATCTAACCAAAAGCAAATATGAAATTGAAATATGTTGTCATCATTTTTTTTTTTTTTTAACAATTTAAATCCTTTGCTCTTTCCGCTGCAGATACTCTGCTTCTTAGTTCATAGAATTAACAATAAATGAACAAATAAAATTCAGCAGAAAACATTACTCCAATACCTTCAGTCACTTTAAGATTACCAGTCTCCTCATAATTTAATCTTATTTTATTTCCCCATCTGATATTTTCTGTTATTAAATTGTTTGAGCCGATTCATGCCTGGGTCTTTTTATGAGGGTAATAAGTCAGAAGTTTTGCAACCTTTTACTAACGTGAGATACAATTCGCCAGCACAGAATACTTTTGCTGATATTGTGAAGGTAACTAATCATCCCGGACTGTAAGATGCCAGTCACCTGATACTCTCCGAGTGCTACTCACCGGATTTGCCTCGATGGCATGGAGCATAGCAACGAAATCCACACTTTCAGACCAACCTCAACTTGCTTGATCGTCGAGGTTCTTGCTACCCGAACAAAATTTCTTCAACCGTCTGCTTACTGTACTGTGATCAACTGTGCCTTCATCTTTGTTATTTTTTTAATGGCATATCAACCGTCTTGGATTATTTAATGCCAAATCTATCCAGCAGTGGTACTATGTAACCCATGCCAGGGAGGATAAGGGGGTTCATACCTTTTCTTAGGGTATTTGTCCGAAAGTGAATGTAATAGCGTGAATGGAGTTCGAAATCGCTAACTACGATTCCGCAGCCCAGCACGTTAACCATTATACCACGAGGACACCCCCGCCTTCATCTTTTATACCAGAAACGTTTTTCGTTGCTTGTGCGGCGTTATTACTCAGTTCGAAATCGTAAATCATAACTTTCCGAATAAGTCAACGTTACACGACGTTCATTTGTACGGCTTTCAAATCACACACGGAGAAAACAATCCATAACATGTCAGCGCATCGACTAACATAATACTACCTACCACAGCGAGTACCAACTATGGTTTGAATTGTTTTGGTGACGTGATATACGTGCCGCAAACTGGCCTATATCTAAATATTGCACAACTATTAACCTGGGCAAGAAGATTGCTTCGGCCGAGCAATTTCAGGGACATTTTTCGTCTATTTACAATGGAAAAAAGATAAGAAATGGAGATGCTACTTGATAGAAAAAAGACTTCTATTCACCATGAGAAATAACCAAAAGAAAACAAAGAAAAAGATATTGATAGCCCAAAGAACTCTTGAGAAGTTCGCAATTAACTTTGTTTTGTGAGAATTGAAGAAGAAGAAGAAGAAGAAGAAGAAGAAGAAGAAGAAGAAGAAGAAGAAGAAGAAGACATTGAGGAAGAATGAATGAAATTCAGAAAGACAGAAAAAGAAAGGCAGGAAATAAACGAAGAAGAGAGACTGGGTAGAAAGAATGAGGGAGAGAACCTAAGAAATTGAGAAGGGGAAAAATACGAAGAAGATAGATAGATAGATAGATTGATAGATAGATAAGGAGAAAGATAAAAGGTGAGAAAAAAGAGGACAATACAAAGAAGAAGAAGAAGAAGAAGAAGAAGAAGAAGAAGAGATTAAAATAAGAGAAGAACAATACGAAGAAATTGAGAAGGGAGAAAAAGAGGAAAATCTATTTATCTATCTATCTATCTATCTAAAGAGAGGGAGAGGGGAGAGAGAGGGGGGGAGAGAGCGGAAGAAAGAACCACAAGTGTTGGCCTGTACAATAAATGCTTCCTTCGTTACTGTTCTGTACCCCATCTGAGGAACATTGGCGCCTGACATGAAGTTACTTATGAACCGGATAGTGACGGAATAGAATTCAATAGAATTTACAGCCTCAACCACTGACTAGCAGCGAGGCGGCAGCGGTTATAGAAAGATAAATAATACTCGTTCAAGTGCGACTAGGGCGTATGAAAGTAAAACTCGTCAATCCATCTTGTCGAGAATGAATGAACGTGGATACTCTCTTCCGATTGGCCCACGCAGACATACGTCATTTACTTTGTTGGCCAATCAAGCCTCTCTTTTGAAACAGTCGGAAGTGGATGTCTGTGCTATCTTGAATTCGTGGCATGCGTAGCATCTTTAACGGTGCAGCTTGACCACAAAATGGTCAAGATAGATAGATAGATAGATAGATAGACGCAGACAAACGGATTGATAGATAGATAGATAGATTGAAATCAATCCCAGGAAATGAGACTTGATACTCCCTTGCTTAACTCTTAGCTTTATAAGATACGGATCAAGGGTAAGTGGAACAATGAGGGAAAGCAGTAGCATCCTCCCCTACACCTCGGGGTAGTAGCTATTGAAAAAGGATCCTTCGGGTCGCCTTCGACTAAGATTGGCTAACATGTATGTATATATATATATATATATATATATATATATATATATATACATGGTGCCTTCAATAAGTTTACAGACTTTTTTGTACAGCCATTTAAAATTGTTGTAGACTCTTGAAAATTAACTATGTTATTGCTATACATTTTATGAGATAACTGACCAATTTTTATGATTCCAGGTTCAAATAAACAGCTACAGTAGGCATTGGAATACCCCCTACTAAATCCTGATTTTCACAGCTGGTGAATTTCAAAAATGCAATCTGAACGTCAGGACACTTTAGAATAACGATATGTTATAAAATTCTATTTTAAACTTGGGAAAAATGCCACAGAAACGTATGAAATGCTTCAGACTGCTTTTCAACCATCTTGCATGAATCGAGCATCATTTTTTGAGTGGCATAAGAGATTCAAGGAAGGCACGAAGTCTGTGAGGGATGATGAGAGGTGTAGGAGAAGTAAGGAAGTCAATACACCAGAGTTGATTGGCCAAAGGGTTAGGGTTACTATGTTGAGGTTTTAAGGGAGTTCAGGAAGAGAATCCGTCAGAAGAGGCCAGCACTCTTGAAATCGGGTCAGTGGCATTTCCACCAGGGCAATGCACCAGTCCACAACTCCATCATTGTCACAGACTATTTGATCGAGCTGGGCATCAAGACAGTTCCCACCCTCCCTTACTCCCTGTGACCTTTGGTTATTATGTAAGCTCAGAGGCTGTCGTTATGAGACAATTCAGGAGATGAAAGAGGCTGTGACGAAGGTCATTGACCGGCTCACACAAGAGGACTTCCATGGGGCCTTCCAGAAGTTGTTGGAACAGTAAAACAAGTGCATTGTAGCCGGAGGAGAGTAGTTTGACGGGGACTAGAGTTTCATGCGTGTACTATCAATAAAAGTGCCCCTACGAAAAAAGTCTGGAAACTTATTTAATGATCCTCGTATATATATATATATATATATATATATAGATATATGTAGATAGATATAAGGTCATAATGTGGTGTTTAAAAGAACGAGTTAGTTTTAATCGTCACTGAATCAGATACATTTTAAAGAGGAAAAATAAGCTTCCTCGCTTCTGGTACAATGTAACCCAATAAAACCAATTACGTCTTAATCATCGTGGAGGCCTTGCTGTTTGACTCATCGGCTTTCCAGTGTGCTGAGGTTGGTTGGAGATATCCTAGTTGATCATTGCGTCCATGATGGGAGTCTTCGATGAGTTCTTGGTATTACGAAGCTCTGATTCCTTGATATATATATATATATATATATATATATATATATATATATATATATATATATATATATGCACAGGTTCTCAGTTCCGATTTTTCAGAGATCTTGTTTTCAAGTAAATATATTTTTGTTTTTATTTTCTTTTATTATACTATATGAGGGAAATTTAATAATACGACATCGGGCCCAAAAGTTTCAATTCAATCGATTGGCTATTCATGTCAACACCTATATAATTAAGTTCCGACCGTAATCACTAATTACGCTTAAGACTAACGAACAAACAGCCCACCCATTTTATCTTAAAGTTAATTGAAGACGGTGGCTAAGAGTCAAGCGTACCGCGAGAAGCAGTAAATGAAAATTATTTCTATTAGTCTGTTAATGCACATGAAATCATATCTAAAAACAAAATAAAACAAACAAAACACAATAAAAAAAACAAGATTTGCATTAGATAGCCTACAGAGGTTGATATGCCATTACACAACATAACCAATAACCAAAATTGTCAACTAACTTTTGTGTCACTTTCTAACAATTCATTCAATAACAAATATTTAGCTTACAAATCATATGTACAAAAGATTGATTTAGCATGAAATAGCCCCAAAAGGTTGGTATGCCATTAAACAAAATGACCGACCATCAACCAACAAATTCGAGCCCCACCTATACTTAATGCGTACCCCCACTTTTCTCTCCTCTCTCTCTCTCTCTCTCTCTCACTCTCTCTCTGTTTTTGTGTGCGTATGTGGTTCTGTGGTATTTTCCTCTTAGCATGACATTGAGGGGTTCACGTAAAGGTTCTTGTGTCGACTAAGACAGGTTCTTTACGTGGGTCAGAGACATTTGTGTTGAAATATGTAACAGATAAAGATGAAAAAATCATTTTGTTGTTTGTAGAGTGATCAGTTGTCAAGTATCAGCTGTGCAAACTAGCAAAGGCACAGAAAATTGATGAGTTGTACTTGGATTAGTCAAAAGCTTTGCCAGCCCAGTCGGCTAGGGCTGTAGAATACATTGACCGCATCTCTACAGAGGGGTAAGTCCTGGATATGACATTAAACAATCTGATGGTGAGGATCCAGTAATGCAGGAGCTTTGGAGAATACAGAGTACACCTTTATTATCATTACTCCAAGGTCCACTCTGGCCCGGAGGGGTAGCACTGATAGAGTCCTATCTATGGGTCGAATAGAACTGTTTGACATGAATAGAACTGTTTGACATTTAAACTCTGTGCAAACAAATGATAAATTAAAGTGTTAGAAATAAGAACTGTTTGATTATTTATCTGTATGGAAGCAAATGACTCATGTTTAATTGAATTGTTAGATACATAGTAAAATTGGTACCATTTAACAGTGTGCAAAGAAATGATTAACATTTAATAGAATTATTCGTGTTTGATTGAAATATTTCAAGGCAAAAATGAGTTCAGGATCATTTGAATATTATCAACAGAAAGTGTTTACAAATCATATTTAATATATATATATATATATATATATATATATATATAGAGAGAGAGAGAGAGAGAGAGTGAGAGAGTATTTGGCATTAAATAAACTACAAAGGGTGATATACCTTAAAACCTAGCCAAATCAAATCTTTTATATTTAATATATATGTATAAACAGGATTATATATATATATATATATATACTTTAAAATGAATGGGTCCACAAGTGAATTTGCTTTTAGGTCATTTACTTTTCTTCAACGCGTGTTTCTGACAATTTAAGTCGTCTTCAGGAAGTAAATGGTATATAGTGATGACTGTTTTGATAGGGTCCTGGTTCTTTTTAATTCCAGGATTTGTGTCTGTGAATGGCAAGTTTATTGACCATGCCAAACTTTTGTCATTACAGATGTTGTTTTCTTTCTTTCTCTCTCTCTCTCTCTCTCTCTCTCTCTCTCTCTACCTATCTATCTCTGTCTCTATCTCTCTATCACTTTGCTTTTTTATACGATAGTGTATTCAGTGTGTTTTTGGCGACGTGGGTGTTCGCGTCCATGTGTGTGTATATACTTTTGGGGTGTTTTTTTTTGTTCTCCTTTGTCATCGAATAAATTGTTGAATTTTGACTACGGAGTTGGCAATTGGAAAAAAACCTTTTCCAAGAAATCAATAGTGATAGCTAATTTCAAGTTTCAGAAGACAGTCACCATGATCTTCTTTATTGGCTGCGTCGCCCGGAACCATTTATTTACCGGAATGTCCGTGTGTTTTTATATTCCATGGACTATCTTTTCGACTAAGACCCGTCTGGGCAAACCCATATATAACCCATTTGGAAACAATTTTTCTTTAATAAAACATAGTTCTTCGTACAAATTACATATTCTGTAAATTACACATTATTTGCACTTTTCAGTCACCGAAAATTTAATGACAGATTTCTGTTCTACTATGGAGCACACTGGTTGATTTTCCATCATTTTGAATAGCCTAAAAACAAATATTTTACTGTCTAAATTTCTGAGACAAAGCTTGATGATTTTTATCATTAAGGGTTTTCGGACTATTGTCTTCATCTTTATTGTTATTTCCACAACGTTTCGGCCGATATGTCCTCCGGCCTTCTTCAGGTGTTTGTCGAACTCGGGAACCTTCACGGAACGTCGAACTACGTCCTTCATTGAATCCACGAGGGTCGCCTGTTCTGATTCCGCTAGCCAGAACCGGGCACAAATGTTAAGCATTCCTGTATTGTTACTCGCCTGCAGTCAGGATTGAACCTGCAACCTCCAGATGATTGTCTACTTAGAAGCTTAGGGAACCAATGCTTATAACCGTTACGCTATGTGTCCTGTTGGATACATGGCGTAACGTAAAACAGTTTTTGCCTCAAACAATATCAATTTTACATGCACTGAAAAAACATTCTGAAAAAAAAATCATTCTCCTTTTTTCAAAGAACTTCCTTCTATTCATTGAATCATCCCTCCTATATATATATATATATATATATATATATATATATATATATATCAGTGAATATGCTTGGTAGCTAATTAAGTTTTCGTCGATTATTTCGAAACATAATAATAGTTTAAAAATTTACTAAAAAAACTTTTCTTCTTAAGATTACTTAAACTCGGTTTGGTTAGGTTTTATGCCAAACAAACTATTGTTGGTTATTTAATGCCAAATCCTAATTCTACATATATCAATTATATATGATTTGTAAACATATTTTGTTGATAACATTTTTAAACGAGACTGAGCTGATTTTTTTTGCACACAGTTAAATGGTTACAAGTACTTCTTT
The DNA here is from genome assembly GCA_963585895.1 of Sepioteuthis lessoniana. Lineage (NCBI taxonomy): Eukaryota > Metazoa > Mollusca > Cephalopoda > Myopsida > Loliginidae > Sepioteuthis > Sepioteuthis lessoniana. Next base: position 39,960,939 of record OY757922.1, on the reverse strand, counting down.
GTATCAGTAATAATTCAATTAATCATCAGTCATTTGTTTATACACAGTTAGATGATCAAACAGTTCTATTTTCAAAACATTTAAATTTAGCATTAAGTTATTTGTTCATACTCTGTTTAAATTTCAAACATTTCTATTTTAAATGTCAAACAGTTCTATTTGACCAATTGATAGGACCTTATCAGTTGCTACCACTCCCGACCAGTGTAGATCTGGAAGCAATGGCAATAAAAGGCTACTCTACATCCCCTAAATCTCCAAGGCTGGAGCCTCATAATCAGATTGTTAAAGTCATATCCGGGACACACGTTGAAGGAGGGGGTCTTACCCTTCGGCAGAAATGCAGTCGGAGTATTTCACAGCTACAGCCAACTGGGCTGAAACTTTGGTTGGGAATAATTAAAAGAATAAATAATGATAAAGAAATATTCGTATTTTTGCTCTACTTTTGATCCCCCTCCTTCTCTCTCTCTCTCTCTCTCTCTCTCAATATATATATATATAACGTACTTAAATGTCTTTAGCTACTGGCACTATTTACAGAATTACATTTAAAAGCAAGCGCCATAATCTCCAACAGCAAAGACGTCCTTACACAGTAGTAATTTGCTAAAACAAAAGTTACATCACTTTTGTAACAGATTCTCCCCTGATGATGGCCCAAAGTCGGGCAGAAAGTACTAGGGATACATACAACTATGGACAATACCTAAATCAATTCCCCCGAATACGATAAAAGTAATACGGGAATTCGAACGGATCCAAAAGAAAATATGTAGGCATAAAATGTCTATGTTTAATGAAATTTGCATTAACGAAGAAATGCTGCCTAAATATACATATTTCAAACTCCATGATCCTGCAGCTCATAAATATAACAGCACTTTGGAATACAGACGTGATCTCGTGAAGAGACAAATTACACTCAGTAAGGATAACATCAATACACTAAATCTTGAATCACAAAAAAATACGAGACACCCTTGAAAGCTCTATTACACCTGCACAACTCCACGAACTAGATAACAGACTTTCCGTAATCATTAACAAAAGTGATTACGAGCACAAACTTACACTTCAAAAAAAGCTCAACAATCTCTACAAAGGACATCTATTTATTCCTAATAATATTGATAAATTTATCAATCTCTCGGACTGTAATTTAACTCCACAACAAAAAGATTTCCTCAACTTAGGACCCAACTGCCATTTATTTCAAGGATATACCAGCATCAACAAAAATACGGAAATTGAAATTTTATACCAAAATATTTTAAAACTCCAGGACAATAAGGTAATTTCAATCAGACCTGAATTCCGTGATCTTCTTAAGGCTGAAGCCATCAAGAATAGATACAATGAAAAACAACCTACATTATTAACACATCAACTAAAAACTGCCGCTAAAGAATTACGCAACCACCCCAACATCACCATAAAAAAAGCTGATAAAACAAACATTTTTGTAGTACTCAATAAAATAGATTACCATTCAAAACTACAAAATATCCTCGATGACCATACGAAATTCAAAAAACTAAATAAGAATCCAACCAACCAACTAAATCAAAAATTAATAAACTAATCACTGCTAATAATGCCGAACTTAATAGCACAAAACTACCCAAAATAATTGGGGATTATAAACCCGGCTATCTTTACGGGACCGTAAAAATACATAAACCTAATCATCCTCTTCGCCCTATTATATCACAAATACCTACACCAATTTATCAACTCACAAAAACAATAAAACAGCTTATTTCACCATACTTACCTAGCAAATACAACATAAAATCTACACATGAATTAATTCAAGTTCTTCATACAATTAAACCCAATAATGGTATATTAGCTTCACTCGATGTAGAAAATTTATTTACTAACGTACCTGTTAATGAAACAATTGATATTATTATAAATAATATTTATAATAACCCATCTCTCCCTCCTCTTAAAATCAACCCGAATATACTTCGAAAACTACTCCTAACATGCACTACTGAAGTTCCATTTTATGATCATCTTGAAAATATTTACGTTCAGACAGATGGGGTCTGTCCTGGGCCCCATTTTCAGTGATTTCTACATGTCAGATCTCGAAAATAGAATTTTAATAGCATAAAAAAACCTCCAATATACCTAAGATATGTTGATGATATTCTTATTCTTACTAATAATATTAATGAAATCAACATACTACAAGATACCTTCCAAAACAATTCAGTTCTTAACTTTACTCATGAACTAAACAAAAACAATAAAATTTCCTTTAGATGTTCTCATTGATACTAACAACAATAATAACTTCACTACCTCCACCTACAAAAAACCCTCTAGTAATAACTCCTGTACTTTAAAAGTGAATGCCCCTTCAGATATAAAAAAGCAATTATTCGTAATGTAATATCCCGTGCCAAACTAATCTCCTCCTCCAAAACAATATTTTATAAAGAGGTAAAAAACATAAAACAGGCTCTCATCGACAATTGGTTTCCTAACTATATTGTTGATGAACAAATTAAACGTATGATCAAAAATGTTAACCAACAAAATAAACAGTGTACTACTCCATCCAGTCAACAAACATATATCAAACTTTTTTATCGTAACCAAATGCACTACAATTATAAATCCGATGAAAAAATAATGAAAACATTGATTCACAAAAACATACTCCCCACTGATCCTAATAAAAAAATAAAACTTATTATATATTATAATAAGTTTAAAACCTCGAATTTGGTCATTAGAAATAACTCCTCTCCCTCGATTGGGGTGCTGCAAAAAACCAGCGTTATGTATAAATTTAAATGTCCCCTAGGAGATTGTATCTCTGATAATAATAATATATATGTTGGTTTAACCTCAACTACCCTGTCGAGGAGACTTACAATGCACCTTTCAGACACAAGTTCAATAGCTCAGCATTTAAAAAAACATTCATGCCCAACAACACAACTACGAAAAATTCTCACCGACAACACAACAATACTCGAACATCAAAATAATAAACAAAAACTTCAGATTCTCGAAGCACTATATATTAGAAACCTGCAACCAGCACTTAATAGAATTAATTTTCAAACCAGTGCTAACGTACTTAAATGTCTTTAGCTACTGGCACTATTTACAGAATTACATTTAAAAGCAAGCGCCATAATCTCCAACAGCAAAGACGTCCTTACACAGTAGTAATTTGCTAAAAACAAAGTTACATCACTTTTGTAACAGATTCTCCCCTGATGATGGCCCAAAGTCGGGCAGAAATTACTAGGGATACATACAACTATGGACAATACCTAAATCAATTCCCCCGAATACGATAAAAGTAATACGGGAATTCGAACGGATCCAAAAGAAAATATGTAGGCATAAAATGTCTATTATGTTTAATGAAATTTGCATATATATATATATATATATATATATATATATATATATATATATATATATATATATATATATATATATATAAAATTGATAAAGTGACCAGAATTCAAACCCTGGACGATGCTGTTTTCATTTCGAATTAATCTAATACCTTTGAAAAAAGTAATGATAATAATAAAGTAAAAAGTAGTAAAGTTGGCGACTTCAGTCGAGGGCGTCCAGAAGGTTCACTTTTCAGTAGCTTCTACACCGAGGTGTAGGGAAGAGCGCTACTCCTTTCCCTGGGTACTTCCACTTTACCCTCGATACGTACCTTATATTCCTGAATGTTAAGCAAGGAGGTATCAAGTACCATTTTTAAAGTCTTTGGTATGACGCAACCTGGGATTGAATCCAGGTTTCCCAGACCATTGGCGAACACTCTAACCACTAGACTAATGAGCCTAGTGGGTAGATAATGATAAAGCAACGACAAATATTGTTCTTTCACATTCTAAAATTAGAATTTGAATGGGATCTAAGTTACTCTTTTTTTTTTTTTTCATTTTTTATTTTTAGATTTACCTTCTAAACGCAAGAGATCATTTTGCTGGACTCTGAACATTGATACATTGGGTTAAAACCTTTGTGTGGAACGAATGAGGAAATATCTCTTCTTTTCTCCCCCCCCCGAAAAAATCCCCCCCCAAAAGCACCATGTTTTATCACTGATTTAGGACGTGAATAGTAAAAGAGAACCACACAGTGTATACGATTTCTTTTCGAACACGCCCGGAATGCTGGGTCTAACTACAGAGTCAAGAGGGACAAACAAACCGAAGATTTTGGCACTGGAGAAAGTGGGCGTCCAAAGGGATGGGGTATGAGGGTCGGGACGGGACGGAAGATGGGATGAAGGAGGGGGAGGCGTCAGGGGTGGATCAAAGAGGGGTGTGGGTATTGTGGAACGTTTCCAAGCAAATTGTAGATAATTCCTGGCACTACAACTATTTGGGTAGATCGAGACCCGTGTTAATGTTGGCCAAGAGTCGTAGCATTCCTGGCATTTCCCCCTCTTCGACAGACACTTTGGACATTTTGAAGGAAGAACAGATGCTGACGTCAGCAGACACACAACAGACACACAGCCGTCGATAGGGGCGCTCTGCGTGGTGTAATGGTTATCAAGCTTAGCCAGGTGGCCATTTTTAGTGAGTTCGATTCTCAGTGTACACCAATACCTTGTGCCAAATTGCTATGATGTGTCAGAAATTTTACGATTTTGGTATTATAGTTTACGGTGCGTATATCATGTAAACAGAGCATTTTAAGCCGTGAAAAGTACCCGCTATGGTTTGTAATATCACGGTAGTTGGTATGCTGAGACGTTGTGCATTGCTTCCCGAATTCGAACTGGATCGTAAAGTCACTAAAGCAATCAAAAGTATCTGTTGTGCGCAGTTAATCACAGAAGAGTAACCAGACGATTGAAAAAAATTCGTTTGGGTTGCAAGAATCTCGATTATCAAAGTCAATTCGGCGTAAAAGCGTGGATTCCAAGTTCCTGCTTTAAGTCATAGAGGCAAATTCAGAGAGTAACACTCGGAGAGTATCAGGCGAATTCGGTAAAATATCAGGAGTTGCGTAATTGTACTTCACGTTACCAAACTATGGCAAAACCTTTGACTCAACCTTTTGATATAATCAAACCCGAACCACTTCAGAATATCGTGAGAATACATTTTCCACCTCCTTTCCTTCATATTCCCGAGAATCAAGTACCGTAATTATTCGTGTATAACACATAACCCTAAATTTGAGTTAGGAAATTCTGAAAAAATACTCCCTCCAAAAAAAAAAACAAAAAAAACAAAAAGAAAAACATATCTAGTATATATATATTTACCAAACCCTCCTTATTATCAGGATGTGACACAGGGCCAATTTTTAAGCGGAGTTTAATAGGTTTTAATTATGACTTTTTCTTCTCCTAGACTAGGAGGAAAAACCCAATCTAACCCACTATTCACCCATAGCTGGAGTGAGAATAATTGGATTCATATCTTTCCCAAGGATATTAATGGTATGTGAAATGCCATTAGCCTCGTCCAGGATTTGAACTCGTGTTCATTTCCCACGACGATAACCATTACATAACGGACACTTCCTGAACATATGATGTATATAATACGTACTAATTTCTAAAATTTGTGGGAGTTGAATTGAACATTTGTTCAACTTTTTATTCGGTTCCTATAGATTAAACATGAAAATCTATAAAGTTTACTTATGTTTTGAAACAAAACATTCAAGTAGTTTTTAAAGAAAACACACGGACATATTCACACAAAAAATGAACAAGCCAGTGGCAAAAATAGTTTGGACTCGGAGAAATAAAATTATAAAAAAACACACATTCCAGAGGCTATTTTTCTGTTGCGGTAGAAAACGGAGGTGTTTGTTACACATAGGTTAGTTTGGATCATATATATAACTTACATTCAGTCATACGGTCCTAAATAAGGTTGATGCACATAGGAAATTATTCAGCAACAATTTTTAGACGATGAAATATTCAGAAAGCAAAACAATTATTCATCTGTTGCAAGAAGTCGTGGAGAGAAATTAGAGACTTACGTAAGCTTATCTTGAATAGCAACTGTAACCTTCTTTGGAAGCGATTGTAGGGTAACGGTTATCACCACAGAAAATCGACTCGGCGACCAGAGTTCAAATCTTGCCTAGTCGGCTGGGGCTGTAGAATACACCGACTGCTTTTCTGCAGAGGGGTAAGACCCCACTACCACCAACGTGTGTCCTGGATATGACACTAAACAATCTGATGATAAGGTTCTAGTAATGCTTGAGCTTTGGGGAATGCGGCGTACCCCTTCACTGCCATTGCCCCCAGGTCCACTCTGGCCCGGAATTGTAGCCCCTGATAGAGCCCTATCTATGGGTTAAATAGAATTAAACTGCATACTTATGCTAAACTGAATTATTTGAATTAGAACTGTTTGACTTAACTGAATAGCTTGAAATAGAAATGTTTTTGACAATTAAACTGTGTACTTACATTTAAACTGAGTGCTTATGCTAAACTGAATTGTTTGAAATGGAACTGTTTTTGACATTGAAGTTGTACTTAATCTAAACTGAATTGTTTAATATAGAACTTCTGTTCTTATACTAAACTGAATTAGCTGAATTAAAACTATTTGAATAAATTGAATAGCTTGAAATAGAAATGTTTTTGATAATTAAACTGTGTACTCATGCTAAACTGAATTGTTTGAAATAGAACTGAATATTGTAAAAAATGGATTTGACGTTAAATAACCAACAAAGGTTGATATGCCATAAAACCCAACCAACCAACCAATCAACCAACAGAGTTCAATTCCTGAACGTGGTTACTTTCATTGTGCTAAGACCCTTGCGAAAGGTATGAATCAAAATGTTCTCATTCCAGCTATGAGTAGTTAGTAGGGCAGACTGGGCTTTTGAACCTTGGTATCACAGCCTTTCTAGGAGAAGGAAAACTCTGAATTTAAACCTTTTAAACTCCACTCAGAAACTAACCTGGCATCGTATCTTGCTTGAGGCGGTGGGTTTAGGTAAATACAAACCGTAACCTCCCTTGGTCAATTCTTCCTTTTGATTAGTTGGTAGAATCTACCGAATTGAATATCATCAAACTAGCAAACAGAACGCCCATCACTCTGGTTCTACGCAATTATTGGGTTGCAAACATTTCTATCTATTATTTGTCCAATATTTTTAGCGGCTTGTTACTTAGAATGGGGATGGCGCATTTTTTGCTTAAAGCGTATCTACTTTGTTTTATTTGCATCCACGTAGAAGCCAGTGCTTCTTCCTACTTGTTCTATGTTATGCAGTAAGGACTCTGCTTTGCCTAGTTGTCAATGATTTCCGGAAGATTTCTGAGCAGATAACTGAAATGTTCTTTCCACTTTAGAAGTCTTTCTTCTTGCCTGCAGCTTATAGTTTTCCTCTCGATTTGTTCTTTCTTCTGCTCGCTTTATTTCTGTTATTCGTGATATGTCTATTTTCTAATGAATTTCTAAATTTATTAGTTTGGCCTTGAATGTATTTTAATTGCCCTTTTTGTAATATGCTGGTTAGTTCCTTCTTGGCTTTCCTGAATTTCTACGCGTTGGCATTTGTCGGGTTTCTTTTTTTGAATAAGGATGCTTTTTGTAAGTTATCTCGTTTTTTTCCTAACTCCAAGTGACTCCCATAGCTCTTGTTTTAGTTGGTATGCACGCTGCTGCAGCTTCTATATGGGTAGTGTTGAAGTTTTCTTATTCGTCATTTGGAGTATGTGCTTCAGATATCTCCTGAAGAGTATCGACTTTGTTTCTTAAAGATGCCGTATATTTATTGCTTATATTTTATTTGTTAAGTGAGGACTTGTAGTAAAGTGTGATTTTGACTGTTTATTTCAAACTTTTGCGTAATCTCAGGCGTATCTTTGTCGTTACAATTCTGTAATCGGAAGATCCTCCTTCCAAAGTGAAGTATGGCTCATTTCTTATTTATGAGTATATAATTTAGCAGTGCGTTATTTGAGTACGTAGAGGTCCATAGTTTTCTCTCCCTTTTTCTCTAATTTAGTGTTTAGGCATGAAAGAATGTTCTCGGATGAAGAATCTGTTAGATATTCGCCATTTCTATTTGGCAGGTTGTTGTTTGTTTGTTTGGTTGGTTGCTTGCTTGCTTTGTTTTACGGCGTATCAACCCTTTTTGGGTCATCTAACTCCGAATTAAATTAATTTGATAAAAGTTCATACGCCATTGGCCTAATGAATGGAGTGTTCGCCAATGGTCCGGCAGACTAGGATTCAATCCTTGGTCGAGTCATACCAAAGACTCAAAAATGGCACTTGATGCTACCTTACTTAACACTCAGCATTATAAGGTACGCACAAGAGTAAAATAGAGCAATCCAGGGAATGGAGTAGCACCCCCTCCCTACACATCACTCTAGTAGCTATTGAAAAGGGAGCCTTCGGGTCACCCTCGACTAAGGTCGTCAACTTTACTAAACTTACAGTTTTTGTTTACATACAGTTAAATGTCAAAACAATTCTATTTCAAACAATTGTTTAGTATAAGCACACAGTTTAGTTCTATATGATCCATAGATAGGATTTTATCCGATGTTACCACTCTGGGCTATAGTGGACCGGAGAGTGATGGCAATGATGAGGTACTTCGCATTCCCCAAAGCTCCATCATTACTGGAGCCTCACCATCAGATTGTCTCGTGTAATATCGAGAATACTCGTTGAGAGAGTCTTGCCCCTCTGCCGAGATGCAGTCAGCGTATTCTGCAGCCCCAGTTGACTGTGCCATTATTTATTTTTAAATGCAAAAACAGTTCTATTTTAAGCAATTCAGTTTAGCATAAGTACACAGTTTTTGTTTACACACCGTTAATGATAAAAACAGGTAATTTTAAACAATTCAGTTTAGCATGAGTGTACTGTTTAGTTCTATTTGACCCATAGATGGGACCCTATTAGATGCTACCACTCCATCCCAGCTATGGGTTAAATAGTACTACTACTGTTCTTCTTGGAGAATGGCTTTGGCATTAAATAACCTACAAAGGTTGATATGCCATTAAACAAAGAAACCAAACCAAACCAAACCAAACCAAACCAGCTACCACTCCAGGTTAGAGTGTACCTTCGAGTGATGATAGTAAAGGGGTACTCTGCATTCCCTAAAGCTCACCATCAGATTGTTTAGTGTCATATTCAGGACAATCTTACTCCTCTGCAGAGATGCAGTCAGCGTATTCTCCATCCCTTGCTGACGGGGTCATCGGCAGGTTATGTAAGTTAAATTCATTATTTTAATCTTTACCTATTTTTGTAATCATGTCTCCACTCATGAAGAAGTTAGTCCGTCATAGAAGATGATAATGGTGTCCGTTTCATCTCTGGCATTGGTGGGACTGTAGTTGTGCGGGAGTTGCCATTAAATGAAGCACTCATAGTTTTCGGTTTGGTTTTCTAATGATTTTAAGGCATGAGGACTGAGAAGTATTCCTATGGCGGCTGTAACGGAGTTTTCCCGCGCAGATGCTGAGACAAATGTCAATCCATTTTTGGTATCATGGTATTTCATCATCATCATGTCGTGCCACAGGCACGGATATCCCTGACCCTCTCTCGCCACTTCTCCCTATCGTTCATCGCTTCTGGCAGGTCTTCAGGGCTACATCCCGTATCCTCAAATAGCTGCTGGATGTATGTTCGAGCTGGTCGTCCTGCTTTTGTCCGGCCATATGTGGGGGTCCATAGGAGTACATCACTTATGAGTCTCGTTTACTATGGTAATATCTATGTTCTTGCACGCATATAATGTCTCTATTATTCTTGGATGCAGAAGTTGTTGGTATATTGCGTTTAAGTCAAAACGTTTCAATGTCTCTATGTTAACCATGTTTTTACATCTAAATAAGTTGGGTTTGAACTTTCTAGCTGACCTTTTCAACACTGGAACCAGTGATCAAACCTCAACAGAACGCACTCACATGAAGGGCGATGCGGTTTGGATGTACAATTTGGATAAGAGTCACGGTTGTCTTTTTTTGGCTGTTTTAATTTTCTTATTCATATAAGTCACTCTTAAAGATAAGTAGCAATAGTTTCCTTACTGAACTGTTTGATCCTGACCTTTAACCTGTGGGGTTCTTTCGCCTAGCATCTGGTGAAATTCACAGTTGTCCTAATTTTAGTTTCATCCACCTTGCTTCACATCCACTATGCTGCATCCCATGATTTTCATTGTTATGTGCTTGTGTGGGTCACAAAATACTCTTTTTTCACAGACTTATTCTGTGACAAGCTGTGGCAGTATACCTTTGGGGTTATGGAGGTATGAAAACAAAAACTTGTTTTCCTTAAGTTTAAAGTAATTTCATCATCATCATATCGCGCTGGTAGCACGGATATCCCTGACCCTCTCTCGCCACTCCTCCCTATCGTTCATCGCCCTAGGTAGGTCTTCAGGACAACATCCTGTATCCTCACATAGCTGCTGAATGTACGTTCGAGCTGGTCGTCCTGCTTTTGCGCGGCCATGTGTGGGGATCCATAAGAGTACATCTCTTATGAGTTCATCTCTGCTTCTCCAGCAGTGTCCTGCATGTCTGGTTCGTCTAACTTGAATAGTTTTCGTGATGGGAGGTAGGTGGCCGTATAGTTAGTGCCTTGTGGGGTGTTGCTGCCAGGACTTGTTCAGGATTGCACGCAGCATTCTTGTGTAATTGCCATCTAGCTTCTTCTCCAGTCGTTTTGTTAGCGTCCATGTAGTGCATCCATATAGCAGTATCGATGTGACCGCTGCCTGGAAGAAACTGCGTTTCATTTTATCGGTTAGGTCTGATTTCCATATAATCGATAGCCTATTGATAGCTGTCCATGCTTTCGTTAACCTCGTGTCGATGTCCTTTTCGGTTGATTCGACGCTGCTTCCTAGGTACGTGAATTTGTCTACTAGTTTAAGTGGGGTTCCTTCTAGAGTGGAGATGTCCCCCGTTTGGTTATAGCACATATATTCCGTTTTGTGTGCATTAACATAGAGGCCTATGCTTGCTGCTGCTCGTTCCAAACTATGCAGAAGTGTTTCGGCTTGGTCAGGTGTATTTGCCAGTATCGCTATGTCATCAGCGTAGTCGGCATCGGTAATTGTTGTTGCGGGGGTATCTTCTGCTTCTTTTCTTCGTCAGTTCGAAGCCATTCTCTTTGATTTTGTCAATCGATGTTCTAAGTACGTAGTCTAGACAAATGATAAAGAGGTACGGGGCCAGCGTGTCCCCTTGTAGTGCTCCTGTTAAAATGTCAAAGTATTCTGTGTCTCCATCCGGTGATCGTACTTTTACTTTAGTGTTTCTATAGAGAATCGTTATTGCCGCTACGGTTTCTTTAGGTATGCCGTACGCTAGTAGGATTTGTTCCATCTTTCCTCTGTGAATGGAGTCGAAAGCCTTGGTAAAGTCGACAAATATTAATGTCGCTTGTAGGTTCTTTGCCCGTACACCTTCAAGGATTCTGCGGATGGTTAATATTTGTGAGGTCGTGGATCTATTTCTTCGGAAGCCATTTTGGTTTTTTCTAAGTATGTTGTCGATTTTGGGTTCTATTCGGTTTCGTAGAAGGGCATTGTAGATTTTGGCAGCTATGGATGTAAGTGTTATGCCTCGGTAGTTTTTGGCTAATCCGAGGTCCCCCTTTTTAGGGAAGGGGAGTATGCATCCCTAAAGTAATTTAACGCCGGAATTTTATTTATTTGTAGATATTTGATCATCATAATAATAATATTTTCTGTTCCATTGCATTTTTATTGTACTTTTTTTTATTTATCACATTTTTGTACTCATATGATTTCAAGTATACTCCTCTAAAACTAAAAATTTAAGCAATTATATAGTTTCAAGTAATTGTTTTTCTTTAATAATTATCAGTTTGTATAGAATTATATTGTTTCAAGTTACTATCCCTATTTAATTACCATTTGTTTGTAAAGAATTATAAAGTTTCAAGTAACTATTCCTCTCTAATGATCATTTGTTTGTACAGAATTATATAGTTTCATGTAACTATTCCTATCTAATAATATTTGTTTGTACAGAATTATATAGTTTCAGGTAACTATTCCTATTTGCCAAGACTACGTGCTTAGAACATCGATCGATAAAATCAAAGAAAATGGCTTCGAGCTGACAAAGAAAAGAAGCAGAAGGTACTCAGCAAAAACAATTACCGACGCCGACTACGCCGATGACATAGCAATACTGGCAAATGCACCCAACCAAGCCGAAACACTACTGCATAGTTAGAACGAGCCGCCGCAGGCATTGGCCTCCATGTCAATGCACACAAAACTGAATATATGTGCTTTAATCAAGCGACATTTCCACACTAGAGGGAACCTCTCTGAAACTGGTAGACAAATTCACCTACCTAGGAAGCAGTGTCTCATGCCCCGAAAATGACATCGACACGCGGCTAACGAAGGCATGGACAGCTATCAAAGAGCTATCGATCATATGGAAATCAGACCTGACCGATAAAATGAAACGCAGTTTCTTCCAAGCAGCGGTCGTATCGATACTGCTGTATGGATGCACTACTTGGACGCTAACAAAACGGCTGGAGAAGAAGCTAGACGGCAATTACACAAGAATGTTACGAGCAATATGGAATAAGTCCTGGCGGCAACACCCCACAAAGCACCAACTATACGGCCACCTGCCTTCCATCACGAAAACTATCCAATTTAGACGAACCATACACGCAAGACACTGCTGGAGAAGCAGAGACGAGCTCATAAGTGATGTACTCCTATGGACCCCCACATATGGCTGAGCAAAAGCAGGACGAGCATCTAGAACATACATACAGCAGCTGTGTGAGGATACTGGATGTAGACCTGAAGACCTGCCAGAGGCGATGACCGACAGGGAAAAGTGGTGAGAAGTTCAGGGATATCTGTGCTAGCGGCACGACATGATGATGAGGATGATTCCTCTCTAATAATTATTTGTTTGTACAGAATTATATAGTTTCATATAACTATTCCTCTCTAATAACCATTTGTTTGTACAGAATTATATAGTTTCATGTAACTATTCCTCTCTAATAACCATTTGTTTGTACAGAATTATATAGTTTCATGTAACTATTCCTGTTTAATAGTCATTTGTTTGTACAGAATTATATAGTTTCATGTAACTATTCCTGTTTAATAATCATTTGTTTGTACAGAATTATATAGTTTCATGTAACTTCCTCTCTAATAACCATTTGTTTGTACAGAATTATATAGTTTCATGTAACTATTCCTCTCTAATAACCATTTGTTTGTACAGAATTATATAGTTTCATGTAACTATTCCTGTTTAATAGTCATTTGTTTGTACAGAATTATATAGTTTCATGTAACTATTCCTCTCTAATAACCATTTGTTTGTACAGAATTATATAGTTTCATGTAACTATTCCTGTTTAATAGTCATTTGTTTGTACAGAATTATATAGTTTCATGTAACTATTCCTCTCTAATAACCATTTGTTTGTAAAGAATTATGTAGTTTCATGTAACTATTCCTGTTTAATAATCATTTGTTTGTACAGAATTATATAGTTTCATGTAACTATTCCTTTCTAATAACCATTTGTTTGTACAGAATTATATAGTTTCATGTAACTATTCCTCTCTAATAACCATTTGTTTGTACAGAATTATATAGTTTCATGTAACTATTCCTCTCTAATAACCATTTGTTTGTACAGAATTATATAGTTTCATGTAACTATTCCTCTCTAATAACCATTTGTTTGTACAGAATTATATAGTTTCATGTAACTATTCCTGTTTAATAGTCATTTGTTTGTACAGAATTATATAGTTTCATGTAACTATTCCTGTTTAATAATCATTTGTTTGTACAGAATTATATAGTTTCATGTAACTATTCCTCTCTAATAACCATTTGTTTGTACAGAATTATATAGTTTCATGTAACTATTCCTGTTTAATAATTATTTGTTTGTACAGAATTATATAGTTTCATGTAACTATTCCTCTCTAATAACCATTTGTTTGTACAGAATTATATAGTTTCATGTAACTATTCCTGTTTAATAGTCATTTGTTTGTACAGAATTATATAGTTTCATGTAACTATTCCTGTTTAATAATCATTTGTTTGTACAGAATTATATAGTTTCATGTAACTATTCCTCTCTAATAACCATTTGTTTGTACAGAATTATATAGTTTCATGTAACTATTCCTCTCTAATAACCATTTGTTTGTACAGAATTATATAGTTTCATGTGTTATTCCTGTTTAATAGTCATTTGTTTGTACAGAATTATATAGTTTCATGTAACTATTCCTCTCTAATAACCATTTGTTTGTACAGAATTATATAGTTTCATGTAACTATTCCTGTTTAATAGTCATTTGTTTGTACAGAATTATATAGTTTCATGTAACTATTCCTGATTAATAGTCATTTGTTTGTACAGAATTATATAGTTTCATGTAACTATTCCTCTCTAATAACCATTTGTTTGTACAGAATTATATAGTTTCATGTAACTATTCCTCTCTGATAACCATTTGTTTGTACAGAATTATATAGTTCCATGTAACTATTCCTGTTTAATAGTCATTTGTTTGTACAGAAATATATAGTTTCATGTAACTATTCCTGTTTAATAATCATTTGTTTGTACAGAATTATATAGTTTCATGTAACTATTCCTCTCTAATAACCATTTGTTTGTACAGAATTATATAGTTTCATGTAACTATTCCTGTTTAATAATCATTTGTTTGTACAGAATTATATAGTTTCATGTAACTATTTCGATCTAATAATCATTTGTTTATACACAGTTTTAATGTAATACATATTACTGATTAATGCCAATAATTTGCATACGGTAGAATGGCTCAAAGTATTCTTATTTAATACAAATGATTTATATATAGTTTTATGGTTTCAAGTCACATTTTATATTAGATAATTATTCTCATTTGTTGTACACAATTATATAATATCAAGTATTCCTATCGAATACAAAAAATTCCGTGTAGATCTGGGAGTAATGATAATGATAGAATACTCTTTGTTCTCCAAATCTCCAGAAGTGGAGCCTCACCACCAGATGGAGTTTAGATTTATACGCAGGGCAATTACTATATAGGAATAGTTACTTGAAGTCATATAAGTGCTCAAAAATTATTATCATTAAACTGGAATAATTGAAACCATATAAATGTGTATAATTTTTTGGTATTAGATAGGAATACTTGCAAATGTCTTGCAAATTGTTTGAATTAAATAGGAATACTTGAAACCATATAACTATATGCAAACACATGATTGAAATTATTAATATTTGTTGCTTAAAACGATATAATTGTTCGCAGTTAGTAGTAATAGATAGCAACCCTTGAAACTTTATGATTGGATACGAATTAATTTTTTTTATTTAGAATAGTAATTTTTTCACAAAACGTTATCATTGGTTACTTGAAACCATATAATTGCTCGTATTTTTTTCATATTTCTTCATTTTCAGTTGGTTTATTTACAGCTAAATAAGAAAAACTAAGGTGAACATACTAAGGTGTGCTAATTCTATAATGTATATAAGGAGAGAGAGAGAGAGAGAGAGAGAGAGAGAGAGAGAGAGAGAGAGAGAGAGAGAGAAAGCGAGAGAGAGAGAGAGAGAGTGAGAGAGAGAGAAAGCGAGAGAGAGAGAGAGAAAGCGAGAGAGAGAGAGAGAAAGCGAGAGAGAGAGAGAGAGAGGGGGATAATGGGTCAGTTGGTAAGAACAAATATTTTCTACAATATTTCCAACTTAACATTTTGCTTGCCCAGTCAGCTGCAGAGTGGTAAGATCCCCCCACTCAACCACTGTCCTGGATATGACACCAGGCAATCTAATGTTTTGACATTTAACTGTGTGTAAACAAAAGCAATACTTATATTAAACTGACTTTTTTGAAGTAGAACTGTTTGACTAAACTGAATTGCTTGAAAAAGAAATACTTTTGACAATTACACTGTGTACTTATGCTAAACTGAATTGATTTCTATTAAAATAGATTTGGCATTAAATAACCAACAAAGTTTGGTATGCCATAAAACCTAAACAAACAAACAATAACAAACGTTTCGGGGCACAAGTTGGCATCCATGGTTCGATTGTCTGGACAAAATTCGTTGTGAATTAACAACACATAATCCTACCAAACGCAGAGCATCCCCTTACGTTTGAAACGCTTATGTATGCAAATATTGCAAAACTTTTGACTCACCCAAGTATTATTGACTCTCCCACTCCGTTTTCCGACTTCGTGAATAATGGGCAGAACTTTACCGGCAATTATAAGTGATATGTGTGTCGTCGAGTTCAATATTCAATTTTTCTTTTCTTTTTTCACGAAACCTGTTTATTTAATTTTCTTTCGTTTCCTTTCTTGCAAGGTGACATTGAACGTGAAGAAACCCATGACATCATTTATCAATCCATCGTTATATGAACATTGGAAATATACAATGCACACATGCATAAGCCCCTACAACTCTCTCTCTCTCTCTCTCTCTCTCTCTCTCTCTCTCTCTCTCTCTCTCTGTTTCTGTCTCTGGTATCTCTTTCAATATAGAAGTTAGTATAACGTAGACACAGATGTTAAACAGAAGATTGACTTAATCTTTTATTTAGCATGAAGTGTAGATTATTTGGATAAGGTTGTTTTAAGAACAGAAATAGTTAATGTTATACTGAAGTCAATTCAGTATAATTGACAGGTAGTAACCTTTAATGTCTGTTGAAAGCTTGGCCTTCACTGGGGGAGTTAAGTCCGGTGACTGAGATCCTAGAAGTTAAAATTAGATTAGAATCAAATAGCCCAAAGCTGTTGAAGTCTCCACACCAAATTTCTATCTATGGTCTCATGACAACACCCGACTAACATACAAGTTGGTAATGTGTAAGAGGACGTCGAAATAAAAGGAATACACGTGTAAGGGAAATCTTTTTGGGGATAGAGAATATCAATGAAATTGAGAATTCTCGTCCTTAGCGTTTTCGGCTAATCCAGATCTTCGCAAGGTGGTCGATTTTGACCCCCGAGATGAATAAACTTTTACCAAGGTGAATAAAAGCACAGGGATTTACAAATAGTGAATTTACTAGTTTGCATTAATAAATCCATTTATAACTGAAGAACAACAATTGCTGGATCATGTAGACTAGTCGTCAGATATTGTACACCTAGCAGAATGTGTGATTAGCAGTGATGGCCACTAGTGATATGTCATTCGCATACGACTCGCTCAAAACATGCCGATCATTTCCATAAACGAACGATGTTGAAGTGGAAAGTTCAAATTCAGATAACTTTCATAAAGAAGTTGTTGAAATAACTTTCGATCTTGAAATGAAGTCTGTGAACACATTTAAAAGAATCAGATATTACTGGATGAACGCAAAAACTGTAGCAAAATATCCAATGGCCTAGGGGTTAGAATGTTCGCCAATGGCCCGGGAGACCTGGGTTCAATCCCAGGTCGAGTCATACCAAAGACTCAAAAAATGGTACTTGATGCCTCCTTGCTTAGCACTCAGCATTATAAGGTACGGAT
Organism: Sepioteuthis lessoniana; assembly: GCA_963585895.1. Classification (NCBI taxonomy): domain Eukaryota; kingdom Metazoa; phylum Mollusca; class Cephalopoda; order Myopsida; family Loliginidae; genus Sepioteuthis; species Sepioteuthis lessoniana. The sequence continues at coordinate 39,943,361 of OY757922.1, read as the reverse complement.
CAAGGGTAAAGTAGAGCAATCCAGGGAAAGGAGTAGCTCCCTCCCCTACACCTTGGTGTAGTAGCTATCGAAAAGGGAGCCTTCGGGTTACCCTCGACTAAAGGGAGACAACTTTACTTTACTTTGTTCAACTGTTGAGTCTATTTTACTAGCTTTTTCAAGTTGGTATAATTAACTGAGCGAACAGAGAAGCACTTTAATCTTAGAAAGTAGTGATTTGCTGCTCACACTCACAAACCTGAAACCTAATATTCGTGATCTCCGCAGCGCCCACTAAACCCACTTTTCTCAAAAACAAAATAAATCATATTTCAAGAAATGAAGGAGAATAGATAGTTTCATGCCTTTACCAAGGATATCAACGTAAAGTCAATGCCAGCTGCTGCGACCGGAATGTTAATGCTTGTTCTCAGTTTCGGTGTACATCACCTACATATTCTCATATATATATATATATATATATATATATATATATATGCTGAAATGAAAGATTGGGGTGAATCTGACAGTATGATAGAAATATGTGGAAGGTTGGATAAATCAAACACTTAACACAGGTTTGGAAGGCGCCATATTTCATTCTTTTATTCCAAGAACTTTTTCATGCGCGCCGTCAAAACCTGTGTTAAGTGTTTGATTTATTCAACCTTCCACATATTTCTATCATATATATATATATATATATATATACAATTAAACAAGCTGATCTTTCCTATCAAAGAATCAAGAGGAACAACCCGTTTTGAATAGAGTTTTTTTATAAGATGCTCATCAACAAAATGTTGAATCTTTATTGTAATAATATTGAAAAAATTACAAGCAAAATGCTCATCCCAAAAATAAGCTGAGAGGAACGACCTTTTTTGAAAAGACTTTCTGAATGCCAAAACATGGCAGAACTAGTTAAAATAATGTATTCCGGGCTCTATTCTGGTAACGCCAAATCCATCCTTTTAGAAGGACACTAGTGATTCTATCTAACCCATAGACAGGAGGATGGTTCATATCTTTCCCAAGGGTATTTATCCGAAAGTGAATGTAATAGTGTGACTGGAGTTTGAACTCACGTACTACGATTCCGCAGTCCATCGCTTTAACCATTACACCCCCCCGCAACACTGTGTTTCGTGCCAAGCACTTTACAGGTGGGTAGATGGTATTCATAGCTACGGTAAAGTTGTGGAGGTGGGGGTCAAGTATGTCTACTTGGGCAGAGTATAAATGCTTTTCAAAGGTGCGCAATATCCTTAATGGAAGGAGCCACATCAACAACATTAAATTTAATATCAAACAAGTTTGAACCCCCAACAAAAAGTTAAAAGCTCGTTTTGAAAAGAATTTTGAATCTCTCTCGATCAATTATCTATCTATATCTAGATCATATAATTGTATTTATTATATATATATATGTGTGTGTGTGTGTGTATATATATATAATGGAGCTTATGTATATGACATACATATATAAAATAGAGCTAACCATTGTACCACCCGAGGCGTTCAGACTCAAGCTATATATATATATATATATATATATATTGTGCGGACAACAAATGTAGTCAAGAAGACTTGCGGGAAGCGGTGCATGATAGGGACGAATGGTGACAATGAGTCAGCGAAATTCGTTCTCGCGGGACTTGAGGATATATATATATATATATATATATATATATATATATATATATATATATCATATCAAGTCCTGCTGCTAGCATGGATTTCCCAGACTTACGAGGTGCCTTCAATAAGTTTCCAGACTTTTTTTGTACTGGCATTTAAGATTGTCGTAGACTCTTGAAAATTCACTATGTTATTGCTATACATCTTATGAGATGACTGACCAATTTTTATTATTTCAGGTTCAAATAAACAGCTACAACTGGAATTGGAGTACACCCGACTAAAGCCTGATTGTCACAGCTGGTGAATTTCAAAAATGCAATGTGGACGTGAGGACACTTTAGAATAACGATATGCAATAAAATCCTTTCTAAACTTGGAAAAAATGCCACAGAAACGTATGGAATGCTTCAGACTGCTTTTCGACCATCTTGCATGAATCGGGCATCAGTTTTTGAGTGGCATAAGAGATTCAAGCAAGGCAGGGAGTCTGTGGGGGTGATGAGAGGAGTAGGAGGAATAAGGAAGTCAGAACACCAGAGTTGATTGGCCAAATAAAGAACTGAAGATGAGGAAGAATCGCGTCAAGTTTGTCCCAAGGGTACTCAAAGAAGATCAGAAAGAAAGACGTTGTCATGACAGCAGGGAGATGGTCGAGCTGATCAATTCAGATCCCGCAATTCTTGATGTTTTGGTGACATGCGATGAAAGCTCGATCTACTGCTATGACCCAGAAATCAAGAGTGGAAGCATGCTGGCTCTCCCTGACCCAAGAATGCCAGACAGAGCAAATCCACCCACAAACTTTTGATGATCCCTTTTTTTGACAGCGCTGGCATGATCTACATGCACTGGGTTCCCACTGGACAAACAGTCATCAAGGAACACTATGTTGAGGTTTTAAGTGAGTTCAGAAAGAGATTCAAATCGGGTCAGTGGCATTTCCAGCAGGACAATGCACCAGTCCACAACTCCATCCTTGTCACTAAGATGGAAATCAAGACAGTTCCTCACCCTCCCTATAGTCCAGACCTTGCTCTATGTGACTTTTGGTTATTCCCTAAGCTCAAGGAAAAACTTAAAGGCTGTCGTTATGTGAGAATTGAGGAGACGAAAGAGGCTGTGACGAAGGTCATTGACACGCTCACACAAGAGGACTTCCATGGAGCCTTCCAGAGGTTGTTGGAACGGTACAAGTGCATTGCAGCTGAAGGAGATTACTTCGAAGGGGGCTAGAGTTTTATGTGTGTACAATCAATAAGATGCCCACACGAAAAAAGTCTGGAAACTTATTTAATGAGGCTTGTATATATGTGGAGACCTTCACATGGATGAGCAAAGACAGGACGACCAGCTAGAACTTACTTACAACAGCTCTGGGCCGATACAGGATGTAGTCCTGAAGACCTGCCAGAAGCAATGGACGATAGAGAAACGTGGCGAGAAAGGGTCAGGGATATCCGTGCTGATGGTGCGACATGGTGATGATGATATATATAGTTCGAGTGAGTTCGACTCTCGTAGGGTGCCGCGTGTTCCACATCGATACAAAAAGCTTTGTAAATTACGATATACAAAGTGTGTTTAGGTAGCCGATTTTCTTGTCGGTATATTTTATTAAAAGTGACGGGCAAAGATTTGGTGTTCAGTTTTTTCATTGGTCTTGTCATGTTGGTCAATCTTCTTTTTATAGATGTCAAATTTGGTCTATGGGCGACTGTTAAGTCCTAAGTTGAGGAGTTCCTTTTGGTGGTCGGAAATGCAACACCACCTCGAACAAATGGCTCAGATGGATGAACTTGCTCACAGACAAATCATATAAAAAAATGGAATAAACTTTTAAGAAGGAAAAATGTATTTACTAAATTCCACCGACAACTACAATAAATTGTCCGACCATCATCTCCCCAGCCACCAGAATAAATTCCTCGACCTAGGACCTGTCAGCTCTCCACAAAATTTGACATCAATAAAAAGGAGACAAATATTGGCCACCATGAGAAGGCCAATAAAAAACACCAACTGCTTGTCTGTCACCTTTAATAAAATATCCACACACAAAAAACACACACACACACACATATATATATTGTTGATATATTTTATTGGGTAGACTTAAGTTCATCAATACTCCTCATAAAATATATACAAAAGTAAAAAGTAAGTAAGCCTCTGATATTTGTATCCTTTTATATAATTATACTGTGGGCCAGTTGACGCAAAAAAGCACAATATATGAATGATGTAAGCGAAAATAAGAAAGTAGTATAGGACACTCTTATTCAGATAAAACCCCCTCTCTCCCTCTCTCTCTCTCTCTATATATATATATATATATATATACATATTAATGTCAGTAAAAGCTAGAAGCAGAGACAACCCTGGCGAATATTAGTCTCCTGAAGAGGACGACGAGGTTTGAAACTCGCGTAGATCACGAATATGTGAAATACAAACCTAAAATCCCAAATTCGAATTCATTATGAAACTCTCCATTTTAATGTATCTATATATATATATATATATATACATATATATATACATATGTGTGTGTATGTGTGTGTGTATGTGTGTGTGTGTGTGTGTGAGTAAAATAAACAGAATTAATAAAGCTAAGAGAAATGTTTCATTCATTTTGTTTATTCTTTATTGTTCTCACCTAATTTTGACCATAGGTAATCCAGATGGTCAGTCAGGGCTAATCTGAAATGCATCCTCTCAAACCTGAGGAAAACTCATTAGCTAGGTGTCTTCAACACAGAGAGGTAGGTACATATAAAAGATCAATGAAAGACATTTGGATCAGAAAATATTTTTCATTCAACAAAAGGGCATGCTGCGGCACCAATACATCACACATATATATATATATATATATATATAGCTAACTATATATATATATATATATATATATATATATATATATATATATATATATATATATATATATTTGTCTTTTAAATAATAATGATAATAATAATAATCTAATCTCGGCCAGACGACCAGACCTACTGATGGTCAACAAAAAAAGAGAACCTGCCGAATAGTGAATTTTGTCATTCCGGCCGACCACTGAGTAAGACTAAAAGAAAGCCAAAAGAGTGATAAGTTCCTATGCCTTGCTAGAGAACTGAAAAAAAAAACTATGGCACATGAAAGTGTCGGTGATGGCAATTTTAATTGGAGCTCTCGGTACTGTCGCCAAAGAATTGGTACAGGGACTAGAGGACTTGGAAATAAGAGGTCGAATGAAGAGCAGCCAAACTACAGCATTGTTGAAATCGGCCTGGATATTAGAGGCTTGAGGAGACTCAGATTCCAGTGAAAAACCAACAGCTAACCATGGTGAAAAAAAAGAAAATTCTCAAAGAGTAAAATATTGAAAATAATAATGATAATAATAATAGTCCACAAGGCCTTGGAAAAAATTGAGAAACTTGAAATCAAAAGAAGAATTTAGGCTATCCAATTTCCCTAGGTGTAAAATGATAATAATCTTCTCATCTCCTGGAAAGAATACTATCAATGTTGATTGGAAAAGTAACATCTTAATGTATGAATGGAACATAGAATTCTTATAATCATTACCTTCTCAAATCTTGGCATTATATAAGCAGTATATTTCTATTCATCACATTTTTGAAAAATATCTTTTTGTTGGAGAGGGTTTACCCCTGTACAAGCCAGTATATTCGGAGCCTCATAGGAAAGATGTCGAATGCTTCAGAGTACAGCAGAGAGAGAGAGAGAGAGAGAGAGAGAGAGAGAGAGAGAGAGAGAGAGAGAGAGAGAGAGAGATCAGAAGAATGCCAAAAATCAGATTTGATCACGTCACATCTCTCAAACAGAAAAAAAAAAGATTCTTATCATCATCACAACTGACTTTCAAATACCCCTTCCTCTTTGCTACATAACAAAAGTGATGACTCAAAAAAGGTGTCTATATTTTAACTCATCTGAACACTATTGACCAGACAGAGTGACCTGAGCAGGATCTTACATTTCCAGCCTAAAGGCCTTGTAATCATGGTTTGTACTTATAACAATTAGATGTTTCTAAGATGGAAACTGTAATTGACCTACTGAAATTGATATATTCTTTGATGGTGTGCATACATATTGATTACACTGGTCTGTGATGTTTTCAAGATCAAATATATAATAGCTGATTTTAAGGCAGTTTTTACGCTGAATCCAAAAAATCATACTAACGTTTTCTAGTCAGATAAAATTTTAAAGATACAATCTCTTACCGTATTATAACTCAATTTTTTTTCTTGTGTATAAAACAAATAATGCTAAATTTAGGGTTGATGTATTCTCAGAAACCTCACGTTGTGCCATAGTAAACTGAAAAATAGATACAAGAAGCTATTCAAGGATGGAAGGTCTTTTCAGGGACTTTCTTCTGTGCCCGGCAGTCACCGCATCCCGTTTCAAGCACCAGCAGTAGTCATTGATAAAATTTACATCCCACCGACCTTTTTAGCGTTCTTCCATAATGCGAATGTCTTGGTGAAAGCGCTCACCTTGCTCTTTACCCAAATCTCTACAGTTCATCGAAAAATAGTCCAAGTGTGACGGCAGAAAGTGCAGTTTGACTGACATTCATGCCCCGAGCCGGCGGAAACTCTTCAGTAGCTATGCAATTTCTTTCTAGTATTCTGCACTCCAGTGGTTTCCCCAGGAAGTTTGTAACTACTGACTTCAGTGACTGCCAAGAGGACAGTTCAGCTTCGTCAGCGCTTCATCCAACATTGGGTCCTTTATGAGCTCTCTTATTTGAGGCCGTCAAATATACCAGCCTTGAGTTTCTCCATGTTTATCTGTTGGAATTTCTCCTGAAGGAAAGTAAACCCGCTGCCTTCTCTATCCATCGCTTTCACAAAGTTCTTCGTTTCTTCTAATTTGATATGAAAGGGTGGAAGCAGTATTTTGTTCGGTTCAACGAGAGAGTGAGACTGAATTTTATGCAAGCCAGTTTTAACCCTTCACTTAACAGCCACTCCTATTTGACATAATGCTGGTTATCAGCCCGGCTATCTCAGAGATGCAGAAAACAAGGATACTTTGTGTCCCCACCTTGGAGTACATGGACCAGTCCAACCACCTTAAGATCTCCACAGATCAACCATTTGTGCTCTGAATGATCCCTGCTGTTGTGAGTGTCTTTTATTTGTACTGATTGCCCAATAGGGATAGATGTAAAACTATTCCTATTGTGTCAAAATATTGCTTTGAGACTTCTGCTGGATGAGTCTATAAAAAGTCTTCATTCTGTAGCATTATACTCTAAACCCATTGATTTGATCAATCCAGCAATATTGTTGCAATAAACCAACGATGACTTATCCTGAAACCAGAAAAACTGTCTCAATTCTCTCTCATTTTCAGTACCAGTCGAACGTTGTTTCTGATATCAACAGATGTTTCGCTTTGAGATGTAAACCGAGCATCTGAGCAGACCCATTTGAAAGGTTCAGGTCTAATGTCAGGTCGTTGAGTTCTGCTTGTGTCAAAGGTACTGGCTGGTCGTCTTCTTCTGGCTTTCATATGTCATCTTTAGTGACAGCGGTCATATCACTATTTGGAATCAGAGCTATATTCCATGTTACCATCTGACTCAAGAATAGGAAGGTCTGGGCCATGAGGCGTTAGTCTTATGGCAGAAGGAAAATCAGGGTATTGGACATGGTGCTTGTTCTTGTGATTTATTCCTTTTAGATTTATCATGCAGAAATCGCAGTCTGTAATGTGATCTTTTCCTTTCCTCCAGACAATTGGAATGGCAAATGACATATTCTTCCTTCTACTATTCCTTCAATCCCTCAAATTTTCCACATGTTTTACAGCAAGCATGGGGAGCGAATGGCTTATCCTGATCCTTTAATATGACTCCAAAGTAATCGCGATATGCCTTCTTCACAAAGTCAGTGATTTTTGTTTGACGGTAAGGAAGAACCACATTATTGCAGATATAATTGAGACTGTCATGATTATTATTACACTTGTTATGCTTTCTACACATGAATACAAATGTCAATCTGAAAAGAGAAACAAAAATTAATCAGAACTCAGCTCGTTGTTGACACTTGACATAGTACATTAAAATCATTTAAAGCAGAGGGATAAGCTCCACCACCTCTAGATATGTAGGTATTAGCGAGTGGGTCGGTAAACTGTTTTTATATTCGCATACAACATTATATGCTATACAAATAATGCTAAATTTAGGGCTGATGTATTCTCAGAAAGCTGACGTTATGCCATAGTAAACTGAAAAATAGATACAAGAAGCTGTTCAAGGATGGAAGGTCTTTTCAGGGACTTTCTTCTGTGCCCGGCAGCCACCGCATCCCGTTTCAAGCACCAGCAGTAGTCATTGATAAAATTTACATCCCACCGACCTTTTTAGCGTTCTTCCATAATGCGAATGTCTTGGTGAAAGCGCTCACCTTGCTCTTTACCCAGATCTCTACAGTTCTTCGAAAAATAGTCCAAGTGTGACGGCAGAAAGTGCAGTTTGACTGACATTCGTGCCCCGAGCCGGCGGAAACTCTTCAGTAACTATACAATTTCCTTCTAGTATTCTGCACTCCAGTGGTTTCCCCAGGAAGTTTGTAACTACTGACTTCAGTGACTGCCAGAAGGATATCAGACATCCACGATTATCTGTTACTAGTAGAGTTCATAGACTTTTGAATAAGTGTTATTGTGTACAACTTGTAAAGTATTCAAGCACATCTTAAAAACAAAACCTGACCAAACAAATGATATTTCTGAATTCAGCATAAGATGGCGATTTTATATCACATGATAAACATTTGATCTTTGGAAAAATTTTTTAATGCGAGCCATGTTATAAGACTTTATCTTATCTGCTTAATCGTGCATTTATTGAACCATAACGAAAGCCCACAAAGACAAAACAAATGAAGATATACATTGATGAATCAAACACACACACACACACACATATATATATATATATATATGTATATTTATATATAATAATAACAGAGAAAAGAGGAAATGATGAAAGTGAATACACAGCAAAATAACAATATAGTTCAAAATATATACACAGGCTAAATATAAAGAGAGATTTGATTATAACGGATGATAAGAAACTGAAAGTAAAGCTTAAAATTAAATGATAACGATAATGCTTGCTCCTTGGCAGACTGCTGGAAAGCTTATGAATCATGAAGGTGACAGTATTAAAAACTGTAATTGGTGCGTCTGAATTGGTCCCCAAGGTACTGAAAAGAGACTGGAGGAATTGGAGATCAGAAGAAGAATCGAGACCCGGCAACGGATTATAAGAAACTGAAAGTAAAGCTTAAAATTAAATGATAACGATAATGCTTGCTCCTTGGCAGACTGCTGGAAAGCTTATGAATCATGAAGGTGACAGTATTAAAAACTGTAATTGGTGCGTCTGAATTGGTCCCCAAGGTACTGAAAAGAGACTGGAGGAATTGGAGATCAGAAGAAGAATCGAGACCCGGCAACGGATTATAAGAAACTGAAAGTAAAGCTGAAAATTAAATGAAAACAAGAATACTTGGTCCTTTGCAGACAGCTGAAAAGGCTATGAATCATGAAGATGACAGTTTTAAAAATTGTTATTGGTGTGTCTGAAACATTTCCCCAAGATATGGAGAAGAGAAATCGGAGGTCAGCAGAAAAAATTGAAATCATACTGACCATTGTTAAGATCAAGTAGAGTATTTCGAATAGTCAGGGAAACCTGAGGAGACTTACTGTCACTGAATCACCAGTGGAAGACAACCTGTTAAAATTGCTACGTAAAACTCACGTTTTTCAGCAGGAATCTTATAATTATTGTTAGATACTCGGATCATTGTTGAAGTGGACGAAGGAAGAACTTCAACAAATAGATGAGAGAATAAGAAAGCTGATGACGATGCATAAGGTTTTACATCCGAGAGATGACATAGATAGAATACATATATCAATAAAAGAAAGAAGAAGGAGAGGACTTGCCAGGATTGAAGAGGGAATCAATACATCGATACGATAATTCGAAGACCACATAATAAAGCAAAGAACGATTAATAACAGCTACCAGAAACAGCAAAGACAAACTAAAGATAAATAGAACAACAACCCCGAAACAGAAATGGGAAGAAAAAACTATCGAATGGATATTTCAAACGACAAACTGACGAAATTTTACACGAGAAGATCTAAAAATGGCTAAAATCGAGAAACTTTAAGTAAGAAATTGAATCTCTTCTAACGGTACCACAAAACAACGACATGAGAACCATGATGTAAAAACAAAAATAGATCAGACGCAACGGAATAGCAAGAGTTTGGTTATGTGGTGATAGAGACGAAACGATTAATCACATAATTAGCAAATGCGGCAAATTAGCACAAAAAGGGTACACAACTAGACACGGTAGGGTGGAGAAGGTGATTCCCAAGGTATTGTGCAAGAAATTGAAATTTGACCCTTACTACCGAATGGTGTATGCACAAACCAGAACCCGTACCGGAAAACGAGACACATAAAGTTCTCTAGGATTTTGAGATACAAATAGATCACCAATCCCTGGCCAGAAGACCAGACATACTGATAATTAACATAAAAAAGAGAACCTGCCAAATACCGTACCGGTGGACCTCGGAGTGAAAATGAAAGAGAACGAAAAGAGAGACAAGTACATAGACTTTGAAAGAGAATTTTAAAAAATTATGGAACATGAAAGTGACGGTGACACCATTTATAATTGGTGCGCTCAAAGCGGTCCCCAAAGATTTGGTAAGAAGAATTGGAACTCGGAGGACTAGCCGAGACGATACAAGCTACATCATTACTAAGATCGGCCAGAATACTGAGAAGAGTCCTGAAGATCAGTGGAGACTTGCGGTCACTCGGACTCCAGTGAAAAACTATCGGCTAAACCTTGTGAAAAAACTCGTCAGGAATAACGATAATAATGATAATAAGGAAGGGAAAGCTCAAGAGAAAAACTGAGTCTCTTTTGATAGCAGTACAAAACAACGCCATAAGGACCAATTATATCAAAGCAAAAATTAATAAGACGCAACAAAATAGCAAATGCAGGTCATGCAGTAATAGAGACGAAACGATCAATCACATAATAAGCAACTGCAGCAAATTAGTATAGACAGAGTATAAAACTAGACACGACCGAGTAGGGAAGGTGATCCACTGGGAATTGCGCAAGAATTTCAAATTTGGCCATACAAACAAATGGTATATGCACAACCCAGAATTTGTCCTGGAGAATGAGACGCACAAACTTCTCTGGAATTTTGAGATACAAACGGATCACCCAATCTCGGTCAGACGATCAGACCTACTGACAGTCAACAAAAATAGAGAACCTGACGAATTGTGGACTTTGCCGTCCCGGCAGACCACAGGGTAAAATTGAAAAAAAGTAAAAAGAAAGAAAAGTATCGAAACCTTGCTAGGGAACGGAAAAAACAATGGAACATGAAACTGATGCCGATACAAATTGTAATTGGTGCTCTAAGTTCAGTCGGCAAAGGATTAGTAAAGGGACTGGAGGACTTAGACATAAGAGAGACGAGTGGAAACCATCCAGACTACAGCATTATTAAGATCGGCCAGAATACTGAGAAGAGACCCGGAGACATGAGGAGACTTGCTGTCACTCAAACTCCTGAAGGAGATCATTGCTGCAATGAAAAATGCTGGTCTGAAAAACTCACGAAAGAGTAAAATAATATATTCTTTTGGAATTTGGAATCCAAAATGATAGAAAAATAAAAAGCAATAGACTCAGATGTGGAGGTTAAGGACTATAAAAGAAAAAGATGCCTTTTAATTGATATGTCAGCGTCAACAGATAATAACATATCAGTGAAAAATACAATAAGTAAATTGAAAAAAAATTGGCACCTTAAAACTACCACTGAGCCAGTCATATGATTATGACCAAGAAAGAGACAGATCAACTTATAAACAAGATACCTGGCAGTCGCATTTTAGATGAAATACAGAAAAATGCCCTTAGCAGAAGTGCTCATCTCCTTCGAGGAGTACTATCAATGTAACTGAAAAGAGATTGCAAAAACTTAGAATACATATGATCATTACTTTACCTCAGGCAAGGTCTTAAGTAAAGAACCAGTGAATGATTGTAATAAACCAAAAGTAAAGCTAAAAATTAAATAATTATAAGAATGATAATACAAACGGATCACCTAATCTCGGCCAGACGACAAGACCTAATGATAGTCAAAAAAAAGAAAAGAAGAGAATCTGCAGACTAGTGAACTTTACCTTTCCAGCTGACCACTGGGTAAAACTGAAAGAAAGCGAAAAGAGAGACGAACGAGTACGTAGACCTTGGAAGAGAATTGAAAAAACTATGGAACATTAAAGTGACGGTGATACTAAATGTAACTGGAGCACTTGGTATAGTCATCAAAGGATTTGTACAAGGACTGAAGAACCTGGAAATAAGAGGACAAGGAGAGCCCATCAAAACTACAGAATTCTTAAGATCGGCCTGAATTCTAAGAAGAGTCCTTGAGACATGAGGAGACTTGTTGTCACTCAAACTCAATTGGAAAACCATCAGCTAACGCTGGGATGAAAAAGTCAAAAGAATAAAATAATAAAAATGATAATAACCAAATGATATACATATACAGTTGGTTCCCTTTTCAATAGCTACTACACTGATATGTAGGGAAGGGCGCTACTTGGCATAATGGTTAGTTCGTTCACCAATGGCCCGGGAGACCGGGGTTCAATCCCATACCAAAAACTCAAAAAATGATACTTGATGCCTCCTTGCTTAACACTCAGCATTACAAGCTACGGATGAAGGTTAAGTGGAGCAATCCAGAGAAAGGTGTAGCGCCTCCCCTACACCTCATTGTAGTAGCTCTCGAAAAGGGAGCTTTTGGGTCGCCCTTGTCTACGGTCGGCCAACTTACTTTAAAACCAGAATCCATCCAAGAGAATGACAGGCATAAAATTCTCTTGGATTTTGAGATACAAACGGATCACCTAATCTCCACCAGAAAACCAGACCTAGTGATGAAAAAAGAACTCATTGATTTTACTGTTCCGACGGACCACAAAAAGAAAATAAAAGAAAACGAAAAGGTAGAGAAATAGGGAACTTAAAAAATGTGCAACATAAGGGGGACGGTGATACCAATTGTAGTTGGTGCACTTGGAACAGTTTCCAACTACTTAGAAAAAAGAGTGGAAGAATTAGAAATCAGCGGAAGAATCGATACCATCCAGACCTCATCATTGTTGAGATCGGCTAGAATACTGATCAGATTCCTGGAGACCTGATGAGACTTGCTATCACTTAGACTCCAGAGAAAGACCACCACTTAGAGCGGATGTGAAAAACTCGCAAACAGAAAGATGATAAGACTCAAATACAAAGAATAAGATTCCTTACTGGAAAAATGAGATGCATAAAGTTCTCTGCGATATTGAAATACAAACAGATCATCTAATCCCGACCAGACCTAGTGTTGATTAATAAGAGAAAAAGACATCATCTAGTGAAAATAAAAGAAAGCGAAAAAAAAATCTGTGGATCATAAGAGTGACGGTGATATCAGTTGTAATTGGTGCACTTGGAACGATCCCCAAAGGCTTGGATAAAAAAGAGAGGAGAGACTAGAAATCAGTGAAAGAATAGAGACCATCTAGACCACAGCAGTGTCAAGAGTCCTGGTGACCTGAGGAGACTTGCTCTCACTCCAGTGAAAGCCCACCACCTACCGCTGGTGTGGACAACTCACAAAAAGTAAAATATTTGTACAAGAGATTAAAATTTGACCATATTAACAAATGGTATATGCGATATTGAGATATTGGCATTTTAAGATACAAACGGATCATCCAATGTCGGCCAGAAAACCAGGTCTCGTGTTGATTAAAAAAAACTTATTATCAAATGGATATTGCAGTTTCAGCAGACCACAATGTGCAGATGAAAGAACTCGAAAAGATAAACAAAGACTTAGATCTTGCTCGAGAGCTTTAACAAACCACTATAAAAAATGCTAGATAGTAACTAAACAAGGATGCCACGCGCTGTTTTGAACAAACCTTGGAAGCAGCACCCTAAAAAATAACAACTGTATAGCCACTTACCTCCCATCTCGCAAAGTATCCAAGTAAGACAAGCCAGGCGTACTGAGTGGTGCAGGTGAAGTAAGGACCGATTAATAAACGACGATCTCTTATGGATCCACCAGTGTTCAACCACCATTAGAATTTACATTCATCAGCTCTGTGCGGACACAGTATGCCGGCAAGAAGACTTGCTAAGCATGCTGACCAATCGGGACGGAAGGCAAGAGAGAATCAAGAGAATCCTTCCAGTTAGTATGTTTCGATGATGATGATTAGCTCTCTCACCGAGTGACCTGAACTGCATTGACATCCATGAAATTGACTCGGGTGCAAAAGCGTAATGAATTCTCGACGTTTATGGAAACTCGAGAGTAGTGAAAGTCAATTGTTTGCACTCAAGCAAGCTCGAATGACGCACACACACACACACACACACACACACATATATATATATATATATATATAATAAATCTGAAACCAGTTCAGACAAAAATCTACTATCATGAATATCAAATAACAAGACTGACATGTAAGAGTGTGAATTTCAGTTTTATGACTTAAATTCGTACGGTGCATGTATCTACTGGTAACCCGCTCATGTAGTAGCGGCTACCGTCGTGAGAAGTGGATTCAGCTACATGAGTTCAAATCCTGAACGAAGTAGTTTGCTTTTCACATCGCTCTGATATATTTCGGAAAGGGTTTTAATTCTCTAATTCTCCCTCCAACTAAAAGTAAATTGTAGGACAGACTGGGCTCTTTAACTTTGGTTTGGCAACCTGTCGGCGAGAAATCAAAACTGCAAATTCAAACCAGTTGTAGACCTGTAGAGGGATGGGCTCCAAAGTATTCCAAGCCAATACATGCATGAGTAGTGACTTCAACAACCGAACAAGGTTAAGGGATATGTCTTAGCTGTAAACCAACAATAGAAAATTTTGTATTAGATTTGTGTAATTAAATGCTAAAAAAATTTAAAGAATAGAGCAAATTTTCGGTTGAATTTGCAGCGGAATGATTTCGCGCAGTTCGCCTTCTTTTCTAATCATCTAAATACTTTGTATAATAGAGGCGTGCTTAGCGCAACAGTTATGGTCGTAGGAAATGAAATAGGCGACCCGAGTTCAAATTCTGGATATGGTAGTTCGCTTCGAGCTGATGTTCTTGGTAAAGGCATAAATCCATTGCAATGGATAAATAGTAAGGCAGACTGGATTCTTTAACCTTGGTAAAGGAACTTGACAAGGAAACTTTGAACTTACTCCACTTAAAAATTGACCTTATGTCATACCCTGTCAGTGACTGAAGGGTTTGTTGAAAACGTATATAATCTAAGTAAACATCAGACGGTACTTAGATTAAGATTCTTCACTCTCTTCTAAATAGACACATTAATATCATCAGGGATCGCAGTTATATCGTGAACCCAAGGAATTCTAGCACATATTCCTTAGACTCTCTCTTCCCTATCCGTCCCTATCGGCCATCGTTCTTGGTCACTCCTCTTGACCTGCTCTACTCAGAGTGTTATTCGTCGACCGGAGGTGCCCGTGGTGTAATGATTATTGTCGTAGGAAATGGACTCGGCGACACGAGTTCAAATCCTGGACGGGACTGATTGCATTTCACATAGCACTGATACCCTTGGGAAAGGTATGAATCCAATTATTCTCCCTCCAGCTATGGGTAAATAGTAGGGCAGACTAGGTTCTTCAGCTTTGGTGAGGCAACTAGTCTAGGAGAAGGAAAACTCTGAATTCAAACTTGTTAAACTCCGCTTAAAAATTGACCTTGTGTCATATCCTGCCCGAGCGGAGGGGTTGGTAAATATGGTTATTCGTCGACCGGTGCGGGTACATGAGTCATCAACTGTCGATACGTGGCGAGTGTCCTTTTTTAAAATCTTTCTTTTACTTTCTGTCGTTATTTACTAAGCTTAGTTGTGGAACAAGGCTTGAAGAATGGAGCAACCAATAAGATTCGAACTCACTAATTATTACACTACGTGAGTTGCCGATTTACTTTCTTTATTCACTGGAGTTTAGAATTACGAAAGTATTTTTTCACCTACCTTATTCATTCTAATTTCTAATTATATTACCTATATATATATATATATATATATATATATATATATATATATATATATATATATATATATATATATATATATATATATATATATATAATAACTTTATCAAAAACTGTGTTAAGGTTTATTGCTTGTGTTTGTTTACCACCATAAAGTAATATTACTCCGGCTGTTCAAATATCTTTTTGAATCACAAAAATAGATAAATCAATAAAATGAAATAAAGACTAGAAACAGAAAAAAACAAATACTGTTAGATACATTGACTCCATCTCTACAGAGAGGTAAGACTCCCCCTTTGCAACGAGTGTCCAGGTATGACTCTAAGCCGTCTGATGGTGATGCTCCAGTCCTGAAACTTTTTGAATTGTGGAGTATCTTTTCATTGCCATTACTCTCAGGTCTTCTCTGGTCCGGAGAGGCAGTACCTATTAGGGACCTATCTCTGGGTCAAACAGAACTGTTCAATCTTTTCCTGGGTTTGGTTTGGTTTGGTTTTGTTGCATATCAACCATTGTAGGTTATTTAATGCGAAATCCTCTTTATATGCATATATCAAATACGTATATGATTTGTAAACATAAATCAAAAATTGAATAATATTGCTATGTATCACTAATAATTCAATTAAGCACCAGTCATTTATTTACACACAGTTAAATGATCAAACAGTTCTATTTCAAACAATTCAATTTGGCATAGGTCAACAAAGTTAAATGGTTCCAAGTATTGCTATGTATCACTAAAAATTCAATTAAACATCAGTTATTTGTTTACACACAGTTAATTGATCAAACTGTTCTATTTCTAACAATTTAATTTAGCATAAGTCATTTGTTTGTGCAGAGTTTTAAATGTCAAACAGACCCATAGAAAGGACCATATCAGGTGCTATCACTTCGGGCCTGAGTGGAACTGGGAGTGATGACAATGAAGGGGTACTACACATTCCTTAAAGCTCGAGAATTATTGGTGTCTTACCATAAATTTGTTTAGTGTCATGTTCCAGGACACTCGTCGCGGGAGTCTCACCCTTCTGCAGAGGTGCAGTCGGTGTATTTTACAGCCCCAGTCGACAGGGTTATTTTTGCAGGGAATTACGATTATCAGTTTTTTTTAACCATGCAACTGTGTACAAATTGTTTATATTCGATTGGAAGACTTGATAAATAAAATTACTAATTATGAGTAGCAATGATAGAAACCATTTAACTGTGTGCAAACAAATGATTAATCTTAAATTAGATAGGAATACAAGATAAATAGAATTACTAATGTTATATTACAGTATTTGAAACTATTTGATTATGCGCAAACAAATGAAGTCTAACTCGCTTAAAAATAAAGTTGCCACAAAAATATTTGCTTATAAATCATATATATGTATAATCAGGATTTGACATTAAATAACCCACAAGGGTTAATATGCTAAAAACCTAATAACCTAAATATGCTGTCGGCCCCTGGCACTTATGAAAAAAACCTGCCGATACGCCACATCAGATTGTTAGAGAAGCACTACTCTATATGGCGTCCAGTGTCTGCACGGAGGTGATGACATGTTTTGCAGGTTGGCTAATGTTGGTGTGTCCATGTGTAGGAGTTCATATGCAGACTTAATTAGTATATATATATATATGTGTGTGTGTGTTTGTGCATGTGTGTGTGTGTGTGTGCAGGGCATATACTATAGCTTTTAAGTATACAGAAGTACTGACCAAGACATAAGCTATGCGCAAGTTTGTGTCTAAGTGAGAACATGTACGTGTATTTATAACCATATATATATATATATATATATATGTGTGTGTGTGTGTGTGTGTGTGACTCTGTGTGTGTGTGTGTGTGTGTGTAGTACGTATTTGTGTGGATCCCGCCAAAATTCTCTGGTCTCATTTCGCCACCCTCGATGTCCTTAGATAATGTTGGATGCACCTGTTGACCCCATTCGCTGTCAGCTGAACGGCAGCCTCTTTGCCCTTCCTCTTAGCTATGCTTCTCTACACCCGAACGCTTTAGCCGCCATTTTTTTCTTTCTTGTTTGTTTTATCTTTATAATTTGTTCTTTTTCTTTTTTCTTTTTTCTTTTTCATTTATTAAATACTTATTTACTTACGTGACTTATTTCTCTTTTTTATATTATTTTACATGTATTCATTTTCTAGTATCATTATCTGTTCCACTTTTCTTTTTATTTCTTTCAATCTTCCATTCTTTTAATAAAACCGCTGCCGGTTTTCTTTCTTTCTTTGTTGCTTTCTTTCTTTTTTTTTTCTTTCTTTCACTAAAGCTACTTCCTTTCTTTTTTCTTTTTTGAATCAGCCATTTTCTTTTTTATTTCGTTTGTTATTAGAAAAAAAGTAAAGCTACATTTCTTTCTTTCTTTCTTTCTTTCTTTCTTTCTTTCTTTCTTTTCCTTGTATTTTAATTAGATTTAACTTTCTTTCGTTCTTTCTAAATAAAGCCACTATTAAACAAAATGAAGTTTTCTTTCTTTCATTCTTTGAATAAATCTGTATTTCTTTCTAATTTCGCTTTTCATTTCCTTCTTTCTTTTTCTAATGTAAATGATACTTTCTTTATTTCTTTCTTTTTCTTAATCTTTAAATAGATCTAACTTTCTTTTTTATTTTTCTTATTCTCCATATAACGTCATATCACTTCTTTTTCTTCTTTCCTTCTTTATTTCAAATAAAAGCGATTACTATTTTTCTTTTTTTTTCTTACTTTAATAAAGTTCTTTTCTTTCTATCTTGCTATATCTCTGTTTCCCCCAATTTCTCTTTCTCTCAATCTTTTCTTTCTTTCTTTCTTTCTTTCTTTCTTTCTTTCTTTGCGGCTTTCTTAGAATTCTCTGTTCATTTAAAATCAAATCACTATGAAAATAAAAAGATAACTTCAAGTTGTTAATATATATATATATATATATATATATATATATATATATATATAACTTGCAATAAACAAGGACAAATAACAAAATCCAAGGATGAGTCTAAAGTTTTGCAATATTTTGTTGCGTGTTAGTTTGCTGTGCGTATATCACGTGCCTGAAGTAGTTCAAGCCATGCGAGGTACCCGTTGTTGTTATTAGTACCGTGGTAGTAGGTGCACGGACACGTTGGGCATTGCTTCCCTCTGAGTGTGATTTGAAAGCCGAACAGATGAACGTCGAGCAAGGTAAACTAATTCGTGAACCTAAGTTTTACAAGTTCAACCCGGGTCAAAACGCCATCGCCGAACAACGAAAAACTTTTGTTTGTTTGTTTGTTTGGGTTTTATGGCATATCAACGTTTGTCGGTTATTCGATGCCAAATCCATTTTCATACAACTGAACAGTTCTATTTCAAACAATTCAGTGTAGCATAAGTACACAGTTTAATTGTCAAAAACACTTCTATTTCAAGCTATTCAGTTTAGTCAAACAATTCTAATTCAAACAATTCAGTTAAGTATAATTATAGTTTTTATCCATAAACAGTTAAATGTCAAAACAGTTCTATTTTAAACAAATCAGTTTAGCGTAAGTACAGTTTCAATGTCAAAAACAGTTCCATTTCCAACAATTCAGTTTAGCATAAGTACGCATTTTAGTTCTATTTCATCTATAGATAGGACCCTCTCAGGTGCAACCACTCCAGGACAGAGTAAACCTAGGAACGATGGTAATGAAGGAGTACTCTGTATTTCCCAAAGCTCCAGCATTACTGGAATCTCACCATCAGATTGTTGAGTGTCATATTCAGGACACTCGTTGGTGGGAGGTCTTGTTCTACCGCTCAGCCGATTGGGCAAAAACATTTGTTGTGGGAAAAGTGAAAGCACACAGTACAGTAAGCAGATGGTTAAAGAAATTTGACTTGGCTTGCAAAAACGTCGACGATCAGGCAAGGTCAGGTAGGCCTAAAATCGTTGATTCCGAGGCCGTGCTTCAAGCCCTAGATGCAAATCTAGCGAGTAACCCTCGGACAGTATCAGGTGAGCTCGACATCTGACAGTCCAATGTGGTTGGTCACCTTCACGACCTTCATCGGTGAAAGGAGCTGCTGAATTGTGCCTCACGTTAGCAAAATATTGCAAAACTTTTGACTCTCATTAGTATTTTAAAATTTTAAGATCCGGCCTTGATTTTTTTTACCACTGCTCATATTTGAATCGTGATTAGAAATTATGAAACAAAAACAAACACAAGCAATTAAGTGATGAAACTCAGCTTAATTACAACTCAATATGATTTCCTTCTAAATAGTTCTCTTAACAAAGAAAACACCAACGACGATGTTGTTACCACTCTTGGAAAATGTGTGGGAAGTCTTCAACTGACACTGACTTTCGTGAGTACGTCGTTACCTTTTTTGCGTTTTCAGCAATACTTAAATCAATTCCCAGTTGGGTATTGATTCTTGATAACAGGAAATAGTAGGGGCTCGAGTTACGAGAGTAAGAGATTTGTGCTACCATACGAATATTCGTTAGAAAAAAAAAGGCAAAAAAAAAAAAAATCATTCATAATGAAAGCATAAACAATGAAATGAGACCTATTTTTCAGGTTGGCAACCCTGATTGAACACGTTCAATTGACGTTTGCGTTTTGGAATTCATGATCTCAGAATATTATAAATGTGTTTGATTGATTAACTGTTTTGTCAATTCATCTAGGGTTATTTTGTGAAATTCAACTCATAATCTTAAGAATACATGCGGGTCATCAATTGCAGAACACCTTATAAATAATCGAGCCTGTTCTGAAAATTTTAGTGTCAACTTATTCTCCATACACTCTGCATTTCATCATAAAGTATTGGAGACAATTCATATTTTGTCCGGCAGATTGTCTACCTGTAAACAGAGAGAATGTCAGCAAGAACTTAATATCATTTCGATATAGTCTCCAATACAATATTTTTTTCTCCACTTTAAATATTTCTCATATTCTTTGGGGGTATACTGGATTCGAACTCGTGTCGCTGTGTCCATCTCCTACGGCGATAACCATTACACCACGGGCACCTTGTTGTGTTGTTGTTGTTGGGTATCTCTGCCTTTTACTATCTTCTCACATCAACCTAAAAAGAAAAAAAATCTTTGCGCTGAAAATATACACTATTAATATAATGTATTAATATAATAAACACACAGATAGATAGATAGATAGATAAGCATACGAGTATACAGAGATACACATTAAAAGATTGAAATAGATGTGAATATACTGATAGATAGATAAATAGATTGAGTTTTGTATTCTTTATTAGTTTGTTATGCTTGCTTCAATTTTTAAATTCTCGGTCGGGATCAATGGCCAGTGGAGACAGATGGAGAGAGAGATAGAGAAATTTGTTCTATCAGCTCAATCATTATGATGATGATGATGATAACGACTTTACTTTGATGACTTGGACTGAATTGAATCAGCAAGTTAAACTTGCTGATTGTCCAGACAATAAATGCTGGTAGCAAGCCTCAAATAGGCTTCCAAAAGATCATTAGTAATGGTGGAAGGGTACTTAGACTTGATATTTATTGAGGAAAAACATGACTTGAATAAATAAGAAGGATAGATAAGGAGGTAGATGATAGGCTAACATCTATACAAAAATTTTCTTTTGAATGGGGTGTGATCTACCCGCATTGCCTTACCGATTAAGCAGGCGATCGTGATCGATGTATTGCCTTTATGGTGATGAGTCAAAGAGAAAAATAAGAATATATACAGCTTTAAAAATGTTACATCTGATATTTGACACCAATAATCTTTCAGAAGCATAATATAAAAATAACGTCCTTGTTTAGATTTCAAGGAAACCCCCACCAACTCCAGCATTTCATATAGGATCGGAATAGTACTCGGTTACATTTAAGAATTTTTTTTTCAGAGTTTCAAATTTGTATGTGTTTTTGCTTTTATTTTTTGGGGGGGGGTTGCATTTTGTCGATGTATAATCAAAATATGAGCGTGGATAAAAAAAAAAAAGATATAAGGGAGATAATTCGGAGTTTGGAATAGGACTTTATCTAGTTTATTTTTTTCCAGATTCTTACTGATGATTTTAGTGAATTTGTATCTCCAAGTTATATCATTAATTTGATACAACTGCGTCAGCTTTTTTTTTTTTTTTCATGTATAACAAATAAACAATTGTTTATTGTTTATTTTACACTTTTGACTATGAGTGGTAAAAGAATTGCAATTAGAGCCATTTTACGCTACAGGTGCAAAAAAAGGACTGTGCTGGGACAGCAACAAAAGAATGAATGATTTGGAAGTCCCAAGAACTGTCAACGAACTAGTGGCACAAATTGGTTCAGATGTTTCAAGGAAGGTTGAAACCTGCCTCAAAGACAAACCAAGGTCAGGGAGACCTTCTCTTGTGGATTGGTTTGGGTGGTTGGTTGGATTTTATGGCATATCAACCTTTGTAGGCTATTTGATGCCAAATCAATTTTTATACAAATCATCAATTCTATTTCAAACAATTCAGTTTAGCATAAATACTCAGTTTAATTGTCAAAAACATTTCTATTTCAAGCTATTCAGTTTAGTCAAACAGTTCTAATTCAAACAATTCACTTTAGCATAAGTATATATCTTGTTTACACACAATTAAATGTCAAAAACAGTTCCATATCAAACAGTTCAGTTTTGTATACAAAAACAGTTTCATTTATAACAATTCAGTTTAGCATAAGTACGCAGTTTAAATGAAAGTACAGAGTTTAATTCTCAAAAACACTTCTATTTCAAGCTATTCAGTTTAGTTAAACAGTTCTAATTCAAACAATTCAGTTTAGCGTAACGTACGCAGTTTAGTTCTATTTAAACCACAGATAGGGCTCTATCAGGTGCTACCACTCCGGGCCAGAGTGAACTAGGGAGCGATGGCAATGAAGCGTTTCCAATAGCTCTAGCATCATTGAAACCTCATCATTAGATTGTTTAGTGTCATATCCAGGACACTCGTTAGGGGGGGGGGTTCTTACTCTTCTGCAGAGGTGCAGTCAGTATATTCTACAGCTCCCGCCGAATGAGCAATTCTCTTGTGGAAGATGTGGGCTTGCTTGAAATGGCTGAACAACAACCAGCAAAAGCACTTATGCATTGTCGACAGAACTTGGTCCTTCACAAAGCTCTATCAATTGACACCTCTACCTTGTGACAGACCCTGAAGTACTTGAAATACGAAAAAATGTTCAACTCAATCTGATATTTCAAACGCAAAAGTGACGGTAAACAATCGAGTATCCTCCGATGAAATAAAGAGATATTAACAAGGAATTAGGTAGAGTGTTCGTCAATGGCCCGAAAGGCCGGGGTTCAGTTTCTGAGAGAGTCATACCAAAGACTCAAAAAAAGGTACTTGATGTCTGTTTACTTAACGCTCAGCATTATAAGGTATGGATCAAGAGAAAAGTGGAGTAATCTGGGGAAAGGAGTTGCGCCCTTCCTTACACCTCGGCGTTGTAGCTTATGAAAAGGAAGCCTTTGTGTTGCCCTCAACTAGGATCGCTAACTTTACTTTTATATATGTATATAAAACTAAAGTTGTCGACCCTAGTTGAAGGCAACAGATGAGTCCCCGAGGTTTAGTTGCTAACGAGCTTGATTGTGATATCGTTGTAACTGAGTTCGAATTCCATTCACACTTTTACGTTCCCTTTCGAACAAGCACCCTTGAGAAAGGCACGAACCACCTATAACCACCAGCTGTAGGTTAAATAGTACCACTACTGTTCTTCTACAAGGATGGCTTAGACAGTAAATTACCCAAGAAGGTTGATATGCTCCCCATCCCTGGGGGTTGAGCATTCTCGCGAAAGAGTTACCGATTTCCACTCGCATAATGAAAAGCTCTTCTAATCAATTGATTTCTTGGTTACTGTTAAGCGTATATATGTCATCATCATCGTCCTGCTTTTGCACGGCCATATGTGGGGGTCCATAGGAGTACATCACTTATGAGCTCGTTCTTGCTTCACCAGCAGTGTCCCGCGTATATATGTAAACAAAAGAAAAGTGATACATATGCGTTAAATTCCCTTCGCTTACGCTGAGCTTGTTGGTAGCGGTGCGGTAGAATATCCAGCTGGCGTAAAGTCAGCCAGGTTTCGATCCCAGCTTCAAACATCTCACGACACTCTGATGAGTTGTGATACGAAACGGTCTGTCTGTGGATCACTATATAAGAGACTTTCCTCAGGGTAGTGGCTAACGAACATCATAGTAAACAAGTTCGAACTTCATTCATGCTACTGAATTCACTTTCGGACTAATGCTGTTCTTTATGAGAATGGCTTTGACATTAGATAACCCGCGAAGATTGATATGCCATTAAACAAAAAATCAAAACAAAACAAATAGAAAGAAGAAAAAAGCCAAACTTCATATACTGGACCATTGGCCTATTGAGTAGAGTGTTCGTCAGTGGTCCGGAAGACCGGGTTTCAATCCCAGGTTGAGTTATACCAAAAACTTAAAAATGGTACTTGATGCCGTATTGCTTAACACTCAACATTACAAAGTAAGGGTCAAGGGTAAAGTGGAGCAATCCCGGGAAAGGAGTAGCGCCCTCCCTTACACCACGGTGTTGTAGCTATTTAAAAAGGAGCCTTCGGGTCACCCTCGACTACGATCGTCAACTTTACTTACTTATATATGGATAGATGTTAATGTTTTTTCTTCGCTAAAACCACCAAGTGAATTCTTTTCTTTTTATTCAAACGTCTTAACCGCTTTTGGACATCGAGTATGTTATGATTTTTTTCTATACTCTTTTTATAAAGTAGAATACCAACTCTTGTTTATTTTACGACGGTAAAGACTGCACCTACGTGAACGCCATTACCCGCCACTATGACTGCGTGTGCTCAATAAAGATTATAAAACGCGCCTCTCACTGGATTTGGGCTTATGAACTTACACAATAAATAAACTATTTAATTGACGACGCGATCGTTTATTCTATCTTTTTTTTTTTTCACAGATAAAACGCACGAAGATGCCCGTAAACCACTGCATGTATTTAAAATGTCTTAAATTGACCAGGATATCTTGGTGATGTTTTCTTTTCGTAATATAATTTAACCCTTTCTTTCCAGGTTGAACTCATTCGACTTGACGAGTCGAAAGTTTTACAATATTTTACTAACGTGAGATACAATTCGCAAGGAGATCGTGAAGATGACCAACCTCACTGAATTGTAAGATACCGAGCTCGCCTGATACTCTCCAAGAACTACTCACTGGATTTACCACTAAGGCTTTGAGCACGGCCTCGGAATACACAATTTTAGGTCTACCAGACTGCCTGATCGTCGACGTTATTGTAAACCAAGCGAAATTTCTTCAACTTTCTGGATATTGTACTGCAACCAAATCCCCCTTCACCCTTCACAAAACAAATGTTTTTGGTTCCTTCGGCGGCGTTATGGTCCGGTTCGAACTCTTAAAGTAGGATTTCTCGAATTAGATTCCGTTGCACATACATCTGTGCGACTTTCAAGTCACACACGGGGAAAATAAATGCACAATGTGTCAGCGTACCTCCTACCAACCACAGCATAGATCAGACTGATCCGCTCCTGCAATATAGGCGCCGAAAACGAGCACTTACCAAAACACTGAAAAAGTTTTGACTCTTCCACGAATGATAAATATTTATACATTTTTTCGTTTTTTTTTAAAATTAAGTTATATCAAAAAATCAAAAATTAAAAGATTAATTTCCACCAGATGATTTATTTATTGATTGACTAATTTCTTAAGCATATCGAATCATTTATAATTATTTATGTTAAGAACTTGGTCTAATGGGTAGAGTGTTCGCCAATGGTCACAGGTCGCGTCATACCAGACTTTAAAAATGGTACTTGATGCCGCATTGCTTGACATTTACCATCATAAGGTACGTATCAAGGGTAAAGTGGAGCAATCCAGGGAAAGGAGTAGTGCCCTCCCCTACACTTCAGTGTAGTAGCTATTGAAAAGGAAGCCTTCTGGTCATCTCGACTACAGTCGCTAATTTACAACATGTTAAAAACTTACGGAGAGTCCCCGTGGTATAGTGGGTTACACGCTGGACTGCGACATCATATCAAATGAGTTCGAATAGCATTCACTTTCAGATTGGTACCTTTGTGAAAAGTATGAACCCCTTTATTCCCACAGCTATAGGTTGAATAGTACTCCTACTGTCCTTCTACAAGGATGGCTTTGGTATTAAATAATCCATTAAGGTTGATAATGAAACAAAGAAACCAACGTAGAAGTTAGGAAATCTCGTTCATTGTGCATTATAATTGTTGCGAAACAGATCAATTTGATCTTTTGATGAGACTCTTAACAGATATTTACACTTCGGATCAGAATAAACCGGAGAGTAATACATATCCATTGACTGATGCCTCGATATCTCCTTGTTCTCGTTTCACACTGAACCCTCGGTCTCAACTGAAAGGGAGAGAACAAAAGACCTGACAGTATAACTCGCACTGTAGGTGGGGCTTAGAATACCTTGACTGCGTCCCTCGCAGAGAGGTAATTCTCCCATCAAAAAGGATGTCATGAGTGTGACACTAAATCACAAGGTGTGTGTGGGGGGGTCACATTTTCATTGCCATTACTCCCACGCACATCCTAACCCAGAGTGCTACTACCTTTTAGAGACTCATCTAAAGATATATAAATATCAATAGATAATAACATATCAGTCAAAGAATACAATAAAATAAGGAAACACAAAGACCTGAAAATAGAAACTGAAAAAGTGTAGCATTTTAAAACTACCAACGTATTTGTAAAAACCCAGGACAGATAAATGCATTAAAAAGATACCTAGCAGACTCTGCTTATATGAAATAGAAAAAAAAGTTCTTTGTGAAACTGTTCATCTTAGGAGATTAATGAATTATTATTTATCATTATTATTTGATTTGTAAAAAAAAAAAACATCTAAAAGGAGCAGCAAAAAAACAAAAAAAAAATACACGGAAACCATTTAATCACTAATTTAATTTAATCACTATCTTCCCTCAGTTTAGGTCTTCAGTAAAGATCAAGTGAAGGATTGTAAGAAACCGGAAGTAAAGCTGAAAATTGAATAGTGTGGCTAAGAAAAGGTTGGGTTTTATGGCATATCAACCATTGTAGGTTATTTAAAGCCAAATCCTCTTTATACATATATATTAAATATATATGATTAAGAAAAGGAAACTTTAAGAGAGAAACAGAATCTCTCCTAATAGCAGCACAAAACAACGCCATAAGAATCAATCATATCAAAGTGACAATAGATAAGACGCAACAAAATAGCAAATGTAGGCAATGCAGTGACAGAGATGAAACCATCAATCACATAATAAGCGAATGCTGCAAATTTGCACAGAAGGAGTATAAGACTTGACACGACTGAGTGGGCAAAGTGAGATGTGCAAGAAATTTAAATTTGATCATACAAACACATGGTATATGCACAACCCAGCACCTGTCCTAGAAAATAACACACATAAACTCTCATGGGACTTTGACGTACAGACGGATCACTTAATCTTGACCAGAAGACCAGACTTAATAATATACAAAAAAAAAAGAGAATTTGCAAAATTGTCGACTTTGCTGTCTCGGCTGACCAGAGAATAAATTTGAAAGAAAGTCAAAAGAAGGATAAGTACCTAGTCCTTGCAAGGGAATTAAAAAAAAAGTGGAACATGAAGGTGACGATTATACCAATTGTGATTGGTGCTTTTGGTACAGTAACAAAAGGATTATTAGATGGACTGGAGGACTTGGAAGTTGGCGGCCGAGTGGAGACCATCCAAACTACAGCATAATTGAGAATGGCCAGAATACTATGAAGAGACTTAGAGACTTGAGGAAACTTGCTGTCACCCCAGTGAAAGACCATCAGCTAACGCTGATATGAAAACTTTAATGAGTAAATAATGATACTACTACTACTACTACTACTACTACTACTAATAATAATAATAATAATAATAATAATAAGAAGAAGAAGAAGAAGAAGAAGAAGAAAAAAAAATTGAGGCCATCGAGATGACTGTATTGTACTGGTGCTGGTGTCAAAAACTCACTATCATATGGTTTCATGTATTCCTATCTAATACATATAACTCACAGTTATGTTTTTAAGTACTGCAAGCAATTATATGTAACTATGCTCATTTAATACTAATCATTTGCTTGCACACAGTTATGCAGTTCTAATGATTCCAATCTAATATATTGCCCAGTTGGCTGGGGCTGTAGAATACACCGACTGCTTCTCTGCTGAGGGGTTAGACCTCCGTCAAAAAAGTGTCCTGGATATGACACTAAACAATCCAGTAATACTGGAGCTTTGGCAAATGCAGACCACCTCTTCGTTGTCATCGCTCCCAGGTCCACTCTGTCCCGGAGTGGTAGAACATGATAAGGGTCGTATCTATGGGTTAAATAGAACTAAATTGTGGTTTGAGTTTACTGTTTTTTGCATTTAAACTGCATATTTATGCTAAACTGAATTGTTTAGAATAGAACTGTTTTGACATTTAAACTGCGTACTTATGCTAAACTGAATTATCTAAAATACAAAGGTTGATATGCCATAAAACTCTGTGTATTGCCTGGTCGATGAGACTGTAGAATACACCGTGTGCACCTCTGCAGAGGTGTAAGACACCCCCCCAATGAGTGTCCTGTATATGACACTAAATAATCTGATGGTGAGGTTCCAGTAATACTCGAGCTTTGGGGAATGCGGAGTACCCCTTTATTGCCATTGCTCCCAGGTCCATACTGGCCCAGAATGGTAGCATCTGATAGGGCCCTATCTGTGGGTTAAATAGAATTGAACTACATACTTATGCTAAACTGAATTATTTGAATTAGAACTGTTTGACTAAACTGAATAGCTTGAAATAGAAATGTTTTAGACAATTAAACTGTACTTAAATTAAAACTTCGTGCTTAAGCTAAACTGAATTGTTTGAAATGGGACTGTTTTTGACATTGAAACTGTACTGACACTAAACTGATTTGTTTAATATAGAACTGTTTTGACAATTAACTGTGTGTAAACGAAACCTCTACTTATACGAAACTGAATTAGCTGAATTAGAACTGTTTGAATAAACTGAATAGTTTGAAATAGAAATGTTTTTGATGATTAAACTGTGTACTCATGCTAAACTGAATTGCTTGAAATAGAACTATTTGCATAAAAATAGATTTGGCGTTAAATAACCTACAAAGGTTGATATGCCATAAAACCCGAACAACCAAACCAAGCCTATCTAATATTAATTTGTGAGCAGTTACTTGGTTTTCAGTGACTAATTGTAATAATCTTTAGTAAACAAGTATAGATTCAAGTAGCCCTGTTGACTGGGGCTGTAAAATAGACCAGTTGCATCTCTATAGAAGAATAAGACCTCTTCAATGAGTGTCCTGGATATGATACTTATGGTGAAGCTCCAGTCCTGTCGCTTTGGAAGTACTCCTTCGTTGCCATTACTCCCAGGTCCCCGCTGACCTGGAATGTTTGAACCAATTAGAGTCCACTCTGACCTGTGAGTCATGGCAATGAAGAGGTGACCTCAGAGATACAGAAGGGGAGAGCCTCACCACAGGATGTAGTTCAGTGTCATTCCTCGGACACCATTTTGGGTGATTCTTACCCGCCTGTAGGGGATGCAGTGAGTGTATTCCTGTCCTCATCGACAGAGCCTTGGATTTATCCTATCTGAAACAAAAGATATAACTGTTTGATTAATTGGTTGGTTTGAACGGCATGTCAATTCGTATTGGGTTATTTAATACCCAAAAGTGACAGAATCGCGTTTATTGTATATTCATATTTACATTTTTTGTGTAATTGTTTCTTAAGATTGATTGAATGACCTTAACCGTATGTCAATCCATCAAAGGTTATTTTATGCCAAGAAGTTAGGGAATCAAATTTGTTGTATATTCATATTTGCCCGTGGTATAATGGTTATCGTCGTTGGAAATGGACACGGTGACACAAGTTCAAATCCTGGACGAGACTGATTGCATTTCAGATTGCACCAATACCCGTGGGAAAGGTATGAATCCAATTATTCTCCCTCCAGCTATGGGTAAATAGTAGGGCAGACTAGGTTCTTCAGCCTTGGTGAGGCAACTAGTCTAGGAGAAGAAAAACTCTGAATTCAAACCTGTTAAACTCCGCTTAAAAATTGACCTTGTGTCATATCCTGCCCGAGCGGAGGGGTTGGTAAATATGGTATTTTCATATTTGCATTTTTTGTCTAATAGTTTTTTCACATTTTTTCTTAATATACAGCTATAGAATATTAAGTATTCTTATCTAATACTAATAATTTGCACACTGTGTATGGTTTCCATGGACGCTAACTAAACGTATGGAGAAAAAGCTTGACGACAGCTACACAAGAATGTTGCAAGCAATATTGAACAAGTCGTGGAGGCAGCACCCCACAAAGTAGCAGCTGTACGGCCACCTACCACCCGTCACGAAAACTATCAAAGTTAGACAAAACAGACATGCAGGACACTGCTGGAGAAGTAGGGACGAGCTCATAAGTGACGTACTCCTGTGGACCCCCTCACATGGCCGAACAAAGGCAGGTCGACCAGCTAAAACCTACATACAGCAGCTCCGTGCCGATACGGGATGTATTTCTGAAGACCTGTCGGAAGCAATGGACGGTAGGGAGTGGTGACGAGAGAGGGTCGGGGATATCCGTGTTGATAGCGCGACCAGATGATGATGATGATAATGATGTATGGGTTATGGTATTTCTGTCAAATACTAATAATCTATACAGAATGAAATAGTTTCAAGTAAATATTTCTATGCAACAATGATAATTTATTTGCACACACTTATATGGTTTCACGTATTCCGATTCAATACGAATAATTTTCAAACAGGTCTATTTGACCCATGGATGAGAACCTTATAGGTACCACTATTTTGTATTAGAGTGGACCAAGGAGTAATGGCAATGAAGAGGTACTCCATTCCAGACCTGGAGCCTCATCATCAGAGCAGTTTAGTGTGATACCCAGGATATCCGATTGTAGGGTGTTTTTCGGAAAAGGATATTGGTCGAATCTCTAACAGAGAAGTCTAACGAATTTTTTTTTAATTCGTCGAAAAATAATCAACAGAATTACTTGTTTGAGTTAAAGGTTTTTCAATGTTTCGCTAATGTGATGGTTAATTTTGCTGCTCTGGACGCTTTTGCTGTGAGGCTGGATTTGCTTCTTTAGTTTGAAGCACGACCTAACTGACGTTACATGATCATCGAAGTTTTTGCTAGTCGAGCGAAATCTCTTTAACCATCTGGTTACTGTACTGTGATCAACTTCACCTTGCCTTTTCACACAGTAAATGTTTTTCGTTGCTTCGATGGCCCATATCGAACCCGTAAAGCATAATTTACCGAATTAGACAAAGTTACACGTTAGTCTGAGTTGGCTTTTAAGTAACACATGAAGTGAAGCAATGCATAACGTGTTGCTTGATTTGGTTTCTTTATTTAGTGGCATATCAACCTTCGCACAACGTGTTAGCGCATCAACTACCGTGATATATGCGCACATAACTAAAATATTGGAAAACTTTTTACTTACCCTATTAGTTATCTACACCAGAGGAGAACTTAAAAAGCATTAAAAAAAAAAAATGAAAATAAAAGCCTCAAAAACCAATTTGCACTAGGATCTAGCTTTTTTTTTCTTCTCGCTAACCCGTCTAGGCGGGTCGTCCAGCGAATGATTTGGAGGACACTCTCTCCGAAGTTTTTCATTGTGTCTAAGAAGAGATCTTTTGTCAGTAGCTGAAAACTTCTTTTTCTTTTTTTTATCTTTTGGTTTGTTACCTTTTTTTCCCACTCAACCCTGATATCCTATTTGTAAACGAACTCTTTATATTTCCGCAATAAGGTTGTGTTTGTTTAACTGCTTTGGGTCTTTTGTCAAACAGACGATCTTCGGGCGAGGTTGGAGGTTTCTGAAGCGAGCGAACTCTTTGGAAACAGCAGCTGCAAGAAGAAGAACAAAAATGTATTTCAAGTTTGCTTATTTCCATTCGCAACCTTGCCTCGCATTTCCCACGCTAGAGCACGCCACAATAAGAATAAGAATAAAAATACGGTACTTGTCCAGAATATCCCTCTAAAGAAAGGTCTACACTATATATATATATATATATATATATGTATATATGTAGAGATAGATAGATAGATAGATAGATAGATTACATTCCTATATAACCAGACATTGGCATAATGGTTAGAGTGTTCTCCAATGGCCCGGGAAACCTGTGTTCAATCCCAGATGTAGTCATACTAGAGACATAAAAATGGTACTTGATACTCAGCATCATAAGGTAAGGATCAAGGGTAAAGTGGAGCAATCCAAGAAAAGGAGTTGCGCACTCCCCTACAGTAGTAGTTATCGAAAATGGAGCCTTCGGGTCATCCTAGACTACGGTCGCCAACTTTACATTCCTATATATATATATATAAGTAAGTAAAGTTATATATATATATATATATATATATATATATATATATATATATATATATATATTAGATAAATATACATTAGTTTTATATATATCTAATAGCATGGACGCATATCTGCGACCACTGGTTTCAGGCCATCTTTATACGACAATCACCAGGCAGAAAAAGAAAGATTTTGGAGAAATCGAAAAAAATACAGTCAAAAGAATGTTTACGATGAAATTTCGTATAATTATTTTGCGTGTGTGTGTGTGTGTGTGTGTGTGTGTGTGTGTGTGTGTGTGTATTATATTTGCGTATTGTTGTGTGTGGTCGTATATGTGATTTATAGTATGTGCGTGTGTATGATGATATATGCGTCGCGTGTCAAGTTTGAGGTTGTCTCATGAATATATGTTTAGCGATGTGTAGCAAAAGGTAGCGGAAGTCGAGAGACGGTAGTGGATTTGGCCGAATAAAGATTTTTATTGAGTGTGGTGATGATTTTAACTAAGGGTCAAATTTATCATCATCATTGCATTATGAAGAAAAGGAATTTTTGATTTGCCATGTAATTGTAATCGACAAAAAGGATACTGGATTTAAAACGTAAGAATAATAGGTGAGGTGGAAATATCATGGTGTTAAGAGACATGGTATATTATTATATACTATTCAATACTAGTATTTATATGTTGATATATTTTCTGGGTTAAATTGTAATATGTACGTTATAATAATTTATATTGATTGCCTATGTCGTGTTAATATTATATTATGTATACGTTATTGTAATCTATGATGAGACATGGTATATTATTATATACTATTCAAAACTAGCATTTGTATGTTGACATATGTTCTGGGTTAAATTGTAATATGTACGTTATAATAATTTATATTGATTGCCTATGTCGTGTTAATATTATATTATGTATACGTTGTTGTAATCTATGATGGAATATGGTAAATATACTGTATTAAAGGTTCTTTTAACAATCATGAAATTATGACAAAGATTGTATCAATAGGTGGTGAGGTTGTTTCAACCTTTGAACCATTGAACCTTTATAGCCACCTTCAAACACCCTCACCCCCAGTTGAATAAATTATTAGTGTTAAGAATATTTACATGAAGTTAAAATTTCTTACAAATATTCATTATCATTAGTAACTTAAAACCATATAATTTCTTTTTATTTATATCGCTTCCGACGTGGCCAAAATGATTTGGTTTAGTATCAGGTTGCAGGAAGTAGGCCTTTCGACTAGGGAGCGAGTAAAAAATTGCTCAATTCTGTCGGTATTTCTCTTTAGGAGTGTTTCAGGGGTCTGTAAATCAACCCAGTCCTTGTCTCTTTTAAATGAGAGTGTTGGTGCTTCCAGTTTGAAGGATTCCTGAAAGTGAGCTGTTTATTATGACACGCAATGCACTCTGCACGGATGCCATATATGCCATATGCTTGAAAAAAAAAAAATAACAAAAAAAAAAAAAAAAGCGAAATCGGGCGTTAAATAGCTTAATAAGGATTAACGTGCTGTAATACTAATCAACCGACCAGATTAGCATAAGCCCTTGTTATTGTTTTTATTTTTGATAAACATTTAAATTTAGAAAAAAAAAAAGGAAGCAAAAAATGTGTTTTATCTCGCTACTGAAAACACCAGACAATAATAGACGTGGTGTAATTGCAACTATATATTCCTCAACGCTAATGCAGGATTCATATAGGACATTTTTGCAATTGGAGGAAATGACTACTGTATTGCGTTCAGTCATTTACTTCACTTGGATCAGGTTACCGCGCAATCACTGTGGCTTTGAATTCATCGACTCGACTCCCTGGGTATGATCAGCCCAGTCGGCTGGGCTGTAGAATATGCCGACATCACGTTTCCAGAGGAGTAAGAAACTCCTCAACAACGAGTGTTCAGGATATGACACTAAACTATCTGATGGTAAGGCTTCAGTCCTGGAGCCCCTCGAAATAGAATTGCCCCTTCATTGATATTACTCCCAGGTCCACTCTGACCTAGAGTAGTAGTACCTATCTATGGGCCAAGTAGAATTGTTTAATCATTTACTATACTTTAAATCATTTAACTGTTTGCAAATGAATGAATAACGTTGAAGGAGCAATACTTGAAACCATTTAATTGTATGCAAATAGAACTATTAGTGTTAGATTGCAATACTTGAAGCTATTTAACTATGTGCTATCAAATAAGCTCTGGCTCGTTTGAAAATGTCCCTTACAAACTATTTACTTCCAAATCATATATGTAATATGTACGTATAAACAGGATTTGGCATTAAATAACCCACAAGTGTTGATGTAACATAAAACACAACCAAATAACAATCCTTGTATTGGCATTAAATTACATCCAAGTGGTGAGGCTCCAGGTCTGTTGCTCTAAAGAGAGTGGATGGAGACAGTCCTTCAGTGCCATCACTACCAGGTCAACTCTTAACTATGGTGGTAATATCTGTTAGGGTCACATCTATGGATAAAATTATTAGTTTTAGATTGTAATACTAAAAATCATGTAACTGTTTCCGAATTAAGAATAGTTATTTGAAACTATAATTGTTTGCATAGGATTATTATTATCATTATTTACTTCTTAAGAGTTTTTCACATCCGTTTTGGCTGATGGTCTTTCAACGGAGTTTGAGAGACAGCAAGTCTCCTCCAGTCTCAAGGACTCTTCTCAGTATTCTTGCCGTTCTCAATAATGTAGTAGTTTGGATGGTCTCCACTCGTCCACCAACTTCCAAGTCCTCTAGTCCCTTTAGCAATCCTTTAGTTACTGTTCCAAACGCACCAATTACAATTGGTATAATTGTCACCTGCATGTTCCATAGTGTTTTAATTCCATAGTAAGGTCGAGGTACTTCTCCTTCTTTTCAAATTCTTTCAGTTTTATTCTGTGATTAGCCGGGACAGCAAAGTCGACAATTTTGCCAGTTTTCTTTCTTTCTTTTTTTTTGTTTTTGTTTATTATTAGATCTGTTCTTCTGGTCGGGATTAAGTGATCCGTCTGTATGTCAAAGTCCCATAGAAGTTTATGTGTGTTATTTTCTCGGACAGGTGCTGGGTTGTGCATATACCATTTGTTCGTATGGTCAAATTTAAATTTCTTGCACATCTCCCAGTGGATCACCTTGCCAACCCAGTTGTGTCTAGTCTTATATTCCTTCTGCGCTAATTCGCTTATTATGTGATAGATGGTTTCATCTCTGTCACCGCATAGCCTACATTTGCAATTTTGTTGCGTCTTATCTATTGTCACTTTGATATGATTGGTTCTTAAGGCGTTGTTTTGTGCTGCTATTAGAAGAGATTCTGTTTCTTTCGTTCTCCCCGAATTATTATTATTATTATTATTATTACTCATTAGAGTTTTTCACATCAGCGTAAGCTGAGGGTCTTTCACTGGAGATTGAGTGACAGCAAGTCTCTTCAAGGTACTTATCTCTCTTTTCACATTCTTTCAGCTTTATTTATGTGGTCTGCCGAGACAGCAAAATCGACAATTTTGCAGATTTTCTTTTTTTTTTTTTTTTGTTGATTATTATTAGGTCTGCTCTTCAGGCCGAGATTAGAGGATCCGTTTGTATATCAAAATCCGACAGGAGTTTGTGCGAGTCATTTTCTTGGACAGGTGCTAGGTTGTGCATATACCTTTTGTTCGTATGGTCAAATTTAAATTTCTTGCACATTTCCCAGTGGATCACCTTGCCCACTCAGTCATGTCTAGCCTTGTACTCCTTCTGTGCCAATTTGCTGCATTCGCTTATAATGTGATTGATGGTTTCATCTCTGTAACCGCATAGTCTGCATTTGCTATTTTGTTGCGGCTTATCTATTGTCGCTTTGATATGATTGGTTCTTATGGCGCTGTTTTGTGCTGCCATTGGGAGAGATTCTGTTTTTCTCTTAAAGTTTCCTTTTCTTAGCCATGTCCAGGTTTTGTCGTGTGAGATGTTGTTTATTAGTCATTTAAAACGCCCATGGAGTTGTTTTTCTTCCCATTTTTGTTTCCTAGTTTTTGTCATTCTGTTATCTATCGTGTTGTCAGT
This sequence comes from Sepioteuthis lessoniana, assembly GCA_963585895.1. NCBI lineage: Eukaryota > Metazoa > Mollusca > Cephalopoda > Myopsida > Loliginidae > Sepioteuthis > Sepioteuthis lessoniana. The sequence goes on along the minus strand of OY757922.1, from coordinate 39,906,913 downwards.
ATTGTTTCTGATGACCGTAATCAGCCCTCTTTCGCGTTTTTCTATGTAGTCTTCGAGTCGTTGTATAGATGTGTCAACGCTGTCTTCGATGCTGTCAAGTCCTCTTCCTCCCTCTTTTCTTGGTACATATAGTCTGTCCACGTCGTCTCTGGGATGTAATACCTTGTGCATGGTCATTAGTTTTCTAGTTCTTTGGTCCATTTGTCTAAGTTTATCTCTGGTCCACTTGAGAAAGGTCCCGAGTATCTAACGAGGGGTACAGGCCAAGTATTTATTCCTTTGATTATTATTATTATTATTATTTTACTCATTCGAGAGTTCTTCTCACCAGCTTTAGCTGATCGTTTTTCACTGGAATTTGAGTGATAGCAAGGACTCTTCTTAGTATTCTGGCCGCAATGTAGTCGTTTGGATGGTCTCTACTCGTTTTATTTCCAAGTCCTCCAGTCCTTGTACCAATCTTTTAATAAATGTACAAAACACGCCATTTACAATCGGTATCACCGCCACTTTCATGTTCCATAGTTTTTTTTTTTCAGTTTTCAAGCAAGGTCCAGGTACTTATCTCTCTTTTTGCCTTCTTTCAGTTTTACCATGTGGTCAACCGGAGCGGCAAAGTCCACTATTCGGCAGATTCTCTCTGTTTTTTTTTTTTCTACTTGGTCTGGTCGTATGGTTGAGATTGGATTATTATTATTATTATTATTGTGAGTTTTTCAGACCGATGTTAGTTCATAGAATTTCATCAGATTTTGAGTGATTGCAAGTCTCTTCCGGTCTCCTGGACTCTTCTTAGTATACTGGCCGATCTCAGCAATGCTGTAGTTTTGATGGTTTCAGCTCGTCTTCTTATTTCCAACACTGCCAGTCCCTGCATCAATCCTTTGGCGACTGTAAAGAACGTGCCAATTACAATTGGTATCAGTTTTTTCAATTCTTGAGCAAGGTCTAGGCACTGATCCTTTATTTTTTTGCTTACTTTCTGTTTTACTCTGTGGTCAGCCGGGACAGCAAAGACCTATATTTGTCTCTGTCTCCCACCAGACAGGACTTGACACCAGGTCAAATGACCCGAAGGTCGGATTATAGTGGGGGGACGGGGGGAAGGTCAGACCCGAGCCGAGGCTCGAGCCTTGCCAGTCTGTGCTGGTCATCAGTTCACTTAGTGCAATGTGAGCTGTTGAGCTGAGCTGGACATGAACCCAAACATACGTCCAGGCACGGACGCCAGATTATTGCTAAAAACTGGACCACGGCGTCCAGTGCTAAAAAAAAGTTGTCAGTAATGCAGCTCGCCCACCCGAAGGTGGCTCAGCCGAACTGGGTTCCTTCCGGCCTAGAGTCTGGCTTACATGGATAATGCCCTGTCCAACACGAATGCCAAAAGGCCCGGCTAAAAAGCCGGGTTGGGGCAAAGCCAACAGCAAATCATTGCAGTTGGCCAGGACAGCAAAGACCATAATTCGGCAAGTTCTCTTTTTTGTTGTTGTTGATTATTATTTGGTATTGTCGTTTGGTATGAATCCAAATATTCTCCCTCCAGCTATGGGTAAATAGTAGGGCAGACTAGGTTCTTCAGCCTTGGTGAGGCAACTAGTCTAGGAGAAGGAAAACTCTGAATTCAAACTTGTTAAACCCCGCTTAAAAATTGACCTTGCGTCATATCCTCCCCGAGCGGAGGGGTTGGTAAATATGGATTATTGTCTGGTCGAGAAAAGGTTATTCGTTTGTATCTCAAAATCCTAGAGAAGTTTGTGCGTTTCATTCTCCTGGACAGATTCCGGATCCATTTGTTCGTATGGTCAAATTTCAATTTCTTGCACAATTCCCAATTGCTATTATAATTGCTTTAAATATTTCAGCGCATATATCTTTAATCTTTCTCTTTCCCAACTACAATTGTCTGATTTATGTAATATAATTTCTACCATTTACCAGAACTGTCTTCTACGGGCTGAATGGGAGACAAGGTCAGCTTTTAAGCGGAATACAGTTGGTTTGAATTCAGAGTTTTCCTTCTCTTAGATTCGTTGCCATGCCAAGGCTTGAAAAGCCAGAGTTTGGAATTAAATTACATACAATATCTCACTTGGCTACGGGGAGGAGAATTAAAAGAATATCCAACCTGGTTGCACGGAGTGTATGTGTATAAACATCATCCGCAAACGAACGAACAGATGAATCCCAGACAAAATAATAATTGTGAAATTTTCGGCTCTTTCATTCAATTCAATTGATTCAAATAATAATTAATTAATTGTAATATATACATATTCACACACACACACACACACACACACACACACACACACACACACACACACATATATATATATATATATATATATATATATATATATCTTCAAGTGACTTTTTTGACTATTTTTAATACAAATAATTGTTTCACAATTACCGTTATTATTTGTGTATTAGACACACTATTTTTCCAAAATTTTCAGCCCAAAAGTAAGAGGTCCCTATTATTCACGAGAACTATATAATTAAGTTTTTTTCCGGCTATATACCTCACCATATTCAATACCAGATAGCCCAAAATAATTTATATCTATAGTTAAAACAAATGTTTCTTGCGTCGTTATCGAGAAATATCCACTGAAATTCGTGTTTGTCTATAATTTCATTTCTCCTTTGTTACATTTTTGTGTGATACATTCTACATAAATTTTATTTTGTTTTGTTTGGTTTGGTTTTATATCATATCAACCATTGTAGGTTATTTAATGCCAAATCCTCTTCATACAGATATCATCATCATCATCATCATGTCGCGCCGCCAGCACGGATATCCCTGACCCTCTCTCGCTACTTCTCCCTATCATTCATCGCCTCCGGCAGGTTTTCAGGGTTACATCCTGTGTCCTCACATAGTTGCTGTATGTAAGTTCGTGCTGGTCGTCCTGTATTTGCACATCCATATGTGGGGGTCCACAGGAGTACATCGCTTATGAGCTCGCCCTTGCTTCTCCAGCAGTGCCCCACATGTCTGGTTCGTCTAACTTGTATAGTTTTCGTGATGGGGGGCAAGTGTCCGTATAGTTGGTGTCTCGTGGGGTGTTGTCGCCAGGACTTGTTCAATACTGCTCTCAACATTCTTGTGTAGTTTCCGTCTAGTTTCCTCTCCAGCCGCTTAGTTAGCGTCCATGTGGTGCATCCATATAGCAGTATCGATGTGACCGCTGCCTGTCGATAGCTGTCCATGCCTTCGTCAGTCGTGTGTCGATGTCTTTTTCGGTTGATGAGACGCTACTTCCTAGGTAGGCGAATTTGTCAACTAGTTTCTGAATTGCAAATATATTTTGTTGATAATATTTTTAAAAAACCTGATCTCAATTTTGCATACAGTTAAGTAGTTTCATGTATTTCTATCAAACACAAATAATTCTATTTACTATAAATCATTTGTTTGCCTACAGTTAAATTGTTACCAAGTAATATGATGTATCTCTAACCAGTCATTAGTTTACACACAGTTAAATGATCAAAGCTATTTTTCTAACTTTTAGATTTAGTAAATGGCATTTATTTGCACACAGTTTAAATGTCAAACAGTTCTTTTTGACCCATAGATAGGACCTTAACAGGTGCTCCCATTCTGGATCAGAGTGGACCTGGGAGCATTGGCAATGAAAGTGTACTCCCCATTGCCCAAACCTTCAATATTACTGGAGCCTCTCCACCTGATTTTTTTAGTGTCACATGCAGGACACTCCTTTGGGGTGGAATCTTACCCCTCTGCAGAGATGCAGTCGGTTTATTCGGTAGTCCCAGTCGATTGTGTTGTAAATTTTGTCTTTTAAGACATAATGAAAATTATATAAATTCTTTTCTTTTGTCAGTATGAATAAGAAGTTGAACTAATGCTCAATAAAGTTAAATTTAGCTGTTACAAATTCTAAAAAGTTAGTGCGTACTACAGGGTGGAACGATAAAATTGTCGCCTTAACGAAAACAACACTACAGCTTTATTTTAAAACTTTTATTGAAAAAATCAATTCAGGTTCAAAATCTAGTCACGTGATTCCGTTCTCTTTGGGACTAATAACCTTAGGAAAGATATTGAACGCCTTTATCCCTCCCCCAGGTATGGGCTAAATTGTACCACTGATGTTCTTCAGCAAGGATGACTTTAGCATTAAGTAACCCATAAAGGTTGATATACCATTATAAAAATAAACCTAACCAGATCTGAAGCCTCTGCCTCTCTCGGATGTAGTTTAATGTGTTGAGTAGTCACCGGTAATTGCTACGGCAGTGATAGCTAATCGTCAACTGGGAAAAACGCATAACACAACTTGTTTTAGCGTTAGGACCCCTTTTGTTTTCTTCTCTGCGTTCAATCTCTGAGGCTATGGAAGCAGAAAGAAAAGGACCCCAGACCCCACATGCGAGTGAGTTTATTCGTTCTTTTAAGAACAGAACTCTTCTCGTAACTTTAAATCATTCTTCATTCTCTGTCCGTTTACACTAACTACCAAAAGAGACAAAATCACCAAGTCTGTGATATATATATATATATATATATATATATATATAGAGAGAGAGAGAGAGAGAGAGAGAGTGAGAGAATGCCTAAAGACCTAGAAACTACTCACCTAGGGTTCACCTAACGGATTATCTGGATAATTCTGACTAAAGAGGGTTGACCAAACGACATAATATTTTTAAAATGGCCACCAGAAAGAATAAAGAATTAGCGTAAAAAACAAGCAAAAACAAAAACAAAAACAAACAAACCCAAACCCAGATTATTTTTGCCAAGTAGCCTGGCTTTTTATGCCAGCAAGCATTTAGCATTTCAGATCTCTGATATAGGAATTCGTTGTGGTTATTGTAAGAAGCGATAGTTAACTTTCACTCCATACGTAGGGGATAATATCTATCACCAGCCTTATATCAACGGCATTTTTAAAAAATTATTTCCCATTTTAATATAGGATCTTTTCCTTGCTTCTTTTTAATTTCCCACACATATTTAAACTAGTCCTATTCCTGTATATTACGTATGCAAAATTACTTCTATTGTTATAATACCTTTTTTTAAAAGTTCCTTTGTGGAGCCCACATACACTTTTTTACTACTACTATTATTATTATTATTATTATTAATTGGTCCGCTATAGTACACCTCATCTTTATAAACTATGCATTCATATACATACATGTATATATATATATATATATATGTGTGTGTGTGTGTCTATTTGTATGTGTGTGTATAATATGGAAATATATATTTCCGATATTATGTTTTGCAGTATTAATTACAAATTGGAAAAATTTTAGTAAAAAATGTTTATTTTTTACCGAACATATTTCGCAATATATATATACATATATTTATATAGTCATCCACAAACAGACTGTTTCGCTGTATCACAACTCTTCAGCGTGACTAGACATGTTGGACGCTTGAAGCTGGGACCGAAACCCGCCCAACTTTATGTTAGACTTAATATCATACCGCTCTGCCAGCAAGCGAACCACGTCAGCTCAGAAATTATAAGGCATTATGTCGTAGCTCTTGTTTGTTTACATTTTTGTCTTATGACTGTTGAAAATGCTATGTAATATAGCGAAACATTTTCGGCAAAAAATAAACATCTTTTTAACCAAATTTTTCCAGTTTGTCATTAATACTACACAACACACACACACACACACACACACACACACACACACACACACATATATATATATATATATATATATATATATATATATATATTGAGGTTCACAGAATTATCTGAGCTAATTTTTGGCACGGATGAGTGACACGTAGATGGTGACATCGGCAAAACCTGTCCTTAGTGCTAGATCAAACATATCTTGTTACTGCAAGTTCATTGTTAGAGATGTTGAACTCTGTCATGTTATCTTTCTTTCGGCTCCTGGATTTTTCAACAGCTCATCTATTAGTGTTCTTTGCTTACATAGCTACAAACGTTATACGCGGGACATATCTGTAAAGGGTACAGGCGTTTCATTCAAAGCCCAGAGTACAAAAGCAAAGTTTGAATATAATAATGGCTATTTTCCATACTTTTACAACATAATCAATAAAGAAATAACACATAATATCCAGGAATAAATTTTGTTTTACTTCGTGTTATCAAGGGCACAAAAGCAAATTTGAAAAGAATAATGGCCATTTTCTATACTTTTACAACATAAGTAATTAAGAAATAGTATATAATATTCAGGAAAAAAATTGTCCTATATAGTATGATCCAGGGCACAAAATCAATGTTTGGAGAGAATAATAGCCATTTTCTATACTTTTACAACATATGCAAATAAAAATAACTTATACTATCTAAGAACAAAATTTGTGCCAAATTAAGTGAGGCTTAGTAATTGACTGCTAGGCTATTAACTGTTGGTCGACAGTGCAGTGACTTGTCAGTCATTGAATCTTTAAAAGTAATTAAATTTCTTTGGTGAATAGATATTAACACCTACAAAGAGGACAGTCTTACCCACACCTTCATAGAATATGTGGGAGTGGAGGAGACCTGATTATTCATTCATGAACAGACAGCTCAGAATAAAGTAGGAAAGTTAGTGTACTGATCTGCTGTAACAAAAATGTATTCTTGCATAATATTGTTAATACTATAATAAAAACTTAAAAAAGGAACGAATAAATAAATAAATAAGTAAAAAAAAAAAAAAAAAAAAAAAAGAAGAAGCAAACAACCCGCTAGTTTTCCGGGGGCTTACTAGGCGTTACCTCCGGGGGAATGGTTTGTTGTTCTAATGCTAGTCGCTTGGTCCCAGAGACGTCTCCACTAGGCGTCACCTGCTGAGTTTATTGGTAGGCGCCCCTGAAAAGGAATACCATGGAGACTAAGCATTTTTGTAAATCTCTCTCATCCCCACACCCTATGAAATGATTTTATGTCAATTCTGACCGGGCGAAAAGTCGGAAAAAAGGGTCTCTTTAAAATGCCCCTGGTGGTGAGGCTTCAGTCCTATACCACCCTCTGCGTGTGGGGTCTAAAATACGCTAACTGTATCCCCTACAGAAATTGAGAAGAAACTCCCCTGAAAAATAAATAAATAAATAAATAGATAAACAGATAAAAAAACAAAAAAAAAACAAAAAAAAACGACAAACAAACAAGGGTGTCTTGGCTCTGATTCTAAATTGTAACCGACTCTAGAATATTCTTGGATCAACCTGTATATTATTGAAATTCTCATTATCTTTGAAATTAAAGGAGACTCAGTAAAAAAAATTAAAAAAGGTACAGTAGAACGATATTCTATCAAAAGAAATGTTTTAACTCAGAGAATAAAACATTCTCCAATCCAATTTGAAACTGAATGAAAATTTTATGGGTTCTTCTTTCACGCTTTCATAATAACATGAGTTGATAAATAATCACAAAAATTCAAATTCATTTTGATCGATTGTGTCGCTTCTTATTATATACGTGGGGCCTTCAATAAGTTTCCAGACTTTTTTTTGTATAGGCATTTAAAATTTTCGTAGAGTCTTGAAAATTCAATACGTTATTGTTATACATCTTATGAGATGACTGAGGAATTTTTATGATTTCAGGTTCAAATCAACAGCTACAGCAGGAATTGGAATACACCCTACTAAAGCCTGATTGTCACAGCTGGTGAATTTCAAAAATGCAATCTGGACGTGAGGACACTTTAGAAGAACGATATGCAATAAAATTCTGTTTTAAATTTGGAAGAAATGCCTCAGAAACGTATGGAATGCTTCAAACTGCTTTTCGACCATCTTGCATGAATCGAGCATCCGTTTCTGAGTGGCATAAGAGATTCAAGGAAGGCAGGAAGTATGTGAGAATGATGAGAGGTGTGGGAGGAGTAAGGAAGTCAATACACCAGAGTTGATTAGCAAAAGAGTTAGGGTTAGGGTTACTCTGTTGAGCTTTGAAGGGAGTTCAGGAAGAGATTCCGTCGGAAGAGGCCAGCACTCTTCAAATCAGGTCAGTGACATTTCCATCAGGACAATGCACCAGTCCACAACTTCATCCTTGTCACGGACTATTTGACCAAGATGGGCATCAAGACAGTTCCTCAGCCTCTCTACAGTACAAACCTTGCTCCCTGCGACTTTTGTTTATTCCCTAAGCTCAGAGGCTGTCGTTATGAGAGAATTGAGGCGATGAAAGAGGCTGTGACGAAGGGCATTGACACACTCACACAAGAGAAATTCGATGGGGTCTTCTAGAAGTTGTTGGAACGGTAGAACAAGTGCATTGCAGCCGGAGGAGATTACTTCGAAGGGGACTTAAGTTTCATGTGTGTGCTATCAATAAAAGTGCCCATACGAAAAAAGTCTGGAAACTTATTTAATGATCCTTGTATATATATATAATGTTCAGTCAATAGATATGGTGAATGTTGCTTATGGAGTCGACAATAGGAAACACTGTTTACAGTGGCCCCTTTTTTAAGGAAATCGATTGTCATTGATCCTTTCATGTCCCAGAAGACTCAACATTATCTTCTTTACTGACCACTGCATACGGAACTTTTTATTTACCGGAGAGTCAGTGTGTTTCTATTCTATGAACCGACTTTTCGACTTAAAGGGTAACTTATACGTAGCCCATTCGTAAACTTTTTTGTTTAAAGCATGTTTCTCCGTACACATCATATATTCTTCTGTAAATTTAATATGGTTTGCACTTCTCAGCAACCAAATATTTGATGACAGACCCCTGTTCGAGTCTAGGGTACTCTGATTTTGTGAGATTTTTGCTATAAACCGATTCCATACAATGCAAAATTTATTGGAAAAATGTCAGGAAAAATATCATTTCTAATTCTTCAAAAGAATTTCCTCCAATTTACTGAATAACCCTTATATATATATATATATATATATATATATATATATATATATATAATCAGCATATGTGTCAAATTCAGAGTTCAATGTAAATTTCCACCAACATTGCTCAACCCACGGGGGAGAGAAACATATATATTTTGTTATCCATAGAGAAACTGTTTCGTTGTATCGCAACTCTTCATTGAGGCTAGACCCGCGAGATGCTTCCTGCCGAAATCAACACCCGGCTGTCTTTATGTCAGTCAGATATCTTACCATAGATATATCATCATTCTCGGCGTAAGTCAAGGAATTTTTACGTAAACTTTTTATACATATATTATCGGCTACCTGGAGTGCTCAATTTGTGAGAAGATCTAATGCATTTCAGCGTATGTGGCAGCCTGCAAATTTCCCCACAAGAGTACTCCACCCACAGGTAGAGCATATATATATATATATATATATATATATATATATATATATATATATATATTGTCATACACAGACAGACATTTTCGTTGTATTACAACGTACAAAAAAACCTTGAGGCAACAATATTATTCGTCAACTTCTCCAAGGCTTTTGACTCCATACACAGAGGTAAGATGGAGCAAATACTTTTCGCCTACTGCCTCCCCAAAGAAACCGTCACAGCCATAATGATATTATTCAAAAACACGAAAATAAAAGTCCGCTCACCGGATGATGAAGGCATAAACTACTTCGACATTGTTGTAAGTGTTCTGCAAGCAGACACATTTGCCCTATACCTGTTTATCATCTGCCTAGACTACCTGCTTAGAACCTCTATAAGTTAATGAAAGAAATTAGTTTCAAGCTGGCAAAGGAAAGAAGTAGAAGTTATCCCGCACAAACAATTACAGACGCGGACAACGCCGATGACATGGCGCTACAAGCAAATACATCCGCCCGAGCCGAATCCCTGCTATATAGTCTAGAACGAACAACTGGTGGCGTAGGCCTCCATGTCAACACAGACAAGACGGAATACGTGCTTTAATCAAAGATGCCACATCTACACACTAAGTGGTGGTCCTTTGAAACTGGTGGACAGGTTCACCTACCTAGGTAGCAGTGTCTCATTAACCGAGAAAAACATCAACACTTGTCTAGCAAAGGCATGGAAGCTATCGATAGGCTATCGGTCATATGGAAGTCAGACCTGACCGATAAAATAAAACGCAGTTTTACAAGCAGTGGTTATGTCGATACTGCTATATGGATGCACCACATGGGCGCTAACTAAACATATGGAGAAAAAGCTTGACGGCAATTACACAAGAATGCTGCGAGCAATATTGAACAAGTCCTGGAAGCAACACCCCACAAAACAACAGCTGTATGGCCACTTACCACCCATCACGAACCAGACATGTAGGACACTACTGGAGGAATAAGGATGAACTCATAAGCGATATACTCTTGTGGACCCCTTCACATGGACTAGCAAAGGTAGAACGACCAGCTAGAACCTATTTGCAATAGCTCTGTGCTGATAGAGGATGTCGTCTTGAAGACTTGCCGGGAGTGATGGACGATAGAGACGGCTGGTGAGAGAGGGTCAGGGAGATCCGTGTTAGCAGCGCGACATGATATATATATATATATATATATTCATATATATATATATATATTATGAGAGTGTTTGTCGTCAGTAAATCACTATGTGGTTATGTGTCGAACCAAGTGCAATATAATATGGAGAGTGCTCAATATCTATGATAGAGCTATTATAATAAATCAGCAAGCACATTCTAGATAATATAAACACACAACTCACAAACAAACTACAACTTAACCAATGGAAGAACACCAAAGCCGTCACTAACTGGTTCACGGCTATATACAACAAGAACAACACAGCCTTCATCCAATTCGATATCACAGACTTCTACCCCTCCATCACTGAACACACACTTGACAGAGCCCTAGATTTAGCAGCCTAGCATGTACCCGTCTCACACAATGATATCAGAATCATCAAGCACTGCCGCAAATCGCTCCTCTTCCATGACGGCAAACCATGGATTAAAAAACTTAACCATCTATTCGATGTAACTATGGGTAACTTTGATGGCACCGAAGTGTGCGAGCTCGTCGGTGCTCTAATCCTATCCCAACTTTCAAGGATAATCAACAATACCGACATGGGATTGTACAGAGACGACGGACTTATCATCATTAGAAAGCCAAATGAACCCAAACTAGACAACTACAGAAAGAGAATATCTAACACCCTGAAACTGCTGGGATTTAAATCCACTATACACACAAACCTAAAAACAGTAACACTGAACTTAACTAATTGCACATACGAACCCTACAAAAAAGATAACAACACTTCAATCTACATACACTCATCTTCAAACCACCCACCCTCAATTACAAAACAAATCCCCAAATCCATTAGCCGTAGACTATCCAGCAACTCCTCCAACATCAACATTTTTAACAAACACAAACACTTATACGACGATGCATTAAAACAAAGTGGTTACAAGCAAGAAGTAAAATTCACACCCCCAAAAGTCAATTCTAAACACAGAAGTAGAAACATTATCTGGTTTAACCCACCTTATAATAAATGTATATTTTCCAATATAGGTAGAGACTTCCTAAATCTAATCTCTAAACACTTCCCCTATAATAGCCCCCTAGCCAAAATCTTCAATAAAAACAAAATTAAGATCAGCTACAGTTGCACAAACAACATGGCACAAATAATTAAAAAACACAACAAAAAAATCGCATCCACCAACAGTACACCACAACCCTACAATCAATGCAATTGTAGGGTCAAAAGCACATGCCACCTACCAAATAAATCCCTATATAAAAACACCATATATAAAGCCACGGTAAAAACAAACAACTCCGTCAAACACTACATTGGTGCAGTGGAGGGCACCATAAAACAAACAATCCACAACCATAATCTTTCTTTTAAATATAGAAACTACGCATCCAACACCGCCTTATCCTCGTACATATGGCAACGAAAAGACAAAAACATCTCTCCCACAATCACCTGGGAGATACTAAAACAAGCACCTGCCTACAACAAAACATCCAAAAAATGTCTTCTTTGTCTCCACGAAAAATCAGCCATCACAAAACACCCTCCTAAATAAAAAAAAATCTGAAATCCTCTCAAAACGTAGGCATGAACACAAACACCGTCTTTCACACTTCAACCCACTCACACAACCCACCTAACACCACGTACTCGTATTTAAGAAAAAAAAAAAAAAAAGCACCGTAAGTACTATTTTCCTCCTCCTACCATCACACAATACACCCACACGCCTCAACCATTTTAACTTTTAAGTTTTTACGAGCATTAAATACACCTCAACGCTCCACATTCACCTTACCTACCAAATTCACTCTAAACTTTTCTACAAGAGTATATGTACCAACCATCAACAAATAATATGGCTATTAAAAAACAACCTCAGCCTTCAAACCTGCTATCTAATCAATTTCTTTAATTTTCAATGACGACACCCTATTCCTAAATTATAATCATCTTCGTACGCAAATACATTATCTATTATTTAAACCCTTTCATTTCATTTTATTTTATTTCATTACACACACACCACCTATAAGACCCACAATATATAATATTTACGCAATATTTCATTCATTTATTATTAGCATTACAACAATTTATTACGCACATATTTATTATTTAACAGTCTTAATATTATTTACCCCATTATTATTTTATTTTATTTTATTGCATACATACCACCGATAAGATTCATAGTTTACAATTCTTACGCTATATCCCATTTAGTTATAATTATTATTATTATTATTATTATAATACAACCCCCCCGTATATATTACATCAACATATTTACGACAAATTATAACCTTACTTATACCCATTGTACCTCTTGCCCACCATACACGTTTACAAATCAGATTCTCACTCATTCCCTACAACTTGCTGCGATGATTATTTGTCCCACTGTCAACGAAACAAATGTATACATATTCGCTACCCATTATCGTTATAACCAACGCTTTAAGTTCCTGGTCTGACTTAACTTAAAAACACGCATCCACACGCACACACATACATCCACACCCATATACACATACATACTTACAACCACACACAAATGAAATCTTAACGGCTTTTTGTCTGTATTTTGTCGCATTTTCGATTTTCAATTTCATTCCATCTTCTGAAACTGCCTGACGAATGTTGTTATAAACTTCAAGAAACCTTAGGTTGCAGAACAATATTTTCCATGGATTAAATATATATATATATAATATATATCTATTAAATATATATATATATATATATATATATATATATATATATATATATATTATCTCATTAACCAAGCCGTCTGATGTTTTCCACAATGCTGACTTCAATGCGCTTCGATTCCGTTCTTCATCTTGCTTATATTTGCGCGAACCCCTTCACAATTTCATCTCCCCGTTCTCTTGGAGGTCTTCTGAGTGGTCATTTCCGGTTTCTTGAATATCACAGGACAACTGCAATGGTTCACCTGTTGTTTTTTGACCTTGCGAAAGTTTTGCTTTCGGTAACCCGCAATTACGGTCTTCACTCAGCTCCACTCCTGAATTACCCCAATATATATACGCAGCAAACGAAGGCATGGACAGCTATCGATAAGCTATCGATCATATGGAAGTCAGACTTGACCGATAAAATGAAACGCAGTTTTTTCCAACCAGCGGTCGTATCGATACTGCTATATGGATGCACTACTTGGACGCTAACATAACGTATGGAGAAAAAGCTAGACGGCAATTACACAAGAATGCAGCGAGCAATATTGAAGAAGTCATGGAGGCAGCACCCCACAAAGCACTAACTACACGGCCACCTACCTCCCACCACGAAAACTATCAAAATTAGACGAACCAGACATGCAGGTCACTGCTGGAGAAGCAGGGACGAGCTCATAAGGGATGTACTCCTTTGGACCCCCACATATGGCCGAGTAAAAGCAGGACGACCAGCTCAAACGTACATACAGTAGCTCTCTGAGGATACAGGATGTAGTCCTGAAGACCTGCCAGAGGCTATGAACGATAGGGAGAAGTGGTGAGAGAGGGTCAGGGATATCCGTGCTGGCGGGACGACATGATGATGATGATGTATTTCAAAATAACAACCAACAATCGGTCAATTAAGACAATAAATTTATTTCTATCCTGTTAAAAAGCAGATTAGTTCTATTTATCCCTATCTATGGGTTAAATAGAACTAATCTCCATACTTATGCTAAACTAAATTACTTGAAATAGAACTATTTCGATATCTAAACTACGTACTTATGCTAAACTAAATTGTTTAAAATAGAACTGTTTTTGACATTGAAACTGTCCTTACGTTGAACTGAATTTTTTTATATAGAACTGTTTTGACATTTAACTGTGTGCAAACAAAATCTATACTTATATTAAACTGAATTGTTTGAATTAGAACTGTTTGACTAAACTGAATAGCTTGAAATAGAAGCGTTTTTGACAGTTTAACTTTATACTCATCTAAAACTGAATTGTTTGAAATAGAACTGATTATTTGTATAAGAATGCATTTGGTATTAAATAACCTACAAACATTTCAATTTAGAATAAATCCGCAGTTCAAATGCAAAAACAATAAATTCTCGAAATCACGGTTTGTTCTATTTGACCCATAACCCGGGCTAGAGTGGACCTACGAGCGATAGCAATGAAGGGGTACTCAGCATTCCCCAAAGCTCCAGTATTACTGGAACCTCACCATCAGATTGTTTAGTGTCATATCCAGGACACTCATTGTGGGTGGGGGTCTCACCCCTCTGCAGAGAAGCAGCCGGTGTATTTTACAGCTCCAGCTAACTGGGTAAAATAAATCCGAAGTTGGGAACAACTATATATATATATATATATATTCAACCTATATGAATAAATGCATATTTCTGTGCGTGTTCCAGCACCTATGATAACATAAAAACGGTCTGGATCATGTTCTGCATCAAGATAAATCGTTAAAATTCCAGCTGTTAAACACCTTTAGTACATCTTTTCTCAAGTTTTACAATTGGAAATTTAAAAAAAATTAACAGCCATTTTATAATATAGAAAACAAGTGATGAGAGAAAAATAGAAACGACCAATCAAAAGAACATTAAAACTATTGGTCTAATTCCAATCAAACATTTACTAATGAATCGAATTTCAGCATTAAATAACCCATAACGAATTGATATGTCGTCAAACAACTAAACCAAGCAAAACAAATAAAACCAATGAAAATGATATGGTACCCATGTACGATTTAATGATGAACTATATTTTTCATAAAAGTAATTTGTCTTTTTTCTTTTTTTCTTTTTTTTTCGTTGTTCGACTTTTCTTTATTCTTGAATTACACAACTTTCACTTTCACATTATTATTTCTATCTTCCATCATAGTTACCTGAAAATAAAAAAATATAACAAATCGCAAATTAGTCAATTCATTTTTCATTTTCATTTCATTTTCATTTGACTCACCGCCTTTTCTTCATTAAATCAAAAGAAAATTAGTGTATTTGAGTTGTCGAGAAACAAATGTGTGTGTATGTGAGTGTGTGTGTGTGTGTGTGTGTGAGAGAGAGAGAGAGAGAGAGAGAGAGAGAGAGTTTGTGTGTGTGTGTGTGTACAAAACCATGGAAATTGGGCAAATATTTTTTGTGATGTCAATAGGGAGCGGAATAACAAAGCCTTACTGAGAGTTGAGTATCTGGCTGGGAAGGTCGGAATGCAGATGTCAGTCTCCCTTTTTTTTCTCTACTCCTTTATGAATATATATATTGTATGTCTTTTACCCCTGTGAGACACGCGAACAATAGGTACAACCGTATCAATATATATATATGTATATATATATATATATAGAGAGAGAGAGAGAGAGAGATAAAGCTCTCGTTGAGAGTTGACGATATTTCATCGAAGATGAATAAATAAACGATGCTGATATTTCCAGTTTTTATTTTCATTCGTAACTTACCTTGCTTTCCCACGCAAGATCACGCCACAAAAAATAAAGAAAGAAAAACAAGAAAAATAAGACTCATTATACCAGAAGTATTTTATATAGTTCAGCAAAATTCAGTCCCCTGACCTATATAGTTATAAGGATCATTTCTTATATATATATATATATATATATATATATATATATATATATGTGTGTGTGTGTGTGTGTGTGTGTGTGTTGGAATTGACATGGCCTATATAAAGAAATAACGTTGATAACTCAAAAGGAAATGTTGAAAAAAAGCAATGCACTTCAATGTGCTTTTTTGCGATAATTCGAGGAAATATTTCCTCTTTGTGCAGCGATAAAATAAAATAAAAAATGGAAGCTTCAGTGAAGGAATTTTACGCCTCGAAAGACTAGAAATGATATCATCGTAGAATCAAAGAACTGGCAGAAAGATGGCTTCACCCAGCATATAGTCCGAACCAAGTACTGTTGGATTATTACCTATTTCGAACTATGGATGATTTCCTGTGCTCGAGGATCCTTCAACAACCAAGATGAAGTGGAAGCTTCAGCAAAGGAGTTCTTCGCCTGGAAAGAACAAGAACTGATATTATCGTAGAATCAAAAAACTGGTAGAAAAATGGCTGCCGACGTTGTAACGCGAGGGTCTCTCCTTTGTATGCTCGACTGCTTTTGTTGTAACAAAAATATGGCAAAACCTTTAAGGCACCCTGGTAAAAATAATATCAGGAAAAAGAAAAGCGAATAAAATAATCCAATTCGCATCTTTAAGTTTAACATTTGCTTGATCCATGTAACGTTATCTCAACCGGAAAAACAAGATGATGTTCCAAACGAAGAGGCTTTCTAGCCTGTGTAACCATCAAATGACGAGGAATTATGTCTATTTGAAAATGGTATGTAAAAAATCGATCAACAATTACTTACGAGGGTCTTTTAATTAATTAGATGAATATTGTCTAAGAAGATGGTGAAAGGAAGCAGTGTTTACAGTTGTATCTTTTTCAAGGAAATTAATAGTTATGGGTCCTTTCATATCCCAGATAACTGTCAGCATCACCTTTTTTTACTGACAGCTGCGACCGGAACATTTTCTATATCGGAGAGTCAGTGTGTTTCTATTTCATGGACACGTATTGGCAAACCCATGTCAAGCTCATTTGTAAATATTTTGTGACTAAAACATGCTTTTCAGTACACATCATGCATTTTTTCTCTAAATGTCATATGGTTTGCACGTCTAAGCTACCAAAAACTTGATGAAAGAATTCAGTTCTAGCCTTTATTTTCAGCAATTTTTAATAACCACAAAGCAAATATGTTTTTGAGATTAGAAGAATTTTTTTACTATAAACCAAAAAGAATTTTACTATAAACCAAAAAGAATTTTTTACTATAAACCAATTCCAAACAATGTAGAGTTTACATTTATGGAACAAAGTTCTAAAGAAAAAAAGATTCTGCTTTTATTAAAAAAAAAAGAAAGAAAGAAGAAAACCTTATTTATAGAATGAACTTCAAAATAATGAAAATCGTAAAAGATCTAATTTTAAAATAATTCATCAAGTCATTCATTTCGACGGGATGTCAACCCATCTAAGGTTATTTTAAGTCTAGAGGTTAGTGAACAGCGTTCATTGAATATTCATATATTTTTTGTGCAGTTATTTTTTAAACAGATCTGTTTGACCCATAGAGGAGACCCTAACAGGTGCTACCACTTCAGGTTTGAGTGGAGCTTGGAGTAATGGCAATGAAAGGGTAATTCATACTTTGCAGAGCTCCTGAACAGGAGCCTAATCATCAGATTCACTTTAGTGTCATATCCCGGCACCCCTTTTTTGGGGGGAGAGTCTTACCTCTCAGCAGAGAATACAATGAACATATTCTGTGCATTACTGACGGAGCTAAAGTTTTATAAATTTTAATTTGTAAATTGGGCATCCCTATTAAGTAAACAGTCCAGTCGGCTGGGGCTGTAGAATACACCGACTGCATCTCTGCTAAGAGACCTCCCCCCGCAACATGTGTCTTGGATATGACATTAAACATCTCATGGCAAGGCCCCAGCCTTGAAGATTTGGCGAATATGGAATACTCCTTCATTGCCATTGCTCCCAGGTCCACTCTGAACCAGAGTGGTAGCACCTGATAGGGTCCTATCTATGGGTCGAATAGAACAAACTCTGTGCAAACAAATGACTGATGTTAAATTGTGACTGTTCTATAGCAATACTTGAAACCATTTGATTATGTGCAAAAAAAGAACTCAAGCTTGTTTAAGAATGTTATCTACAAAATGTGTTCACAAATCATATATATTTATATGTATAAAGAAGATTTGGCATTAGATAACCTATAATGCTTGACATGCCATAAAACCCAAACAAACGAAATCATTGGGCTTTTTAAAATAATGCATGTAGAAGAGTGAATCAAAAGTCTTGCAATATTTTTGTAATTCATTTGCTTTGAGAATTAATTTTTATTTATTGCGGACTTTTTGTCCTTATCTTGGTTGTTTTTTGTGTTGTTTCTTCTTTCACTACGTTTCAGTCAAATTTCACCTCTGGCCTTCTTCAGGTGATTTTTACCGTGACTTTACTTGGTCAAAAACGTGTTGCGATAGACATCAACTATGGAAGGCAGTAATTACTGGGGATACGGTTACAAGACATCATTCCTATCCGAAGTCACGGTAAAAATCACCTGAAGAAGGCCAGAGGTGAAATTTGGCTGAAACTTAGTGAAAGAAGAAATAACACAAAAAACTACCAAGATGAGGACAAAAAGTCCGCAATAAATAAAAATTAATTCTCAGATTAAGAAGCCTCATCTCAAAATGATTCCAATTAAAGACAATTCATTTGCTTTATTCTTCAAATTGCAGCAAAAGCAGTCACGTATTCAAAGTATAGTCCATCATGTGACATCGTCTAAAGTCACTTTTCTGCCACTTCTTTAAATCTAATTCGAATAAATAACAAGATGAACAATTATTCGAATGAGTCAAAGGTTTTGCAATATTTTGGTACGGGCCATTGGCCTAATGAGTAGTGTTCGCCAGTGGTCCTGGAAACCGGGGTTCAATCCCAGGTCTAGTCATACCAAAGACTCAAAAAATGGTACTTGACACCGCCTTGCAAAGGACTCAGCACTATAAGGTAAGGATCAAGGATAAAGTGGAGCAATCCAGGGAAAGGAGTAGCATACTCCCCTACACTTTGGTGTAGTAGCTATTGAAAAAGAAGCCTTCGAGTTACCCTCGACAAAGGTCACCAATTTTACTTATGCACCTGGCCATTGGCATAATGAGTGGAGTGTTTGCCAGTGGTCCGGGAGACCGGGGTTCAATCTCAGGTCGAGTCATGCCAAAGACTCAAAAATGATACTTGATGTCTCCTTGCTTAGCGCTCAGGATTATAAGGTAAGGATTAAGGATAAAAAAACGAGTAGCGCCTTCCCCTACTCCTTGGTGTAGTCGCTATTGAAAATGAAGCCTTCGGATTACCCTCGACTAAGGTCGCCAACTTTACTTATGCGTCAGGCCTAATGAGTGAGTGGAGTGTTTGCCGACTTTACTTTTTAAAAATTCCTTTATTCTTCAAGTTGCCAAAAAAGTCTTCGTGTTGTGTTGTTTGAAGCCACTTTTTTAACAGTCCTTTTATGCTATGCGAATACCAGTTCTTTTTCTTTGGTTTGGTTTCTTTGATTAATGGCATATCAACTCTTTTTAGGTTATTTAATGCCAAAGCCATTCTCCTTGAAGAACAGTAGTGGTGCTATTTAACCCATAGCTAGGAGGATAAGGGGGTTCATATCTTTCCCATGGGTATTTGCCCGAAAGTGAACGTAATAGCGCGACTGGAGTACGAACTCGCTTACTACGATTCCGCAGTCAATCGCTTTAACCATTACACCACGAGGACACCCCCTTCTTTTTCTTTAAGGCGAAGAACTCCTTCACTGAAGTTTCCACTTCCTCTTGGTCGCTGAAGCATCGTAGAGTGCAGCAAGTGAATCATGGATTGGAACAAATAATAATCCGAGGGATCTCTTCCCGGACAATATATTGAGTGTGGTATCACGTGGATTCCCTCAAGTTCCTGGGAATTTTTCCGGATCGTTCAAGCGGTATATGAGGTCTTCAGTTACCATGATTCCAAAGAGCTCACTTTTGATCGACCAATGCCGGGTATTTTTGCTCTTCAATGCATTACATCCGCCCCAGCTGTTCAGAGTACTGGCCGGCATTGATGGTTCGGCCGTACGGAACGAACTTGTGGTGAATAACCCCCTCCCACACCATAATTCTACCAGACGGAGAGCATCAGTTTGTGTTCGAAACGCCAATGTTTGATGACAGGTCCCGGAAGCTGGCCTTTGTTTAACTACTGCTTATACACATTAGGATTCAAAGTACGTTATTATCCTGTTGAGGAAATGCAGATCACGCGGGGTTTTCACTCCTCTCTGCGCTTGAGCTGGGGTCAATTCGTAAAGCACAATTCAGCCACTCCGTATGCTTTTGCCAGTCATTAAAAAGTATCGACCACCACTGGGTTGTGAGATGCCGAGATTATCTGATAGTCTCTACGTACTTTTCGACGAATTTGTTTTTGCGGCTTGGAGTATGATGCTGGAATCCATTTAATTAAATATTGCAAAATCTTTGACTCGTCCTGGTGTCATAGTTCTAGAAAAAAATAACTGAAATAATTTGATAATTCAAATAGAAATTCATATAATTCACTTGTATAAACATTTTCTAAATTGCTAAATTTTCTTATGAAAGTTCCTCCCCAAAATTAAAAAATCCGTAGATATTTCAGAGGTAATGTGACGCATTTAACTGAAAGTTTAAAAAAAAGTAAAGTTGGCTACCTTAGTCGACGGTGACCCGAGGGCTCCTTTTTCAATAGCTACCACACCGAGGTGTAGGAGAGGGCGCTACTCCATTCCCTGGATTGCTCCACTTTACCCTTGATCCTTACCTTATAATGCTGAGTGTGAAGCAAGGCGGCACCAAGTACCATTTTGGAGTCTTTGGTATGACTCGACCTGAGATTGAAACCCGGTCTTCAAGACCATTGGTGAACACTCTACTCATTAGACCCATGGCCCGGTGATTCAAACTTAAATTAATGTTAATTATATTCAATTCCAACGGAAAAACAATAATTGGTCTCTAGTTGACCCAGGATATTTTTCAAGGTACGCTACAATATATATATATATATATATATGTATATGTGTGTGTGTGCGTGTGTTGAAATGATAGATTGTGGTCAATCTGACAATATGATAGAAATATGTGGAAAGTTGGATAAATCTTCACAATATTCAGTACTCAAAAAATTTGAGCAGTATCACAACATATTAATTATTAAAAAAAATGTAAACGTGAAGCAGGGTTAAAACTGACGACTCAGAGTTTCACGTCAACGATAGTCTGCTGGGCTGGTAATCCACAGGTTTAACTTTACTAGTTTTATTTATTTGTTTTTGGTTTATTTCTTTAACAGCATACCAACTCCTTATGGGTTATTGAATGATTTTTTATGGAACACACACACACACACATACACAACAACAACAACAACAACAACAACACACACACACACACACATATATATATATATATAACGTTTGGTCATAAAATCGGATGGTATGAGAAAAGGAAGATGATACGGAAAATTAAAGTGACATATTTCGCAACAAGATAGCATCTTGAAAAATTCAACTTTATTAATAGATGATTTAAGAAGGATTGACATGCCGTAAAACTAACCAACCAACCAACCATCTAACCATGTTTTTCTCATGGCCAGTTATATATTGGATGTTGAGTAACTAAAGAAAAATACTCTACAAAAGATAAACCTAGAAACGTTACGTGCAAAGAAACTATTCAGAATATAATATATCGATTTAACACTTTCAGTCTTCTGTGGCCTAAGAAGCTCGGAACTATTGCAACAGTGTTGTCCTAATATTCTTTTTCCTTCTCACGCAATTTCTTGTAGAAATTCTCTGGACTTCAAAATCTTTTTTATTTATAGCCATTCGAAGACATTAACTTTGATCTTTGCGGCAAACAGCTTAGGAAAAAATGCTAATAAAAAAAGAGTTATTGAATATTGAAAATCTACTTATGATTACATTTGAACATTTATGAATGAATCAAATTTCAGCATCAAATAACCCATAAGGAGTTGATATGCCATTAAAAAATCAACCATAAAATAGATAGATAGATATATAGATAGATAGATAAGCTCAAATGGACATGAATAGACAGAAACACTTAAGACTGATATAGATGTGAATATGCTGATAGATAGATAGATAGATAGATAGATAGATAAGCTCAAATGGACATGAATAGACAGAAACACTTAAGACTGATATAGATGTGAATATGCTGATAGATAGATAGATAGATAGATAGATAGATAAGCTCAAATGGACATGAATAGACAGAAACACTTAATACTGATATAGATGTGAATATGCTGATAGATAGATAGATAGATAGATAGATAAGCTCAAATGGACATGAATAGACAGAAACACTTAAGACTGATATAGATGTGAATATGCTGATAGATAGATAGATAGATAGATAGATAGATAGATAGATAGATAAGCTCAAATGGACATGAATAGACAGAAACACTTAAGACTGATATAGATGTGAATATGCTGATAGATAGATAGATAGATAGATAGATAGATAGATGGATAAGCTCAAATGGACATGAATAGACAGAAACACTTAAGACTGATATAGATGTGAATATGCTGATAGATAGATAAATAGATAGATAAGCTCAAATGAACATGAATAGACAGAAACACTTAAGACTGATATAGATGTGAATATGCTGATAGATAGATAGATAGATAGATAGATAGATAGATAAGCTCAAATGGACATGAATAGACAGAAACACTTAAGACTGATATGGATGTGAATATGCTGATAGATAGATAGATAGAAAGAAAGATTTTTGTATTTTTTATTAGTTTGTTATACCTGCTTGGGCATTTACAATTTTAATATCGTCTCACGTCAACCTTTGAAAAATAAATTTTTGCACAGAGCACATACAATATTAAAACAATATCTATATACAAATCAAATCCTGTTAAGTAAATCATCCGATAGTTCCCCAAAATACCCTTTTGAATTCTTTTTCTTATCATTATTTCTGAAATCATCCAATTTAATCTTAAAATTTTGGACACTATTGCAGTGAATGATCTGAATTGGTTCCAAAAATATATTAATCAATTAGCGATAAATAAGTAAATAAATAAATAAATAAAAATCCCTATGGTTTGTTGACTTAGTTTTTGAAATCTGTCTTAACAGTAAATTTTTGCTTCAAGGAGAAATATCAAAAAATGTCTACCATAATCAGAAATTCCATAAGTTATTTGAAAGGTTCAATTAGATCACCTTTCATTCTTCTTTCTAGTGAAGTAAGTAAAGTTGGCGACCGTAGTCGAGGGTGACCCAAAGGCTCCTTTTTCGATAACTACTACACCG
The DNA here is from genome assembly GCA_963585895.1 of Sepioteuthis lessoniana. Taxonomy (NCBI): domain Eukaryota; kingdom Metazoa; phylum Mollusca; class Cephalopoda; order Myopsida; family Loliginidae; genus Sepioteuthis; species Sepioteuthis lessoniana. The sequence continues at coordinate 39,883,462 of OY757922.1, read as the reverse complement.
AGGTGTAGGAGAGGGCGCTACTCCTTTCCCTGGATTGCTCCACTTTATCCTTGATCCGTACCTTATAATGCTGAGTGTTAAGCCAGGATGTATCAAGTACCATTTTTTGAGTCTTTGGTATGACTCGACCTGGGATTGAACCCAGGTCTCCCGGGCCTTTGGCGAACATTCTAACCATAATGCCACTGTCCGGTTTTTGTCTGGTAAAGTAAAAGTAAGTAAAGTTGTCTCCCTTTAGTCGAGGGTTACCAGAAGGCTCCCTTTTCAATAGCTACTACACCGAGGTGTAGGGAAGGGCGCTACACCTTTCCGCGGATTCCTCCACTTTACTCATGATACGTACCTTATAATGCCGAGTGTTAAGCAAGGAGGTATCAAGTACCATTTTAAAAGTCTTTGGTATGACGCGACCTGTGATTGAACCATGGTCTCCCCGTGGATTGGTTTGGTTTGTTGTTTAATAGCGTATCAACCTTCTTGTGTCAAATAATGCCAAAGCCATCCTTCTAGAAGGACATTAGTGGTACTATTTAACCCATAGCTGGGAGGATAAGGGGGTTCATACCTTTCACAAGGGTATTTGTCCGAAAGTGAACGAAATAGCATGACTAGAATTCGAACTCGCTGACTACGATTCCGCAGCCCGGCGCTTTAACCATTAAACCTCGAGGACAGCCATCTCGACAGTGGAGCTCACACTGGAGTAAAATATTCTACCTGAAGTACTTTACATTTTTCTATTAAATCTTAATTTCCAAATACCTTCTCAATACCATAATCGATTTAGATCCATTTGTGTTGTTTCTTTTGATAATGGTCTAACAAGTAATTTGACATAATCAACAAATACTTTTGTTTCTAATTTTATATTAAGGTAAATGATTTATGAACCGGGCCATTGGCCTAATGAGTAGAGTGTTTGCTAATTGTCCGGGGGACCTGGGTTCAGTCCTAGGTCGAGTCATCCCGAAGTCTTCATAAATGGTACTTGATGTTGCCTTGCTTAACACTCAGCATTGTAAGGATCAAGGGCAAAGTGGAGCAATCCAGGGAATGAAGCAGCGCCATCCCCTACACCCCGGTGTAGTATCTATTGAAAAGGGAGCCTTCGGGTCACCCTCGATTAAGGTCACCAACTTTACTTAAAACCAACAAAATCCAGTACTGAACCCTAAAGGGTATATTCTATGTTTCAGAATAATTATAATCAATTTTTACTTTCATGGTTCTATCAGTAAAAAAGTATTTTACAAGATTTACTATTTTTTTTTTTTTTTAGATATACCTATTTTTTTCATTTTCATTAGTAAACAATAATGAGATTCCGTTGCAAATGACTGGCGAAAATCCCAAAATATAATATCTGCATTATCCCCTTCTATCAAATATTCATTTACAATATCAAACTTTCCAAAATATGAAATAATGTTGATTTACCAGTGGCGAAACCTCATTAACCGCATTTTATATCACATCCTATAAAGTCTAATATGAGATTTCTAATCAATTTTTTAAAAAATTATACACAAGAAACTGGTCGGTAATTACTTTTTGATATATCAAATCTTTTTATTTGGTGGTATTACAATTGCTGTTTTCCAAATATATGAAATCATTTTATTATTTTATACATTTCTCAAATAAAACTTTCATTTAATTATAAGTATTTTAACATGTTTGGATTTATTTTTTCAGGTCCCTCACTTTTAAATTTCGGCTTGGATAATAATAGCTTTATGTCTTTAATTCTTCCCCTTAATTATTTTTGTATCCTCCTCATTAAAAATTGCTTGTAATGGATCAAACACCGCCAAAGAATGAACAACTTGAAAAAATCTTACCAGTACACCCAGTGTTTTAATGTGTGTCTATTACGTCACCTGTCTTATCATTTTTTTTTACTGTACTGACGTTTATACGAATTTTTTTATTTTACATATCAAATTTTGATTTACGTTGATAGTTTTTTTTTTCCCGTTTTTCTGATTTTTAGGGTTTTTTAAAAACCTTTTATATGTTTCTTTTTTTATCTATCTCCTTTCTTTTTTCAAATGCAGCTTTTCTTTTTGTTCTTGCCATGGCTGTATTAATCCTAATATTTTTTTCTCTTATGTTGTTTAAATTGTTTTATGATTCTCTTATATTTCTCACAAACAAATTAATTACGAAACTTGAAACAATTTAACTGCGTGCAAATAAAACTATTAGTATGAGCAATGCTTGAAACCACTTCACTGTATGCAAACAAATAATTACTACTAAATAGAATTATTAGTGTTAGATAGCAATACTTGAAATGACTTCACTGTGTGCAAACAAATAATTTATACTGAATAGTTTTAGTTTTCAGCTATGGGTTAAATAATATAAGTGTGGTTCTTCGACAATGATGGTTTGGCATTAAATAACCAACAAAACTTGATGTGCCATAAAGCAAAGAAAACAAACCTTTTTGTACTTTTTTTTTTTGTATGTCTGCCCAGGTTTTATCAATTTCTTCCTTTCGTTTTTTTTAACTGTTTTTTTAATGTATTTTCAATTTTTTTCCACTTATTTCTGGTATAAAATTTGTAATTTCTTTTCTTATTTCATTTTTTTTTTTTCGTTTCACAAGTTAGTTCGCTTTTCATTGATTATCAGTTTTTCTTTTATTTTCGTTTCAAAAGAAAAACAATTTAGAGATTCCCAGTCATCTATTTCGTCAAAAACTACCGTTTTATAAACCCACACATTTAGGATGCCACTATCAGAAACAACATCCTTCTTCACACGTACAAAGTGTTAACACTTTCTCTTTTTTTTTTTGCATTAGGCAATCTTAAAGCCATTTTTCCTATTTTTGTTCGGCCTTTTATAGCTAAAAAAATTTCTTGTATGAGAATGCATCAATAGAATCGTAAGTACCTTCGAGTAATATACGTGTGACTATAAGCACGTTCAAATCGCTTGTATAAATATAAAATGTTAGATAGAGAGAATTCTTTGAAAAGTGACCTTCAGCGTGACACGAACCCGTCCAAATTATCATTCAGTCTCAAATTGTACTGGAAATTCTTTATTCGCTAAATTAGAGCAGTTTACGTGTATTGCTATGATAGAACTCTGGCTACAATGTGCCGTTTTTATTGGTTACGGTGTTCACCAATGGTTCGCGTCATACCAAAGATTTTTAAAATGGTACTTAATAACTCCTTGCTTAACACTCAGCAATATAAGGTACGTATCAAGGGTAAAGTGGAGAAATCCAGGGAAAGGAGTAGCGCCCTCCCCTACACCACAGTGTAGTAGCTATTGAAAAGGGAGCCTTCTGGACGCCCTCGACTACGGTCGCCAACTTACTTATAAATATAATGAAAATTTTGAGTAATATACTGAGTAATTTAGCTTAGCTTAGTTCTGGCTCAAGACTGGAAGAAAGGGGCACCCATTTAGAAGCGAAATTAATATTAATAGTCTCGTAATTCAGCTTGCTAAATTTGCCCTGTCGGCTGGGTCTGTAGAATACGCCAACTACAACTCAGAAGAGGGGCCAGATACCTCCTAAAGAGTGTCCTGGATATGACACTAAATAATCTGATGGTGAGGATCTAGTGATACTGGAGCTTTGGGGAATGCAGAGTACCCCTTCATTGCCATTGCTCCCAGGTCCATACTGATAGGGCCTTATCTGTGGGCTAAATAGAACTAACTGCATAATTATGCTAAACTGAATTGTTTCAAATAGAACTGTTTGACTAAACTGAATAGCTTTAAATAGAAATGTTTTTGACAATTAAACCGTACTTACATTTAAACTGCGTGCTTATGCTAAACTGAATTGTTTGAAATGGAACTGTTTTGACATTGAAAATGTACTGGCACTAAACTGATTTGTTTAATATAGAACTGTTTTGATATTTAACTGTGTGTAAACAAAATCTGTACTTATACTAAACTGAATTAGCTGAATTAGAACTGCTTCACTAAAACGTGTTTATGCTAAACTTAATTGTTTGAAATGGAACTGTTTTGACATTGAAAATATACTGGCACTAAACTGATTTGTTTAATATAGAACTGTTTTGATATTTAACTGTGTGTAAACAAAATCTGTACTTATACTAAACTGAATTAGCTGAATTAGAACTGCTTCATTAAAACGAATAGCTTGAAATAGAACTGTTTTTGACAATTAAACTGTACTTACATTTAAACTGCGTACTTATGCTAAATTGAATTGTTTAAAATAGAATTATTTTAATAAAAATGGATTTGGTGTTAAATAACCCACAAAGGTTGATATGCCATGAAACCCAAACGACAACCAATCAACTTGCTAACCATTTCGTAACGTGAGATGACAATTTTAGTAATATATAGCGTAAAAGTAATAGTAGAAATATTAGTAGCAGCAGTTTTCGTTCTTACAGCAGCAGAAGTAGAAGTAAAGATGTTAGTAGTAATAGTAATTATAACGGTAGTTGTAGTTGTAGTAGTAGTAGTAAATAAGAAAATATTTGCTCTTATATAGTTACTCTCGACTGAATTATAAGCGATTAATAATTATATAGCCCCTGTTTTCGGTGTACTTGTCTTCAATGGCGGCAGACAGACCGCAAATTTGATAAATAGATATTTGAATAACCTTGTAATATATTCATCCTGGCGACACTAAGAAGCTCTCTCTCTCTCTCTCTCTCTCTATATATATATATATATATATGCGTGAAGAATGAAACCAGGATCACAGACACCACCATGTAATATAACCCTTTGTAAGAGAAGAGTGCGACACAAGGTCAATGCTTAACGAGTCTGGATTCAGAATTTTCTTTCACCTGGACTTGTTACCATACCAAGATTGAAAAGCCTAGTTTGCCCTACTACTTACCGTAGCTGGAGAGAGAATAATTGGATTTATACCGTTCCCGAGGTTATCGGTGGTATGTGAAATGCAATTTCGGCCAGGATTTGAACTCGTATCACTGTATCAATTTCCTACAATGGTAAACCGTTTTGACACGAACTGTGCGCACGGAGAGGATATGACACAAGGTAAATTTTTGAGCGGAGTTTAACAGGTTTTAATTCAGATTTTTCCTTCTCCTTGACTGGCTGCTTAACCAAGGCTAGAGAACCCAGTCCTTTCGCAAGGATATTAGTACTATGTGAAATGCAATCAGCGTTATCCAGGATTTGAACTCTTGTCACCGTGTCCATTTCCTACGACGATAATCATTATATCACAGGCACCTCTTAACACGTGTACCCGGTTATGGTTAACGGAATTAGAGCAAGCGAACTCCGTGGATTAGTTAAAGGACGTAGTCAAAGTTCCATGGAGGCTCCCGAGTTTGACAAGAAGGCTGGAGGACACATCGGTTGAAACGTTGTGAATATACCAATAAAGATGAAGACAATAGTTCGAAAACACTGAATGATAAAAATCATAAAGTTTCGTCAAAGAAATTCAGACAACAAAAGCCCAAGTATTTGCCTGTTTTTTGCTTTCTTTTATTTTCACTCGGCGGTTCGCTGGAAGGGCAAAATCAACAAACCGGCAATTTCTTTTTTTGTTATCGTTTGTTTGTTTGTTTGTTAGCTCAAGGTTTGGTTTTCTGTCTAGGATTAGGTGATCCGTTTGCATATCAAAATCATAAAGAATTTTGTGTCTTATTTTCTAGGTCTGGTTCTTTGTGCGTGTAACATTTGGTTGTACGATGAAGGTTCAATCCTGCCCAGTCGACTGTGGCTGTAGAATACACCAACTGCATCTCTGCAGAGGGATAAGACTACCCCCAACGATTACCCTGGATATGACGGAAAACAATCTGATGGTGAGGCTTCAGTAATGCTGGAGCTTTAGGGAATGCGGAGTACCCTTTCATTGCCATAGCTCCCACGTCCACGGAGTGGTAGTACCTGATTGGGTCCTACCTATGGGTCAAATTGAACTGAACTGTATACTTATGCTAAAGTAAATTGTTAAAAATAGAACTATTTATATGTATAAAAATGGTTGATATGCCATGAAGCTAAACTAAACCAAACCAAGGTTCAATCTCTTGCACAGTTCCCATTGGATCACCTTTCCTAGACATCTACTATTTTTTGAGCTAGTTTGCAGCATTTACTTACTATGTTTCATTTACTTACTATCGTTTCATCTGTTTCTCCCATAACCTATACAAGCAATGCAGTTATATATTAACTATTTTTCTATAAACGTAATTCGTACTAATGGTGTAGTATTGTGCTGCATTTAGAAAAGATTCAATTTCTCTCTTAAGGTTTCCTTTTCGTAGCAAAGTGTATGTTTTTTCTTTTGTAATTTTACCGCTATGTCGCTTGAAATATCCATATAGTTGTTTTTCTTTCCATTTCTGTTTCCTAGTTTTTATTGCTTTTCTACCTGTGCTTTTGTTGTCACTGCTGTTACTAGCTGCTGTAATTAGCCTTTCTTCTTCTTCTTCTTCTTCTTATTATTATTATTATTATTATTATTATTATTATTATTATTATTTACTCTCAACATTTTTTCACATCAGCGTAAGCTGATGGTATTTCACTGGAGATTGAGTGACAGCAAGTCTCCTCAAGTCTCCAGGACTCTTCTCATTATTCTGGCCGTTTTCAATAATGCTGTTGTTTGGATGGTCTCCGCTCGGTCCCCAACTTCCAAATCTTCCGGGCTCTTTAATAATCTTTTAGTTACCGTGCCAAAGGCACCAATCACAATTGGTATAATTGTCACCTTCATGTTCCAAAGTTTTTTTCAATTCTCTAGCAAGGTCGAGGTACTTATCTCTCTTTTCACATTCTTTTAGTTTTATTTTGTGGTCTGCCGGGACATCAAAGTCGACAATTTTGCAGATTTTCTTTTTTTTTTGTTGTTGATTATTATAAGATCTGGTCTTCGGGCCGAGATTAGGTGATCCGTTTGTATATCAAAGTCCCACAGGAGTTTGTGTGTATCATTTTCTAGGACAGGTTCTGGGTTGTGCATATACCATTTGTTGGCATATTATTATTATCATTATTATTCTTATTATTTTACTTCATTGAGAGTTTTCCATACTAGTGTTAGCTGATGGTCTCCCATTGGAGTTTCAGTGACAGATAGTCTCCTCAAGTCTTCAGGACTCTTCCTAGTATTCTGGCCAATCTCAATAATGCTGTAATTTCCAATTGTCCTCTTATTTCCCGGTCTTCCAGTCCCTTTACCAAGCATTTGGTGACTGTACTGAGCACAACAATTACAATTAATATCACTGTCACCCTTGTTCCATATTTTTAGTTTTCTAGCTTTGTTTTGGTATTTATCCCTCTTTTCCCTTTCTTTCAATTTTACTCTGTGGTCTACTAGGACAGCAAAGTCCATAATTCGACAGGCTCTCTTTTTTGTTGTTGACTATCGCTAGGTCTGGTCGCTTAGCTGAGATTTGGTCATCTGTTTGAATCTCAAAATCCCAAAGAACTTAGAGTCTCTCTCTCTCTAGGATGGATTCTAAGTTGTGCATATACCATTTGTTCGTATGGTCAATTTAAAACTTCTGGCACAATTCTTGTGAATCACTTTCCCCACTTAGTCGTGTTTAGTCTTATTCTCTTTTTTCGCTAATTTGCTACATTCGTTTATTATGTGATTGATCGTTTCGTGTGAGATTTCGCTAGTTTTTCGCTTGAAATATCCATACAGTTGTTTTTCTTCCCATTTTTGTTTTCTAATTTTTGTTGTTCTGTTATTGTGTTTTCTCTGTTGTTTCTGGTCGCTGTAACTCGTCTTTCTTTGCTATTTTAATGTAGTCTTTTGGAGGTGTCGTATTGATGCCTCCATACTGGCGAGTCCTCTCCCTCCTTTTTTAATTGACACATAAAGTCTGTCTATATCATCTCTGGGATGTAAAGTGTTATGCATCGTCATTAGATTTCTTGTCCTCTGGTCCATTTGTTTAAGTTCTTTCCTCGCCCACTTCAAGAATGTTTCCGAGTATCTTACAAAGAAGACATCCCAGGTATTTACCCGTATGATGAAATTTTTGCAGTATAGTTTGGTTTCGAGTAGTGTTCTCATTCTCCTGAGATACTCTTTTTTTATTTGATGGTATCTGCTTCAAATATTCCAAAGTACTGCCAAGTTTCATTTTCTCCGAACGTTTTTCCTTATTTGGTAGTTCTATTTCTTCTGTCCTTTCTCTTTTGCTTCTTTCATATTATTTTACTCTTTTGAGAGTTTTTCAGACCAGCGTTAGTTGATCGTCTCCCTCTGAAGTTTCAGTGACAATAAGTCTCCTCAAGTCTCCACGACACTTCTCAGTATTCTGGCCGATTTCAATAATGCAGTAGTTTGGATGGTCTCCATTTGTCTAGTTGTTTCTAATTCCTCCAGTCCTGGTACCAATCCTTTGGTGACTGTACCAAGAGCACCATTTACAATTGGTATCACCGTCACTTTTATGTTCCACAGTTTTTCCGATTTCCTTGCAAGATCCAGGTACTTAGCCATTTTTTTTTCTTTCTTTCAATTTTACTCTGTGGTCCGCTGGAACAGCAAAGTCCACTAATCCGCAAGTTCTCTTTTTTTGTTGATTATTATAAGGTCTGGTCGTCTGGGCTACATTAGGTGATCCGTTTGTATCTCAAAATCCCAGAGGAGTTTGTGCATCTCATTTTCCAGGACTGATTCTGGTTTGTGCATATACCATTTGTTCGTATGGACAAACTTGCACAATTCTCAATGGATGACCTAGCCCACCCAGCCGTGTCTACTCTTATACTTGTTCTGTGCTAATTTGCTGGATTCGCTTATTATGTGATTGAACGTTTCGTCTTTATCACCACTTTACCTACATCTGCTATTTTGTTGCGTCTTATCTCTTCTTGCCTTGTCTTTATGGCTCTCTTTTGTGCTGCTATTAGAAGAGATTATCATTATTATTATTAATATTCTGTGCAGGTTCTTCGCACCAGCAATGAAATAAAAGCAATGTTGGGAAAAAAAGGGAAAAAGAAAGTGAATGAAAGAGGTTAAGAATGAAAGTCAATGTAGAAGAAAGAAAGAAAGAAAGAAAGACGCAAACAAACTCAATTGGCGTAAACATGAAAGGCAATGAAAAAAAGCAAGATGGTTTAGTTACTTTGCTTCGCGGCTTATTTAATGCCAAAGCCCTCCGTGTAGAAGAACAACAGTGATACTATTTAACCCATAGCTTGGGTGGGATTATAACTTTTCCAGTGGTATTATTCCGAAAGCGAACGTTGTAGCACGACTGAATTTCAAACTCGCTTACTACGGTAGCTCAATGAAGCACATTTGCCACTACCCAACGAGTAATTTCCCCAAAGAAGGAAAAAGATAGGAAAAATGCGATGCAGAAGAAAGAAAGAAAGAAAGAAAGAAAGAAAGGATAATAATGAGAGTCAAAACGAAAGGCAATGTAAAAGGATGAAAGGTGATACGTCATAAATGCAAATTCCACGTCCGTTCCAAGTGCTCCAACTACAATTGGCAGCAACGTCACTTCATGTTCCTCAGTATTTTCAGATTTCTGGCAAGATCCAGAAATTCGTTAATCTATTCGCTTTTTTAATTCACTCTGTGGTCAGGTGAAACGACAAAAACCACCGGAAGACTTGTTCTTTTTTATCATCAATTAACACAATATCTGGTCTTCTAGCCCGAATCGGGTGATTGTTTATATCGCAAAAACTTAGAGAAAGGAAGCAAAGATAAAAAAAAAAAAAAAAGGAAAATTGTGGACGAATTGAGAAAGAAAGAAAGAAAGAAAGAAAGTTGACAAGCTGGGAAAGAAAGAAACAAACCCCCAAAAAAAGAAATACAAAGAAACTAAGTGAAGGAGCTTATGATAAAGAAAAAGTAAACAATTAAGTGGAGAAAAATGAATGAAAGAAAGAAAAAGGACAATGAATTGATGGAAAAGAAAAGAAAAAGAAAGAAAAAAGGAAGAAATAGTTATTTATCATTGGTGAAGAAAAAAAGAAAGAAAGAAATCAATCAATCAATCAATCAATTGATGACGAAAAAGTAAAAGAAAAAGTAAGAATGAAAAAACAGATGAATTGATGTAGTAAGAAAGAAAGTGAATGAAAAGAAAGAAAAAAGTCGATAAATTAATGAAGAAAAAGGGAAAAAAAGAAGAAAAAGAAAACAATGTCGATAAAATGATGTAGAGAGAAATGAAAAGAATTTTTTTAAGAGTCAATAAATTGATGAAAGAAAAAAGATTGATGAATTCATAGAGAAAAAAGAGCTTGAAAAAGAAAGAAAAATTGATGATAGAAAAAGAAAGAAAGAAAACAGAAAAAGTTGTTGAATTGATGAAGTAAAAAGAAAAATAAAGTAAAGACTGTGGAATTGATGGAAAAAGAAATTAAAGAACGAAAGAAAAACAAAGAAAAGGTCAAAGAAGTGATTAAGAAATAAAGAAAAAGAAAAAAGTTGATGAATTGATGAAAGAAAGAAAAGAAAGAAAGAAAAAAGAAAAAAAGAAAAAAGAAAGTAAAATCGATGAAGTGATGAAGAAACAAAGAAAAACAAAGAAAAAGTTGATGAATTGACAAAGAAAGAAAGAAAGAAAGAAAAGTCGATGAAGTGATGAAGAAAAAAAACAACAAAAAGTTGATGAATTGTTAGAAGAAGGAAGGAAAAGGAAGAAAGAAAGATAGAAAGACAGAGAGAAAAAATAAAATAAAATGAACAAGTTGATGAATTGAAGAAAGAAAGAAAGAAAGAAAGAAAAGTTGATGAGGTGATGAAAAAATAAAACAAAGAAAAAATTGAAGAACTGATGAAGAATGAAAGAAAGAAAGACTTAGAAAGAAAGAAAGAAAGAAAGAAAGAAAGAAAGACTAAGAAAGAAAGAAAGAAAGAAAGAGAAGTAGAAGAAAAACAAAGAAAAAGTTGGTGAATTGATGGAGAAATAAACACATAAATACTGAGACGTGCTGTCAAACGATACATTTCGACGATGAATGTCAAGGTCGACTGGATCTCTTGTCACTCGTCGGTTGACCTCTTCTTAACCATTAACCTTTGTCAACTCAGTGGAGCACCCAGTGAATATTGAACTCAGTACACTACCCTAATGGAATTAGCATGTTTATCATCATTTAAAGACTGGCACTTAATTTGACTATTTGTTTTAAACCTCGTCATTCCAGTGACTAACGGAGATTTTAGTAATATATTAATATCATGACCGTGGACAGCTTGGAAAATGAGAACTCGAATTAATGTTACACTTGGAGTAATGGTTAACAACCTAGACTTGCAAATCTTTGCTTGTTCGATTCTCACTGGGTGTCCTGAGTTACTGGCTTTGCGCCTTGTTCCAAACAAACCTCAGTTTAGTACAAATATAGTTTTTTGTTTACACACAGATGTTTAAATAGTTCTATTTCAAACAATTCAATTTAGTGTAAGTATACGGTTTAGATGTAAAAACAGTCCTATTTCAAGAAATTCAGTTTAGCATAACTTCACAGTTGAGTTCTATTTTACCCATAGATAAGACAATATCAGGTGCTACCACTCCGGGTCAGAGTGGACCTGGGAGCAATGGCAATGAAGGGTTACTCCGTATTCCCCAAAGCTTCAGCAGTACTGGAACCTCACCATCAGATTGTTTAGTGTTATATCTTGGCCACTCGTTGAGGAGAGGGTCTTACCCCTCTGCAGGGAAGCAGTCGGTGTATTCTATAGTCCCAGCCGACTGGAACATGTAAGTTTGAATACCAAATACTGTTTAGACATATATATATATTAAATATATATATCATTTGTAAACAAATTTTGTTGATAACATTTTTTAACAAGCCAGAGCTCATGTTTTTTTTTTTTTTTTTTTTGTTTTTTTTTTTTTGCACACAGTTAAATGGTTTCAAGTATTGCCATCTGATTCGAATAATTCTATTTAGTATTAATCTTTTGTTTGCACACAGTAAAATGTTTTCAAGTAGTGCTATGTAACAGTAACAATTTAACATCAGTCATTTGTTTGCACGCATTTAAATAGATATACATATATAAAAGATGATTTTGTCAGTAATTTCCTTTTTAAATCAGTAAGAACTAATTTGATTGCAAACTCGTATTGCGATAATTTTTACACAGTTAAATGGTTTCAATTATTGCTATCAAACACTTTTAATTCAATTCGATATAAATCATTTGTTTGCTGACAGTGAAGTGGTTTCAAGTATTGTTAATTAACATTAATTATTCTATTCAACATTATTCATTCGTTCGCACATGGTTAGTGCCATACTCGGGATAAAAAGAATTACGAATGAATTATAGAAATGAATTCTTAACGTTTGAAAAATTTACATTTATTTACAGGTTTGAATATACTTAATTCTTGCGCTGTTCCTTCAACCTCGGCTCCGACCTCTCCTTCATTACTTATTCCTTCTTCTTCCTTTCCGCTCTCTTCTTCAACCACTTATCCCGTAACCTTTTGTAACCACGCTGAGTAATTCCCCTTCATAGGGAGCTTTATTTGGCAGCGCCAATCACCCCAACCTAGTAATCTGTGACAGGTTGTATTGGGTTACGTGGTACCAGCAGAAAGGAAACATCATGATCTGATCTGAGATATAGGTGGTTTGGAATTTAGAGTTTTCTTTTCCTAGATTGGTTGCCCAACCAAAGCTAAAGAGCCCATTCTCCTCTTTCTATCCATCCAGAGCTGTTAACGGAATGGAATTATGTGTTTTCGGCACGAATTAGAGTGAAGTGAAACGCAAGCAGTCCCGTCTAGGATTTGAACGTGGCCCACAGAGTCCATTTTCTAGAGCTATAACCGTTACACCACACACGCTCCTTAGACTTTGTTGAAGCGTTTAGTTTCATAAAATCAGCAGCATGTATTACTCAAAGGGTGACTCACACGATCGATACATAGGTAGTTGACATTTACTAATCTTAGCTTATTTTGGCAACAAGGCCTGAAGAATGGAGATTTCAGTTAGAACTGATTTAACAATTGTCTGCTAGTTTCTCTCATTAACCATTATAAAAAGCAAGAGGCCTAACACACTGGTGAGCAAACTAGATAAATGAATCGATAGATTGATAAGTAGATTAATAGATAAATATCTGCATAATATTTAATGTTTTATTGAAAAAGATTTAACATAGTTAATAAAAATAAAAAATATTTGTATCCTTTATTTAATGGCATATCAACCTTTGTAGGTTATTTAATGCCAAAGCCATTCTCCTAGAACAGTAGTGGTACTATTTAACCCATAGCTGGGAGGATAGGGGGTTCATACTTTTCCCAAGGGTATTTGCCCGAAAGTGAACGTAATAGCACGACTGGAGTACGAACTCACGTACTACGATTCCGCAGTCCATCGCTTTAACCATTACACCACGAGGACACCCCCAAAAATAAAACACAAGACATTTAATATATAAATATATCAAGTCTTTTTTTTTTAAATATGAGATGGCTTTACCAAGGGATTCTTTTTAGGAAATCAATACTTTTAGGCATGCTGTCTGTCAGTTGTTTTTTTTTTTTTTTTTACATTGTTCAATAGAAATGTTTTCCTATTCATTCTTAATTGCTTCCTGCAGCGTATCTTCATTAGAAAATATTTTACAAGACAGCTTTCGTTTTATTATTCACTGAATATTTTCAATTGGTTTTAAATCTGAATTTTGTCCAGAACATTATTTGCAATAAGTTTTCGGAAAGCCATTTTTGTCAATTCAGGAGCCGTGGAATTATGTTGAAAAATTATATCTGTTCAATGTATCGAAGAGAACAGCTCATAAATTGTAGGTTGTAGTCTTCTCATAAAAAATATTAACAGTTTCTGAAACATTAATATGCTTGTCTCATCGAATTAGTTCACAAACTCCAGATGAGAAAGCTCCCCATACCAGAATTCCATCATTTCTGTGTTTAGCTGTTGTTTCCAGACATTCTGACAATAGTTTTTCACCTGATCTTCAAAGACAACGTTCTGAAGAATCTCTATAAAGGCAGAATATTGACCATATTATGTACTCAGACAAATTTGTATTAAAATTACAATAATCTACTGCAAATTTTAATCTGTCCTTGACAGTCTTTTTTGATAACAAAGGTTTTTTTTAGCTAATATCTTTGATATAATTCCATTTTCTTTGAGCATTCTTGTAATAGAATCTTCTCATCACTAGTTTTAAACTCTTTGGCTAAGTTTATAAGGGTTTTCTTTCTGTCATTGGGAGCAGCACATTTTATACGTAAGTCATCTCTTTGTTGTAGCTTTTAGGCGACCAGAACTCATTTGTCTTGTGGTAGAATCGGTTTTTGTGAAATGTAAGTCAATTCTTATCACATTGGACAAGGACGTCTGTACGTTTTCACAATTTAAGATATCAAAAATCTGTTTTAGCGGGTTTATGCTTACTTACAAACATCATGAGATTTTCAGAAATATATTAATATAAGATAAAGATATGAAATAGATATGAAATGTTGATATAAAATAGATATAAATATAAATATAAAATAGATATAAAATATAGATATAAAAATTAAAGTAAAGTTGGCGATCTTAGTCGAGGTTGACCCAGGGCTCCCTTTTCAATAGCTACCACACCAAGGTGTATGTGAGAGCGCTACTCCATTCCCTGGATTGCACCATTTTACCTTTGATCTGTACCTTATAATGCTGAGTGTTAAGCTAGGAGGCATCAGGTACCATTTTTGAGTCTTTGGTATGACTCGATGTGGGATTGAACCCCGGTCTCATGGACCATTAGCGAACACTGTACTGATTAGGGCAACAGATAAAATAGATTTAAAATATTGATATAAAACAGAGGCATTCGTAGTGTAATTGTTACCGTTGTTGGCAATGGATACGGCGACCCGAGTTAAAAAATCCTGGACGAGGCTGTTTGCATTTCACATTGCACTAATACCATATAAGAAAATCCTTTAACCACTCGCCCTCAAGCCATGAGTAAATAGTAGGACAGACTGAGCTCTTTGAACTTGATATGGGCACCGGTTTAAAACAAGGAAAACTCTTAATTAAAACCTGATAAACTTTGCTAAAAAATGTAACTTGTGTTACATCCTACTCGTGCAGAGGGGTTGGTAAATACTTATATGGATATAAAATGTTAGTTGAGTCAAGAAGTCTTCTACATTTTTCTTCCAGCGCACCCCTTCTTCCTGTTTGGCTGTTAGTTTACTCGTAATATAAAATGTTTAGATACCACAAAACAGACACAAGCAATGAAGTATACAGGAAGCATTAGTAATTTAGTTTAAGGTTGTATAGAATGGAGCTAAAGTCACTAACCATTTAAAAAGAATAAAGACATGTGACAACAGATGCGCCCTGTTCTATATCATTCCAATTATTCTGTTTATTTTTATTTTTCATTAAGTAGAGGACCTTTCTCCGTCAGAGATATTTTCAATTTAAACTGTAGGTATTTTATTACTATTACGTTCTGTTAGCCCTGACGGAGGTTCTTAGAATACACTTCTACAGAAAGGTACTTCCCCCATCAAAAAAAAAAAAAAAAAATGGTGTGGTCTTGGTATGGCACTAAACTGCATCTGATGGTAAGGTTCTAATTCTGGAGATTTAGGGAGTTAGAAATACTCGTTTATTGCTATTACTCCCAGGTCCATTCTGACCCAAAGTAGTAATACCATTTAGGATTAAGTTGACCTGTTCAAAAATTATTTGTATTTAGTAGGAATACTTGATGTAATTTAACAGTAAATTATTTGTTTTATAAATAGTTAGTTGAAGCTATAATTGTTTACTTAGGATTATTACAAATTACTTAAAACCATATGCTTGTGTGCAAAAAAATGACCATTATTATATGGACATAATTACTTGGAACTACATAATTATTAGTATTAGATAGGAATACTTCATATCATATTAGTGTGTGCCGTAAAACAACTCCAAAAATGTAAACAGGAACAATGAATGCGATCCTTTAACTTCTAGGCATAAAATAAGCCTAAACATGTTGATATGCCGTTCAATTCAATTAGTGGGTCAATTATATTAGATTCTGAAAACAGTTTTAAAATCCATTAAAAATCACTAAAGTGACATTCTAAAACAGTAGCAAAAACAACCTTTGCCCGTGGTATAGTCGTTATCGTCGTAGGAAATGGACACGGCGACACGAGTTCAAATCCTGGACGAGACTGATTGCATTTCACATAGCACTAATACCCTTGGGAAAGGTATGAATCCAATTATTCTCCCTCCAGCTATGGGTAAATAATAGGACAGACTAGGTTCTTCAGCCTTGGTTAGGCCACTTGTCTAGGAGAAGGAAAACTCTGAATTCAAACCTGTTAAACTCCGCTTAAAAAAATTGACCTTGTGTCATATCCTGCCCGAGCGGAGGGGTTGGTAAATAGTACCTTTGCTCATTTTTTTTAACTGCGTAGATTAACGATTTCGAACCGATTTTAGGCCATGCCCCACTTCAGAATTTCTAAAATTCTGATGCTCCTCATTGTAATATTTAATTCTTACGTATTCAAAATTTTACGGCAATTCACGAGAAGGAAGCTAAAAAGGCCATTATATTGTCTCAAACAAAATATTACATGCTCCACCAAAATATTGCATGGCCTACCAAAATATATCCATGTTGGAAATTACTGGAGTAGCACGTCTTGATATATAAATGGGTTTAGTCTGGCATAAGGCCACAGTGCGAATGGAGGTCTAAGAAATAGCTGAAGAAACTCACCAGCTAATCTCTACCCCCAGATTTTACGGCTTAATTAAATATTTGAAAAGAAGGGTCGACACGTCCGACCTCCTGATGACTGACAAGGTCGGCTGGTTCTTTTTTCTATGGTTGGTTGACCTTTTCTTAGTCGCCATCTACTTTATTTACTCTTGACACGTGTGTTTCTCTCTCTCTCACTCTCTCTCTCTCTCTCTCACACACACACACACACTCACTCCCCCCACACACACTCTCTCTCTCTCTCCCTTTTTCTCTCTCTCTCATACGAGCACTAACTCACACACACACACACACACACTCTCTCTCTCTCCCTTTTTCTCTCTCTCTCAAACGAGCACTAACGCACACACACACACACACACACACACACACTTTCTCTCTCTTTCTCTCTCTCTACTTGAATAGATGTGATCAATCATGTGCGAACAGTCATGACTCCTGACAACTATATAACCAACAGCGATTTACGTTGAAGCAGATTTTTTTCTATCTTTACGTTCTACAGCGTCATTTTCCAAGCAGAGGGTTTCTGATAGGACTCCAAGCGGGGAACAAATTAGCTGTCGATAATAACAAGTTTTGGACTTTTGTCGGACTTAGCAAATTTTGGGTTATGGCTCTATCTACAATATCGTTTATAGATATTAGGGTAAGTCAAAGTTTCACAATATTTTGGCGCCAAGCTAGTTCGCGGGGCATATGATCGAAGCAATTCAAGTCGTGGTAGCTACCTCCTGTGGTTGGTAGTATCGTGGTAGTTGGTGCGCTGACACATTGTAAATTGCTTCACTCTGTGTGGGATTTGAAATCCGCACAGATAATCGTCGAGCAACGAAGTCTAATTTGGGAATTTATATTTTATGAGTTTGAACTGGGCTATAACCCCATGGAAGCAACCAAAATATTTGTTGTGCGGAAAGTGAAGGCGCATTTGATCACAGAACTGTCATCAGTGGGTTGAAGAAATTTCGCAAGGGTTGCAAGAACCAAGATAAGCAGGTGAGTAGCACTTTGAGAATATCAGGAGACAATCGGCTGAGTTGCTCTTGGAGAGTATCAGGAAAGCTTAGTATGTAGCAGTTCAGTGTGGTAGGTCAACTTTATGACCTCAGCAAAAGCATCTAGAGCTGTCGAATTATACTTTATGTTACAAAAATATTACAGCCCAGTCGGTTTGGGCTGTAGAATACACCGACTGCATCTCTACAGAGGAGAAAAACCTCCTAACAAGTGTCTTGAATATGACATTAAACTATCTGATGGCGAGACTCCAGCCTTGGAGATTTGGGAAATGTGGAACACCTCTTCATTGCCATTGCTCCCTGGTCCACTTTGACCCGGAGTGGTAGCTCTTGATAGGGTCTTATCTATGAGTCAAATAAAACAAACTATGTGTGCAAACAAAGGACTGGTGTTAAATTGTGACTGTTATATAGCAATACTTGAAAACATTTAATTGTATGCAAAAAAGAGTTCTGGCTCGTTTAGAGAATGTTGTCTACAAAATGTGTTTACAAATCATACATATATTTAATATCTATGTATAAAGAGGATTTGGCATTAAATAACCTACAATGGTTGATATGCCATAAAACCCAACCAAACCAAATCATGTATATTTAATATATATCTAAAAATATGATTTTGCCATAAAACCAACCAAACCAGACCAGACCAAAATATTACAAGAATTTTTACTCTACTTCTTCCATGTTCTTTATGGCATATCAACCACTGTAGGTTATTAAATGCCAAATCCTATTTATACATATATATTAAATATATATGATTTGGTTTGGTTGGGTATGTGGCATATCAACCATTGTAAGTTATCTAATGCCAAATCCTCTATATACATATATATCAAATATATAGGATTTGGTTTGTTTGGGTATGTGGCATATCAACCATTATAAGTTATTTAATGCCAAATCCTCTTTATGCATATATATTAAATATATATGATTTGGTTTGGTTTGGTTGGGTTTTGCGGTTCATCAACCATTGTAGATTATTTAATGCCAAATCCTATATCTTTGTAACCGAAGTAGGATTTTATTATTTCTAGCGTAAACTCTTCAACAAAAACTCTGTACCAAAAAAAAAAAAACAGGTTTTGTTTAAAAACATACTTACTATATAGAATTTTGCAAATTGAGTGGTAGTTCCTGTTTGGGTCCCATCTAGAGGGTCAAACAGATCTGTTTAAAAAAATTTAATATTTAATTGGACCATTTGCAAAAAAAAATCCTGATAAGAAAAAAACAATACAAAAAATGTACACATAAATGTACAATGAACGTGAATTCCAAACCTCAAGACATAAAATACCTGTTGACGAGTTGATAGGCCGTTAAAGATCAGTCAATCAATCTGTATTCTCTTGTAGACATATTTTGTTGAAAATAACTAACTGGTATTTTCAACAGATTTTGCCTACAAAATAATCTGCTACCTAAATATGCATTCTTATGTGTGTTAATAAAAATTTTCTAGATTCATTATGCCCACTTCGCTGACAGAGATCAAAGTATATTTGTATCTGAAGCCATTGATAACATTAAAGATTAATGTCACGTAGAATCAGTTTTAAATTGGTATTTAGACGTAGAAATGTCAGTTCATGTGTATCAGAAATATTCGGGCTGTTAAATTCTACCTATATCTGAATATTATCTATCTATCTATCTATCTATCTATCTATCTATCTATCTCTAGCCTTCTGAATTGTATTTATGTATGCTTAAAAATCATCTATCTATCTATCTATCTATCTATCTTTGGCCTTCTGAATTGTACCTATGAATGCTTTAAAATAATCTATCTACCTATTTATTTATCTTTAGCCTGCTAAATTGTACCTATCTATGTCTAAACAATTTCGATCAACGAGAGTTCATTAAAAAGTTCTAAGCTTCACCCAGAAAGAACATTTTCGTTGTGACAACACACTACCACTTCTTATGAAACTAGAAAAACTAATTTAGATTTTTCTAGTTTTATAAAAACTAGTAGTGTGATAGCCAAACAAAATATATTCAGCTATGTTCTTCTTTCTGAGTGAGGCTTAGAGCTTTTTGAAAGACCCTCGTATCTATCTATCTATCTATCTGTCTGTCTCTGTACAAAAAAAAAAAAAGACATATCAACGCTTGTTTTATAAATTTAGTAAAATCGAACAGTTTCGGTTTTCTGCCATCAACTGGGGAGGGGGTTATTTCATAACTACATTACTGATAGACTGATTGGTATAAACTCTGGGGTTGCATTTATGATGCATGAGCAGTTACATTTCATTCGATCTGAAGCTTGATTATTTTCAAAGTTAAAAATTTTAACAGTTTTTTCCTTTGTGGGAAGACAATAGATAATTGTCTTGTCTTGAATTTGTGGGCATATCTTTGGACATCAAGTGTCCATTGATCATGAGGAGGTTCAGAATATGTCTACTACACCTTTGCAAAGAGGTATGACTCCTCCCCCACTGCCAATGAGACACTAGACTGCATCCATTGAGGATTCAGAAATTGAAACTGGAGCCACCCTTAAGGTTATCACAAAGAATATCTGGGCCCTATTATATGGACCAGGAGAATGCAGGTTTGCGTTCGGGGGCCAACATGAAAGTCCAAGAAGGTCTATGTACCGTGAAAAGAAAAGGAGCTACCTGTAAAGATCAATCGTAGAAGGTGGCGTTCCCTGAGGCCCGGAGAGAAGCGGTATGCGGTTGGTAACGCTGATTAGCGTTGAACCTCATGACCTCATTAGAAGCGAACCCCGGGTAACCGTTCGGCGTGACCAACCCCCCTGGTGCATGTAACAGACAGCAGCAGTCCCAGGTACACAGTTTCCAGAAGCCCCGAAGACAGAGTGACCAGACCCGCAGCTACCGAGATCCACCAGACCATAGACCCGGACAAGGAAGTAGTCCCTGAAAGAAATCCTGAAAGCCCGATTCCCAGCCACCCCTCAGCCAAATAGACCAGCCAGTCAGTTACCCTAACCGACCAGAGAAATGAGACGGCGAATCTAGTCCCGCATCTTTCAGCTGCTGAGCATTTACTAGAACCACTAAAATGGCCACCAAGACTCGTCATTCTAAGGCAGTTGTCCTTCCGGTTCAGGCAGAAGTTCCCGGTTGCAGTAGCGACATCATCAGCAGACCTGTGACAGCCAAAAAGCCCTTGGCGAAAGCTAGAGATCCTGGCACTCCGGTTAGCTAAATTGGTGCTGATTGGTTTTCTCTACCTGTGACCCCAATTGAACCTTGGCTTCTTTGCAGAACAGTTCCCCAATTACTGCTGAATAGAAGATGAAAGCAGGATGGAAACCATTCAGAATGAAGAAAACCCCCGAGGAACATTGACTAGATAGAGACAAGTACTTTCAGTACTTCGATAGAACCACAGTCTTTCCCGTCGTAAAAGTCAGTAGAACTCTAGAAAAAAGAATCCTGTCTTTTGTGTGCTCGGAGATGATGTCCAAAAGCGTAGGGCGATGAAGAAGTCCCTCCGGGCAAATGGCATCTCAGTCTTGTACTTTTGTCAAAGGAACTTCGTGTGTACCCTTCTTTTAAAAGAGCCCAATGTGATAAGTTTATCTCGCAAGGATATCAGTTCTTGTTAAACCAGAGTATCTGAAGTGGAGAAGAATAAAGGTTTCCATCTTCAACGTCTTCATTGTTCTATTGAATGAAGTCTTGGAACCTATCTTAGCGGCTTTGGAGACGTAGAGCAGATGAACTCTCTCTATCGTAAAAGTAGGGCCCAACCTGAAAACAAGACGTTTATCATATGTCTTTTAAGAGAGGGATTTCAGAAGACTCTGGCTACTCTCACCTTCCACCGCCTACAGATTCCAGTGATTGTGGGGGGGGGTAGGCAGAGACATATGGCCCGTCTATCCCTAGGCAAAGACATCGACAACATGTGCACCAGACAAAGCACTATCGGCAGCAAGTAAGTCAACATAACAGACCAACCACCTGCAGCAAATACGAGAACAGCAACGGATAAAGAAACATCAATTGACAAATAATTACCCGAGGAGAGTAATCTGAGAAGGTGAAAATGGGATGTACTTAGCTTTGCCTCAGCCACTTTATTTTATTTTATTATCATTCTGTTTTCCTTCAGACCTGTAAAACTCAATTCACAGCAAGTTTATTTTCCTTGTTATTAACACTAAATCTGGTTTTCTAGTGGAGATTAGGTGATCCATTTGTCTCTCAATCACAGAAATATTTGTGCATGACATCCCTGTTCATGCGTATAAAAATTGTTATTATGGTTAGATTTCAATTTCTTGCACAATTCCCGGTGGACCACCTTTTCCAGCCAGTTGCGTCTTGTGATATACTTCTTTCGCACGTGTTTGTGCGTTCACTTATTTTGTGATTAATCATTTCATCTTCGTGTTCACATTACTTACGTTGCGTTTTATTGATTTTCGCTTTAATACAAAAATAAAATTGACGATCGTAGTCGAGGGCGACCCGAAGGTTTCTTTTTCAATGGCTACTACACCGAGGTGCAGGGGAAGGCGCTACTCCTTTGCCTACATTGTTCCACTTAACCCTTGAGCTTCAGTTTATTTCTTAAAGTTACCTTTTTATAGCTATGGTCAGTTCCTACCGTTTAAAATCTCACCAGTTATTATCCATACAATTGTTTTTCTACCTGTTTCTCTTTCCTATTATTTTTTAAATTTTTCTGTTTGTACTTTGATACGAATACTGTTACCGTTTCTTGTAATTAGTTTTTCTTTGATCTTTTTAATAGAACCCATGAGTCTTTTTATTGATACATGTACGAAATCCACAATACTGGTGTGTCCTTTTTACTCCTTCTTTTCTTGACACACAACCTATGTCATCTCTCGGATGTAAGGTTTTGTGCAGTGTCATCAACTTTCTTGTCGATTGGTTCATTTTTGAGTTCCTCCTTTGCCCATTTTCAGAATAGTCGAGAGTACCTTAAAAGTGGGACTGCCGAGGTATTTATTCGTTTAATGAGATCTCAGCGGAAGAGCTGGATTTCTCCTTAAAAACAGACAAGAATGACAACCAAACTAAACACTCAGTCCCTAGAGCAGAAGACATCCCCTAAAGCTCTTCAAGGACCTTCTATTGAGGAGATAGTTGTTGACACCCCCTCACCTTCATTACCGAAAGAAGACAAGAGGATGAGGAAGAGAAAAAAGAAATTTAAAAAAAACGCAGAAGCCCAGCCCATGTCCCCACAAAAACATAGTCCTGTAGAACGGGATGCAAACAGAACAAATACCGACAAAACCACTACCCAGTCCCCTAAATCTCTTACTCAACCCCATCACAGCATAGATCTTCTCCCACTCATAAACCTTCCGACGTCATCAACTATCTTTGTTCTCAGGCCGAAGAAAGACTGGTAAAATGGGCAGAGAAGGCAGCACTTCCAAGGTCGCTCTCCGCTTCTCGTCACAGAAATTTAAAAAAATCCCCGAATAGAAGCAAAAAGAAACCCTTGTTTGATGAAGGTAAGGGGATCTGTAAGATAGATACACTCACCATCACAGTAGACCACCCTCGCCAGTAGAAACATATTGTCAAACCTTTGTTTAACAATACGCTGGTGGGGTGGAAAAAGATTGATGACCCAAGAAAACTTTCCAGATGCTCCCATAGTGACCACTTTCTTTCGGTCGGGGGTGAGCCTGCCGCTAAAGTTGTATGTTAAATAAGGTTGAGGAGGCCGGCTTGAGCGTAAGGTTGGAGAATTGGAAACATCCGTCACTCAAAAAATTAATTCTTTTTTTTTTTTCCTAGGAGGGTCCCAGTTTATGTATATCCCTCTTTTTATAAGACTCTAAAAATGACATATCCTCTTGATGGTGGTAGAATATCCCGATACGGCCGAGTTACAACTGAGCTCGGAACAGGTTCCCAGAAACAAGCCGATAGCATCTTTAACCCGAAGGATTTCTGGCCTATAAGTTGACTCTGAATTAGCAAGGTAAGTTCATATTTCTCTTAACCTCGCTAGGATAAATATGTAGAGAATGAGGAATCGAGATTTCGCTCAATGAGTGCTTAGTGAACTCAAGAACTGCTGGGTAGATGTTGCTGTGCACGAGATACTTCATTTGAGAGAAGGATAACGAGTTGCTGGAAGTCGACTATGTTGTCATTCTAGCTTTTGACTATTCTCTCAGCGGTGGGTTCTCTCTGAGAATTGAACGCAGCCTGAATTAATATTAATGTTGTGTTTGTCGTTAGAGCGAGCCGTCTGGTGGTTGCTGATATTGCCAGAAGCTTTAACTTCCTAGTAATTGCAGTTTATGCGTCCACCATCTCCATGGGAAGGCGCTGTTTCTTTCGGCGGTAAGGGTCGTTTCTTATGGGATCAGAGTGATTAATTTCAGAAGGGGGCTGGAATGCTGTCCTTGGCCCCAAATTAGAGAGTGTTGGGCAGGGTTCAATTCAGACGGTCGGGTGGTAAAGCAGTCTGATCGATTTCGTGACCGAGTTCGATTTGGTCGATAGATTCCTTCGGGGTGATCTCGAGAGGGAGATGTGGACGTGGAAATATAAGAAGCCCTCTATATTAGTTATATCATATTTGTTAGAAGAGCGGATGAAGACTTCATATCTTGTCCTACGTTCCACGGGTAAGATCTGGCCGATCATAAACTTGAACTGGTCGGTTTGCATCTAGGTGACAGGCCTAGATTAGCCGGCAACAGGAAGTTCAAATCTCCGTACTGGAGATTCGGGACTTCTGCAGGTTTCACAATCTAATATTGCCAAAAGCTCAACTTACATAAGGCAGAGATAGAGAAGTCTATAAAAGATAAATCTCTTTTAAGTATAACTTGCTAGGAAGGACTTTGAGGCACAAAAACTATGGTTTCGTTACTAGATCTAGGTTAAGTAGAGGCGATGAAATTTTATGCATCTGCGTGTAAGGAAAAACTGCAAAGGTTTCCCGGTTGATATATTGAAAGTATCATTTCCTGAAATGGTCACAGACACATTTTTGTGACCCCTTCACCTGCTTGCCAGAGCTCCCAGTGGGGGAATTCTCCGGCTATTTAGTTGACTGCTGCTAGCTGTGAGGAAAGAGTGACAGATTGTGTAGTTTATGATGCGTTGAAGCCGGTTCGCTTCAACAAGTCATCGAAGATTGATGGTTTACAATATGAAATGTATTTGAGGCTGTCGCACATGTTTATGCCTATTCTGATTTAACAATTGATTAGCCCGAGGAGCAATCCCCTGACATGTCTACAAGGGTGTGATCACATTACTAAAGAAAGGTGGCAGGCATGTTTGAGAGGGCTTAGATGACTAAAGGACTATCACTGAATACAGAGTTAAAGACTTTTGCCCGTATTTTAGCAAACCGTATGTCGATTGTTGCCGGAACAATGTTGTGAAGAGAAGATCGACCCAAAACAATTTGTACTTAGTACGTGAGATCCTAGAGAGGATAGAAGACGACACTGCAATCTCGCTGTTCAACTTAGATCAGTGCATAGCATTTGAAAGAGAGAAGCATCGGTTCTTGGGGATGCAATAAGCATTCTATACCAATTCTATAAGGCAGTGGTGCAGGTCAATGGGAAGCGTTTGGTGTCTTTCACGATCGAACGGTCGGTTCGGCAGGCCTGCTCCTTATCCCCTATTTTCTAAGTCCTCACTTCAAACCCTTGCTCCAAAAGCTAAGGGATGGAGGGAGGAGCAAATCTAAGCCTCCGTGGAATCGTGCTTCATCTTTGGCTGAGAGTGGAAGTTTCAGCATACGCCGATGATGTCACCGTCTTCGTGTCGAACTTAGAAACGGTGATACAGGGTCCTGCAGGGTACGCAAAGTTTTCAAAGGCCAAAATAAACTAGGTGAAGAGTGCGGGACTGCAGTTAGGAGCCTGGTGTTCCTCTTCCTGGTTCTTGTCGCTGGAGTAATGGTCTGATTCGTATCTTCGGGGAGTAGTTCAATCCTGTTCTCAAACTGAATCGCAATTGGTCGGAAGAACAGGTAGAGGTGCAGGTGCAGACCAAGACATAAAGGCTTTGATTTTAAAGGGCATTGAGGCGGTATACGCCATGTACATTTCTCCTCCTCATCTGGCAGTACTTTTTCCTTTTTAGACTCTGAATCGGATCTCTTCTCTTTTCTGTGGAAGTGGGGAAGCAGGTCAGCGGTTCGTTAGAAGGTCAGTTTCCAACGACCTTGCAATGAGGGCTTAGAGATGCCGGACTTGAAATAACATTGGCTATCCAAGAGACTGGTGTTCCTGAGTTGATCACTGACAGGAAATTCGGCGCGGGGAAGGAAGATTAAAGACGCTCTCTCTGACCTGAATTCACTGCCGGAGGCTGAAGAGCGGCGTAAACCGAGAGCTGAAGCGTTGTTTCTCAGAGAGTGTAGGAGAGCACTTTGTATGCTTCCTCAGTCCGATGAACTTTCACAGCTGTGATAAGTACTATATCGGGCGCTAGTGAAGGGAGTTTCTTACGATCCATTAAAGGAACGGCTCAGCTAGTAGATTCACTCCCAGTAGAGCGGGCGATAGGATCGAGCTATCTTAATAACTCGGAATTTTCGCTCACCTGGTGGCTGGCTCGGACGCGTTTTCACTACCAGCGTGATCTTTAAGGCGTGCATAGCAGATATGCCCAAATACGTCCATTGTGTCAGTGGTTTAGTGGAAACGCCTGGGCACGCCTTCTTCCACAGCGAACGGGTCCATTCGCTTTGAGACTATGTCGAGAGGTGACGGTTCACATCAGTTCTAAGCACTTCGTTCAGCTCGACGTAGAATACATCGTAGACAACATTGATCCTTCGGAGACAGGTTTGAAACAAAGGGTGAAACCGAGGCTTGAATAGAGATCAGGACGACGCAGCTGAAGGGATACCATGACGATCTAAACTTTTTAAATTATGATCCGATTTTTTTTCTTTTAGTATCAAATTAGAGCAAAAATTAGATAAGTTAGAAAATGCTTGGATCACAAAACATTCAACAAAATTGGGGTAAATTCAGCAAGCCTTGTCATACGAAATAGAGCTAGGTTGAAGTCTGTGTTCCTTGGCACTGCATTACGGGTTCCACTTCGGTTAATTAGGTGCCTTTATCTTATTCTTAGTTAAATGTATGCTTGTGTCATGGCCAAGTCATGTAGCTGTTGCAGTCCAGGATCCTTTAGTCGACAGTTTTTTTTCGTCCAACCTCTCTTTGCTTACCCCTTAAAATCGTTATTTCCCATTTCTATATGGAGTTAAAATTCTGTCTTCTATTGTTTTTCTATGTCTTTACTTTCACGGGTTTTACCCTTAGATTAGCTACTTCCCTATGTAGGTATCGATCGTCCGGCTAGTTTTCGGCTTCGGTCAGAAAAGAATTGGCTGTCCAGATAAATAGGATTATGATAGGTATGCGAGGCAACTAAATCCCCTTAATATTTTGTTTTGTGTTATAAACCTAATTTAAAAAATTCGTTGTTGTATGTGTTTTCTTTTGGGGTGTGGGTATTTATTTATTTTTTACTGTGTATAAGATATTTATTCTGAACTTTTGAACATTCTTTTTTTTTCACCATCCATACCATTTCATCATTTTAATTGGAGTAATATTTTTACGAAGGTTTCGTGTCTAGAGCAACTGAGGTATTTTGATAGGTATAGTATGAACGGGACGGATGAGTGTCAACAATGTCAGGGTGAAGGGCTCAGTGAGTGTAGTTAGCAAAGATTAATATATAATAGCACCAGTTGCAAAGAAGGCCATTCCACTTCCCATCAGGACCCGAAATTTCTGGCAAATAAAATTCGGTCAAGAGGCATGGGTTCATTTGTTGCGGATAAGTGCAACCATTTTCAAAAAATATCTATCACCGAGTATTATAAATGACAAGAATTGAGGATACGTCAGAGGTACAAAAAACCATCACTCATGCGTTGTAGGAAGTTGACAAGACTCAAAACGAGATATTGGTCCAGAGGAGATGTTCCTAGTTTGTCTTCTTGAAAATAACAAGACGAAATTGATCAACTCAGTTCGACTGCGGTTCCAAACCCAAGACAACAACTAAAGATGAATAGGATCCTTATTTCATATATAAAGATCGTTTTGAAGTCATCTTACACGACATCTATCATAGATGACTTCAAAACGACCTGTATATATGAAAACTTACTTGTCATTGCGTATTTCTGAAAAGACGGGAGGATTTTTCTCGTCTCTTAAAAAATCCAACATTTTCAAATATATTTCCACGTGCCAAACGCGTTCTTAATACTTTTAAATTAAGAACGCACGTTTGTATCTTTTCGTTTTATACATTTTATTTGCTTCTGATCACATACTTAGGAAATGCACAGGGGTTTAAAACTTACTAAAGTGCAAGAGAAGATCAGTAACCTTATCCACATAGACGCCATCAAACTGTTTGCCAAAAATGAAAAAGAATTGGAAACACTAATACAGGCAGTGAGGATATACAGTCAGGATATAGGGATAGCATTTTGCATAGAAAAATGTGCCATGCGAATAATGAAAAATGAAAAAAGGCAAATGATGGAAGAAATAAAACTAATAGACCAAGAAAATATTAGAACGCTCGGAAAAAAGAAAACTTACAAACACTAGGGAATATTGGAAGAAGACAACATCAAACATGCGGAGATAAAAGAAAAAAAAGTAAAAAGAATACCTTAGAAGAACGAGGAAACTACATGAAACCAAACTCATCAAAGGGATAAATACCACGGCTGTCCCCCTTATTAGACACTCGGGACTATTCTTTTAAGTAGACGAGGGAAGAACTTCATCAGATGGACCAGAGAACAAGAAAACCGATGACGATGCATTTGTGTTGCATATTGACCCTTGACCGAGACGTCAATCTAAGAATTCTCTGAACAAGACACTCTTGTGTAAATATGCAGAAGAAGTCACATGGTCGATCGGAAATCGTGGGCGTTAGGAAATGATATACGCAGATGCCCGAGTGAGGGTCGAAGCCAGTTGCAGTCAGTGTGAGTCTTGAGTCAGACCCAGTTTGCAGTCATGGAGAGCGACCGCTTGGGCAGCGACCTACAGCGGCCTCCGGCTGAGTACTCTCCGGCCAAGAAGCAGAATTGCTAAATGGGGTCTTGAAGATAGCGTGGTATGGTCAAGAAAAGAATAAATTATGGGTCAATATAGCAATTCGTCTTTGTCACCCTCCGTCCGCCTGTCTCTCTCACACATTACAGAGCCTTGACGCTAAAAAGAACAAAGAGAGCTATATTTTTTATAAAGAAGAGCAATGATCATGTTTTCCAGCCATGTCTATTCCTTCATCACGGTATACAACATTAGCCATTACATCCCAGAGAAAACAGAGACAGACTATATGTGTCAAGAAAAGAAGGAAGAGGACTGCCCAGCATTGAAAATCGCATCGATGCGACGACATGAAGACTGCATAAAAAAGAGCAAAGAAAGACTAATTACAGCGACTAGAAACAACCGAAACAACACAAGGATCAACAGAACAACAATAACTAGAATACAAAAATGGAAAGAAAAATAACTGTATAGATATTGCAAGTGGCAAACGAGCAAAATCACTCGCGAGAAAACTTGGACATGGCCAAGAAAATGAAATATTTAGAAAAAAACTAAAGCTCTTCAAATAGCAGTACAAAACAACTCCGTTAGGACCAAGTATGTTAAAGAAGAACAGATAAGACGCTACAAAATCGCAAATGTAGGTTATGTGGTGATTGAGACAAAACGATCAATCATATCATAAACGAATGCAATAAATTAGTGCAAAATTAATGTAAGACTAGACACGACTGGGTGGGCAAGGAGATCCACTGGGAATTGTGAAAGAACAAGAGGTATATGCGTAACCTAGAATCCGTCCTGGAGAATGAGACACACAAAATTCTGTGGGATCTTGAGATACAAACAGATCACCAAATCTCAGCCAGATGACCAGACCTTGTGATAGTCAACAAAACAAAAAAAAAGAAGAAAGAAAAAAAAAAAAAGAAGCGAACTAGCCAAAGAGTAGACTTTGCCGTACCGGCTGATCACAGAGCAAAAATAAAAGAAAACGAAAAGAGAGATAAGTACCTAGACCTTGCCAGAAAACTAAAAAGATAACCATGGAACGTGAAGATGACGGTGATACCAGCTGTAATTGGGACGCTCGGAACAATCCCCAAAGGCTTGATAAAGAAACTGAAAGACCCGAAAATAAGAGGATAAGTAGAGACCATCTAGACTACAGCATTATTAAAATCAGCCCGAATACTAAGAAGAGTCCTGGAGACTTAAGGAGACTTGCTGTCAATTAAACTCCAGTGAAAAACCATCAGATAACTTTGGTGTGAAAAAGGAGTAAAACCTGGAAAAACAAGACCATCAGCATTGTTTAGATCAGCAAAAACACTCAGAAGAGTTTTGGAGACCTGTGAAGACTTGCTGTCACTCAGTCTCCAGCGAAATATCAGCAGTGAATGCTGGTGTGAAAAACTCGCGAGGAGTGAAATGATATTTCAAGAAATTTCACATTAAATAACTTGGACATGGCTACAGAGAGAAATCTTGAAGAAAGAAACTGAATATCTTTTAATAAGTTGTAAAGTTGGCCACCGTAATCGAGGGTGACCAGAAGGCTCCCTTTCCAATAGAACTACACCGAGGTGTAGGGGAGAGCGCTACTCCTTTCCCTGGATTGCTCCACTTTATCCTTGATACATACCTAATATTGCTGAGTGTTAAGCAAGGAGGTATCGAGTACCATTTTTAAAGTCTTTGGTACGACGTGACCTGGGATTGAACCCAGGTCTTCCGGACCATTGGCGAACACTCTACTCCCAAAGCTAATAGTAGCACTAAGTCATATGTTAAGATCTAGTAATATCAAAGTAAAAATTGATAAAACGCAGGATAACAACTGTAGACTATGTGGCGATAGAGATGAAACAGATAATCACATTATGAACAAATACAACAAACTGGCACAAAAGAAATACAATAGTAGATATGAATGGGTGGGAAAGGTGAGAGGTAAATTTGACCATAATGACAAATGATGAATGTACAACCAGAATCTCTCCCAGAAAATGAAAAGTATAAAATTCCCAGGGATTTTAAGATACAAATGGATAACAAAATCCCGAAGAGAAGACGAGAAATAATTTTCACAAATGAAAAGAACTTGTGTTCTGGGAGATTTTGCGATTCCAGCAGATCACATCGTGAAAAACGAAAAAAGCAAAAAACTCGATAGATATCTGGACCTTGTCAGAAAGCTAAAAAAAAGTTGTGAATAATGGTGTTGGTTATACGAATCGTACCTAGAACCCTTAGAACAATCTTCAAGAATTTGGGAAAAAGACAGAACGAACTGTAGATTAGAGGAAGACCGTCCAGTCTACAGCTCTGTTACAATCAGATAGGGTTCTTAAAAGAGTCCTGCAGATCTCAGGAAGACTAACTCGACTCCAACACTGTTAAAACTAGCTTGGATACTTAGAAGAGTCCTGCAGATATGAGGAAGACTATCTCGACCACAACACTATTAAAGCTAGCTAGGATACTTTGAAGAGTCCTGCAGATCTAAGGAAGACTAACTCGACTCCAACACTGTTAAAACTAGCTTGGATACTTAGAAGAGTCCTACAGATATGAGGAAGACTATCTCGACCACAGCACTGTTAAAACTAGCTCTGATACTCAGAAGAATCTTGCAGATCTGGGGAAGTTATCCAGACCACGAGACTATTAAATCTAGCTAGGATACTTAGATCAGAAGAAGACCATCCAGAACACAACCCAACTAAAATCAGCTGGGATACTTAGAAGAGGTCCGTTGATCTGAGAAGACTTGCTGTCACTTAGACTCCAGTCTAAACCACCATTTAGAACTGCTGTAAAAAACTTGCTACGAGTAAAATAATAATATGAAAGTATTTCGGAAATTTTTACATTAAAAATAACAAGATTTCTTCTTTTTTTTCCCCACAATTCATAAGCGTCTTTGTAATAGAAGGAAGGAAAAAAGTTATTAATAATAATTGTTTGAGATTACTTTTCCTGGTTTGTCAAAAGAAAAGAAAAGTTCTTTTTCTGTATTCACAAAGGAAGCAGCGTTTTTGCATTTTTTTTTGTCTTGTTTTTTGCTTGTTTGTTTATTATGGGGTTTGTTTGTTTGTTGTATTTTTTAACAGCCAAGCTTTTCTTCCGTTTCTATTTAAAGTTTATGTCCAGCGGTAAAGAGCCGTGCGCTTCTTTAAAAATAGGAACAGGGGCACCAGTGACGACAATGCCGAAATTCTTCACCCACGCACTTTCTCTTTTGGGTTTCTTTTGGAAATTGAGCCATTGTTTTCTTTCTTTCTTTTTTCTTTCTACAAACTTCCATTTTTCGTTTTCTATCTATCTATCTATCTATCTATCTATCTATCTATCCATCTCCATCTTTATTCTTTCTTTCTTTCTTTTTATAAAGTTCATTTTAACTTTATCTATCTATCTATCTATCTCAAATTTTCTTTCTTGCTTTCTTTTTACAAAGTTCTATTTTATCTTCTCCATCAGAATCCTTCTTTCTTTCTTTCGTTCTTTCTTTCTTTCTTTCTTTCTACAAAGTTCTATTTTATCTTCTCCATCAGAATCCTTCTTTCTTTCTTTCTTTCTTTCTTTCTTTCTTTCTTTCTATGCATCTACGTCTTCCTTACATTTTCTTTTTTCTTTCTACGTATATATTTATCTATCTATTTCTGCTTATCTACATCTTTCTTTCTTTCTTTCTTTCTTTCTTTTTCTTTGTTTCTTTGTTTCTTCTTCTTCTTTTCACCTTTTCAACTTGTTCCTTTACTTTCTGTATAACATTTTTTCTTTGTTTCTACTTACCTCCATATTTTTCATTCTTTTCTATTTACCTCTAACTTCTTACCTTTCTTTTTCCTTTCTTCTTTGCTTATTTTCTTTTTCCTTTCCTTTCTTTTCTTCCCTTTCTTCTCTCTTTACTTCGGTCTTTAACTTTCTTTCTTTCTTTCTTTTTTTCTTTCTTTCTATTTATCTCTACCTTACTTCTTTTCTTTCTTTCTTTTCTTCCTTTCTTCTTTCATTCCTTCTTTGCTTTTTAACTTTCTTTTTTACTTCTATTTTTTCTTTCAACTTACTCCCATTGCCTTTTTTTTCCTTTCTTCTTTTTCTTTCTCCTTTTTCTTTCATCCTTTCTTTTTACCTTCTTTCTGTCTACCTTTTTCATTTTTCTTTTTTCTTTGAATTTTGTTCTAATTTTCTTGTTTGCTTTTTCATTTCTATCATTTTTCTTTCTACTTCTAAATATCTTACTTTTTTCTTTTTCTTTTCTTTCTCTCTACTTACATCTTTTTTTCTTTCTTTCTTTCTTTCTTTCTTTCTTTCTTTCTTTCTTTCTTTCTAAAATCCAGAGTAGTAAGTTACAATGGATTCCAGTTTTCCTTTCCATACATTTAAACATCCTTACCTGTGCCAAACACGTGACATTTAAAAAAAAGAACGCTAATAGAATGATTGAACGGTTATATGATCTTTGTTTGTATATATATTTTATTTTCCCCTATCATTGTATTTTATTAAAACATCCATCGTTGTTCGAGCAACACTTGTTTCACTATCTTAAAGTTTTGATGAAGGTTTGCTCAAACCGAAACATTTTAACGTTGACTTTTTCTTATAATAAATTTATCACTTTTGGATTATTTTGTTTTTCTATTTTCTTCAAGACACAATGAACAAATCATGATCGAAGCAAAAAAAGAAATGATTGTCTCAGAAATGATATCGACAAAGTAAACAAACAGGACCCTGAGAATAAAAGAAATAGCTAAAAGAAAATATATGGCTTGATAGACAAGAAAATAACGTAAAAGAAAGAAAGAAACTTCCTAGACTCGGAATTGTGTCTAGCCTTTTATTCTGGCAAACCCGACATAGAGTAGCGATTTCGATTCTAACTGAAAGCTCTCCGCTAAGATAATTGTGCTAGATGAATATACATTTATGAAATAACTAGAATACTTTTGATGACGCTAGGCAAAGTCAGCTCCTCTAATGTTGACCAACACGCACGACTGAACTCTGTGTGGCTTTTGTACTCAGCACAACATTTGTGTAGGTCTATTCCACGGCCTTCTTCAACTATGGACAGAAACATTTCGTAATTTTAAGAAGAGTCATAAGATATTTTCAGAGTGATGAACTCTGTGATTGTCTTGTTTTTATTGCCAATCGACGGCCTTCTTCAACTTTTTTCCCTTCTCTTTGACGGATTGGCGTTCCACAATTTAAGCAGGGGGAATAAATGTAAGGGGTGGGGTTCATACCTTTTCCATGGGTATTAGTCAGAAAGCAAACGTCATAGCGTGACTGGAGTTCGAACTCGCTTACTTCGATGTCGTAATTCAGCACGTTAGCTGTTGCGCCACAGGTAAAACCATCGAGGGAAGAAGACTTGAGAAAGTTTCATGCATTTACTAAGGGTGTTTGCATGAAATGAAACGAAAACAGACTAATCCAGGATTTGAACTTGGCTTGCCGAATTAATTTCCTACGATGATAATCGTCACGCCACTTACACCTCGTGAATTGATGCAATGTTATTTTTTCTGTTTTGATCTCGGTTTCTTTGTTTAATGGCATATCAAACTTCGTGTGTTATTAAATGTCAAAGCTATCCTTGTAGAAGAACAGCAGTGATACTATTTAACCCATTACCGGGGAAATAAGGAAGCTTCATATCTTTCTCGAGGGTATTAGTCTGAAAGTGAACCTAATAAGCCGATTGGAGTTCGAACTCGCTTACTTCGAGGCTACAATCCAGCATTTTAACCATTAGCCCTCCCAGATACATTTTCTGGGGGTGGGGGTACTTTCGTTCTGATTCAACAGTGGTTATATCTTCGAATCAGCTGAGTTTGTTTGTTTGTTTGAGTTTTATGGCATATAAATCTTTGTAGGTTCTTTAACGCCAAATCCATTTTTATACAAATAAACTGTTATAGTTCAAACAATCCAATTTAGCATAAGTACACAATTTAATTGTCAAAAACATTTCTATTTCAAGCCGTTCAGTTAAATGTCAAAACAGTTCTATTTTGAACAATTCAGTTCAGCGTAAGTACAATTTCAATGTCCAAAATAGTTCCATTTCAAACATTTCAATTTAGCATAAGTACACAGTTTAGTTCTATTTGACCAATAAATAGGACCCAATTAAGTACTACCATTCCGAGCTAGTGTGGACATGGGATCAATAGCAACAAAGGAGTGCTCCGCATTCTCCTAGGCCCGAGCATTACTTGAACCTCACCATCATATTGTTTGGTGTCATATCCGGGACACTAGTTGTGAGTGGGGTCTTACCCCTCTGCAGAGAAGTAGTCGTTGTATTCTACAGACCAAGCTGACCAGGCAACGTCTGTGTGCGCAGGTATCTTTCACGTGTCACTAATAACTATTTGGGATTCAAATATTCTACTGTTGCTCGATAAACACCCATAGCAGTTGTTGTTACTTGTTTAGTGTTGTGACCTATTAATAAGGGTCAATAAATAAATAACTCAACACAGAGATATGAGGGGCCACACAAATGTATCCAAGTCTCTGAGGAGGGTTTCCTTGGTTCAACGTACACGAAGACATGCAAGGTGCTTAATACAGTTGCTGCTCAGTATTTGTTGCACGCCCCACCGAACGTGCAAGTATGTGACAAGGCCCTTTTTGGTGGATTCGGGCGCAGAGCCGGATGCTACACTCGCCCGGCAAGGCCAAAAATACCTTCGGCCCCGTCGGCATTCCCCTTATTAGGGGCGCCTTAGACGCCAGGCAATAAAATCCCCCTCCCATCGAAGGGGGTAAAAACCTGGGGTTACGGACCCCTGAGGCCGGAGGAAATCTCCAGCTGCCGAGACACACTCGGCCAGATCCGTGCCACAGCCAGCACGGCTAGTCGAAACGTGACCTAACAACTGGAGAGGCGCAGTGCTGTTACAGCTGCTACTCTCCCTCTACCAGCTTAATTCTTGATTAAAATACCCTTTGGGTAAGTTCATTATTTTGGTCTTAGATGAGTCACCTACAACATTTAGAATGTGTGTTTGTTCAGGAATAGGAATAGTGTACACGTCAAATGATGAAGTCACACAGCGTTGCGTAGAATGTTAAAATTCGAAAGAGCCGACGACCGCATTCACATTTTTAGTGATTAAAATGTTATTCCTCCGATATGAAAACTTCTGCTAAAAATGGTCAAGTAAGCTGGGGCTGCACAATACACCGACTGTATCTCTACAGAGAAGTAAGACTCCCCTAACGAGTGTCCCTGGATATGACACTAAACAATCTGATAGCGAGGCTTCAGTAATGCTGGAGTTTTGACGAATGCAGAGTACCCCTAAATTAACACTGCTCCCAAGTCCACTCTAACCCGGAGTGGTAGCACCTAATAGGGTCCTATGTATGGATCAAATAGAACTGTTTGAGATTAAACTGTGTAATTATGCTAAACTGAATTGCTTGAGATAGAATTGTTTAATCATTTAACTGCATGTAAACAGATAAATGATGTTTAATTAGATTGTTAGTGATACATAGCAATACTTGAAAACATTAAACTATTGTCACGTGATATCCCGCGGAGACGATAGAGGTAAGATTAATACTATCCTCCCGTTGGAATGAACAGTCAAAAAAGTGACCGTTAAGAGAGAATGAACGGTCAAAAAAGTGACCGTTAAGAGAGAATGTGGGTCACAGAGGGGATATCAATAGGTGTTGGTACTTAGTAACCTCAGGTCACCGGAAACCGGAAGGGGAGGCAGAGAGAAGCCAAATGATTGGCTGGGACCCCAAAACGGAAGTGGGGCTCCCCCTCCCGTCAGCGGAAATAGATAGTAAGAAAGTGAGTTTTTGAGCAGGGCTCGTGGCAGACAGACCCATAGCCATTTACTCCGGGTTGAAGACAAAAGAATATCTGAGACACGAGGGACCCCAGGTTCTTCAAGCCAGTGTAAAAAAATAGCATAAAGTCTATTAGCCCGTGAAAGAAGAAAGATTCTCCAGTGGAACCCCGTCGAAAAATAAGATAAGTAATTTTGGGCTATTTCTCCTTTATACCCAAATTTTGTATACCACTCTCTCTCTCTCTCAATTTGAAGAAAAACAAAAGTCAAGAAAAGACATTTATATTCGTGGACTGTCCAATTATTATATGTTTTGACACTTTGAAAGTGTATATAACTGTAGTAAAGGAATCATATATTTTTATGTTACCACGTGGTCTATGCTGTTACTTCATGCTTACTTTTCAGCTTCTATTCGCCTTATGTTATCTTGCTTAGAATTGTCCTATTGATTCCTTAACAATATCACACGGGAAACCGGAGTTGCCGACTACTACAAATTAATATTATTACGACTGAAACCTATAGGCCCATATCTTCTGTTGTCTCGGGAAGAAGTTTAGCGACCTGGTGGGTGTGTGGATAGTGTGAAATTTGGAACCCCTTGCCAGCGGCGGTCAGTCTGGCCCTAAATTAATCCCTCACGTAATATGCCAGTTCTTATATGCCTGAGAGAAAAACTCTGAACGAGGACTTATTCTATAAGGGATCAAGTGCCAACCTGCCCCGTCTTCACACGTGCAAAAATAAAGTCCCGTTTTGGGATTTTAGTCAATTTGCCGTCACACTATGCACAAACAAATGATTAATAGTGAATAGAATTATTCGTATTCGGTCGAAATAAGGGAAGCCATTTAACTGAGTGAAAAAAATGAGCCCAAGCTCGTTTAAAGATGTTTTCTATAAAATATGTTTAGAAATCATGGTTTGGTTTGGTTTCTTTAATGGCATATCAACTCTTTTTAGGTTATTTAATGCCAAAGCCATTCTCCTAGAAGAACAGTAGTGGTGCTATTTAACCCATAGTTTGGAGGATAAGGGGGTTCATACCTTCCCAAGGGTATTTGCCCGAAAGTGAACGCAAAAGCGCGACTGGAGTACGAACTCGCGTACTACGATTCCGCAATCCACCGCTTTAACCATTACACCACGAGGACATGGCTTTAATAGTACCACTACTCTTATTCTATAAGGATAGTTTTGGCATTAAATAACCCATGAAGGTTGATATGTCATTAAACAATAGAACGAAACCAATCAAAATAGTTTAAAAATCTTATTTAAAAAAATATATTTTCTTACTCTGCTTTTGGGAAAAACTACTCAACACCCAAAAACAAATGAAGAAAAAATTAATTCTTTTATCGTTTAGTTTTAAGCCGCTTTATTTTGTTTGACGATGTTGTTTATTCTTTTGGTTTCATTTAAAATCTAAAAAGTATACCTCCAAATTACGTACAAGGTTATGTGACGTCATCGTTTCTTGTGTACATAATACGCGTTCCAAAATAAATAGCAATTCTAAACTAGTGTCTATTTGTCACCTCGGAGATAGATAGGCTCATCTTTTTGAACCAACCAATCATTGCAATATAACCGAGGTTAAATCCAGTCCACGCGCTATGATATTTGTGTGTCTCACCGAGTAGGATTTGACACATGGTCATTTTATAGTGGAGTTTTGGGAGGGTAAGGTCGCTGACGAGCAGAGCCTTATACCCTGCTCGACAGTCCTTGTCATAAGATCACTGGGTGCAATGTGAACTATTCCAGCCTTTGTTAGGACACCCAACACATATGCTAAGTGACCTTGCTGGTTATAGATTCATTGCTGTTCATTCTCCATCCGGCACAAATGCCAGCTGCCATGACTGCAAAAGTTACACTACTAAACCTACATTAAAACTTACATACCTATTGCGTCACACTTACGTCATCCGGTTGAGTCCATTTCTACAAGAGGAGAGGGCGATAGCATCCGTTTTAGTACTATCTATTTTTTGGCGCTACAGTTTAATGATTGGTTGCTTGGTTGGTTGTTTTGCTTTATAGCGAATCAGCTCTTTTCGGGTCATTTAACGCCGAATTTAATTTCAAACAATTCAGTTTAGTATAAGTATAATTTTTGTTTACAAACAGTTAAATGTCAAAACAGTTCTATTTCAAACATTTCAGTTTAGCATAAGTACAGAGATTTGTTCTATTTGACCCATAGATAGGACCCTATCTGGTGCTACCACTCCGGGCCAGACTGGACCGGAGAGCGATAGCAACGGAGGGGTACTTCGCATTACCCAAAGCTCCAGCAATACTGGAGACTCACCATCAGATTGTTTAGAATCATATCTAGGACACACATTGGGGATGGGGTCTTACCCCTCTGCAGAGAAACAATCGGTGTATTCTCCAGCCCCAGCTTACGGGGCAAGCAGTTTAATCGTGTATGAACGGAAATCTATATAATACAACGATATATATGTGTATATATATATGGTCTGTCTGAAAAGTAACGGGACTGGGTAGGCAGTATGAGGTTTGGTCGAAAAAGAGATAAGCGAATTGTTTGTGTTATCATCTAACATGATATCTTGGGAGTATCTTTTTTATATGTTTTGTTTACATATTCTGTTTTTTAAGGTCTTTCAGCTATAAGCACTGTAGAAAGATTGAATTTTTTGTTCGGTCATTAGCACTAGAAATGCTTCAGCAAGAGTATGGAGATAGCACCAAGTCACATACATGTGTTTTTTGAGTGGCAGAAAAGGTTCAAAGAGAGTCGCGAGAAGTGAA
This sequence comes from Sepioteuthis lessoniana, assembly GCA_963585895.1. Lineage (NCBI taxonomy): Eukaryota > Metazoa > Mollusca > Cephalopoda > Myopsida > Loliginidae > Sepioteuthis > Sepioteuthis lessoniana. Next base: position 39,843,991 of record OY757922.1, on the reverse strand, counting down.
GTGAAAGATGACCCCAGAAGCTGGAGGCCTTAAACTGCGTGCTTATGCTAGACTAAATTATTTGAAATAGAACTGTTTTTGACATTGAAACTGTATTTACACTAAACTGAATTGTCTATCATAGAACTATTTTGACATTTAACTGTACTTATACTAAACTGAATTACCTGAATTAGAACTGCTTGACTAAACTGAGTAGCTTGAAATAGAAATGTTTTTGACAATTAAACTGTGTACTCATGCTAAACTGAATAGTTTGAAATAGAACTGATTATTTACATAAAAATGGATTTGGCGTTAAATAACCTACAAAGGTTGATATGCCATAAAACCCAAACAACCAACCAACTACCACTGCAAGCATCTGAGAACTGTCACTGGACAGCGATGGACAAACAGTCAAGTCTCTAACAAGGCTATGTACCTGAAGTGCAACACCATTCCACTATCAACAAGGGTGGCACAACTACGATTTGGTCATGTGCAACAGATTCCCCACCCTTAAAAAACTGTAATAGGGTTCAAGAACCACTGGGCTAAAAAAGGTTGCCACTGCACAAACTTACTTGAAAAGCTGTGAGTGAACCTCAAAAAAAAAAAAAAAAGACTTGGACCTCTAAGACCTGACAACAGTTGAGGGATTTGAGGACCCTCACAAAGAGTGGCTTCAAATGAAGAAGGACTGAATGCTGCTGTTAAGCTGTTTGAAATCATAACAGCAGAAGAGTGCAGTAAATCACATCACCCGAACAATATATGCAAAATCAGCATGATCTAAAGTAACGATTCCTATTTAATAATAATCATTTATTTGCATACAGTTTTATAGTTCTAAGTATTACTAACAATCACCAATAATTTGAAAGCAGTTATATGGTTTCTAGTAACAAGCGGATCGCCTAATCTCGGCCCGAAGACCAGACCTTATAGTAATCAACAAAAAAAAGAGAACTTGCAAAATTGTAGACTTTGCTGTACCGGTTGACAATAGAATAAAACTGAAAGAAAGTGAAAATAGGGATAAATAACTCGACCTTGCTAGGGAATTAAAAAAAATATAGAACATGAAGGTTACGATTATATCAATCATGATTGGTGCATTCGGTACAGTAACTAAAGGACTACTAAAGGGACTGGAGGACATGGAAGTTGGAGGACGAGTGGAAACCATCCAAACTACAGCATTGTTGAGAACGGCCAGAATACTGAGAAGAGTCCTGGAGACTTGAAGAGACTTGCTGTCACTCAAACTCCAGTGAAAGACCATCAGCTAACCCTGATGTGAAAAACTCTAAGGTGTAAATCATAATAATAATAATAATAACAACGAGGATTTGGAAATAAGAGAACGCGTGGAGACTGTCCAAACTACAGCAGTGTTGGGCTCTGCCAGAATACTGAGAAGAGTCCTGGAGACTTAAGGAAACTTGGAGTCACTCAGATTCCAGTGGAAAACCCCCAGCTAAGGCTGATGTGAAGAAATCTCAAATGAGTAAAATAATAATAATAATCGGAGAACGCAGATGCTGGACAGTGGTTTAAAAGGAAGTGCCATCTTTTAAACTAAACTATCACTAATTTCTTCTGCTTGTTATATTATCAAATGAATTAGTGTAAAGATGTGTGGCTGTAATATTCACTTGACTTTCGAATCCTTCGACCAAAAATTGAAAATGAATGGTAGATAGTGTCGAACTGGGAAAACCACATATGAATAAGTCCTATCACTCCCAAATGCCAGCTCATTGAGCTTAAATGTGGACTTATACAAAATCAAAACTTTATGTTAAAGAAATAAGAATTCTTTCTTTTTTTTTTCACGGCCCACTCGAGTGTCTTCTTCTGAAGAATAGCAGGTCACATCTGTGACAGGAGTATAGATATTAATCAATCTTTGGGTCAGGTATAGCCACACTATACCACACATGAAAAATAACAAATCCAAACCCAAATCCACTTGAAGGTCAGATGACATATCTTCGTGTCATGATTGGCAGATTGTCTCTTGAGAGCCAAGATGGGGGACATAATCGGCATCCGGTGTATGATGGTTGTTCTAATTTCAGGTACTCGAACAATGACCAAGGCAACTACACAGCGGAGCAAATCCAGCGGAAAAAAGGGACCAAAGCGGACAACAAAAATGTACTTCACAGTTATTTTAAGTGCAACCCGACTCAAATAGGATATAGAAAAAGAATGACTAAGATTTGAATAGAATTCGTTTTAAACCAAAGACTTGAAGACCAAGCTTTAATGATTTTTAAAAAGGTTCATTTTCCGACCTTGAGATACTAGAAATATGTTAACAAGTAAATAGAGAACAGAATCCCTAGCCCGAATCGGAACACTAAATTCTGAAAAATGAAAGCCCCCTAACCGAATTAGAATACAAAATATAGAAAACTGAACAAATTATTATCGAATAATCCACGTGTAATCTCATAGAATCAACAAGCTAACATATGAAGGAGCAAAATTAGCTTGTTATAAAATCGGTGTCTAGAGGACACCGATTTTATAACAAGCTAATTTTAGGAACTCGAATAGAAATACAAAACTTGGATGGGAAATTTTGCAAGAAGGACAGGTAAAGAAATTGCGATAACAATCGAAAATACCAAAGAAGGAAAAGAACAGGGGTAAATTGGGATGAATATCCCAAAACAAAATAACAGACTAATCTGAAAATGCGATTTCAAGAGAGAAATCCAAAGATATCAGACGAGCAAGAAAGCTTCTCGAAATCATGCTCTGCAGCAGAAATGTCATCGAAGGAATAAACACTTAGGCTGTCCTTCTTGTAAGATACTCGGGATCATTTTTGAAGTGTACGAGAACAAAACTCAGACAAAGTGACGAAGAAAAAAGAAAGTTAATGACGATGGACTAGGCGTTACATTCGAGAGATGACATAGACATACACTATGCATCAAGGAAAGAAGGAGGAATAGGACTTGTCAGCATTCAAGATAGCATAGATGCATCAATACGGGGACCAGAAGACCACATTAAAAAGAGCAAAGAAAGACTAATTACTGCAGCCAGTTGCAGTACTGACAGCATAAGGACAAACAGAATAATAATAACTAAGAAACAGAAATGGGAAGAAAAACAACTGTATGGATATTTCAAGCGACAAACCGACAAACTCTTAAACGAGAAGACCTGGACATTACTACGTAAAGGAAACCTTCAGAGAGAAACTGAATCTCTTCTAATAGCGTTGTATAATAATAATAATAATAATAATAATAATAATAATAATAATAATAATAATAATACAAGCCGCTTCTGTCGTTTCTTATACGAACGGGTTTATTTCTTTTGCTTTCATTCCTTGGCGAAACGAGGAGGGAGATACAAATCATAAAATCCTATGCTCACCATACTATACTACAACCTCACGCACGGCGCATCTTGTAGTCTCTAAGATCTCAACTTATATCTGCCTGTCAAGACCCAAACAGATTTGATATCTTCAGATCCGAAAACTCCAACCGTCAAACCTCAACTGAAGTCTTTTACAAAATCCTCAAATTCTCAGGATCATCCCGTCGGGAAATGACGTCAACAACCCACTCAATTCACTCCAGTCCCATTTGCTGTCTGGGAGTTTATAATGACAGCTGATGTATGTCATAGGCGTTCCTTGCAGGCGGGCGAGCGCCTGTCAGACTATGACACCTAAACCAGAAACATTGAGTACTTCAAAGCCTTTCCAAACTAAATAAAATATAATCAACGAAAAATGATTAATATAATTAATCATTACCTTGATTATATAACAATAGTTGCACAAAAGGACACTATGTTAAAGCAAAAATAGATAAGACGCAGCAAAATAACAAATGCAGCTTATGTATTGATAGAGATGAAACGATTAGTCTTATAATAAATGTAAAAAGAGTATAAGACTAGACACGACTGGGTGGGAAAGGAATTAAATGATCTAATCTAACATCATGTAATTAAACAAACTAATCTAACATCACGGAATTAAACGATCTAATCTAACATCGTGGAATAAAACGATCTAATCAAACATCACGGTATTAAACAAATAATCTAACATCATGGAATGAAACGAGCTAATCAAACATCAGGGAATTAAACCAGCTAATCTAACATCACCGAATTAAACAGAAACTCCAAACCTGGTTTGGAAATTCGACTTGAAACGCTTATAAAAAATCGACAACAAGCAAAAAATGATAAGATAGAAGAAAAAATGCTGGAACATGTTAGGACAAAAACACAAGTAAAACAGAATATACAACCCGAGGAAATAAACCAGAAGGTTCTGGTGAAATAAATAAGATTAAAAAGATATCGAGACAGGATAATACAATACAGACAAAATAGGACATTCCAAAACAACAGAAAAATTTCTACCAGCAAGTAGGGGGAGTGTGCACAAAGACATAACAACAACCGGATGTCAAGGAAACAAAACAATTTTGCAGTAAAATATGGCAACGAACAGAACATGACAAATAAACTGTTATATACCATACCTATGAACATTAATAGGTATGTCAAATTTCTTACAAACACGTTGGACACTATTATGAGGGGGTGAAATTATACTAAGAAGTCACTACTAGCAGCAGGTACCTTCTTCATACCACTGGCAAGTATTGTATTTTGTTAATGTTATAAAGATTTCCATTTCATTTCCAACTTCCATTTTCGTTATTTCTCATTCAGTACCCTTTTGTTACGTTACAACAAAAGCCGAACAGAGAAGCAACAGAAAAAGAGTTAGAAGCGCTCGAAGGAAGACCGATGGTGAAAATACACATTTGAGCAACATTCAAAAAATGCTAAATTGGAAAACACAAAGCTATGATGACATACATGGATTCTGATTCAAAAAATTCACTTCCATCCATGACAGACTAACTATCGAAATGAATAGATGCTTACAAGAAGAAAACGTACCCAAATGGATGACCAAAGGAAAATCATATTGATCCAGAACTCCCCAACTCAAAGGGACCGCCCCAAACAACTACAGACCCATAACGTAGCAACCTATGATGTGGAAAATACTAATGACACAAATAAGAGAGGAGGTTTATAACTCGTTGATAAGATGCGGACTCTTCCCTGAAGAACAGAAAGGATGCTGCAAGTGGACCAGAGGCACAGGAGAGCTACAGTACATTGATCAACACATCCTCAACGAGTGCAAGACCAGACGAAATAGCCTAGCAATGGCGTGGATTGACTACAAAAAGGCATATGATATGGTCTCGCAAAGCTGGAAAATAAACTGTCCCAAAATGTACAAGATATGAGACAAAGTTATAAACTTTATTGAGAAAACCATGGAAACCTTGAGAGTAGAATTGACTGCTGGAGGAATAAGCTTAGCTGACACAAAGATCCAGAGAGCTATCTTCCAGGGAGATGCGTTATCACCATTACTATTTGTGATAACGATGATACCACTCAATTACATATTTACGAAATGCACAGACGGAGACAAACTTCATAAATTGCAAGAAAAGATCAATCACCTAATGTACTTGGACAACATCGAACTGTTTGCTAAAAACAAAAAAGAACTGGAAACCCTAATACAGGCAGTGGGAATATACAGTCAAGAGATAGGGATGGGATTTGGCATGGAAAAATGTGCTTATAATGAAAAGCAGGAAACGACATATAACAGAAAGAATCGAGAAAAAAATAAGAACACTTGGGATTATTGGAAGCAGACATCATCAAACAAATAGAAATAAAAGAAAAATTTTTTAAAAGATATCTCAGGAGAATGAGAAAGCTAATCGAAACCAAACTATACAGCAGAGATGTCATCAAAGGGATAAATAACTGGGATGTCCCACTCGTAAGATACTCGGGACTATTCTTGAAGAAGCCCAGAGAAGAACTACAACAAATGTACCTGAGAACAAGAAAATTAATCCCGATACATTAGGCCTTACATCCTAGAGATGACGTTGACAGACTTTTTGTGTCAAGAAAAGAAGGATGAGGAGGACTTACCAGCATCCAAGATTGTGTTGATGCATCAATACGACTCGTAGACTACATAGAAATACGCGGAAGAAGACTGATTACAGCCACCAAAACAATTCTGACAAGGATCAAGAGAACAAAAATAAGCAGAAAACAAAAATGGAAAGATAAAATTATAATTATTCTTTGAGAGTGTTTTTTTTTTTTATACCAGCGTTAGCTGAAGGTCTTTACCGGAATTTAAGTGACAGAAAGTCTCCTCAAGTCTCCAGGGCTCTTCTCAGTTCTCAATTAACTGAGAAGAATTGTCCATGAAGACTAATGGAGACTTGAGGAAACTTGCTGTCACTCAAATTCCAGTAAAGACCTTCATCTTACGCTGGAATTAAAAAAAAAAAAACTCAAGGAATAATCATAATAATGGTAAACAATTTTAGCTTCAAGAAACTATTCTTAATATAAATATTTTCCTTACAGTTATATGGTATCAAGTATTCCTGTCAAATACTAATAATGGGGGAGGTCTCCGTAGTGTAGTGGCTAACATGCTGGACTGCATCATGGTTGTAAACAAGTTCGAACTCCAGTGGCGTGATTACTTTCACTTTCGGACTTATACACTTGGGAAAGGTGTAAACTACCCCCGTTGGCCCAGTTGACTGGGGCTACAGAATACACCGACAGCACCTCTGCAGAGGGGTTAGGACTTTTCCAACGAGTGTCCTGATAATGACATTAAACAATCTGATGTTAAGGCTTCAGTAATGCTGGAGTTTTGAGGAATGCGAAGTACCCCTTTATTTCCATCACTCCCAGGTCCAGTCTCGCCCGGAGCGGTAACACCTGATAGGGTCCTATCTATGCGTCAAATAGAACTAAACTGTATACTTATGCTAAAGTGAATTGTTCGAAATAGAACTGTTTTGACATTTAACTCTGTGTAAACAATAAACTGCTTTTATACTAAACTGAATTGTTTGAAATGGAACTGTTTATATGTATAAAAATGGATTTGGTATTAAATAACCTACAATGATTGATATATCATAAAACTAAACCAAATCACAAATTATGCCCGGTCTCAGTTATGGTTTAAATTGTGCCACTACTGTTTTTTTTTCTACAATAATGTCTTTGGCATTAAATAACCCACAAAGGTCAATATGCTATTAAATAAAGAAACCAAAACCAAAGCAATTTTCGAACATGTCTATTTGACCCTTGGATGGATTCCTCGCAAATTCTACCACCTGTCATTGGAGCAATACTTCTAACGACTATCAATCTGGGTTTGTCTCTTATTGACTCTTAAACAAGAGAACTTTTAACTAAAGAGATTATAGATAAACAAACGTAGTATTAATAACGAATGCATCCTCTTGCCTTATCTTTAAACTAGTTCTTGACTGATAAACGATTAAAAAAAAACAAATAACTTTAGCTGTTATGTGACCCGCTTCCTAAGTGCAGAAAAATCATGAAATCGGGCGTTCGTGATCCAACCTATTTTTTCTTTTTTCTTTGCAGTTTTATACGTGAGCGAACCAGTTTATCCAGCTTTGTCCAGCCGTTATCGACAGGTATCATAAGATACAATAATGGCCGATACAAATCTCTCGACAAAGAACGCGTTTTATACTTATTTATTTACCTTCATTTATTTATTTATTTATCTATTTATTTATTTATTGTAGGTTCCCAAATAATGCAGGCTTTGTGTTTTGTCTTCCGAGAAGTGTGGGACGACCAGAAGTCGTGTTCGAAGGCGTCTGTCCCTACGACTCTCTTAAGTTTAAAAAAAAAAAAGGAAAACAAAATAAATCCAATTGAACTGCACCGATGTAGGTTCTGTGCATTATTCTTCACAGGTGAAGATGACTGGCTAATTTTATTTTTCTCGAAAACAAATTCCAGAAATACTGGTTCATTTTTACACGAGCAATTTCAGCTGTAAATTCTCAAGAAACGAGCCAAAATTTCCTGAAGATTTTCAGTGAGTTTTTTTTTTTTTTTTTTTTTTTTTTTTTTTGTGATTCAGATAATTCTGGTATCATATGGCTATTTGTTTGCATAGCCGTACCCAGACATTCTCGCTAGAGATCAAGAGACAGCAAGTCTCCAGACGACCGAAATTATTCTATGTATAAGGCGGACTATTTTTCCGGATTTTTCAGCCCAAAAGTTCGGGTTGAGTACAATGGCAGTAGCACTCGGAGAGTATCAGCCGAGCTCAGCGTCTCACAATCCAGTGTGGTTCGTCACCTTCAAGACGTCGACAAAAGCGGGCGGAGCTGCCAAACTGAGTCTCATGTTACCAAAGTATTGCAAAATTTTTGACTCACCTAAGTTTTATGTCTCTGAGCCAGACGTTCAGGGCGGTCATCGTTGAAGATCAAGTAACAACAGGTTTCCCTGATACCGTAATTATCTGTGTATCAGACACGATTTTTCCAGATTTTTTCAGCCTAAAAGTTAGGGGTGCGAATAATTCTCAAGAGCTGTATAATTAATTTTACCTCACTATATTCAGGACAGTGAAACTAGTAGACAAGTTCACCTACCTAGGAAGCAGTGTCTCATCAACCGAGACAGACATCAACATGCGACCAGCAAAGGCATGGACAGCTCTCGATAGGCTTTCGGTCATATGGAATTCAAATCTGACCGATAAAACGAAACGCAGTTTTTTCCAAGCAGCGGTCGTGTCGATACTGCTGTATGGATGCACTACATGGACGCTAACTAAACGTATGGAGAAAAAGCTTGACAGCAACTGCACAAGAATGCTGCAAGCAATATTGAACAAGTCATGGAGACAGCACCCCACAAAGCTGCAGCTGTACGGCCACTTACCACCCATCACGAAAACTATCCATGTTAGACGAACCAGACATGCGGAACACTGCTGAAGAACTCATAAGTGACGTACTCCTGTGGAACCCATCACATGGATGAAAAAATGCTGGACGGCCAGCTAGAACCTATATACAACAGCTTTGTGCCGATAGAGGATGAAACCTTGAAGACCTACCGGAAGCGATTGACGATGGAGAATAATGGCGGGAGAGAGTCAGCGATATCCGAGCTGATAGCGTGACATGATGATGAAGATAGTTGAAACTAATGTGTTTTATGCCATTATAGAGAAATTTGTCTAGTCGTTAAGACCCCTTTCCCTTAACAAGTGTCCTTGATATAACACTAAACAATGTGATGGTGAGGTTCCAGTAATGGTGAAGCTTTGGGGAATGCGGAGTACCCCTTCATTGCCATCACCCTCAGGTTCACTTTGGATCCTACCTAGGGGTCAAAGAGAACTGTTTGACATTTAAACTGAGTGCAAACAAATGACTTGCTAAATTGAATTGTTAGAAATAGAACTGTTTGATAATGTGTGTAAACAAATGACTGATGTTTGATTGAATTGATAGTGATACATAGTAATACTTGAAATTATCTATATGCAAACGAATGAGTAATGTTGAATGGAATAGTTAGTATTAAATAGCAATACTTGTAACGACTTTACTGTGTGCAAACAAATGATTAATATTGATAGAATTCATTCGTAATTCTTTTTATCCCGAGTATGGCACTAACCGTGTGCGAAAGAATGAGTAATGATGAATAGAATACACTGTCAGCAAACAAATGATTAATATTGATAGAATTCCTTTGTAATTCTTTTTTATCCTGAGTATGGCACTAACCGTGTGCAAACGAATGAGTAATGATAAATAGAATACACTGTCAGCAAACAAATGATTAATATGGATAGAATTCATTCGTAATTCTTTTTATCCCGAGTATGGCACTAACCGTGTGCAAACGAATGAGTAATGATGAATAGAATACACTGTCAGCAAACAAATGATTAATATTGATAGAATTCCTTTGTAATTCTTTTTTATCCTGAGTATGGCACTAACCGTGTGCAAACGAATGAGTAATGATAAATAGAATACACTGTCAGCAAACAAATGATTAATATGGATAGAATTCATTCGTAATTCTTTTTATCCCGAGTATGGCACTAACCGTGTGCAAACGAATGAGTAATGATGAATAGAATACACTGTCAGCAAACAAATGATTAATATTCATAGAATTCCTTCGTAATTCTTTTTTATCCCGAGTATGGCACTAACCGTGTGCAAACGAATGAGTAATGATGAATAGAATACACTGTCAGCAAACAAATGATTAATATTCATAGAATTCCTTCGTAATTCTTTTTTATCCCGAGTATGGCACTAACCGTGTGCAAACGAATGAGTAATGATGAATAGAATACACTGTCAGCAAACAAATGATTAATATGGATAGAATTCATTCGTAATTCTTTTTATCCCGAGTATGGCACTAACCGTGTGCGAAAAAATGAGTAATGATGAATAGAATACACTGTCAGCAAACAAATGATTAATATTGATAGAATTCATTCGTAATTCTTTTTTATCCCGAGTATGGCACTAACCGTGTGCAAACGAATGAGTAATGATGAATAGAATACACTGTCAGCAAACAAATGATTAATATTGATAGAATTCCTTCGTAATTCTTTTTATCCCGTGTATGGCACTAACCGTGTGCGAAAGAATGAGTAATCATGAACAGAATACCCTGTCAGCAAACAAATGATTAATATTGAATTGAATTATAAGTGTTAGATTGCAATGATTGGAACCATTTAACTGTGTAGAAACAATAGCAATACTGGTGTACAGAAAATTAGTTCTAATCCGTTCAGAAATGAAATTACCAACAAATCTAATCTCTTCCATATGTATATTAATTTCGATGTGTGTCAATAAATGACTGATGTGAAATTGTTTCTGTTACAAAGTATTTCTTGCAGGCGCCTCTGGTGGTGTAATGATTAGCAAGCTCGACTTGCACACCTACACGAGTGAGTTCGAGTCTCATTGGGTGCCCCTTTAACGTTGCCTTGAGCCACATCTAAGCAAAAGCTTAGTAAGTTTTCATATTATTTCTTGAAATCATTTAGCTGTGTGCAACAGAGGATGAATAGTAGGTAGAATTATTCGTATTAGATAGCAATACTTGAAACCATTTAACTGTCTTTAAAAAATGTGCTCAGTCTCGTTTTAAAATGTTATCAAGAAAATTTGTTCACAAATTATATCTATAATTATTATTTTTTTTTTGTGGCATATCAACTTTTGTAGGTTATTTAATGCCAAATCCATTTTTTATACAAATAAACAGTTATTCATATATTTGATATATATGTATAAACAGTATTTGGTGTTAAATAACCTACAATGGTTGATATGCCATAAAACAAAACTAAATCAATTCAAATCAGTTAGAAGAAATATCCATTGGAATTTATTTATAATTTTTTTCCTCCCAATGTTCAATTTTTGTGAGAACATGTTCGTAAAGTTGCTGTTAATATTGAGTAACCGCATGTTTTACATCTTAAACAATATAAATCATTATTTTTAGTCCATACAAAAAAAGTTGAAGAAATGCTAGATTGAGTTGATTCAAATTATAAAAAAAGTATGTGTGTATCATGTACAAGAATTTTTTCACAGAATTTCCTATTTTAAAATTAGAGGTGCGTGTGATCCTTTTTTTCCGTATGTTTGATTTCTATTAAAAAGGGGGGGGGTGTCCTCGTGGTGTAATGGTTAAAGCGATGGACTTCGGAATCGTAGTACGCAAGTTCGTACTCCAGTCGCGCTATTACATTCACTTTCGGGCAAATACCCTTGGGAAAGGCATGAACCCCGTTATCCTCCCAGCTATGGGTTAAATAGTACCACTACTGTTCTAGGAGAATGGCTTTGGCATTAAATAACCTAAAAAGAGTTGATATGCCATTAAACAAAGAAACCAAACCAAACCTATTAAAAAGGAAAATACTAAAAAAATTTCAAACTATATAACAGAATTATTTCTTTAAAACGTTTTTCCTCTTCCCTTCTTCTCTGATCTTGTAAACTGTTTTTTGGTCATAAGGCCTCTTATACTTATCTGATTTCAGAGTTTTTTTTCTACTAGACCAGTTGCCATACCAAGGTTAAAGAGCCCAGTTTGCCCTACTATTTATCTCATTGACTGATTCCTACCTTTCCCAAAATTTTCAAAGCTATGTGAAATGCAAACAGCTTCATCCAGGTTTTGAACTCGGGGAGCCAAATCTACTTCCTCTGAGGATAACTGTTACGCCTTGAGAGCATCTCTTACCTTTTTAAGGTGTGTTTTCTTGGGGGGCGTTCTTTTAAAGAAAAACAAACAAAACAAAAAATTAATTAAGGTTTCAAATATCTGGAATCTTTTTAGTCGCTCACATTGTATCAAATAGGTTTGGTTTGGTTTGGTTTTATCGTATATCAACCATTGTAGGTTATTTAATGGCAAATCCATTTTTATACATATAAACTGTTCTATTTCAAACAATTCAGTTCAGCATAAGTACAGTTTAAATGTCAAACAGTTGTATTTGACCCATTGAAGAATGTAAAAATATGCTACAAAGAAATATTCCTTTTTGTCTTATCACTTTTGTTTATAGATAGATAGATAGATCAAAAGACCAAGGTCGGTGTTAGGATCTAATTTCTCGACCCCAATCTAAGCTACGGGGTTCCCACTATACTTCACGTCAATTTTCATAAAAATGTATTGATATAAAATACAAATTTTATTATAACCTAAATAATGTACAATAATGACTCATCATCACCATCATCATCATCATCATCAGGTAGCGCTGACAGTACAGATTTCCCTGACTCTATCTCCTCATTCGTCTCTATCATCCTTCGCTCCCAGCAGGTCTTCCAAACTGTATCCTGTGTCCGCACAGAGCAGATGTAAATAAGTTCTTGCTGGTCGGTTAACATTGGCACGTTCTTATATAGGAGTCCATCGAAGAACATCACTTATATGTTTCTCCGCATGTGTTGTTCGTCTTACTTGAATGGTTCTTGCGATGGGAGGTCAGTGACAGTACAGCTGCTGTTTCGTGGCGTGTTGCTTCCAGGATTTGTTTAAAATAGCTCGTAGTATTCTTGTATTGTTCTTATCTAGCTTAGAAGCACAGTTTCAATTTCTAGCACATAATTCGTTCTTGCTGACACACATTTCTGAAAAGAAAAGACCTTGTGCACAATAGTAAGTGAATGAGGATTTCAAAAGACTTTGCCTTTATTTTCAGTCTTTTTTAAATATTTTATTATCACATGAAACATCGGAATTTTGTTAAGTTTCGAAAAGATCTTTGGTCTTCTTTTATTTTTATCATGAAGGTTTTTCGGACTATTGTCTTCATCTTTATTGTTATTTCCACAACGTTTCAGCCGATATGACCTCCGGCCTTCTTCAGGTGTTTGTCGAACTCGGGAAACTTCACGGAACTTCGAACTACGTCCTTTATTGAAACCATGGGGGTCGCCTGTTTTGATTCCGTTAGCCATAACCGGGTACAAGTGTTAAGTATTCCTGTATTGTTACTCGCCTGTAGTGAGGATTGAACCTGCAACCTTCAGATGATTGTCTCCTTAGAAACTCAGGGAACCAACGCCTATAACCATTACGCCATGTGTCCTGCTGGATAAAAATAAAAAATCTTCGTCTCAGAAATTTAGACAACTAAGATCTTTGGTCGTACAGTGATTTATGAATTCCACAAATTCATCTTGCTGATTGTCTGGAACTCTTCTGGAATCAGATCATAAAAAACGCTCCAGTGAGTCGATATTTGTTATACGCCCCACCAAGCGTACAAGTGTGGCATGTGGCCGTTTTTTAGGTGGGTCTGGGCGCGGGACCAAAGCCCACACGCGCTCGGCAGTCCCAAAAATGCCTCAGGCCCCGTCGGTATTCCCCTAAAGAGTAGCAACTTCAGGTGCCAGGCGATAAACCTAACCCCTCCGAAGAGGGTTAAAACCGAGGGGAACGGCCCTCTGAGGCTCGAGGATGCCGGTCTTTACCGACTGTCACCTGAGTCAGGATACACCCGGCCGGACCGTGATTTGCCAAAACGGCCGACCGAAATGTGTTTCAGTCAAGTAGCATAATGCTCGCAGGCGAGCCAATGCACCAGTGAGTCAAAAGTTTTGCAATTTTACAAAAAATTAATAAAGGACACCAATATGCAAGGTATGACTTACGCTGAAGTTTACATTGATACTCCCGCAAGTTCATCAAAGTTAAGTAGCGATCAGTTAGCTCAGTACTCAGATGGGTGACCACTTGGTATGGTATTCTAAGCAGTCTAAATCCTATTTTCCAATCAAAGCCCAATGTGTAACAACTGTATGTCAGGTTTACAAGTTACATTTAGTTACTGCAATTACATAAAAATTCCAGTATTCTTATAAACGCAGAGCTCTCCAGTAAATTTTTTGCATGCCACTAGAGGTACGTGTACCCTCATCTTGCATACCACAAGACGTACGCGTACTTCCGTCTTGCATATAACTAGAGGTTCACGTACCCTCATTTTGCATACCACTAGAGGTACGTATACCCTCATCAGTAAATTCCTGATCCAAAGAATTTAAAGGAAAAAAAACCTTTTATTAATAAAGAAATAGTTTTGAAGTAAAAAAAAAGACAAATATAAAAAAAGCGAACACCCCGTGCAAGTGGCCGATAGTAATTTACTAAGCTTTTTGCACAAAGCCGTATGAATATTGAACTCGCTCATGAATGCTTGTCAGTAACCATTACACCACCCTAGGAACCCTCTTAGAATTCGATTTGTAATTTAGTAAGATTTTTGCTTAGGTGTGGCACAAGACCGTACACCCAATGAGACTCTAATTCATTCTGAAGGTTTGCTCGTCTAACTTGCTAACCATTACACCACCCGAGGTGTCCGAGAGAAGGAGTTAATAGGTAACGAAAATTACTTGACAGTAAAATGGGGAACGGATTGAAAATAGCGGGGACAAATATTCGAAATGTGGGGGCGTGATATGTTTGGTGGAGTGGAGGAAGAAAATAATTTTAGAATGGATAGTAGAGCCAGTAAAAGGGCATTTGTTTTTGTTTGTTTGTTGTTTGTTGTTGTTTTTTCTTCCAACGCCTCGTCTTAGAATCGTGAAGTAGTAAAGTGTATTTGCTAACAGCCAACCATAGATCTTTCACCATTTTGTAATGTTGGCATCTTCATACATTCTTGCAAGAACACTTTGGTTCATTTCCAGAGAATACAAATATTCCGCATGTTTCATTAAAAGACTTGATCAGTTGCCGACGCTAACTGTGGAGTGATGGACATTAGGATTCGCATCACAGTTCGATTTTAAGTCTCTTATTATTAGCCCCCACCCTTCCAAAAAATGATCTCCTGTGTATGACTCGAAACTGCATTTGGTGGAGAGATTACAGAACATAGAGTCACTCCTGTGTTGCTATTACTCCCAGATCCACTCTAAAACCATATAATTACATAAATTATCTGGCTAAGATACGAACACTCACTATATTAGGATGGGTAAAAAAATAAAATAGATGATTTAAAAAAAAAATAACGTCAACACAAGGTTGAATTAATGTGTAATCCCTTCTTGATGAAACCAGATTGACATGTCTCGCCAGAGATCTATCATCAGATTTATTTAGCTTGAATATAAAACAAAATACACCCATTCTTAGGTACGAGACCCCCCACCAAAAAAAAATAGTAGTGACAGAGAAAGAGGAGTGATTTTCATTAAACTAATTCTTTGCTAGACTATTCAAGACTCATTCAAGTCTAACAAAAAACTTTTACTCACTCTAGACGTCCACCAAAATACTACATACTATCTATGGGATAGTATTTGTGGAAGTGTCCATGGGGTAATAGTTAACGCCGTGGGAAATGGACACGGTGACACGAGTTCAAATCCTGGACGAGTTTGATTGGATTTCGCAAAGCACTAATACCCTTGGGAAAGGTATGAATCCTCTCATTCTTCCTCCAGCTATGGGCAAATAGTAGGGCAGACTGGGTTCTTCAGCCTTGGTGAGGCAACTAGTCTAGGAAAGGGAAAACTCTCCAAACCTGTTAAACTTGACCGTGTGTCACATCCTGGGCTGGGTTAATACGTACTATCGTCGGGATATCTTACTTAAAAAATCCCGTATGAGGAGCTTGAAATTCATTTATACAATTTGCTTATATGGCTTGTAAATAAAGCCAAAAAAAACCAAAGAAAAAGAAACAAAATAGAACTAGGGTCGGTCTGTATGGCTTACCCAACCATCAGTTGTTTTCCGGACATAAACCCCAAAACGAACCATCGTTTTTAAAGAGCTAATACATTTTTAATTTAGGGAATAAAACAGTGGTATGGACTGAGTTAAGGACACACTCAAATAGCTAGGATACAAATTGTCTTACCCAGGCTGGAGGTCGTGGACTGTGTGTGCCGTGCGTAGGCAGAGGAAACGTAGACTCCAACCAGACTTCCTTTTGTACATCCAGACTCGCTACATTCGTTCACCTTTAGCCAAATTCTATGAGGATCAAACTTTCCCTATCATGTCTGATTTTCACTCTAAGCTGATGCTAAAACAATCAGATCATGATGAGAAAAAGACTCATCGTCATACAGTTCCTTCAGTCGTGTTGTCCATACCACCATTCTAGCCACGGCGAGGATTGCTACAAACATTACTTGTTTTACTTTTGTCCATGGGGAGCTACACTGTCACGAACGTACCCCACATCTAGCTGCACGAACTGCTTCGGATCTATACGAGCCGTTATTTAATTGACGTTGCCCCAAAACAACAGTAAGAAGAAGGTGTGTTCGGCCGTTTCCTGTCAAGTTCTGCGTTGAAGGCCACGTCATTACGTCCGAGTCGCCAGGTCAGAGAGAACTGAGTTGAGCCTCCCCGAATATGGCACTCACCTTTAGGATAGATCCTTCCCCACCACAAGAGAGTTTATCCTGTACATGGCTATTTTTGGAAGAACAGTGGCTTTTTGTTGTTGTTGTTTTTTTGTTTTTTTTCTTTTTAAGCTGCTTCTGAGGAAGAGAGAAAAATTAGCTTTCGAGTGAGCAGGATTCCTTCGGCTCGGACTCCTATCAAGTGAGGACTGAAAGCCAGTTGCCTATGACAGTGGTAGGTTTAGGAGAAGGAGCAAGTTTAAATTCGGTTAGGGATTGGTTTTGGGGTTTTGCTATGTCGGAGATTTTTTTTTTTACTAGTATAGTGTTTGTAGTACTTTCGGTACATTTTTTCTGTGGGGAAATCGAGCTGGACTTTTGTCTTCTTTTTTCTTGATTTCCTTTATTTTTTTCTTTATTTTTTCTACTCCGTTCTCAAGCGGCTTTTTGATGGCTGCCGAGCCGGAGTCATCCTCGTCCATTCCGTCTTCTTCATCCTCATCCTCTTCCGAATCTTTCCGTTTATGCTTTTGGGTCTTTTGTTGTTCTAGCTGCTACTAATCCTGTTACTGCAGTTGCTATTTCTTGACAGAACAGTCAGAAGCGGTGGTGGATCCTCTGCCACTTTAGCCTTTGCAGTCGAAGTTCATGGTGGTACCGTCGGTGGAGTTTTCTCTGTCTCTTTTGAGACACGCACTGGCCATTTACCCTTCCGGTTGGTACAGGCAACAGTGAAGCCTATTATACTTGACAATTACTGTAATCTGCTGTATTCTGAATGCCAGAGTATCTGGAATTGCAGTGAACCCCTTTCTTTTTATAACTATAAAGACCGTTTTTGGTTCCGTATTTTCCAAACGCATGCTTCGCAACCCATATGCCCCCGTCTATTCTGAAGAATGCTCCAAGACATTAGATCAACGAGGACGTTAAATATGGAGTTCTTCGTTTGCTCAATTGTAGCCTAAGGTTTTTGTAAATGATATCATTTTAGGACAACTTTTTAGCCTCTGTTTTAGTGGTGAGCAAGATGTCCAAAATAACGAAGCTTTTTCTGCACAAGTATCGGGCCTTGATGTTGTTGGCCTTTAGACGCTTCTCCACTATTTCTTTTTCAAAGTTGGCTAGCCTTCTGGTATTCGTGTCTGATGACTGCAAGGACAGTATTCTAAGCTCTAACACTCAGCTGGTTTTGGACATTGTCCTCTATATAGTCTTTGTACCTGAAGAGGTAGGCTTCTCTGTATTGATCCGGTCTCATTTGAGTGCGGACCTTCCAAGTAGGTCGTCCTACTCCATTTGCTGGCTGTGGTAGTCTGATACTCTGCGTCAATGGATGAGCTATCTTCCGTCAGTTCAGTTGGCGCCGAGAGTAGCATTGAAAGCTAACCCCACCAACCTCCACTTGATTCTGCCGGATTGGGTTTCCAGTTCGTGATGAACTATCCGCCTTCTCCGCCAGCAAGATGCCGGCTACCGCTTCAGGCTCCATACGGCCGGATGTTACTAAATCTCTTCAATTCCGGCCTGAATCCCGTATCAGTCGCTTCTTGGCTGAGTGTTACTTTAGGCGCTCAATTACAGCTCTGGTTACCCCTTTACCCGCCTGTGCTTGAGCTGGCCATCCCTGAACGGAGACCAGAAATATAGAGCTCGAGAGGGGTATAGAATTCCCAATAGAGTCAAAAATACTCAAAAGAAGTTTAAGAATTTGATGGAAAGAGGAAAAACTTGAGTAAAGAAATTGGTCAAAAAGAAACATAAGTGGATAGTAGCCCGACTGAGGGAAAAAAAAACAAGAAAAGTAGACAGAAAAGAAGTCTTGAAAATGACCCGCTACTACACTTTGCTCTCAGACAGAAGATAATCCTAGTCTCCAAAATTAGTTCTCTGTCTGCTTTTATTGACCCGAGACGGTGGAGTAGGGAGAGTCTGGATGTAGCAGTTTTGCAGAAGAGACAATATCTGAAAACACTACGGCTTTTTCGACTGCTAACGGGAAAACCCAAATATGACCTTCGAAAAACAAATTTTATTTAGCATTGTCCATCGAAAACTAAAATTGCTAGGTTTGTCCCTAGTATAGAATTATGTGGCTCCCAGTGAGAATCAAAATCAGTGCTAATTTAAGTGCCCAAAGTATCCTAAAAAGTAAGCATTGCTTAAATTTGGTAGAACGCTACAACTATGGGGTGCCTTGTGAGATTTGGTTTGATTGGGTTTCTTTGTTTCATGGCATATCAACCTATATAGGTTATTTAATGTCAAAGATATTCTTGCAGAAGAATATCAGTGGTACTATTTAACCCATAGCTGGGGAGGGGGATGTGAGAATTCATACCTTTCCCAAGTTTAATAGTCCGAAAGTGAAAGTAATAGCATAAATCGAGTTCGAACTCGCTTCATACGATGTCGCAGTCCAGCACATTAGCCACTGTACCGCGGGGAATTCCTCTGATGAAGATTCAACCCTCCACTACTTCTTTTTGCACTTCATTTCGCCTCTGTCAATAAATTCACCTATCTCTCATTAATCGTATGTAATAAGGTATCTTACAAAAAGACAAGGAAACATTGCCTGTATATTTAAACACATACATACACGTATGTACCAAAACTTGGTCCGATTATAGTTTTGGCGTGAAACACACAGTCACTAAATGCCGTTGACTTTTGACTATGCTATATATATGAAAAGTGGGAAAAAAATCCAAATTTCTTGCCTCGTCGGCTGGAGCTGGAGAATACCCCCCTCCAACGAGTGTCTTGGTATGACACTAAACAATCTGATAGGGAGGTTCTAGTAATACTGGAGCTTTGGGGAATGCAGAGTACTCCTTCATTGCCATCGCTCCCGAGTCTACTCTGACCCGGAGTGGTAGCACTTGATAAGGTCCTATCTATGGGTAAAATAAACTAAACTGTGCAATGCTTAACTGAATTGTTTGAAATAGAACTATTTTGATATTTACAAAAAAACTATACTTATACTAAACTGAATTGTTTGAAATAAAACTGTTTAAATGTATAAAAATGTATTCGACTTTAAATAACCTACAATGGTTGATGTTATGACCGATTATTAGGGGTCAATAAATAAATAACTCAACACGGAGATATGAGGTGCTACACAATGTATCCAAGTCTCTGAGGAGGGTCTCCTTGGTTCAACGTACTCGAAGACAGGCAAGGTGCTTACTACAGCTGCTGCTGCTGCTCTCCCCTCTACAAGCTTATTTCTTGGTTAATATTCTCTTTGGGTAAATCCATTATTCTGGTCATAGATTAGTCACCCACAATAGTTGATATGCCATAAAACCAACTCAAACCAAATTTGATGAATTTATTATGAAAGTCGACGCGGAATGTTTCAGTTATAATAGCCTTCTTCAGGGTTTTATATTCATGAAAAGTGTTATGGAAATAGCGATTAATGTTTGATAAAATAGCAAGAGAAAATAAATTGAGTAGAAAAAGAAAGATTCACAACAGTATATTCTTTTTATACTCACTTTCTTTACTCTTGTTATTTCGTCAAACATCCACCGTTATTTTAACAACAGATTTTTTTGAATTTAAAGTCTTGAAGAACGTTTTTATAACGGAAACGTTCAACGTTGACTTTTATAATAAATTCATCAAATTTGTATTATTTTGCTTTTTCTTCTTTTCTTCATCATGTCGGGTTTAATTTTATATATAGTCATCCACAGACAGATCTGTTTCGTTCTATCAGAACTCATCAGTGTGGCTAGACAGTATCTCCCCGTAGCTGGGATCGAAACC
>OY757922.1:39760441-39823155 GCA_963585895.1 Sepioteuthis lessoniana | reverse complement strand
TATATATATATATATATATATATATATATATATATATATATATATATATATATATATATATATATATACTCAGGGGGATAGAAAATAAATCCCGATTTTTAAAGTCTTATAATTTATTTCTTACGAATAACTTTTATGTGAGAGTCCCCGTGGCGTAATAGCTAAAGTGCTGAGCTGTGTCTTTAAAATAAGTGAGTTCGAACCCCGCACTCGTTGTTACGTTCTATTTCGGACTAATACCTTCTGGAAAGGTATGAACCCTCTTATCCTCTCAGCAACGGTCAAATAGTATCAATCCTACTCTTTTACAAGTATTGCTTTAGTATTAAATAATCCACGAAAGTTAATATACCATTGAACTATGAAATCTAAGGTATTTAAAAGAAATAAATTTTAAGTATTTTAAAATAGTTGTTTTTCAATCATCCAGTATGAACTCTATCAGATTTTAAGCAATGTTTTTTTTTATAAATATATCAAACTAATATATATAATATTGGTGAAATATTTGTAGGTGTTGCCAACGAGGAGATAAATTATGACAAGCACGATAATAACAAAATGCTTGATATCAATACACAGAGTTACTTTATCGTTTGAAATGGGTGTTTTAAACACACAAATTAATCATGTACCTAATTACAGACAGATTGTTCTATCTTATATTTTGTTAATATCTTTTGATATTCTGCATTTTGTTTGCATTTATTTGGTATTCTGCATTCTACTAGTATTCATTTAGCATTCTGCATTCTGTAAGTATTCATTTAGCATTCTGCATTCTGTCAGTATTTATTTAGTATTTTGCATTCTGTTTGAAATCATTTAAAATTCTGTATTCAATTAGTAGTCATTTGGTATTCTGCAGTCGGTAAGTATTAATTTAGTATTCCGCATTCTGTTAGTATTCATTTAGCATTCTGAAATCTCTTTGTATTCATTTGGTATTCTACATACTATTAGTATTCTGCATTCTGTTTGCAATCATTTAGAATTCTGCATTCTGTTAGTATTCCTTTGGTATTCAATTAGTATTCATTTCGCATTCTGAATTCTGTTAGTATTCATTCTGTATTCTGCATTCTCTATGCATTCATTTAGTATTCTGCATTTTGTAAGTATTCATTTAGTATTTTCCATTCTTTTCGTATTCACTTGGTATTCGGCATTCTATTAGTATTCATTAGTATTCTGCATTCTGTAAGTATTCATATAGTATTCTGCATTCTGTTAGTGTTTATTTAGTATTCTGCATTTTGTAAGTATTCATTTAGTGTCCTGCATTCCGTAAGTATTTATTTAGTGTTCTGTATATATTCATTTAGTATTCTGCATTCTGTAAGTATTCATTTAGTGTTCTGAAAGTATTCATTTAGTATTCTGCATTTTTTAAGTATTCATTTAGTGTCCTGCATTCCGTAAGTATTTATTTAGTGTTCTGTATATATTCATTTAATATTCTGCATTCTGTAAGTATTCATTTAGTATTCTACATTCTCTTAGTATTCATTCAATATTCTGAATTCTGTAATTATTCATTTAGGAAAACAAACCTGTTCATGACTTAAGCTCACACTCATAGAAAGACATTACTCCGTTTTCATCATAAAGTATGTTCTTATTTTACACTGTTGACGGGGCTTGAATACACTGAGCCCATCTTCTGTAAAGTATTAAGACACTTCCCTCTAAAAGGAATGTCCTGTTTAAAACGGCATCTACTTCTGAGGCTCCAGGTCTGGAGCTCTGGCGAATATAGTCACCTCTTTATGGCTATTACTCCAAAGTTCACTATGGAACCATATAACTGCATAAATTATTTGTATTAGTTTTGTTCGGTTGTTTTCTTATGACATATCAACTCTAGTGGGTCATTTACGGCCAAATCTTGGTTAGATATGTATATACAGGGTGCGGAAGCAAAATTTGGAATATTCTAGTATAATAATAAATACCCCTATTATAAAACAAAATTAATTTTAAAAATAAACAAAGTAAGAAGTTGTTTTTATGGCATATCAACCTTCGTGGGTAATCTAATGCCAAATATGTCCTTCTAGAAGAACAGCAGTAGTACTATTTAACCCATAGCTGGGAGGATAAGGGGGTTCATACCTTTCCCAAGCGTACTTGTCCGAACGTGAACGTAGTACCGCAACTGAAGTTCAAACTCACTCACTACTTTTCGCCAGTCCAGCGCTTTAACCATTACATCACGAGGACACCCATAACAAAATAAGAATATAGACACAAAACAGTAAATATACTCAATACGACCGCCATTTTTTTTTCAATTATTTTATCAACACGCCTTCGAAATGATTTGCCTGCCTTCAAGATAAATTCTTCAGAGATTTTATTCCATTTCTTCTCAATAGCAGTCTTTATATATGTATTTGGATGGGAAGTTGCTTTTGTTTTTTAAAACACCCCATATAGCGTAATCAAGGGAGTTAAGACCTGGGTTTGTTGGAGGCCATAAATTTGAAGGCCAAAATGGAGAAAAATTTTCCTAATGAAATTTTTGCGTTTTTTTTGGGTTTTTTTTGCACCTCGTGAGCCTTTTTTTTTCCATCTTCGTACTCAAAAATCCTTAGGGTGTCCAGTCAAACGATTTCAGTTTTAAATTTTGTTTAATTGCTGCCCTCACAGTTTTCTAGTGGACTTTCTCTTCATTAGTGTACTGTCTTATTGACGTTGTTGGGTCCTTCTTAATTCCCGTAACGAGAGCAGTTAAAAAAGCCTTCTTTTCGTTTCTTTGTTTCTTCATTTCCTTTTTCTTTAAAAAGCTCTTTTTGTGTAAAAAAATTATTTGCTTTGAATACGGTAGAGAAAGAAACGGAAGTTTTTTTAGCTTGGTTTTCGCGTTAAGCAGATCATAGACTCTTTGTCGTTTCTTCTATTACTGAATTTTAATGAAATCTGCTTGAATAATAGCACAAATGATGGAAATTTAGATTTATCGGTTTTTCTTTTCAAAAGTTGAACTGATCAGACTAAAAAAGGCGTTTAAAAATTTATTCCATATTTTGCTTCTGCACCCTATATATATGTATATATATATAATTTCCAAAAGAATATTTTCGTGGGAAACATTTTTAAATGAGTCAGAACTCATTTGTTTGCACACGGTCAGATGGTTTCAAGTATTGCTATTTAACTTTAATCATCCTATTTGATAATATTCATTCGCTTGAACACAGGTAAATAGGTTCAAATGTTGCTATCTAACAGTGATAATTCTATTTAATATCAATAACAGGTTTCGTTGTGCTCTGCTAAAGAATTGACCTTTTGTCAAATCCTGCTCATGTGGAGGGATTGGATCAAGTCATACAACCAAACATCAGTCATCAGCCAAACCAAAAAATAAATGAATAAATAATAAGGTCAACACAAAGTTGGATTAAAGCGCAACCCCCACCCTGCAAAATCAGATCGATTTGTTTCGCCAAAGATCTCTCGACAGAAAGCAAATGATTACTGTCGTGATATGTAGAGTGCCTAATTAGCATAGCTAGGTACACATATTCTATAAGCGATTACAGTTTTAAAAGGACGACCAGAAGTGAGTATGCAAGACTTAGAGAGAAAGACAACCTAAGTAAATGAAAACACCACAATTATACACAAAAGAAGAAAATGACCATAAAGAAAGAGACAAGTAATTTATGTAAAGCGTCTGAATGCTAAATTTCGAAATCCAACTGCATCGTTATTCTAAGACAAATTTAGGTCAATTGTATTTATTTACCATTTGTATTTTGGTTTAATCTATTTATTTAACAGGCATATCAACTACTTATGGGTTATTTAATTTGAGTTATTTGTAAATGTTTGATTGTGATCGTAACTACATTTTTAATGTTCTATTGCATTTTTAAAGAATTATACTTTTTTATCGCGTGCATTCTTATCGAATAAAAATAATTTTATCCATGTTGGCTTGAGCTGTGAAATACGGTAACGATACCTCTGCTGAGGGGTAAGACATTTCCACAATGAGCGTACATGTTGGCTGTGGGTGGCGACCCGTGATGCTTGAAGACCGAACCCTGATGCCTGAGCAGTCGGTGACCAGTTAGTTGGTTGTTTGGATCTTACGGCATATCAACTTTTGTAGGTTATTTAAAGCTAAATTCTGTTTATATATATATATATATATATATATATATATATATATATATATATATATATATATATATATATATATATAACCAAAGATTTCTAAACTAATAATTTGAAGATAACGTTTTAGATAAACAGGATTTGTTTGCCCTCGATTAAATGGTTTTAATTCATCATATTTTTTAGTACAACCCCGAAGGACAGAACGTCATCTATTTTGATGCTGTCGAACAGATCGCTTAAACGATTCCCTTTGAAAAATCGCTTTCTGATGTGAGCGAATTCTCTACTTTCTTGCTTAACACTCAGCACTATAAGATACGTATCAAGAGTAAAGTGGAGAAGTTTAGGGGAAGAAGTAGTAACCTCCCCTACACCTCGGTGTAGTAGCTATTGAAAAGGGAGCCTTCGGGTTGCCCTCGACTACCTTCGCCAAATTTAACTACTTTAATTCAAATGAAAAGTATTCATTTATTATATGAATAATTCATTTTTTTAAAAAGTTTTTGTGTAACACTGATTAAAAATTTGTATATTTTTTTATATTTTGTTGATATTTTGTTTATAAGAAATATGGAAAGTATTCGTTTTGAGTTATCGATGAACAATGATTTTGTTTAATCTTTATTATTTTTCATAACTTAGATAAGTACAATAAAAAGCTGAGAATTAAAAACGTGTCCTTTTAATAAGAAGGTATGAATTAAAAAGGTAAAATTTCTCATATTACGATTTATTCTATTTATTTAATTATTTTTGGTTTACATTTAAAAGGGTATTTTAAAAACGGTATCCATTGGTTCAAAACATTTTTATGATTTTTTTTTTATTTAGTACTCGAAAAAATTAAGAAAAAATAAAGAATTAAAGAATTAAATTAAGAAACAATTTTCGGAAAAGCGTTAAATTCAAATTTCGCCGATGGAATCTGTGCAATATTTCAACATAGCAAGACTTTAAAAGAACTGAAGAGTTGATTTTGTATTCACTTATGAAGAACTATGAAATGTTCCACAAATCGATTAATTCTTAATTATCGAATTATATCATCTAATCAGTAAAAATCAAAAACTAAATTTTGTATTTTCCTTTATTAAAAACATATTAAAGTGTATGCGCGATTTTAACGCTCAATGACGTCTTTGTTCTGAGTAATAAGTCGACACATACATTCCAAAACAGAAGCAACTCTTTTATATACATAAAGTATCCCAATATAATAATAATTTAGAATTGTTTCAACTATTCCTATCGAATACTGATAATTCATTATTACATGGTTTAAAGTAAATATTCCAGTTAGATAATAATTTGTTTGGACGCGATTATACGGTTTCAAGTCTTCCTACTTAACAATAATTTGCAAGCTATAATGTGATTGTCATCATCATTATATCGTGCCGCTAGCACGGATATCCCAGACCCTCTCTTGCCACCCCTCCCTATTGTTTATCGCCTCTGCCAGGTCTTCAGGGCTACATCCCGTATCCTCACATAGCTGCTGAATGTATGTTCGAGCTGGTCGTCCTGCTTTTGCCCGGCCATATGTGGGGGTCCATAGGAGTACACCACTTATGAGCTCGTTCCTGCTTCTCCAGCAGTGTCCTGCATGTCTGATTCGTCTAGTTTTCGTGATGGGAGGCAGGTGGCCGTATAGTTGGTACCTTGTGGGGTGTTGCCGCCAGGACTTGTTCAATATTGCTCGCAGGATTCTTGTGTAGTTGCCGTCTAGCTTCTTCTCCAGCCGTTTTGTTAGCGTCCAAGTAGTGCATCCATACAGCAGTATCGATACGACCGCTGCCTGGAAGAAACTGCATTTCATTTTATCGGTCAGGTCTGATTTCCATATGATCGAAAGGCTATCGATAGCTGTCCATGCCTTCGTTAGCCGCGTGTCGATGTCCTTTTCGGTTGATGAGACGCTGCATCCTAGGTAGGTGAATTTGTCTACTAGTTTCAGAGGGGTTCCGTCTAGTGTGGAGATGTCGTCTGTTTGATTATAGCACATATATTCCGTTTTGTGTGCATTGACACAAAATGTGATTGTAAAAACAAAAAACAAAATGATAATAATAATACTTAGCAAACCATTAAGTGACTCTTCATAATACAAATAATTTAGTTATATGACATCAAGTATTCCTGTCTAATACGAATAATTTTCGAACAAATCTTTGATGAGATCCTAACAGGTACTGCCAATTCGGGTCAGAGTTAACCTGGGAGTAATGTGAATGAAGGGGTATTTCCCACTCCACAGAGCTCAAGAACTGGAACCTTACCACTGGATGCAGTATAGTGTCAGAACTCTCTTTTTGTGGAGAGGTCTTACACCTTCATAAAAATGTAGTCGGCATAATCTAAGCCTCGCTAACAGCTATTTGATATTTATTTGATGACCAAAAAGGGAGGTATACATTTAAAAACTTGTACGTAACCTAAATACGAATGATACCAGATGAAAAGATTCTATGTCGTCTTCATCATTAATTATTTTCTATTTTTATTGTTAGAACGGTGTTTTTAGATCAAAATTATAATCCAAAATGCTCTGGTGATGTACCAATTCAGTCAGTTTGTTATTAATTTTCAAGGTCTCTGCGATGTTCATCATTTCTTTTTTTTTTAAATTTATTTTGGAAAGTTTCAATGTTTGTTTCTTGTTTTTTTTTTTTTTTTTTTTTTGGAGTGGGTGCACAAACCGACTTTAGAATGGAGCCCTATTGTATCTAATACTGATATTCTCTCTCCTTTTACGAATAATTACTCCTGCACACATTCTTCAAACATTATTTTTTTAAATCATATTATAAGATTTTAAAAAGCTGAGTTATGCTTATAGACAAAATCATTCTGTTATAGAGTCTTTGGTATTCAAAATTCGAATACAAAGAAACGGACTTACATGGGAAACTTTGAGCTATCTCGCTAATCACATGCAAATAAAAGACCCAGACTCATCACTGAGAAGCAACAACTCACAGATAGTGGAGAGGTGGTGACGAGTAGTCAGTACCCACTACCACTAAATAAATAAATCTAAAACCTAATGTCAACTCAAAGTTAACTTAACGAGCGGACCCCACCGTCACTTGAATTAGATTGGCGTGTTTCGTTAAAAATCTAGCGTCAACAGAATTCAAATGATTAAAAAAAGAAAAAGAAAAGAAAAAAAGAAATAAGAGAGAGAAAAGCATAATTTTGGTAGTTTTCTGATCGCTTAATTTTAAGATTTAGCTGCATTCCTGTTTTCAGAGATTTTGGTCAATTTTATTTATCTTTTGTTAATGTCTTTGAGTATACTGCATTTTGTTAGAATTCATTTAGTTATAAAAACGGAATGTATTTTTTAGAAAAAAAAAAAAGAATTTAAAAAAATCAGAAACTGTAAATAACTGGTATTTGTATTTGTTATACGCCCCACCAAGCGTACAAGTGTGGCACAAGGCCGTTTTTAGGTGTATCCGGTCGCAGGGCCGTAGCCCAGACGCGTCCGGCAGTCTCAAAAATGCCTCGGGCCCCGTCGGCATTCCCTTTAAAAAGGGTGCCTTCGGCGCCAGGCGATTAACCTAATCCCTTCGAAGAGGGTTAAAGCCTGGGGGGACGGCCCCCCTGAGGCCAGAGGTATCCCCAGTGATGAGGCACATCCGGCTGGAACCGCGCAGTTCAAAACAAGGCCGACCGAAGTGTGACCCAAACAACCGGAGAGGCGCACAAATCACGTGAGTTTGTAAAGTGCAGAATCTGTAAGTAACTTGAATACTTATGCCTTCGTCTTCGACATAAAGAATGATTTTATTTCATCATTAGAACGTCGTTTTTTAGATGGAAATTGTAATTCTAAAATGTTCCGGTTCTATATTATTGCAGTAATCTTGTTAATTTTCTGGTCTCTGCGATGTTCGTCTCTTTTTTTATTATAAATCTAACATTCCTATGAGAACTATTACATCTGATATCTTAATATTTTACATGTTACAGAATTCTGATAAAAATTATTTGTTATGAAATTATTTGCAAAATTTACGAAAAAAACACATACGGAACAATCCTAAACTTCTCTACCCTTAAAATATTTTCTAACCAATGATTGTGTTACAAAGAATCTGAATAATTCCGATACTTATTTGTCGTGAATTCATGTCAAATAAAACCAATACCTCTCGGCCTTAATTTATTGGATAGAGCTGGACAATACAGGGTGTTTCGCAATTTTTTAAAATAAAATGATCCGGCACCAATCAAGCATCAGAAATGACTGAGTAACGAATATTACATTTACTGAAATGTTTAAGAATAACATTTTAGGATCTGCTATCAAATATCAACCAAAAATGTCAAAAGGAATATATGTTCTAGATGTTTGTCATTCAGTTGAAGGCACTGTTCAATATGGCGTGCAAAGTTGTTGACAATGAGTGCATATTCCTCTTGGGTGATCGGAGGTCCTGATAGTGAGGAACTCGTTACTCTGCGATCTTCACAAGTGCCATGAGTTTCAAAGTTCTTGGCCAATTTGAAAATCTGACTCCTGCTTGGGAATGTGTTGAAATTGAACTTCTTTTTTATGTATATTTTTCTTTTTTTTTTTTTTTTTTTTTTTTTTAGTAGAGGAATTATATTGTGAATTGAATTACCATGACCAGAAAAACCGGCGAACACTTACGCACGACATACGGAAACACTGGACAGCTGTTTCGACCTTATTAGGTTTCATCAGCAGGATATACAGTGATCTCCCCCACTGAAGATCGAACCAGCGACCACAGATTGCAGAGCCGAAACTCTACAACTTTTCTTTTTATATCTTGCATGAATAATCTTGAAAGGCTTCTTCACACAGAATATCTTCTACTCCATCATCCAAGGTATGATTACGCTATATTTCGTCAGGTATATCAAAATGTTGATTATTTTCCGACAGTAATCTGAAAAGAGAAAGAGAATAAAGTCAACAGGGAAGATCTGAGAGGCCGCTGTTTTGTGAAGGAGTCGGAAAAAAGAGTGGCCATATTGTTATCTTAATCTTCCCAATGTCTATCCTAGCTAGCACAATCATTGAACCATGCATTCTATAATAAATGCATTCACACGATCCTTTTTTTTTTATATTGCAGGTGCTAAGATGATGCATTTACTCTATGAATTGCAAGTGAAAATCTCAACACCTAATATAGAAAAAAAGGGGGAGTCCATGTAGAGTTATGATTAAAGTGCTGGACTGCAGCTTCGTAGTAAGTGGGTTCGAACTCTAGTTGTGCTGTTACATTCACTTTCAGACTTATATTCTTAGGAAAAGTATAAACCACTTTATCCCAAAACCTACTATAGCTTAAGTAATACCACCACTATTCTTCAAGGATGGCTTTAATATAAATAACACACGAAAGTTCAAATGAGAAATATTTGTGAGATGATTACATCTATCTATCTATCTATCTATTCATGCAAAAATGAAAATAACTGTGCAATTTGGTGGGGTTAGCTTATAATTCCCCAAAAACAAAAGAAAAAATGGTATTATTCTTGTTACCCACTTCTTCTAAATTTTTAAATCGCAGACTGTTTTCTGGATAAAAATCCAAAACCAAGCCGGTCAGTTTCTACGGGGAAGTGGGTCTACCCTTGAAAAGGGGCTAAAAAAGACTATGTTGAACGATGGACTGGGGTGTTATTTGTCGCTGCCTCCCACCAGACACGACTTGAACGATGGACTGGGGTGATTGTGAAAACTGTTTAATCATCTTAAAAATTCCGATATATTTTACCTACGCAGTAAAATATTTATCATAAATAGTTTTATTATTTATGCTAAATAAAATCTCAATTCTCAGCCTAAATTTGTTTGCCACAAATAAACAAAAACATTTACAATTGGACATAAAGCCACCCAGATTTTTGTGGAAGAATGGTCATCCGTAAACTTTACTTTACTTTTTAGTTAACGTCTTTCACTGACACCTTCATACTCAACCATAAACACTGTCACTCGACCGCTTCCATCTTGTAGTTACCAAAATGTCAAGACTACTCTAAATATTGCACTATTTAAAAAAAATCCTATAAAACCTGGAATGAATATAATGATAATGAATGATGTATGGCAATACAACGAAATGAATTACCTACAAAGTGAGCATCAATACCTGTGAACGATGCTTTCTTAACATAAGATTGATTGAGTGGTTAACGTTTAAAGTGGAAATACATAGAAAGTAACACCAGAGGAAACTTCGAGATCTCTTTAATCTCAGTTTCCAAAAGATAAAGCAGCAAACTGAATGTCCGTGTAGTGAAGGAAAAATTTAAAAAGAGGAGAAAAATTTTGTTTTTAGTTTGAATTTTACACCCCCATCGGGTGTTTAGAAATTGCGATTAGTATCCTTGAGAGTGCCGTTGCAGAGTATTGGAAATAGTTTTCAAATAGCAATAATCACGCCTCTGAAAATCCTCATTGGCCATGTTACCGCCTCTACCGACCCATTGGACCAGTGGGTAGGGCGTTCGCCAATAGCTCGGGAGACCGGGGTTCAGTCCCAGGTCGAGTCATACCAAAGACATAAAAATGGTACGTGATGCTGCCTTGCTTAACATTCAGCAATTTAAGGTATGAATCAAGTTTGGTTTGGTTTTATGGCATATCAACCTTTGTATGTTATTTAACGCCAAATCCATTTTTATGTAAATAATCAGTTCTATTTAAAGCAATTCAGTTTAGCATGAGTACACAGTTTAAATGTCAAAACAGTTCTATTTTAAACAATTTAGTTTAGTATAAATACGTAGTTTAAATGCAAATATCAGTTTAGTGAAAGAAGCACGGTTTAGTTCTATTTAACCTATAGATAGGACCCTATCAGGTGCTGCCACTCCGGACCAGAGTAGACCTGGGAGCGATGGCAATAAAGGGGTACTCTGCATTCCCCAAGGCTCCAGCATTACTGGAACCTCACCATCAGATGGTTTAGTGTCATATCCAGGACACTTGTTAGAGGGGTATTCTACAGCTCCAGCCAACTAGGCAAATGAATCGAGGATAAGTGAAGTAATCCTGGGAAAGGAGTAGCGCCCTTTCCTACACATCTGTATAGTAGCTTTTGAAAAGGGAGGCTTCGGGTCGCCCTAGACTATGGTTGGCCAACTTACTATTTATCACAAATATTTTACCATATATAACAGAGCATGAATCCCGAATGTTTGTGGGG
This sequence comes from Sepioteuthis lessoniana, assembly GCA_963585895.1. Lineage (NCBI taxonomy): Eukaryota > Metazoa > Mollusca > Cephalopoda > Myopsida > Loliginidae > Sepioteuthis > Sepioteuthis lessoniana. The sequence goes on along the minus strand of OY757922.1, from coordinate 39,811,822 downwards.
AGGTGGGAAAAGGAGCGTTTTTTTTTAAACTATTGCTGTTTATTGGAGGTGCCCGTGGTGTAATAGTTATCGTCACAGGAATTGGACACGGCGACACGAGTTCAAATCCTGGACTGATTGCATTTCACATAGCACTAATACCCTTGGGAAAGGTATGAATCCAATTATTCTCCCTCCAGCTATGGGTAAATAGTAGGGCAGACTAGGTTCTTCAGCCTTGGTGAGGCAACTAGTCTAGGAGAAGGAAAACTCTGAATTCAAACCTGTTAAACTCCGCTTAAAAAATTGACCTTGTGTCATATCCTGCCCGAGCGGAGGGGTTGGGTAAATATGATTGCTGTTTATTGGAAAATATATAGTTGACCCATTCATATTATACAATGATTCTCATTCACTAGTTCCCTATTATACTGTATTAACCAAAATACTGCTATATATGTATCACCTACTTAAAAACAATCCCGTTAAACCGTTGTGAAGTGCGATATAATACAATGTGATGCAATGACAAATGTTCGTATAATGTTTATAAGGTGATATGTGTAATAATGGAATGAGACGAATGTATTTAAAATTGGGTAAGGTAATATGTAAAACATACACACACAATAAAAAAAATAACATGAGACAAAAGAAAAAAGAGGAAATTTGGTTACCTCACTGTCACACTCAATCTGATTTTTTAGAGATGGCCGACTGTTTTCCGCTTAATTCTAAAAACAAACCGTACAATTCTAACGTGAGAGTGGATCTATTTTAATGGAGGAAGCAAAAAAATGGTATAGGGTGCTGGAGAAAAGTGAGTGGTTTAGTGTATAAAAATAAATTCTTTCCGGAAAAAAATTGGGCAAGATGATTAATAAGGATTAGGAACTGATCTTGGAAGCCTAATCTACACGAAATGATCATGTCACATTTAAAGAAGGACCCAAACCGCCACAGCTATGAGCAGGAGGAGGAAATGTAACCTTCAATCTCGCCTCCTTTCGTGCGATCAGGATTGCTGCTTTCATCAACCTTTCGTCGAATGTTATGCGTTCCAAACTTTTTCTATCGCATCTGATTTTTACCCCAAGTTGATGTTTGAAAAAGCCAATCAAATCGTAATGAAAAAAGTTAGATCCTCATACAATCCCTTCAGTCACGTCGTCCAAATCATCATTCGAACCACGGCCATAATCGTGAAAAACACAATTCATTTCTCATCTGTCCACGGAGGACTAAGGTTATCAATTTAGTATGCCACGTCGAGCTGCACTATTTGAGATTGATGTGAGCTGTTGCTTCACCGACGTAGTCCCAAAAAGGGCGGATCCGGTTGCTGTAGTAGAAGACGTGCTTGGTCGTTTCCTCCAATCGACTGCCACAACGAGTGCAATCGAGCATTTCTGCCATGTACGCTAGTAAGGAGCAACACGTTCCGAATAGACTGTCATGTTAAGGAAAATTGGAAGTTATAAGAAATCGAACTTGGCCCAAAACTCCACTTAGAGCGAGTCGTTTCTCGAGTAGATCCTAAGCGGCACTCTCCACTTACGCTTGATATAGTGCCTTTCGCGGTCATGAGAGCTCATTGGGCCGAGTCATCTTACAAAGAGCCTCTCCACGATTCCTGGGAAACTTTACTTCGCACTTTGGCCTACGTCGGCCGTCAGCCTCGGAGAGAGATTTCAGATCAAGAAGTGTGGCCTGGACTTTCTGTCTTCATGCTAAATATCTCGTCAAAGATGAATGCTAGCCTCTCGATAAGCCGATCGTTCGTCAAATCCGGCATTTTCAATCCTCCCTCATAAGGCCGATGAGAACAGACCTATCTGTGTACAATGGGCCTGCCTCACTTCCATGATAGTGAAAAGAAGAGCCATTTTAACACCAATAACCGAGCCGCAGGCTGGTGAAGTATCAATAATCGGTAAAGAATCAAAGGAAGGAATACTCTGCGCACGTCTCAGCTTCGCCCTTCAAGAACGACCGTCTTCGAAGCTAGGCATGCTCTTACGGTTCTACCTTTATTTGCACTTCTGACCATCTTCTAACTAAGTGAAAATCGGGACCGAATCACACCGAAGGATGCGAACCGGCCCGTCACTCCAGTGGAACGAACCCTCCAAGCCCCTTTCTCCCTTTTCCAAATTAATTTTGGCTTCTGACACCTTTTTGTACCTCGCAAACACCTCCTTCACTGCGTCAGACAAACACGGTAACGTCATCAACATACGCGGAAACCTTCGATCGGGCACCGTCTGGGACCACGATTCCACTTTGGATTGGACTTGTCTCCTTATCTCTGAGCCTTCAGAGCAGACGCTTCAGAGCGAGTACATAGAGCAGCAGGAAACAAAAGTCAACCCTGCGAACCGAACGTTCAATCGCAAAAGACTCAGAACACTTACCGTTCACTTGTACCACTGCTGTGAGTGATAGGTACAGAATGCTCATCCATCTATAGAACTTTGGTTCGAATCCGGCAATCTCCGAAACAGTTACCAAAAATAGATGGCCTTCTTCGTCGTATACCTTGGACTGACCCACGCGGTTTCTTGGTCATCTTCTATACCATCTACGGTCTCACGCAAGTGGGTCATTGCTTGTCATTGATTTGCTAATTTCAATGTGAATCTATGCTTGACAATGAGACACCAGGCCAAAAGGCCAAGTGCAATGTGAAGCTTTGCTTGTTAATGATACCCACCCAGCGCGAACGCCTGGTGGACATTGGAAAACCGGAGTGCTTTTCGACTATACGCGAGTACGATCACAGTCAGACATTCATTTACGTACTTACGAGGTTGTACAACATAGCCCAGCTCACCATTTTGTTTTTTGTTTTTTTAACCCTATTTAATTTTTCTCGAAACAAAAAAACATTTTAACTCGTTCATAATCGCTGTCTACCAATTATTTAATATCAAGTAAACATTTGAACTTTATCTATGCCTTCTATTTTGAATCATTATTTTTTTAATGAGAGACAGAAAGTTCTCGATCCCTTTACCTCCACCAGTTTTATTTGGACACGGAACATTTTGTTTAACTGTCTCATCACTTCCACAGTCCGCATCTCACGCTCTTTCGGGCCGCCTCCTGGAATTCGTATTAGGCAGCTATTTGCGAACTATGACACCTTGGCCTCAAGGAGCCATCCCCCCAGATCTTTTCCTGCTTAAAGGACTAAGTTTATTGCTAGCTACCTGAGGTGCAGCAAAAGGAAAATTCCGACAGAGTCAAGTATTTTTTCCCCTGCCGCGCATGTCACCATTCGTCCACGGCCCTTACCATAAAATGGCTTTGTACCATATTCTGACTCTGTGGTATGACAGATAAATCGTAGTCTCATCTCTTCTACTGCAGCGGAGAAAAAAAAATCAAATGTGTTACTTTGTGAAATAGATTTTAAATGACAGGCTTCTTTGGTTCCGATGACAAAATCCATTTATAAAACCTAACCAAACCAAACAAGGCTTGATATGCCATAAAACCCAACCAAACCAATCAGGCTTGTTTATAGTACCTGCTGTTACGAGATGGTTACCAATCTCATAACTGACTGGCTAATTCCTACTTAACTTCTGTGATCTTACGGGATCTGGAGCTTTCAGTGTGATTTTAGAATGTCAAACAATCAGTAATAGACATTTACTAAGTTTTGTTAAGTTTAACATAAGACCAGAACTATGTGAGAATAAAAATCATGAGCAATTGTCTGATAGCTTAGCGTGCTATTCATTACATTAAGCAAGACGCCAAAACAGTTAGCCTAGCTTAGTTTGACACAAGGTCAGATATATGAGGCACCCAGTTGGAATCAAACACAGAATTGTCAGTTTGAGTGACTGGTTATACTATTAAACCATACAAGGCGCCACATAATCATGTCAGGGATTAACAGAAGTAATCATTTACGAAAGTTAGTTTAGTTTGGCGAAAGGCCAGTTATAACGACGTACCAAATCAGAATCGAACTAATTTGCAAGGAGCTGCTATGACTAAATTGGTAGTAGTAACCAGCGACTCCTTTATCCTATTTACCAACCCCTCCGCTCGGGCAGGATATGACACAAGGTCAATTTTTAAGCGGAGTTTAACAGGTTTGAATTCAGAGTTTTCCTTCTCCTAGACTAGTCGCCTCACCAAGGCTGGAGAACCTAGTCTGTCCTACTATTTACCCATAGCTGGAGGGAGAATAATTGGATTCATACCTTTCCCAAGGGTATTAGTGCTATGTGAAATGCAATCAGTCTCGTCCAGGATTTGAACTCGTAACGCCGAGTCCACATCCTGCGACGATAACCATTACACCACGGGCACAGCGACTCCTTTATGGTTTCTATAAGATGTCCATCCCTTCAACGAATTCGTGACGGCAACATGCTGTTCTTCTAATGAGAAAATGTCATCTGATAATACAAAGCGAATAATACCCTATGTATCCCTTACAGAGACTCGCGCTAAACTGTCAAATAGAAAGCCGAACAATTGATACATTTTATCCCTACAAGGGAAGCCGAACCAAGAAACGTAAATATATACACATGTATCAACATGTTTACAGAAGTTGTAAAGTAAACAAGATGGTAAATTTCTACTTGACAAGCATCCAAACCGTCTCGTTTGTAAACAACGAACTCTTCTGCTAATTGTTTAAGCAAAATTGAAACTCAATAAACACGAAGTTGGCGTTTAGTTTATCAGCCATTTTCCTGTTTTTGACAAGACGTAGGCATTCCACGGACAAAGAGAAAATTGCCTACAAGTAATGAATGAGCAAAACATTGAAATTACATTAGCGATTTTCATTTTTAAAAAAAAAAGAAAGAGACGATTTTAACTGGGATAGAAGTATTCTATGAGCTTAAACACCTCCCACCATTTTTGATACCTTGTTTGAACACTGGATATATTCAACCCAATCTTAATAAGTTTGATAAAATAATGTTTCCCTGCTTCCCAAAAACAGCACTCGGATAGAATTATATATTTTCTCCAATGAAAATCGTTTGGATAAATGCTGTGCTAATCAAAATCATTCGAGTAGAAAAATTAATTTTTCCTAACCAATATCAATTCTAGTTCTAGATAATTTACTTTTCCGAACCAAAATCATTTGGGTAGAAAAAATTATTTCTTCCCTAAACAAAATCAATTCGGATGGAAAAAATATTTCTTCCTAATCAATATTCATTCGGGTAGAATAATTCCTTTTTCCTTATCAAAATCTTTTGGGTAGAATAATTTACCTATTTTTCCTTAGCAGAGTTGTTCTTTAGAATTTCTCCAAACCAAAATATTTTCAGCAAAATGATTCATTTTTCGCGACCGAAATTGTAGAAAGAGTTATTTTTCCTAATCTTGGGTAGAATATTTACTTTTCCCAATAAAAATCCTTTGGGTAAAATAATTTGCCTTTCCTAACCAAAATGTTTCAAGCAGATTAATTTATTTTCCTGACCAAAATCTTTCAGATGAAATTATTTATTTTTCCTAACCAAACTCGTACAGATAGAATAATTTATCCTTTGTTTACTTAACATAGTCGTTCTCTTCGAAAATCAAAATATTTCCGGAAGAAGTATTTATTTTTCCTAAACAAAATTATTCGGTTAGAATAATTTACTTTCCTTAATCAAAATCGTTAGGGTTGAATAATTATTTCCCCAAACCAATAACTATTCAGGTAGAATAATTTTCCTATTTTTCCTTAGAATAGTATTTCACTTATATCATTTTCTAACCAAAATATTTCCGTCAGAAAAATTATTTTTCCTTGTTCGAGTAGAATAATTTATTTTTCAACCCAAATCGTTCGGGTAGAATTACTTATTTTACGTAATATCTATTCGGGTAAAATAATTTACTTTTCCTAACCAAAATCGTTCGGGTAGAAATTTTTTTTAACCAAAATCGTTCGGGTAGAATTATTCGAATTGTATCTCTTCACCCCCGATTTCATTGTAAAAAACGTTTCTCTTACAATTTATCGGGCAAATTCTCTTTTTTTGGCTGTGGTTGGAGATCAGGAATGACACCGCTTTTTTAAAAAATACTTACATAATCTTTAAAAAATAAATCTTATCATATAGAAAAAAATTCACTCGTTCTTCTTTACTAAAAGCAACCCATTACAATAATTCACGTTTCTAAACATTATCCATCGTATCAAGTAACACAATTACTTTTATTAACAATGATAAAAAAAATCCTAATTCATAAAACGCTGGTTCTTTCATAAAAAAATCTCTAAACTTTCCTTTGCCAAATATATCATTGATTGAAAAGCAGTCGTCGTTACTCGGTAGAGTTTTGCTATGTTTTTGGTATATTCTAGTTTGCAGCGCGTATATCATGTGATATGGTCGTGAATGGGGCGAACCTATAGCGATGGGGATAACATTATTATTATTATTATTATTATTATTATTATTATTATTATTATTATCTTTATTATTATTGTTGGGTTTTTTGGTTTAAGTTGGTTTTGCGTTGGTTATGTTGGTTGCATGGGTATTTCGTTGGTAGTTATCCCCTCGCTAAATGTTGATGGAAAATAAAGGTGGTGGAGAAGAACGAAGACGTCGTTAGGTTTTTGTATCAAGGTTTTAATGGCAGCATGGAATAAAGGAGTTTACACTGGTATGCAGCGAGGTCGCGCTGTAAGGAAAGAAGGTAGGAAGTTGTTAGAGTGTATCATCTCATTTGTTTTTAAATAGAATCCCTTGGTCTAGAAGAATAGACCGAAGGGATCCATAAACTAGATGGCTCTCCTCATAGTGTATGATGCTGCTACTCTATTCAAAAACAAACGAATAGACGTCCGTTCCCGATGGGGATTTCTGAGCGCGAGAGAGAGATTCGCAGGCTTTCTTCAATTTTTGGTGCTGCTAGGAAATATGGTTCGGGCTGATTAGGACAAGTCATCCTGATTGGGTGAAAATGTTCGGCGACTCTAACGGTCAAATTAAATTACGCGCCAAACAAAAATTTCAAGTTTCTTTCTGCAACAAACCACGCTGGATTGTGAGATGCCGAGCTCGCCTCATATTCTCCGAATGTACTACTCATCGGATTTGCCTCTTTGCTTGGCTTGGAGTACAGTCTTGAAATCCACGCTTTTACGCCTAACTGACCTTACCTAATCATCGAAATTCTTGCAGCCCGAGCGAAATTTCTTCCACCAAAATAGTTACTCAGCTGTATCTTTTCCTTTCCCACAATAGATGTTTTTAGTTGCTTCGGCGAGGAGGGTGTTATAACCCAGGTCGAACTAGTATAATTTCATGAATTAGACTAAGTTGCACGACTTTAATCTGTGATGCTTTTAAATCACTCACTGTAAAGCAATGACCAACGTGTCAGCACTATAACGACACTAGCACCCACGATTTGAACTACTTCGATCACCTGTAACCAAACTAGCATGCACCAAATACTTCAAAATTTTTAACTCAGTCGAGTATAATATATAAGTGGTTGACAAGTTGATCTATTACGGAAAAGCTGAAATTCCCTGTTTTTGTTAGATGGTTGGTTGGTTGTTTTTTTTTTTTTTGTTTAATGTCATATCAACCTTTATAGGTTATTTAATGCCAAAGCCATTCTTCTAGAAGAACAGTAGTGGTACTATTTAACCCATAGCTGGGAGGATAAGCGGGTTCATACCTTTCCCAAGGGTATTTGTCCGAAAGTGAACGTAATAGCCCGACTGGAGTACGAACTCGCTTACTACAATCCCGCAGTCCATTGCTTTAACCATTACACCATAAGGACACCCCTCTGTTCTTGTCAGAGATACGATATCTTAGATTTTAGACGCAAACTTAATATATAATTAATACTTAAATTTTAAAAAAATTATTTTGAAGATTCATATCACCATAGCTTTTCGTTATAAAAAAGTCATGAATATTTCACAAGAAATAGATTTGATATAAATCCCTTTTTTGTTAGAACCAAATTGAGGATTGCTTCCTGCCAGCGGGCCACACCTGCAAAGAGGGCGAGATCCCTTTTTAAAAATGCGGAAAATACTAGGTATAATCCCGGTAGTGAGGCTCCATTTCTTGAGCTCTTGGGGGTTTGTCGCCCCCCTCCACCCTTGCCATTACTTCCAGGTACATTCAGGGTAAAAGTGCCAATGAGTTTTTCATGTACGAGTCAAATATACCTATTTGAAAATAATTTGTATTAGATAGGAATACTTGAAACCATATTACTGTGTGCAAATTATTTGTCTTAGGAATTGTCCCTTGAAGCAAATTGTTTACAAATTATTATTATCATAATTACTTTAAACGGTAGAATTGCTGACAATTAACAAAACAAGAACAAACTGACTTCAGCATTAAATAATCCAGCAAAAGTTGACATGCCGTAAAACAAACAAACGAACGAACCAACCAACCAACCAACCAACCAAATAATGAAATATATCTTATTCTATTTGTATATTTGTATATGTAAAAAAAGTCAAGAATAAATAGATTTTTCTTCAGACTCCTCTTTGACAAAAGTGTAAAATTCAAAACCGAAAAAGAACACCAGCAAACATCAATAATCTGAAGACAATATGACTGGAAGAATGGTACAAAATACCTACTAATTATTGCAAGAAATTAATTGAGAACTACAGGTAGAGATTAGTGGCAGTTGAAGTGAATGAAGGGTATTCAACAAAATATTAAATGAAGATAATGCGTTTTTTTGTTGTTTTTTTTTTTTTGTACTGTACTCCATTCCCCAAAGCTCAAGCATCACTGGAACCTCACCATCAGCTTGTTTAGTATCATATCCAGGACACTCATTGGGGTGGTCTTACTCCTCTGCAGAGGTACAGTCGGTGTATTCTTCAGCCCTAGCCTATTGGGTAATATAGTAATAGCATGCGAGATTAGCTTACTAAGCATAACTCGATATTGCATTGCTCGTCATACTTTCTATGCTCCTCTAAGTATGTCACAAGGGAACAAATACGAAGTAGTTGTACGCACCGAACTTATTAAAGTTAAAATAGTATGCAATATCAGCTTGCTAATCACAATTTCATAGTCAGGTACGAACTATGGTTAGCTAAGTATGACACAAGGCCACAAATGCGTTAGTTGGTTGATTGGTTTGTTTTACGGCGTATCAATCCTTTTCGGGTCATTGAACACTGAATTAAATTTCAAACAATTCAGTTTAGTATCAGTATAGTTTTTTTTATACACACTTAAAGGTCAAAACAGTTCAATTTCAAACAATTCAGTTTAGCATAAGTATAATTTGACCTGTTGATAGAACCCTATCAGGTGCTTCTACTCCGGGTCAGAGTGGATCTGGGAGTAATGGCAATAAAGCATACACTGCATTCCCCAAGGATCCAGCATTACTGGAGCCTCACCATCAAATTGTTTCGTGCCATATGCAGGACACTCGTTGGGAGTGTTTGACCCCTCTGTAGAGATGCAGTCGGTCTATTCTACTGCCCCAGTCAATGCGTTGGTTGAGTTCTGGAAGAAAATTAACTTTAAAAAATCTATAGTGGAGGCGCTAGTTGCGTAACGATCCTCGCTAACTGTCACGACAACCTGAGTTCAAACCCTGGACGATACTGTTTGCATTTTACACTGCGCTAATACCTTTTGAAAAGATATGCAAACTGGGCTTTTTAACTTTGATATGGTAACTAGTCTAGGAGAAGGAAAACTCTGACGTCAAACCTGTTAAACTCCGCTTAAAAACTGACTTTATGACGCATCCTGCTCCTGCTACTTACTGTCTTTGAGAAAGGCATGAAACCATCATTTTTCCCTCCTGCCCACCAATGGGTAAAAAGTTGAACAGACTAGAAAGTCTAATCTTTTAAGATTTGTATGGGTCACCAAGGTAAAGTTTTGAAAAAATTAATTAGTTAAAGAAACTTTTCTAAAAATGACCAAAAGAATTTTTTCTAAAAAAAAGAAAGATTAAAAATAAGCATTATTCAACATGGGTTTTCAAAGCCCAGAATTTTCGATGAGCACCAGTTAGGGTGGATATTATGAGACATTTACATGGCAAATTAACTCCCCGCCGTGGTAAGTCCCCCCAGATAAGTCCTCCCCCAATTTTTTAAAATCGGATTCTTCAGTGCATAATTGATAGGAATCAAAAGAATTGTTAAAGATAACAAAGAAAAAGAAGACGTTTTCACCATGGGGTCACAACCCTATACCTTGGCCACTTTTCCCCTTTCTGTCTCCCCTCTCTCTCTTTCTCTCTCTCTCTCTCTATATATATATATATATATATATATATAATTATTGGTATAAACGCTTTGGGTAAGTTATTGCTTATAATGTATTAGAATTTTGTAAATGCACGGTACTATTATTAAACAGAACATTTTTTCAAATCTAAAACATCGAAATGGTCGCAATGTAAAATACTGTTCCTGACTCAGAGTTTCACGTAGGGTGAACTCTATGATGATCAGTTGAATATCAGAATTTTGTGTGATTGCTTGTTTTCAGAGAAGGAAAAAAAGTCACAATACATCTATTTTTTCTTTCTCTCTTTCTCACTCATCTTTTGTTCACTTTTATTCTCTTTTTCTTTTTGCAATGAACTATGTGAACTAATCTGGTTGGCAAATGATCCAACAGGAATCTGTTCAGGTGTCGACTCATCGCCTCAGCAATTTACTGGGTACTCTAGAATGGATATTTTTTTAAAGTATAACCTGCAACCCCTTTTATCTACTTTATTTGCATTTTCCTAACTTCTTTTGCCACGGGCAGGATATGCATATTTACCAACCCCTCTGCTCGGGCAGGATAAGACACAAAGTCAATTTTTAAGCGGAGTTTAACAGGTTTGAATTCAGAGTTTTCCTTTTCCTAGACTAGTCGCCTCACCAAGGCTGAAGAACCCAGTCTGCCCTTCTATTTACCAATAGCTGGAGGGAGAATAATTGGATTCATACCTTTCCCAAGGGTATTAGTGCTACGTGAAATGCAATCAGCCTCGTCCAGGGTTTGAACTCGTATCGCCGTATCCATTTCCTAAGACGATAACCATTACACCACGGGCACCTCCGGCAGGATATGACACAAAATGTGTTTTTTTTTCTAAATTGAGTACAGCTAGTTTGAATTTGGAATTTTCCTTCTTAGCTGGTTGCATAACCAAGGTTAGCACTCCCACCAAAAAGAAAAAAAAGGTCTACCAATAGCTGGAAGAAAGGGGGAGCGAGTGGATTCATGCCTTTCCCAAGGTCATTATTGCAAAGTTATGGGCAAATACCCTTGTCCCGGATTTAAACCCGGGTCACTGATTTCATTTAGCAAGCCGATAACCGTTACGCCATCCTCATCTCCTTTATAAGCTGGTGCTTCTGTTTTTTTATTTTTATCTATTTTATTTTATTTTATTTTTTTTTTTTTGGTGGGGTTTTATGACCCAGTCTTTTCATCTGTCGCCCTATCATGCCACATTAGTCGCCATATTTTTTTGCCAGTTTTATTTACTATTCAAGATGTAATGTCATCAATCATTTGCCGGCGCCATGTTATACATTAATCCAATAAACTAAATGAAATGTTCGGATTAGTGTCACAGACTGCATTAAAAAAAGAAAAAAAGGCTCGGTAATAAACTTGGCAAAGCAACCATATCGAGTCACGTGTTTAGCAATCATGTCAGATGAATGAAAGAGCGAAATTGGCCTGGCACGCTCTACCTAATTAGTGTCTCCAGTCTAAGCCCTTAGAAAGTACCAAAATATACATGCCAATTGTCAATGAGAGTTGCGTTATTCTAGACTTTTTTCTTATTTTTTAAGGATTCTCAAGAATATCACAGGAAGTTTGCGGGTAGCATAATACCGAAGAAAGCGGCAAACGGAATCAGCGATTCGAGTTCGAATTCCGGTTGGACATTATGTACATAGTTTTTTTAATCGATATGTACAGGGTGTTTCAGAAAAATCGATGTCATTACGTACTCTAAGAATTTGACCAATTCACATTCAAATGATCTCAAATTTTAACAACATGCGTAGAAACTATTCGATTAAACACCAGTCCATTAAACACCAACAAACTAGCCAATAAAGAACTTTTTTTTTGTTCACTAGAAAGGGAATGAATATAAAATCGATCAAAAGATTCAGGGTTTCGAACTCTTTCGGCAGGCTCTTCAACCATTTTCAAGAATGTTACAGACTGTTTTAATATGTATTCGAGAGGAGTACCCCATCACGCGATGACTAAAGTGTTGGACTACGACCACTAAGTAAACGAGTTCGAACTCCAGTTGTACTATTATATTAACTTTTGGACTAATACCTTTCTGGAAGGCATGAACTCTCTTCCCCTTCCAGCGATGGATTAGATAGTACCACTGCTGTTCTCTGAGGGTGACCTTGACATTATTTAACTCACGCAGGTTGATGTGCCATTAAACAAAAAAAAAAAACTAAATCATTCCAGACTGCATTCAGGTTTGGTTTGGTTTCTTTGTTTAATGGCATATCAACCGTTGTAGGTTATTTAATGCCAAAGCCGTTCTCCTAGAAGAACAGTAGGGTACTATTTAACCCATAGCTGGGAGGATAAGGGGGTTCATACCTTTCCCAAGGGTATTTTCCCGAAAGTGAACATAATAGTGCAACTGGAGTATGAACTCGCTTACTATGATTCCGCAGTCCATCGCTTTAACCATTAAACCACGAAGACACCCCCACTGCATTAAGAGTCAGCACAGAGCTGATGTATGTAAATCCTTACTAGTCAACCAACGCTGGTATGACCATGTGTAGCAGTCCATAAGAGAACGTCACTTATGTGTTCGTCCTTGCTTCTCCAGCAGTGTCCTGCATGTATTTTCATCTTACTTGGATAGTTTGTGAGATGGTAAGCAAGTGGCCGTGCAGCTTCTGTTAGGATTTAAACGAAGTTAATTTCCATGTCTTGAGCTATTTAAAGAATAGTTTGCACAGACTATTTTTAGATATTTGGTTTTTAAACGATGTTGACGTCAGTTACTGAAGCTTTGGTTGCGAAGGCACAGCAGTCGCGATTCAAACGAAGGTACTGTTGGCCAGTGAAGCGCCAGATAACGTCACAAGAGAACTGAAACCAAAATTCCGGGAAACATTGCATCTTTTGAACTATTTCAACATTCATTCGATTCGGATGTACGTTCCTTTGTTCGTAAACCAGAAAAAAGGTTATTTCATTTTATTTTATTTTTATTTATCTTTTTTTATTAATACATTATTCCTTGGCCCAGTCGGCTGGGGCTGCAGAATAAACCGACTGAATCTCTGCAGAGGAGTAAAACTCCTCCCAACGAGTGTCCTGTGGCCCAGCCGGCTGGGGCTATAGAATATACCGACTGCATCTCTACAGAGAGGTAAGACTCCCCACAAAGAGTGTCCTGTGGCCCAGTCGGCTGGGGCTATAGAATATACTGACGGCATTTCTACTGAGGGGTAAGACTCCCCCTCACATGTGTCCAGGATATAACACTAAACAATCTAATGTTGAGGCTCCAGTAATGCTGGAGTTTTGAGGAATGCGAAGTACCCCTTTATTTCCATCACTCCCTGGTCCAGTCTGGCCCGGAGTGGCAGCACCTAATTTGATCCTATGAGTCAAATAGAACTAAACTGCGTACTTATGTTAAACTGAATTGTTTTAAATTGAACTGTTTTTACATTTGACTGTGTGCAAACAAAAAGTGTGCTTATGCGAAACTGAATTGTTTGAAATAGAACTGTTTAAATGTATAAAAGTGGATTTGGCATATAATAACCTACACTGGTTGATGTGCCATAAAACCAAACCAAACCAAACCAAACATTCTTCCTTATCTGTTCTTTTTAATCAAATCTTAATTAAGAAAAGTTGCCACACATACACACACACACACATACACATACGTACACACACACTCTCTCTCTCTCTCTCTCTATCTCTCTAACACACACACACACACACACATACATACATACATACATGTAAATATATATATATATATATATATATAGGTTATTGTTGGTCCAACGATAGAAAAGTTAATATCTGAAAGTGAATAGGTCAGCAAATGATTTCAGATGAGCTTTTTAGCCTCTTATTTTTTCATATGCTTGCGCGCTAGAACAATTTTACAAATCTTACGTCCATAGGTGATATATTCATTTCGCGCCAATGTTCTCGTAAAAAGCACGGATCATTCTCTTCCTATACCTCCTCAGAAACAGTAGGGTAGACGGAGCTCTTTAGTCTTCGTAAGGCAATAAATAAATATGCATAAAGTAATTTACGAACCTATAGCTGAAGAGGTACCCAGTGAGTATCAAGCTCACACAATGCTCTATTTATCCGTCCGTCTCTCAATACATACATACGTACATATTAGAGTTGCTTGTGGAGCAATGAATATCGTCGTTAGAGATGGATACGAGTTCAAATCCTAGACAAGACTATTTGCATTTCACATTGCGATAATACTCTTAGGAAAGATATCAATCCAATCATTCTCACTTTTTGTGGCATCCTGCTTGTGCGGGACGAAGTAAGTAAATTTTATATATATATATATATATATATATATATATATATATATATATGTGTGTGTGTGTGTGTGTGTGTGTGTGTGTGTGGTGTACACACATACTGGAGTGACTACAGAACTAGAATGTGAGATGTAGATCTCGCCTCATATTCTCTGAATGCTGCTCCACGGATTTGCTTCTATGGCTTGGAGCACGGCCTCGGAATCCACGCTTTTAGGGCTACCTGAAGATGCCTGATCCTCGACGTTCTTGGAAATCAGGCGAAATCTCTTCAGTTATATGTATACTGATCTGTGGTCATGCGCGCCTTCACCTTTTGTACAGCAATTGTTTTCGCTGCCTCAGCAACCTTATGGCCCAGTTTGAACTCCTAAAGCAAAAGTTCCTGAATTAGACTATGCTGCACGGCGTTCCTATGTGAAGCTTTCAAACTACACACGGAGCGAAGTAATGCACAACGTGTCAGCGCACCAACTACAACGATACTACCAACTACAGCTTGGACTCCTTCAGTCATGTGATATACGTGTCGTAAACTAGCACGTGCCATATATTGCAAAATTTTTGACTCACCCTAGTATATATTAGTTTAAGTCTCATATATATATAAATATATATATATGTGTGTGTGTGTGTGTGTGTGTGTGTGTGTGTGTGTGTGTGTGTGTGTGTGTGTGTGTGTTTGAGTATATGATTTATATATAAGTACTTACACACTAATTAAATGCCACTACACATGTTTTCCAAGATGCATGGAAACGTACCTAACTACTCATGAACTGAAGACTTTATTACGATGAACCCCCTATTCTCAGTCTTAAAGACACCCGCACAACATCCACAAATATATACGTACGCATATATATATATATATATATATATATATATATATATATATATATGAGAGAGAAAGAAGGTAACGATCTTTGGAGTAAGTAGACTTTGTACACACGTATAATTAAATACAATACAGGACTGACAGTTTATTAGTGTTAATAAACTCCCTCAGGGTAGACCTGTACTTAAAGGCAGGTTGAAAAAGAATCGTCGCCGGTGTCTAGAAATATGAGTGCGTTTGAGGGAAGGGCTGAGTAGAGAATATGATGAAAGAGCAAAAGAGAAAGAAAAAGAAAGAAAAGTAAGGGATGGAAAGAGTTGATCTGAATACCATTTAATAACTGTTTCGTTGTCTTTATTACATACTGAATTCCTGACCACATTCTTCTGTAACCAAGGAACAATCCCAAAGACTTCAAGCCGCCCCCCTCCTTTTTTTCATGTGTATATGAGTCTGTAAAATGGATGAAAGTAACTCTCTTAAAGACATGCTTGAGGTTTGCTGGGAATGTTGACCACAAAAAAAAATTGAAGTACCGTAAATACTTGTGTAATGAACGACTTTTTTTAAGACGAATTTTTCAACTCAAACACAAAGGAATTTTTATTATATGAGATTTGTTTTTTGAAATATCGACATTTACCTTGTTTCTAAGCTTAACCCTACTCTAACTTTAATCCAAAATGTCCTCGCATTGCCTAAACACAAACAAAGGCTATTAGTTCAGATATTAAAGTTTTTACCTGACATTGTTAACTATTTATAGCCCATGTGCATATAACATGTACAAATATTATGAATAATAAACCAATTTGCATAAAAACTCCATCATCTTAACTAAAAACTTTTGTTCAAACATCCGCTAGGCTTTGTGGAAACAAGTTTTAAACTTTCAAGACGATTTCGCGGTATTCTATTTATAAAAAAAAACAAAAAACAAAAAAAAACAAAACAAAAAAAACTCACAAAGTAAATGCTGCCTAAGAGTAAAAAGTAAAGTTGGCGACCAGAAGGCTCCCTTTTCAATAGCTACTACACTACTATAAGGGAGGGCGCAACTCCTTTCCCTGGATTGCTCCTCTTTACCCTCGATACGTACCTTATATTGCTGAGTGTTAAGCAAGGAGGTATCAAGTACCATTTTTAAAGTTTTTGGTATGACTCGACCTAGGATTGAACACAGGTGTCCCAGACCATTGACGAACACTCTACCCACAAGGCTAAGCTGTAATCAACCATTATATACATAATTATTACATTATCAATATTATTGCGTATCATTAGTGGGTTTTTTCGTATGTTTGGAATATCTAAATAAATTTGGTAAGCTACATCAAGGTCAAGACTACATTGTCTATTTTTACGGTAGTGCATTGATTTCGTTTGCATCACAGTAGTTTTGAAAGTATCAATAAATGTTTGAATGTTTTCCTTTTATGTCATTTGATATTGATGAGATATTTTTGTAGACGAGCATATACAAAAGTTAGAGGTCCTTTATTATATGCAATATACGATAAAATCACCTTTTTTAGCAAAAAGATTAAGGGTCCTTCATTACACGGTATTAGAAAATCAGATAAGAATAAAACAAAATATCTTTAAAGGCGTATCCTACGACCCCCCCCCCCCGCCACGAAAAAAAATGTGGTGATCTGGGTGTACCACTAAACTGCATCTCATGGTGAGGTTTCTGTATTAGAGATGCAGTAGGTGTATTCTACCGTTCTTATTGATTAAACAACAAACGCAAGGAATTGGGCGTATCGACGACAATAATAGAGGATCAGCTCTCGGGGAGATTTCAATTCATGCCTACTTAACCATATCAACTACTTTATTAACTAATCTACGTGAAGCAACGTGAAGTTTAAATCTCTAACTAAATTTATAATAATGATTGACAAATTATCATCTAAAAATAATAATGAATAAATATACTTTTAACACTACCAGTGTATTAAAAAACATGGTGTGAACTGATCAGACACAAATTTTTATCAGCTCCCATATATTCTTAAGTATTTATTGAAAATAAACAATCGTTTTTAAGTTATTTTTCGTTCCACTGATAAGATGTCAACAGTGGTGCTGCTGAGAGTGGGCAGAGAGATTGAACTCACCACACCGTAGTCTACAAATTTAGCTCAATCTCTGGTACACCACGATGAAATGATTATATCTTTTTATTCGTTTCTTTCTCGGCAGATCTTATTCGTGTAACATAATAGATGAGCGAGACCTATTTTTGACATGTAATGTAGCATTCAAATTAAATTTTCCCATGTTAAACATCGGAAAATACAAGCATCATTCGTTTGTTTTATGGACTGTCATTGAACTCGAAGTCAATCTGAGACGACGGCTCTCATTGGATTGTTTCAGTCAGACTAAAACGCTTCTTGAGTTAGAATAAGTTCGTCAGTGAGAGATACCCGATCTGAGTGGTCGAACACTTGATCTCCAATTTTATCATTTACGACATGAATGCGATATAGTGGTAAGCTTGTTCGAACTCCAGTCATATTGTTACGTTCACTTTCAGGCTAGTAACTTTAGGAAAAATGTGAACCTCCTTATTTCTCACCAACTAAGGTTTAAATAGTATCATAGTTGTTCTGATTCAACCCACGGAGGTTGATATGCTATTAAAGAGAGAAACCCAGCCTAAATCGAAGAACCTGTTGGTTCAGTTGTTTACATAATAATGTTTCATGTTAAGAATATTGTAATTTTGAATTGGTTTTGAAATATATCGACTTAAGTTCGGTTTATTTATAATAAAAAAAAGTATCTTAAACAAAACTTCTCAGAAGTGACGACTCGAGTAAGTTGCAGTAAAAAGCGACTAGAATTAGGAACTTTTATCATTCAATGTTTTCGAACTATTGTCTTCATCTTTATTGTTATATTCACAACGTTTCGCCTGATGTGTCCTCCGGCCTTCTTCAGGTGTTTCTTGTCGAACTCGGGAGTCTACACGAAACTTTGAACCACGTCCTTTATCAAATCTACGTGGGTGCCCGTGGTGGAATGGTTATCGTCGCAGGATATGGACACGGCGATACGAGTTCAATTCCTGTACAAGCATAAGCAGATTTATCAATCCTATTTACCCAACCCCTCCGCTCGGGCAGGATACGACACAAGGTCAATTCTTAAGCGGAGTTTAACAGGTTTGAATTCAGAGTTTTCCTTCTCCTAGACTAGTTGCCTTACCAAGGCTGAAGAACCCAGTCTGTCCTACTATTTACCCATAGCTGGAGGGAGAATAATTGGATTCACACCTTTCCCAAGGGTATTAGTGCTACGTGAAATGCAATCATTCTCGTCCAGGATTTGAACTCGCGTCGCCGTGTCCAATTTCTAGGACGATAACCATTACACCACAGGCACCTCCTACAGATTTATCAATGATATACTTAAGCTGAATGAGATTTACCTCAAAATAGTCCATCTTTAACATGCTGCTATGTGTGTTATATATCACAAAGAAATAAAGGTTGACATTGTATATGGTGTAGATAATTTGCATATTGGTTTTATTAAACACGAGTTTGATAATTAATTACTTGGCGCTATTGATTTCTAAGAGAATTGTTTTATTATTCTCAAATGTATTTAAAGCAGTCCAGTGAATAATTTTATATGTAACACATTTAAAATGAAATAAATGTTATCATCTAATATGCTTTCTTGATTAGGTTTGGTTTCTTTGTTTAATGGCATATCAACTCTTTTTAGGTTATTTAATGCCAAAGCCATTCTCCTAGAAGAACAGTAGTTATACTATTTAACCCATAGCTGGGAGGATAAAGGGGTTCATACCTTTCCTAAGGGTATTTGCCCAAAAGTGAACGAAATAGCGCGACTGGAGTACGAACTCGCGTACTACGATTCCGCAGTCCATCGCTTTAACCATTACACCACGAGGACACCACCACTCCACTTTCTTGTTTAGTTTTGTTAAGCTTTCTAATTATATTTTATAACATTTAAGGAGGGGAAATAATTGGATTTGTACCTTTCCCAAGGGTATTAGAGCTATGTGAAATGCAATCAGCCTCGTCCAGGATTTGAACTCGTATCGCCATGTCCATTTCCTACGACGATAACCATTACACCACGGGCACTTCCATGAAATTACGACTGTTATCCCAACATTGATGCCTGCTGAATAAGGTTCGTCAAATGGCCATGTTATCGCGAATGGCATATTTTTTTATCTCCGGAGTTGAAATCTATTATTTTTTTTAATCTTCAGTTTGCCTATAATAAAGCCATACAACATTAAAGTCTCCAGCCATTTCTTTCTGAAAAAATACAGTACAAAATTTCTTCCAATCAATAGCTGCGTCACTAATACTGTATGAATGTACCACATGAACGCAAACGTGAAAAAACTATGGGAACAACACAAAAATGGTATGTGCCATTTTAAAGAAATCCTTTAGGCAACACCCAACAAAACAGCAGCGGTTCAACTACTAACTTCCCATCGCATAAACTATCAAATCAAGACGAAAACATATAAGTCACTGCTGGAGAAGTAATGACGAACTCATGACCTACGTTCTCTTACGGACATCTAAACATGAATCTACCAAGTTTGGCCGACTAGCTAGGACATACACACAATAGTGCTGTGAGGATACTGGATACAGTTTAGAAGATCTGAAGCGATGGGCATCGGGAACGGATGCTGAGAGAGAGAGAGAGAGAGAGGGGGGGGGCTACTTGCTATCAGCATGACTTGATGAAATGTTCATCTTCGTTATTTTAGCGGGTTTTTTTGTTCTTATTTAACGGAAAAATATATTGTCACAACGAATAAAAAAGTGCAATTCGTAAGATTCCAACTCGATATTATTTGGTCACGGGTAGATATGGCAAGGTTTTATCTTCAGGTCAGTTACTTCTTTATCATCTTCATCATTATCTTGCCCAGTCGGCTGAGGCTGTAGAATACACCGACTGCTTCTCTACAGAGGGGTAAGACCCCCACCCGCCAACGAGTGTCATGTATATGACACAAATCAATCTGATGGTGAGGTTTAAGTGATGCTGGAGCTTTGGAGAAGGCGGAACATCCCGTCATTACCATTGCTCCCAAGTCCATCCTGGCCCGGAATGGTAGCACCTGATAGGGCCCCATCTATAGGTTAAAGAGAACTAACTGCATACTTAAGCTAAACTGAATTGTTTCAATTAGAACTGTTTGATTAAACTGAATAGCTTAAATAGAAATGTTTTTGACAATTAAGCTGTACTTACATTTAAACAGCGTGCTTATGCTAAACTGAATTGTTTGAAATGAAACTGTTCTTTACATTGAAACTGTACTTACACTAAATTGAATTGTTTAATATAGAACTGTTTTGGCTTTAACTGTGTGTAAACAAAATCTGTACTTATACTAAACTAAATTCGCTGAATTAGAACTGTTTTGACAATTAAAAAGTGTTCTCATGCTAAACTGAATTGTTTGAAATAGAACTGACTATTTGCATAAAAATGGATTTGGCGTTAAATAACCTAGAAAGGTTAATATATCATAAAACCCAAACACCCTACCAACCTCATCATTATCATCATCTTATTTGGCATTCCATTGATCACCTGGCGTTCACGCAGAGTGGGTGATTGTAAGTCAATTGCCTTGTCCCAGCAAGAGGGGAGCCTTCTCCCCAGACACTACCTGCTTAGAAGGGTTGAGTTTATTGCTTGGCGACTGAGACACCCCCACCCAAAAAAAAGGATGCTGTTAGAAGTAAGCATTTTTGTCACGGCCATGAGTCTCGATTCGTGCATGTCCCCCACCCCCACAATAAAATGACCATGTGTTAAATTTGGCTTGGTGAGAAGTCGGATCACTACCCCATCATAGATCTCAAAAAAGAATTATAATCCGTCTTCCATGTTTCTCTTTATGGCGAAAACACTTACCGTATTGGACAAAGAAACACAAAAAAAAAACTCCCCCAAAATACAGACAGCTGACATAATAGCTTTTAGTGAAATTTTGAATTTCAATTTATCTTTTAATTTGCAGTGTGCTGCTGCTTTGCTTCTCTAACAATTTTTGCATCTTCAGATACAATGGTTTTTCTCTTGTGGCCACAAACTTCTTTTTGATGATAATTTCCAGTTTTCTTATAATTTTTTTTTTTTAGGAAAACATCAATAGACGAAGGATAGCAATTCAATTTCTTTTCAAAATCGCCAAACGACAGTCCACAATAATTATATGCCACAATTTGAACTTTTCAAACTCAGAAAAAGGACTCATTATAATTAAGGATATCAAATGAAGGAAAAGAAAATTCTAAGAAATTCCCTATGTGTTCGGTATTTCTGAAAATTTTCTTTTCTAGAAAATGATAATTTTTCGCAACAACGAAGAAAACCTTAATTAAAGAAAATAATTACCTCATCTACAATTGCTATCACCATCATCCTCATGTTCCAAAGATTTTTTCGTTCTCTAGCAAAGTCCTTGTATCTGTCTATCTTTTCCCTTTCTTTTATTTTCACATTATGTTCTGCCGGTACGGCAAAATCTACTAAATGTCAAGTTCTTTTTTTTATAATCAGCACTAAGTATGTTCTTCCGGTCGAGATTGGGTGACCCGTTCGTATTTCAAAACCCCATAGAGCTTTACCGGTTCCATTTTCAAGCATGGATTCTTTTTATGCATATACCATTTGTTGGTATGGTCCAATTTCAATCCCTTGCACAATTCCAAGTCTATCACCTTTCCCACCCAGTCGTGCCTAGTTTTGTATTTCTTTTGTACCAGTTTGCTGCATTCGCATTTTGCATGATTAACTGTTTAATCTATTATTAATATTATTATTGCACCCCTTGATTTAAATAGCTTTAGGGCAAAACTGATTGATTTTTCGGGCAATGCTGGGTATCTCTGTTCTTTATTAAAAAAAATGAAAAAAATGAAGAAAAAAAAAAGATCGCGCTCTCTGTAGATATCAACTACTACCCTATTTCTTTCTCTTGACCTTAATGTCCCGGCGAAGAAATGAGACGAGGGTGGGGAAATGTTTGGCACAGCAGACGGGGGCTGGTGTTAGAATTTCTGAATCTACTTACGAACTGAAGTTATTAGATTAGGAACAAGTTACATTCGTCAATATTGCTCTGCGGAAAAACTGTTTTCATGTTTGAGGAAATACACAGTTATTTTCGCCTTTATTTCTTTCACCTTTCTTTCCCTTCTTTCTTTCCTTTCCTTTTACCTTTCTTTTCTGTTGCCTTTATTTTGTTTGTTTGTTTGTTTGTTTTTGTTTGTTTCTTTCTTTTCACCTTTCTTTCCGTTTCCTCTTCTTTCCTTTCGTTCCTTTAGCTTTTCTTTCTTTTCGCCTTTCTTTCCCTTCTTTCTTTCCTTTCCTTTCACCTTTCTTTTCTGTTGCCTTTATTTTGTTTGTTTGTTTGTTTTTGTTTGTTTCTTTCTTTTCACCTTTCTTTCCTTTTGCTCTTCTTTCCTTTCGTTCCTTTAGCTTTTCTTTCTTTTCGCCTTTCTTTCCCTTCTTTCTTTCCTTTCCTTTCACCTTTCTTTTCTGTTGCCTTTATTTTGTTTGTTTGTTTGTTTGTTTGTTTGTTTTTGTTTCTTTCTTTCTTTTCACCTTTCTTTCCGTTTCCTCTTCTTTCCTTTCGTTCCTTTAGCTTTTCTTTCTTTTCGCCTTTCTTTCCCTTCTTTCTTTCCTTTCCTTTCACCTTTCTTTTCTGTTGCCTTTATTTTGTTTGTTTGTTTGTTTTTGTTTGTTTCTTTCTTTTCACCTTTCTTTCCTTTTGCTCTTCTTTCCTTTCGTTCCTTTAGCTTTTCTTTCTTTTCGCCTTTCTTTCCCTTCTTTCTTTCCTTTCCTTTCACCTTTCTTTTCTGTTGCCTTTATTTTGTTTGTTTGTTTGTTTGTTTGTTTGTTTTTGTTTCTTTCTTTCTTTTCACCTTTCTTTCCTTTTGCTCTTCTTTCCTTTCGTTCCTTTAGCTTTTCTTTCTTTTCATCTTTCTTTCTTTCTTTTCGCCCTTCTTTCTTCTCTTTTTTTCCTTTCACCTTTCATTCCTTTCGCTCTTCTATCTTTTCTTTCTTTCCTTTCACCTTTCTTTTCCTTCTATCTTTCCTTTCGTCTTTCTTTCCTTTTGCCTTTCTTTCTTTTCTTTCACTTCTTTTTCCATGTTTCCTTCTTTTCTTTGGCCTTTTCTTCCAGTTACCGTTCTTTTCTTTTGTCCAAGGGCGAGATGTTTCCCGTGGGTTGATGGTTAAAGTGCTAGACTTTAAGATTGTAAATATACGATTTCCAACTTCGGTCGCGCTATAATGTTCTCTTTCAGAGAGATACTCTTGAAGAAGGTTTGAACCCTTTTATCACCCACGAAGCAATGGGTTAAATACCACCACTACAATTCTTCTTAGAGGATGGCTTTGGCATTAAATAATCCATGAACGTTGACATAATATTAAAAACTAGGAAACAAAACCTTTTTTTTTTTTTTGCTCTTCTTTCATTTCGACAGTCTTTCTTTCTTTTGCACTTCTTCTCTGTTGCTTGTTTTTCTTTTCACACGTCCTACCCTTTTCTTCTTTCTTTTCATTCTTCTTTCTTTCGCTTTTCATTCCTACATTTTTTTACCTTTTCTTTCTTTCTCCTTCCTTTCTTTCCCTTTTCATTTCTTGTTCTTCTTTTTATTCCACCTTTCCTTCGCTTCCCATTCCTTTTGTTCTTCTTTCTTTTCATCTTTCTTTCTTTCGCTTTTCATTCTTAAATTATTTTGGCCTTTTCTTCCTTTTTGTTCTAATCTTAATTGTTTCTTTCTTTGTTTAGCTTTTTTATCTTCTTTCTTTTTCATCATTTCTCTACTTTTATTACTTCCCTTTCCATTCATGGGTTTTTCATTCTCTTTGTTGTGTTAATTTTTCCTATTTTTCGATCTTACTTTGCTTGCTTTCCTTCTTTCTGTCTTACCTTTTAGTTTTTCTTTCATATATCTTTTGGTGTTTTTTTCCTTTCGTTGTTCTTTCTTTTTCATTTGATCTTTTCTTTTTCTTTCTACTTTTCTCTCTTAAGTGTCATTCTTCCTTATATTTCTTTCATTCATTGCTTTCCTTTCTTTTTCCTTTCGTTCTTAGGCATTATTTTTCCATTTTTTAAAAATTTCCATTGTCTTTGCTTTCATTGTTCTTTCTTTCTTAGTTTTTTATTACTTTCCTTCTTTCTTTCTTTCTATCTTTCTTTAACGTTTTTGTGCTTTGACTGTTTTCTTTTACTTTCTTTCTTAGTAGTTTTTTTTTTTTTTCATTTTCATTGTTTGTTTGTTTGTTTCTTTCTTTCTTTCTTTCTTTCTATCTTCCTTTCTGTTTCACTTTATTATTTTATTTCTCGTCAATTTTTCAAAATGTATTTTTACTTTCACCTTTCTTTCTTTCTTTCTTTCTTTCTTTCTTTCTTTCTTATTCTATTTCCCTTTGTTTTAAAAAGTTTTTTAATCTTTCACCTTTCTTTCTTTCTTCCTTTTTTTCTTTCTTTCTTTCTTAATCACTTCATTGCTTTTTACCTTTCTATCTTTCTTTCAGTTTCGCTACCTCATTTTTCCTTCATTAGTTTTTTCCTTTTTATCTTTCTTAAATATTTTTTGTTTTTTGTTTTTTTGTTTTTCACAGTTTTTATTTTATTCATTCATTTCTTTATTTCGTTCACTCTTTCTTTTATCTTTCTGGTAATGTTCTTGGACTTTCACTATCCTTTCTTTCTTTCTTTCTTTCTTTCTTTCTTTCTTTCTTTCTTTCTTTCTTTCTTAATCACTTCATTGCTTTTTACCTTTCTATCTTTCTTTCAGTTTCGCTACCTCATTTTTTTTCATTACTTCTTTCCTTTTTATCTTTCTTAAAGGTTCTTTCTTTTTTTTTTTTTTTTTTTTTGCTTTCACAGTTTTATTTTATTCATTCATTTCTTTATTTCGTTCTCTCTTTCTTTTATCTTTCTGGTAATGTTCTTGGACTTTCACTATCCTTTCTTTCTTTCTTTCTTTCTTTTATTTATAAATCTTTTTAAAAATGTTTTTGTGCTTCCACTATTCTTTCTTTCTTTCAGGTTTTATTGCACTATTCCTTTTTTCTTCCTTTGATAATTTTGTTGTTTTCACTTTCCCTTCGTACCTATTTTTTTCTTTCTTTTTTTTTCTTTTTTAGCTATTTTTTTCCTTTCTATCTTTCCTTCGTTTTCACTTTGTTTTTTTCTATTCATAATAATGTTCTCTGGCTTTCACTATAATTTTTTCCTTTCATGTCCCGCTCTCTTTATTTTCAGGTTCTACTTCCTTTCTTTTTGGACTCTTCTTTTCTTGTTTGTTTGTTTCTTTCTTTCTTTTCAGATCCTTTTTTTCCTCTTTAGATCCTGCGTTCTTTCTTTCTTTCTTTCTTTCTTTTCAAATCCTTCTTTTTTTTTTCTTTCCAGACCCCGCTTCCTTTCTTAGGCCGACCACAGCTCTTTTATCTGCTTGCAATTCACAGTAACTTTACCAGATGATACGCTTGTCTGCACCCACTAATTAAAACCAATTTTATCATCTCTACTGCGCTGCATTAGCCGTCAATTCTTCTCTCACCTTCATATAACCACAAGCGCTTACAACTTGAATCACTAACTTTTCTTATTTACAATTTTCACGGTAAGGTATCGCCCTCACCCTTACACCCACTAGCGCCGACCGACCGGTAGCGACCCCAACCCAAACTGACTGGCCGACACGAGCAAGGAACGATCCAATCATTTCATATCGGAAAAATTCATTATCGCCAATAAATTCAATATGTCGGCTGAAAAGCCAGTTCTTATAAGGCAATCACCGCGGATGCTTTGATGTAGGGGCAAAGTCGACCGCTTCCAGCAAATAGTGTCGTGGGTGGACGTTTGGAACTTCGACCTAACCCGGAAAGAGGTGAACTTACCGTCCGGCTCAAAGTGGTCGCCGCGTAAGATCAGAGACTTAACTCACGCCTAATTTTCATCCCTCAGCCACACACACGACACGAACCCCCGTCAGGATGATCATGATTGAAAGAAGAAAGTTTCAACCTCGGAGAGTGGGCGTTTTACGGTCAAATCGTGTTGAAAGCACCGGTTCCTGTCTGATCACGGAAGTTAGGCAGCTATGAGCATGTTCGACACTAAGGTGGGTGACCAAGCGAGTAGAGGGATTGGGCAAACATCAAACCTGCATGCCAGGCTTAAACAATGCTTAGTAAATTATAATGTCGCAGCAAGTGAGGGGGGCATCATGCCGATGCTAATGAAAAATTGATCAACAGCGAAAGTTCTTAATCATACAATCCCGGTTGACTTGGTCTGGTCGTATTTCTTTGTTTCTTTTTTTTCCTACTTTCCTTGTTTTCTTTCTTTTTTTTTTCCCTAATTTCACCTAACCTTCTACTCTTTTTTTTTCTTTCTTTCTTTCTTTCTTTCTTTCTTTCTTTCTTTCATCCGACTTTTCTTTTTTCGTTTTTCTTTTTCTTTCTATTTAATCTTTTCTTTAAAAACAAGCATTTTCATTAAACTTATTTGACAAACCCCTTCAAAATGCCTTATTAACATGTTTTCTTTCTTTCTTTCTTTCTTTCTTTCTTTCTATTTCCTCTTTTACTTGTTCGCTTTCTTTGATTCTTATTCTTTTTTTTCTTTCTTTGTTCTCATGTTCGAGTTTGTGGCACGTATATCCCGTGACTGAAACTGTTCAAGCCATGAAAGGTACTCGCTGCAGATTAGCACACGAAGTGTATCATGCGAACTTGCTTTTTCAGCCCAGTGTGGTTCGTCACCTTCACCAGTTCGGCAAAAGCATCCAAGACTGTCGAATTGTACCTCACGTTACCAAACAACTGCAAAACTTCATATATTACATTGACAAGGTTTATTCGAACTTTAAAACAAAGCTTTAAGAAATGAAAAAAAAAAAACTTCAAATTTTAAAAAAAGCTTTAAAAAAACAAAGCTTTAAAAACAAGCATTTTCATTAAACTTCTTTGACAAACCCCTTCAAAATGCCTTTTCTTTGGTCACGAATCCTAAAAATTATTTTCGCAAACCCGTTGGCTTTGTTTTGGTTTTGGTTCTTTGTTCAATGGCACATCAACTTTCGTGGCTTATTTAATGCCAAAACCATCATTGTCGAAGAAGAGTTGTGGTGCTATTTATCCCAGAGCTGGCTGTGGAAAATGAGATTCATACCTTTCCCAAAGCCCGAAAATTAACGTAATTGCGCAACTAGAGTTCGAATTCGCGAACTACGATTTTGCAGTTCAGCATGTTAACCGCTACTCAGCGGGGACTGCCCCCACCGTTCACTTTGTATGAACCCAAGTTGGTAATAAACGGTACAGGTACCTTTATTCTGGGAGTGCCGATTGCGTAACTGGTGAACTCACATAGAATGGAATCATGGCCCACTTAAAATACGGTCAACTGCCCTGGGAGCGGGGAAGCGATGTGCTTAGGTGCGTCACCAAAGATCTTTCCTTGTGAAATTCTTTATAATTATCCTGAAAAAGGTCACAGAACATCCGTTTGCTCAGGGCGGAGGATAGAGTTCAATCTCTGAGATGCCATTGTTGTATCTTGACCTTCGACTCGGGTAAATATGCCATTCCAAAGTGATGCACCGGAAGGAAGTGACACATCCCAATGGCCAGTAATCGAAAGAAATCGTGTAGGCGGGATTTGGCTGATGAAATGGGACAAGGCAAAAAAATCCCATGGTACACTCATAGACTGATGCACCGGAAGAGGGTGACCTGTGAACTGCATGACAGTTATTTCCGCTTGATGACAATCAAACATGCCATTTCAAAGATTGAGTGGCCGATTGAGTGGACGTTGAACTATTATATAACTCAATCAAGACAAGAAGTCAGAGTTGGAGTTATAGACGAGATGTGGTCGGCAAGGCCACGCCAGGCCGAAGGGGCCCTTGGAGCCCCTGATGAGTTGGAGTTGCTGATAGATGTGGTAGGGAAAGCCACACCAGGCCAATGGGGCCCTCGGGGCCCCCTGATGAGTTGGGGTCTAGAGAAGTTGGTGATAAAATGCAGTAAAGAAAGCCATCATCCAGCAGAGAGCTGGGCCCCTGGGTCTCCGGTTGAGCAGCCCTGGAGAACGAGAAAGACACAACGTTGACGGCCATAAGAGTGGGGGTCAATATATTGCAGTTCTGTTCGGTCTCCAACTCCCTCTTACAGTAAAACCTTGAATAACCTTTTCGAACCCTTAGAATAAAGTGAGAGGTAAATATTTTTATAAAGAAGACTTCGCTCGTCCTTTACCGTTGTGTCGTTGTGATTCATTCTGCATGAATTTGCATATGACAATATAACACCATGAAGAGGAATTACTCGAACTGGCACCGAACGAACTAATAGTCTATGTGGAAACAGAACGGGCATTCTTAGAGATTGTCATGTTAAAATCATAACTGCGAAAATGTTTAGTTTGGTTTATTTGTTTAATGGCATATCAACCTTCGTGGGTTATTTAAAACCGAAGCCATCCTTGTAGAAGGACAGTACTGGTACTAATTAACCCATAGTTGGAAGGATAAGGGGGTTCATGCCTTTCCCAAGAGTATTAGTGGGAAAGTGAACGTAATAACACGACTGGTGTTCGAACTCGCTTACTTCGAGACTGCAATCCAGCACTTTAGCAATTACGCCATAGGTCCCTTCCCCTAGAATGCTTGAATTAGCTTCAAAGGCCAATTTATCATATTCATCTTTATGATTAAAGAGTATCAGTGTTACAGAGTTTGGTAATAAATATCACTAAATAATATCCGGTTCGATCGTCTAATTTTTCTCGAGAAAATAATAAAATCTTAGTATCTTTTGTTGAGAAGGAATAATTTAATTTTTTTTTAATGTAGCAGGGTTTTACTTACTTATGGACTTTGAACTCAAAAAGCTACACCACTAGGGTTGGACTGGGCAGCTGGACAACCGAACAATATCCGAGCGTTCGAAGCATCAAAAAGTCCTAGTAGCAAAAGTCTCATTTAAACGAAACAGTATATTGCAGCCAAACCATTATAAGACAACGAATACTCCGCTTTTCTATTCTATTTCTATGTTCATAAAGGTAGTCGGTAGCACTAAAAATAAATATTGATAGATTTTTCTTCAATTTTTGTTACGGAACTTAGTTAAGCAGCGATCAGTCTGCTCAGTACACAGGTTGTAAGCAGTCTAAATCCTATATTCCAACCAAAGCTCAATGAGTAACAACTGTACGTCAGGTTTACAAATTGCATTTAGTTACTGCAATTAATTAAAAATTCCAGTGTTTTTATAAACGTAGAGCTCTCAAGTAATTTTTCTTGCATACTTCTAAAGGTACGCGTACCTTTATTTTGCATACCACTAGAGATACGCATACCCTCATCTTGCATACCTCGAGAGGTACGCGTACCTTTATTTTGCATACCACTTGATGAACGCGTACCCTCATCTTGCATACCACTAGAGGTACGCTTACCTTTATTTAGCATACCCCTACAGGTACGCGTACCATCATCTTGCATACCACTAGAGATACGCATTTCCTCATCTGCAAACTCCTGATCCAAAGAATTTAAAAGGAAAAAATCATACACCTCCTATTAATAATGAAATAGTCTCGTAGTCAAAGAGCAAGACAAATAAAAAAAAACAAAAACGAACACACCGTGGGGGTGGCCGAGGGAGAGAGGCGTTAGTAGTAATTTACTAACTGGTTTGCTCAGATATGGCACAAGACCGTATGAAAAGGGCACCCAATGAGACTCGAACTCACTCATGAAGGTTTTCTAACCATTAC
Source organism: Sepioteuthis lessoniana (assembly GCA_963585895.1). Classification (NCBI taxonomy): domain Eukaryota; kingdom Metazoa; phylum Mollusca; class Cephalopoda; order Myopsida; family Loliginidae; genus Sepioteuthis; species Sepioteuthis lessoniana. The sequence goes on along the minus strand of OY757922.1, from coordinate 39,781,597 downwards.
ACCACCCGATGCGCCCTAACTTTAGAAATTAATGTCTGGATAAGATTGTATATATCTACTACCGAAGCAAAAATTATGATATTAGCAGAATTGGAGGATGTCCACTTGGATTTTTTTTTTTTTTATCAGTAAATAAATTTTTTTTTATTTATCAGCTAATTACATTTTTATATTTGTATTTATCAGCTGATTTGGTTTTGTTTGGTTTGGTTTTGTTTTATGGCATATCAACCCTTGGAGGTAATTTAATGCTATATCCATTTTTATACTCATAAACAGTTCTATTTCAAACAATTCAATTAAGCATAAGTACTCAGTTTAGATGTCAAAAATAGTTATATCTCAAACAATTCAGTTTAGCATGAGTACACAGTTTAAATGTAAAAACTATTCTATTTCAAACAATTCAGTCTAGCAAAAGTACACAGATAGGACCTATAGATATAACCCTACCAGGTGCTACCACTCCGGGCCAGAGTGGACCTGAGAGCAATAGCAATGAATGAGTACTCCGCATTCATCAAAGCTCCAGCATTATTTGAGCCTCACTATCAAATAGTTTAGTGTCGTATTAAAGACACTCGTTGGTGGGGTTCTTACCCCTCAGCAGAGATGCAGTCGGGGTATTCTACAGCCCCAACCGACTGGGCAAATTTATTATTTAATTCCATAGCTTTTTCCTCAATATTTGCTATTTCCATGATATTTTCCTCTACATTGCTTGGGGAAAAAATGATAGCATTAATTTAGATAATTTATTCTATTTTTTTACTAATGGTCCAGGCGTCCGGAGTTCAATCATAGGTCGAGTCATACCAAAGACTCAAAAAATGGTACTTGATGCCGCCTAGCTTAGCACTCAGCACTAAGGTGAAGATCAAGGGTAAAGTAGAGCAATCCAGGGAATGGAATAGTGCCCTCCCCAGCACCTCGGTGTAGAAGCTATTGAAAAGGGAACCTTCTGGTTACCCTCGACGAAGGTCAACTGACTATTCTAGTTTGCTTAAGGTATATTTCATGAAGCCAGAATGTTCAGCTATTGAATAAAAAATGTTTTGAGTCTTTTCTGTTATTAGTTTATTTACAGCTAAATAAAAAACCAAGGAAAAAATCTTCTAAGTTTGCTTATTCCATAATTTTTGCTTGAGTAGTATTTCATGTTCACAAAAATAAAAAACTCAACTCCGTCATTCAGGATCTGTTGATGGTTTGGTTTCTTTGTTGAATGGCATATCAACGTTTGTAGGTTATTTAATGCCAAAGCCATTCACCTAGAAGAGCTGCAGTGATGCTATTTAACCCATAGCTGGGAGGATAAGAGGGTTCATACCTTTCCCAAGAGTATTTGCCCGAAAGTGAACGTAATAGCGCGACTGGAGTACGAACTCGCTTACTACGATTGCGTAGTCCATCGCTTTAACCATTACACCACGAGGACACCTCCAGGATCTGTTGAGAACACGCAAGAGGTCGTGAAGAACCAGTTGAACCCAGTGTCAGTTGAAGACTTCCAGCACTGTTTCCGAGGTGAGGAGAAGTTACTTTTACATGTCTGTGTAGCTTCCCAAGAGAAATATTTTGAAGGAGATAAAGTTAATTTGTCATTACTAGGGTGAGTCAAAAGTTTTGCAATATTTTGGTAACGTAAGGTACAATTCGACATGTCTGGACGCTTTTGCCGAGGTCATGCAGGAGATGAACCATAACTGGACTATGAGATCCTATTTACCAACCCCTCCGCTCGGACAGGATATGACACAAGGTCAATTTTTAAGCGGAGTTTAACAGGTTTGAATTCAGAGTTTTCCTTCTCCTAAACAAGTTGCCTAACCAAGGCTGAAGAACCTAGTCTGTCCTACTATTTACCCATAGCTGTAGGGAGAATAATTGGATTCATACCTTTCCCAAGGGTATTAGTGCTATGTGAAATGCAATGAGTTTCGTCCAGGATTTAAACTCGTGTCGCCGAGTTCATTTCCTACGACGATAACAATTTCACCACGGGCACCTGGACTGTGAGATGCCGAGCGCGCCTAAAACTCTCCGTATGCTATTCATCAGATTTTCGTCAAAATCCTGGAGCACGGCCTCGGAATCCACGATTTTAGGCCAAATTGACCTTGCCTGATTGTCCAGCTTCTTGCAAGCCGAGTGAAATTTCTTCAACCGTCAACTAGCCCATTTCGAACTCTTAAAGGATTAGTTTGTAAATTGGACTACGTTGCACGGCGTTCATCTGAGCAGGCTTCAAATCACGGACGGAGTAAAGCGATGTATAACGCATACCACGGCTTGAACTGCTTTGATCATGTGATATACGCACCGAAAAGTAACACCTACCAAAACATGGCAAAACTTTTGACTCATCGTAGAAATTTGGAGGAGATAAACTTGCTTTGTACTTAAATTGATATTTCTTTTCTCTCTGTTCTTTTTCTTTCTTTTTTTTTTTTCGCAGTCTCATTACTTTTTAGACAGACCTAGTACAGTGTGCATTCAAAAATAAACTCTTTTCTCTCATTGGTGACTTAATTAGATGACGCAATGCCAATGCAGCTTTTGTGTCTTTTTCTTTTGATTAATATATAAATTCAATCTTTGTCTCATTTTTTTTCTCTCGCTGACCTTTGTTAACCTCTGAATTGTGACAACAATGGAGCCCTACTTGACGATTGATCACCTGACCTCACCATGTAAACCAGCTGACATTAACAAGAACATACTTTTAAAAAAAATGTTTTGTCTTTTTCTTTATTCCTTACGGTTTTTTATTCCATTTTTTTTTTTTTTTTTTTTTTGGTTTGTTCTTATTTCAGCATGGTTAGGATTCTGCATACAAACATGTTATAAATATCAGTTAGTTCCGTCATATTCTATAATTATAATTGCGTCAGTGGCCGTCCTGACTGGAGTGGAAAATTGACCTTTGTCACCCCAAAATATTAGGCATAATAAGTAAGGCGGGTTTCTTCTTCTTCTTCTTCTTCTTCTTCTTCTTCTTCTTCTTCTTCTTCTTCTTCTTCTTTCGTTTCTTTCTAGCTTCTCACTTCATTCACACCACTGCCTTTTCTGTCTACGTCACCTTCATTTTCTTTTTTTTTCCTTTTGTCATTTCTCTTATATTTTTCTTTCTTTCTTTCTCCTTTCATTTTTTACTCTCATTCTATTTCCTCTTTCTTTCTTTCTTTCTTTCTTTCTTTCATACACTCAACTGTCTTTCTTTCTTTCTTTCTTCTTTTTCATTTATATTTATATTTCCCTTACACTCTTTCTTTCAATTTCTTCTTTTTTTCTTTTCCTCACGTTTCTTCTTTTATTCATCTTTATTTCTTTTCCATCTTTTTTTCTTTCGTTCTTTGCTCAAATTATTTCCCTTTCTTTCTTTCTTTCTTTCTTTCTTTCTTTCTTTCTTTCTTTGAACTTTTTCTATATCATTTTCTTCATGCTTCACCCTCTTCCCATGTATATCTACTTTTCGTTCTGTTTTTACTTCTTTCTTTTTTATTTCTTTCTTTATCACTGCTTTACTATTTCCTCTCCTCCTTACACTTGTCTTTCTTGCTTTCTCTTCTCTCTTTACCTTTTTCTTTCTTTCTATGTTTCTTTCTTGCTTTCTTTGCCTGTTTTCGTTCATTCTTCGCCCTCTTCACATCTATATGTCTTCCTTTCTTTGTTTTTTGTTTCTTCCTTTCTTTGCTTCAAACAATTTTTTCTATTGACTTCCTTTCTTAAACTTGTTCTTTCATTGTATTTCCTTACATCTTTTATGTTCTTTCTTTCTTTCTTTCTTTCTTTCTTTCTTTTTTTTTTCTTTCTTTCTTACGCTATTTTATTCATTTTCTCTTTCTTTCTTTCTTTCTTTCTTTCCAGACCATCCTGTACTTCTTTACTGCACCACCACCTGACGCAAAAAAGGCCTACTCCTCATTTTCCCGCTCGATAACCAACGAGATTTCTTTCCATCGTTCTCCAACACAAAAATGTTTCACCGCCACCAAGCCCTGCCACCAACCGAGACAAAATCCAAATAAATAAAAGTGATTATTAAACTGCATTTATTTACTTGGTGATCGTGAGTTCAGTCCTTGAAATGAATTGTGTCAAACTAAATGTCGCTTATACAATTAGATAGCATTACGTAGTCTGTTTAGCGACATTTCAACTCTTTGTGTGTTATTCAATGCCGAAACTTTAATTGAAATCTGACGATTGTATTTATAAAGTAGGAATTTTACATTTAGAAGTATGTTTTCGTAAATAGTTTTTTTAAGATATATGATTGATTGATTGATATTTAATGACATAGTCAATCATGTTAATTATACCTTTATGATTATATTCTTATGTACTTGTTTAGGATTTTTAACACATATGTTATCAAGTAACAAATGATTTGTACACAGCTATAGGGTTTCAAGTATTCCTATCTAATACAAATATATATATATATGTTTCAATTAACAAATAATAATCCTTAAAAAACATTTTTAGGTCCAAGTAACTGTTCTACAGTCCATCACTTTAACCATTACACCACGAGGACACCCCTGCTTGCAACGGAGCTAAACTAACAAGGTTTAGTAGATGACAATTACAGTGGCCTATCAAGCATGATTTTCGGAGTTTCTTTTTGTAACTTGCTGGGTTTTTTTTTTTTTTTTGGCTGGGGGTATTGGTGATGTGAGGTTTCACAATTGATGGTGGAGCTTTTCGTCTATACATAAATAAATTCAGTGATATACTTTTGGCGTTAATTATAAATACCATCATGTTTTATGTTTACTGTGATTCCAGCTGAACAATCCTTCGAATCAGTCTAATAAATTAGCGAAATGAAATAGATGATCAAAAATTTAGGTTGGCGGCGTAAATGAGAGATAATCTTCCATGAGACATGAAATTCAACATAAATCGGTGATTCTGATCAATATGGCGTAAGGGTTTAGACACTTTTAATAGGACATGAGTCAGGAGAGTAGCAGGCAAGATTTATGGCTTATTAGTATGAGCAATTGGTGAAAATATGACCATAGTGAAAAGAGTTATATATATATATATATATATATATATATATATATATATATCGTGTTCTATCTTCTTTTGTCTATAAACTTTCCTCCCACTCATTTTTGTTTATTAAATTCATTATATTCTCTCCCTCTTTTTTCTTCCAGCGTCACAATCTCTGCCTCCCGCCCCCTCACTTTACTCCTCTGTTCCTCGATCCCTCTCTCTGTCTCTTAGTCTCTCTCTCTCTCTCTCTCTCTCTCTCTCTCTCTCTCTCTCTGTCTCTGTGGTTACCTTTTCTCTTATTTTCATTTTAATTGCGTTCTTTCTTCATATATATAAATATATATATATATATATATTCACATAGATAGATAGATAGATAGATAGATTGTGCATGAGAGAGAGTTCTCGAGAGAGAGATAGGTAAATATCTATGTATGTGTTTGTCTTCGTGTAAGTATGTAAATAGATACACTATGTATAAAGAAAGAGAAGTAATTTATATATATATATATATATATATATATATATATATATACTAATCAGTGAGCCTATATGCAGGAATCAATAGAAAAATGCATATTCATTTAATTATGTAGATAGAAATGCATAAAACTTTATATCACGGAAAATAAAATCGTTTCATGTCTTGTGGAGATTTTACAATCTCTCCCTCTCTCTCTCTCTCTCTCTCTCTCTCTCTCTCTCTCATACACACACAGAAACACACACTCACACAGACAAACGTACACATATATCCATATGTGCATATGAATACTTATATAATTATTCGCTGACTTTATATTAGTGTGGCTTAAGGCCATCATAATTGATCACTAATCATCAAACTGATGACACTGACAACTGGACAAAACTTTATAACCAACGCGCAACATTAAAGCTTAACTTAGATTGGTTATGTTCCATGGCATATCAGATGTTATGGGTTATTTAATGCCAAATTATATATATATATATATATATATATATAATTCTTAATCGAATAATTCGTAGGTAACTTCATTTAGTGTTGTTAAAGTTCATTTGTTTGTGCATAGTTCAATAGTTTCAAGTATTGCTATATAAGTTTTTAACAGGCACTACTACTCCGGGTAAGAGTGAACCAGGGAGAATTGGCAATGAAGGGCTACTCTACATTTTCCAAAGCTTTAGAACTAGAGCCTTACAATCAGATGCCGTTTACAGTCATATCTAGGACACTCGTTGGTAGGGGTCTTACCCAGGAAAATTGATATGCTATTAAACAAAAACTTAAAATCATTAAAAAAAACAATGACAATAAGTAATAAATTAAATTAAAATGAAGCAACAACTGGAGAAGAAGCTAGACGGCAATTACACAAGAATGCTGCGAGCAATCTTGAACAAGTCCTGGCGGCAACACCCCCACAAGACACCAACTGTACGGCCACCTGCCTCCTATCACGAAAACTATTCAAGTTAGACGAACCAGACATGCAGGACACTGCTGGAGAAGCAGGGACGAACTCATAAGTGATGTACTCTTATGGACCCATACACGTGGCCGTGCAAAAGCAGGACGACCAGCACGAACATGCATTCAGCAACTATGTGAGGATACGGGATGTTGTCCAGAAGACCTGCCTGAGGCGATGAACGATAGGGAAATGTGGCGAGAGAGGGTCTGGGATATCCGTGCTACCAGCACGACATGATGATGATGATGATATATAACCAACATAAGTTGACCGCCGATGTTTAAAGGGGGCAGATATTTACTTTTATCATCACAGGATTTAGTCTTCTGCAGAAAATAAATCTATTCTTCTTTACCATAGTTTAATATATATATATGTGCATGTGTATGTGTATTAAACCACGGTAAAGCAGCGTGGATTTATTTCTGCGGAAGACTAAATCCTGTGATGATAAAGTAAGTTGGCTATCGTAATCGAGGTCGACCAGAAGGCTCCCTTTACAATAGCTACTACACCGAGGTGTAGGGAAGGATGCTACTCCTTTCCCTGGATTGCTCCACTTTTCCCTTGATACGTACCTTATATTGCTGAGTGTTAATCAAGTAGGTATCAAGTACCATTTTTATAGTCTTTGGTATGACGCTACCAGGGATTGAACCCAGGTCTCCCGGGCCATTGGCGAACACTCTACCCACTAGACCAGTGAGCCGGTTATATTAGTAGATATTTAACTGAAGGTGAAATCATAAACAGATTCACAGGCAATGTCCTACGAGACCAGTACCTTGATCTGTGCCCTCAGTAACGTTCTCTTGAAGCAAGAAAACAAACCAACAATAAGAACAACAGCACAAAAAGTGTATGTTGTTTTTTTAAGCGTAAAATATTTTATTTTGAAAGTACAAAGCCTGAAAATGTATTTTTCGTTCCACCTGGTAAACTCGGATATGCGTTTTTAATTTAATATACTACAAATCAGGGCATGTTATTAAGTGGTCCATATCTTGGCAGGTGTTCGTCGTTCATTTAAAAATATCCTCGTGTCGACTTTGTGACTTACTCTGTTGGAGCAAAAAGAGGACGAGGAGGTAGAGGAGAAGGTTATTCGGTTTGGTCGTGTTAGGTTTTATGGCATATCAACCATTGTTGGTTATTTAATACCATATCCTGTTTATACATATATTAATACATAAGTTTTGTAAACATTTTGTAGATAACATTTTTAAACGATCCTGACCTCATTTTTTTGCACTAAGTTAAATGGCTTCAAGTATTTCTATCTACTATTAATCATTTATTTGCAAAAGGTTAAATGGTTTCACGTATTGCTATATAACCATATTTACCCAACCCCTCCGCTCGGGCAGGATATGACACAAGGTCAATTTTTAAGCAAAGTTTAACAGGTTTGAATTCAGAGTTTTCCTTCTCCTAGACTAGTTACCTCGCCTAGGCTGAAGAACCCAGTCTGTCCTACTATTTACCCATAGCTGGAGGGAGAATTATTGGATTCATACCTTTCCCAAGGGTATTAGAGCTATGTGAAATGCAATCAGCCTCGTCCAGGTTTGAACTCGTGTCACCGTGTCCATTTCCTACGACGATAACCATTACATCTCAGGCACCTCCGTATTGCTATATAACAGTCACAATTTAACATCCGTCATTTATTTGTACTCAGCTTGTAGGTGATTTCACTTTTAAATGAGTTTGAACTCATTTGTGTACTCGTTAATATTGCTATTATTTCTGTACAGTAAAACGGTTTCAATTAGTGCTATCTAACACTAATAATTCTATTCATTGATAATTGTTTGCTTGCAGACAGTGAAGTGCTTGCAAGTATTGCTATTTAACGCTAATTATTCTATTCAACAATAGCGTTTGGACGCTAGCTCTTCTCTTCACTTCCGGCTTCCATTGTGAAATTTTCCGAATTCCTCCATTTAACTCAATTAGACAGTAAAGAATGAAATTACGCTTATTTCTTTCTGTTAATGGATTGCTTTTAAGATTTACGGATGGAACTTTTTGCCCATATTCAATAAAATAAAATCGAACAATTAGAAATAAATCGTCCCAAGAGTCGTGTAGCGGATAACGTGCTGGATTGTAACATCCCAGTAAGCGAGTTCGAACTCCAGTGACGCTATTGCGTTCATTTTCGGTCAAATACCCTAGGGAAAGGTAAGAACCTCTCATTCCCGTCCCCCCAGCTATGGATTAAATAGTAACACGACTGTTCTTCAACGAGGACGGCTTTGATATTAAATAACCCACACAAATATTTATCAAGATCAAATTTTTTAAAGATTATTATGCAAATTAGCCTTCCCGTTCCCACTGTAAACCGGTGTTTCCTTTATATGCATTAATACAATTGCATGCTCGTAGTATGCAAATAACGCCAACATTGAGAGGTCCCCGCGGACCTTTTTTTCCTCTCCAGTTGTTGGGTTGCATTCGGTAGGCCGTTTTATCTCTGGACGGTTCTGACGGATGTGCCTCGGCACTGGAGAGTTCCTCCGGCCTCAGGGGACCATGCCCCTAGGCTTATACCCCCTTCGGAGGGGGGTTATTGCCTGGCGCCTGAGGCTCCCCAAAAAGGGGAATGCCGACGGGGCCGAAGGTATTTTTGGCCTTGCCGGACGCGTGTGGGCTTCGGCCCTGCGACCGGGCCCACCTTAAAAACGGCCTTGTGCCATATTCGTGCGTTGGTGGGACGCAACGATAAATACAGAGGTCCCCGTGGACTTTCTCGAAACCTATGTATGGCACTAGACCTTGGTGTCTAGTTCAAGCCATAACCCGGCATACGTGCCCGGACCCACATTTGGGTTTGTGAAAGTGCTTGCCCTATCAGGCTCACATTGCACCAAGTGAGCTAATGAGCAGCATAGACCAGCAGGGTTCGAGTCTCGGCTCATTCCTAACCTTCCCATCCCCTTTATCCCCACTTTAATCGGCCTTTAACCTTCTCATCCCCTTTATCCCCCCTTTAATCGGGCTTTTGACCTTGTTTCAAGTTGTGTCTGGTGGGAAGCAGCGACAAATAAACAAATAACGCCAACGTTATCAAACAATTTTCTTAGTAATTGAGATTTGAATAAAGATAAAATCATGGCAAATGTAACGTAAATAACTAAAGGAATTGTAACGTCGATGGAAATATAGTTTCGGTTACTGACACTGTATGTCCATTAGGATAAGATATTTCCTAACAGAAACCTTAAACTGAGATTTTTTTAAAATTTAGTATTATCATTTATGTATTTACCCAACCCTTCCGTTTGATACAAGGCCAATTTTTTAGCGAAGTTTAGCAGGTTTGAATCCTTAGTTATCTTTTTCTTAGATCGATTACCATACCAAAGTTAAAGAGCCCAGTCTGTTCTACTATTTAACTTTAGTTAGAGAAAGAATAATTGGATGCATGCCTTTTCCAAAAGAATTAGCACCAGGTGAATTGCAAACAGACTAGTCTAGGATTGGAACTCGGGTTACCGAGGGCATTGCCTATAACGATAACCATTACTCCACGAGCGATGGTTGTCATATAATCCCTAGTTTAAGAAATCTCACTAACAAAAATTCACAGCTAAAGAAATCTTAGTTACATTTATCAATAAATACACCTTTACCCGTTTTTTTTAATCAAACAGCGAAATGAAAGACACAAGGATTTTATTATATTTAGTGGAGCGTATTATATCATACAGTCAAAATGGATATTAGGTACGGTATCACTCGTGAATAAGTACACTCTTTTTTTAATAAAAATACATCTCCTTCAAACGAAAAACGCAAGGATTTTATTTAATTTAATTGAGTATGATGCAGTTAATACGGATATTATTAGATACTATTTATTATCAAACCAAAAAGCAGTAAAACTGAAACCAAAAAGTAAAATAGCAATGCCTATGTCACGAAACATAAAAATATATCAATAAGAGGGTCGTTCAAAAAGTTCTTAGCCTCGCCCAAAAAGCCATAAGGCATCAACTTATTCGTCAGTGGTTGAGGTCTTTGAACGACCCAATTGACGGGTCATAGCTGAACATTTTTGGTGTGGTTACACGATACCAACTTAAAGATCTAGAAAACTAATTCAGATTTCTATCTTAATTTCTGTGCTAGTGAGGTCCATAAAAAAGTGACAGGTGTGCGGCAAATATAAGAAAGGACAAAAAAGGCAGAGGGAATTTATGAGGACATGGTACAGATATTCGTTGAAGACTTTCCTTTCTAAGCAACGGGGGAAGAAGTGACCGGCAGAGTTTAAACGGAACTGGGACAACACAGAAGATGACCCGTCGATCGGGGCGTTCAAAGACCTCAACCACTGATGAATAAATTGATACCAAATGGCTTTGAATGACAGATCTCGTACTATCCTGCAGAAAGTTTAGTCTTAAGTCATTCATTCTGATTCGGTCTCACACTATTTTAACTAAGATCTTAGGGAGGATCAAGCTATCTGCAAGCTAGATCGCAAGAAGGTTGACGTCAGAGCAGAAACTGAAAAGGGTTGACATTTCGAGAATACTTCCCACTCGCTTCTAAAGTTGCCCAGTTGGCTGGGGCTGTAGAATAAACCGACTAAATCTCTGCAGAGAAGTAAGACTTCCCGATTAGTGTCCTGAATATGATACTAAACAATCTGATGGTGAGGTTCCAGTAATGCTGGAGATTTGGGAAATGCAGAGTACCCCTTCATAGCCATCACTCCCAGGTCCATTCTGACCCAGAGTGGTAGCACCTGATAGGGTCCAATCTATGGGTCAAATAGAACTAAACTGCGTACTTATGCTAAACTGAATTACTTGAAATAGAACTGATTTCACATGTAAACAGCGTACTAATGCGAAACTGAATTGTTTGAACTAGAACTTTTTTGATATTTAACTGTGTGTGGACAAAAGCTATACTAATACTAAACTGAATTGTTTAAATTAGAACTGTTTGACTAAACTGATCAGCTTGAAATAGAAAATATTTTGACAATTAAACTGTGTACTCATGCTAAACTGAATTTTTTGAAATAGAACTGATTATTTGTATAAAAATGGATTTGGCATTAAATAACCTGCAAAATTTGATATGTCATAAAACCCAAACAAACAAAGAAACTAACCCTAAGAATTTTCACCGCAGATTAATACCGCAAAATGAATCCTTGATTCACCATTTCGAATCTGAATATAAGATTCAAAACAAACAGGAAAATTTCTGGTTTTTCACTCCTGAAGTAGTTTAATCTGGCAGCGTCTGTTGTCATGGTGTTCGCTTCTGGTTTTTATTTTTCATTTTAGATGTGTTAGCCGGATAGACTACTTGGAAAAGTGAAAAACTATTAATGGAAAGTACCATGAATAAGAATTAAGACATCCTAAAGAAGCAATCAAGTCGTACCTCAAAACGAAGCGGGAATCAAGTAATCTCCTGCTAAAAAATAACGCCTCTATTCATACTGTTCAGGTTACCGTAGCTAAAGCAGCCATTTGTCACTTTGAATTGCTATCCCATCCCTTTTATTCACCAGACATAGCCATATCTGATTTCTTCCTGTTTCCTAAATTCAAATCCCAACTGTGTAGTCAACATTTTGGAAACAATGCATAGGTTATATGTGTTGTTAAAGAGTTTTTGGAGGACCATGACGCCACCTTCTTCCATGATTGAGTTGCAATGCTTGAGCATCGTTTGGACCAAGTACCCAGATGTTAACATAGACAATACCGAATAGCGTAAAAGTCTTAGTTCTCCAGTTCCTTCTAAATGAGGCTTAGAACTTTTTAAACGACAACGTATGTGTTAATTGCGTTTATATTATGTATTTCTAGAAAACATCCTAGCCATTTTATAAGTAATTATTTGAGTGCGTTGAATGTTTTGATGCATTTCTATTGTAAATCCTAATTATTTCATATGTAATCATTTGTGTGAATAAAGATTTTGATGTATTTCTATAATAAATCTTGGCCATTATAAATGTAATCATTTGTGTGAATGAAATTTTTTATGCATTTCTATTGTAAATTCTAATTATTCGATATGTAATCATTTCAGTGAATGAAAGTTTGGATGTTTTTCTATAGATAATCCTGCTCATTTTATAAGTAATCGTTTGTGTGAATAAAGTTTTGGGTGTATTTCTATAGTAAATCCAGGTCATTATATGTGTAATCGTTTGTGTGAATAAAACTATTTGATGCATTTCTATAGTAAATCCTGATCATTATATATGTAATCATTTGAGTGAATGAAAGTTTTGATGTTTTTCTATAGTAAATCTTGGTCATTATACATTTAATCATTTGAGTGAATAAAACTTTTGATGTTTTTCTATAGTAAATCTTGGTCATTATATCTGTAATCATTTGAGTGCGTTGAGTGTGTGAATAAAACTATTTGATGCATTTCTATTGTAAATCCTGGTCATTATTTATGTAGTTATTTGAGTGAATGAAAGTTTTGATGTTTTTCTATAGTAAATCCCGTCCATGTTATGAGTAATCATTTGAGAGAATAAAAATATTTGATGTTTTTCTATAGTAAATCCTTAACATTACATATGTAGCCATTTGAGTGATTCGAACGTTTGTAACTCTTTTACGTTCACTTTCAGACTATTACCCTTGGGAAAAATATAAAGTGCTTTTTCCCTCCAACTATAAGTTGAATAAATACCGTCACTATTCGATGGCTTTGACTTTAAATAACCCACGAATTTGATATGCCATTAAACAATGATTCGAACGCTTGTAACTCTTTTGCGTTCACTTTCAGACTATTACCCTTGGGAAAAATATAAAGTGCTTTTTCCCTCCAACTATGAGTTGAATAAATACCGTTACTATTCGATGGCTTTGACTTTAAATAACCCACGAATTTGATATGCCATTAAACAAAGAATTCAAACATAATCAAACCCAACCATTAGAGTCCATGAAGATTTTGATATAAGTCTATTTAATCCTATTTGTTATATATTTAATCGTTCGAGAGGCTAAAAAGTTTACATGCATTTGTTTAAAAAAATTGCAGCCATGATATGATTCTGTTGTATGAAGAGCAATTAAATTCTTAATATCCCACGAGTATTGGTCTATCAAAATTTTCGAATTTGTTTAAAAGAACAAATTAGTCTAATGATACAGAAAAACCACATTTCAAGAAGCTAGCAATAAAATCTCACTATAAAATCTCGTGGAGCGGCAAATCCGGCAACAATTTATAAAGTCCCGTCATCCTAAGTTGTGAAAGATTTCGATTGATATTTCTAAATACTTTGGGGGAGTTAAAAAAAAGTTTTGCAATATTTTACTAACATGAGGCACGATTCGGTAGCTCCGGATTCTTTCGCTGAGGAGGTCGTGAAGGTGACCGACCGCACTAAACTATAAGATGCCGAGTTAATCTGATACTCTCGAGATGCTACTGGTTTGATTTTCCTCTATAGTTTGGAATCAACGGACTTGGAATCAACGGTTTTAGGCTTAACTGACTTTGCCTGATCGTCGAAGTTCTTACAGCTCGAGCGAAATTTCTTCAACCATTTGCTTGCTGTACTTTGATCAAATCCCCCTTCAACTTTCGCATGACAAATATTTTTGGTTGACAAGGCGGTGTTATGGCTAAGTTTGAATTCCTACATGAAAAACTTTCCTAAATAGACTACATTGCATGACATCCACCAGTCTGGGGTTCAAATAACACACGGGATTAAGCAATTCGCATCGTACCATGATACTGCTAATCCCAGTGAGTACCTTCCACAGCTTGAACTGCTTCGGTCACGTGATATACGCCAACTTGTAAGTACCAAAATATTGCAAAACTTTTCGACTCACCCAAGTATATATATATATATATATATATGCTTTGTTACCCAGCTTATTTTGACTAAAAAAATCGGTCTCCGAAAGATTCGACCTATACACAGGTAATGTAGATTAATTTTGTCTAATCGTAAAAATACTGATCTGATGATTTGACCAGGCTGAAAAATTGGGCCATTAGAAAATCTTAATTACAGGGATGATTGAAGAGGTTATTACTGAGAAGCAATTAAACTGTTGAAAAATAAAATTAATCAATATCACGTGAATCTTTGTTGTGTCTTTTGGGGGCGTTTATCAACGTAAAAAATTACCAGAGTTAAAAATAATGTTATTATCGGATGACACTGTAAGATGATGGCCGCCGATCTAAGATAATAGGGAGATTAATTTGAGATGTAAAGATAATTAGATTGAGACTAAAATTATCGGGCAATCTTAGAGACATTGAACTTCAACGGACTTTTAACAAGGAACAGAACTATTTTGTCTCGACAAGAAGAAGAAGAAGAAGATGAAGAAGAAGAAGAAGAAGAATTATTTTTTGTGGAACGTATTTCCATTGTTTCATCGATTGGTCTCTGTATGTTAATGACCAAATTTAAAGATGACCTAAAAATTGGCCTTAAGTAATGAAACTGGCTGTTAGAACATTTTAAAAATCAACTTTATCACAGACAAAATTCTTGCCTCGAGAAATCACATACAGTCAAAGACCTTTTCAGAATACGCTAACTGAATCACCTGTTACACCCCTTATCCCTAAAATAGGTTTCACGGGTATGGCACTAAACAACATCTGGTGGTGAGAATCCCGTTCTGGGGATCTGGGGAGTGTAGGAAACACTCTCATTGCTATTACTTCCAGGTCCACTAAAACCCAGAGTGGTAATACCTGTTAGGGTTCCATCTATGGTGGTTCAGTTGGTTAGGGCTGTAGAATACACCGACTGCATCTCTGCAGAGGAGTAAGACACCTCCCACGAGTGTCCTGATATGACACTAAATAATCTGATGGTGAGGCTTCTGTAATTCTAGAGCTTTGGGGAATGCGGAGTATCCCAATAATGCAATCGGTCTCAGGTCCACTCTGGCCCGGAGTGGTAGCATATCATAGGGTCTTATTTATGGGTCAAATAGAACTGTTTGCCGTTTAAATTGTGTACTTTGACATTTAAACTGAGTACAAACAAACTTATGCTAAACTGAATTGTTTGAAATATAACTGTTTTAATATTTAACTGTCTGTAAACAAATGACTGATGTAATTGAATTGTTAATGATACATTGCAATACTTGGAACCATTTAACTTAGTTGACATGCTAAACTGAATTGTTTGAAGTAGAACTGTTTCATCATTTAACCCTGTGTAAACAAGTGACTTGTGTTTAATTGAATTGTTAATGATACATAGCAATACTTGAAACCATTTAACTTTGTTAACATACTAAACTGAATTGCTTGAAGTAGAACTGTTTGATTATTTAACTCTGTGTAAACAAGTGACTTGTGTTTAATTGAATTGTTAATGATACATAGCAATACTTGAAACCATTTAACTTTGTTGACATGCTAAACTGATTTGTTTGAAGTAGAACTGTTTCATCATTCAACTGTTTGTAAAAAAATGACTGAAGTTTAATTGAATTGTTAATGATACATAGCAATACTTGAAACCATTTAACTTTGTTGACATGCTAAACTGAATTGCATGAAATAGAACTGTTCGATCATTCCACCGTGTGTAAACAAATGACTGTTTTTTAATTGAGTTGTTAGTGATACGCAGCAATGCTTTGAAGCATTAAACGGTTGCAAAACAAATTATTGATAATAAATAGAATTATTCATATTGGATAGAAATAAGTGAAACCATTTAATCGCGTGACAAAAAATTGCTCAGGTTAGTTTTAAAATGTTTTCTCCAAAATGTATTTAGAAATCATATATCTAATATATATGTATTAAAAGGATTTGGCGTTAAATGACCTACAATGGTTGATATGGCATAAAAACTAACCAAACCAAACCAAACACATCTATGGCTCAAATAGATCTGTGTGAAAAATATTTTCTATTTGATAGGAATACGGGAAATAACCATTTGCAAAAAAAATCTCTAAAGAAATTACACAAAAAAATAAAAATATAAGCATAAAAACGTAAATAGAAATAGAAATAAGGCGCTTGTTGTGTAATGGTAATTGTCGCAGGAAATGGTCACGGCGAACTAAATTCAAAACCTGGACGATGGTTTGTTGGTTGGTTTGTTGGGTTTTATGGCATATCAACCCTTGTAGGTTATTTAATGCCAAATCCATTTTTAAGTAAATAATCTGTTCTTTTTAAAACAGTTCAGTTTAGCATAAGTACACAGTTTAATTGTCAAAAACACTTCCATTTCAAATTATTCAAGCAGTTATATGTAATAATTCAGTTAAGTGTAAATACAGTTTTAATGTCAAAAAACAGTTCTATTTGAAATAATTCAGTTAAGCATAAGCACGCAGTTTAAGTGTAAGTACGGTTTCATCATCATCATCATATCGTGCCGCCAGCACGGATATCCTTGACCCTCTCTCGCCACTTCTCCCTATCATTCATTGCCTCCGGTAGGTCCTCAGGGTTACATCCTGTGTCCTCACATAATTGCTCTACGTAAGTTCGAGCTGGTCGTCATTGTCAAAAACATTTCCATTTCAAGCTATTCAGTTTACTCAAACAATTCATTTTAGCATAAATATGCTGTTAGTTCTATTTAACCCATAGATAGGGCCCTGTCAGGTGCTACCACTTCGGGCCAGAGTGGACCTGGGAGCAATGGCAATGAAGGGGTACTCCGCATTCTCCAAAGCTCCAGCACTGCTGGAACCTCACCATCAGATTGTTTAGTGTCATGTCCAGAATACTCGTTTGTGGGGGAGGGGGTCTTACCCCTCTGCAGAGAAGCAGTCAGTGTATTCTACAGCCCCAGCTGACTGGGCAAAAACCTGGACGAGGCTGTCTGCATTTCACATACCACTAATCCTCTTAGGAAAAGTATGAATCCAGCAATTTTCCTTCCAGCTACGAGTAAATAGTAGACCAGACTAGGCTTTCAACCTAGGAGAAGGAAAACTGAATTCCAACCCGTTAAAGTTCGCTTAAAAAGTGGCCTTGTGTCGTATTCTGCTCGTGTAGTGGGTTTGGGTAAATGTATAAATGTAAAACGTACAATATACGCAATTCTCTAACGCCTAGGCATAAAATAATTCGTGACGGATTTAAAATCCGTTAAAATCAATCAACCAATCAACAACAGCCAAAGCATTGTTCCTAATCAAGGAATCAATTATCAAAGTCTTCAATAGTTGGGTAGTTAGTTTTAAGGCATATCAACCCTTGTACGGCTATTTTATGCCAAAGTCAGTCTAATAATTAATGTCTTCAATTATATACGACACAAAAATATACTTTCAAAATCATTTTAAATCGGTAAATACCTCACTATTACAACCAGATCTAATTGACCCATCGGAGGCGGTCCGTTGGTACCAGTCTGGGTCAGATTGGACCTGGGAGTAATGTCAATGAAGGGGTGTCACCGCGTTCCCTAAAGCTTCAGAACTAGTTTGTCACCATAGAATGCTGTTTAGTGTCATACAAAGGATACTATTTTTTAGGGGTTTTTGCAAGAGATGCGATCATCCCTCACCGACCGAACAGGAAGTCTTCAACTGAAACAGCAGAAACATGAATATTTGCCTTTTTTTTCTTTTTCTGTTCGGAGTACAGGTTGGTATCGATGGTTCGACCGTCCAGAACGAACCCGTATTAAAGTACTCAATCACAATTTCTCCAGACGCAGAGTATTGCCTTGTTCCGGGTGTTTCTTGCAAACATCCATTCACATTTGTGCTTGAGCTGGGGCCTATTCATGAAGCACATTGCCCAGTCGAATGGGGCTGTAGAATAGACCGACTACTTCTCGGCAGAGGGGTAATCCCCCTCCCAACAACGAATGCCCTGGATATAACACTGAACAACTTGATGGTGAGGTTCCAGTAAAGCTGGAGCTTTGGGGAATACGGAGTATCCCTTCATTGCCATCGCTTCCAGCTCCACTCTGGCCAGTAGTGGTAGCACTTGATTGGGTCCTATCTATGGGTCAAATAGAACTAAACGGTGTACTTATGCTAAACTAAATTGCTTGAAATAGAACAGTTTTACATTTAAACAACGTACTTATACTAAACTGAAATGTTTGAAATGGAACCGTTTTTGTATGCTAAATTAGATTGTTTAAAATAGATTTGTTTTCGACATTTAAACTGTACTTACATTAAACCGAATTGTTTGAAATTGAACTTTTATGACATTTAACTGTGTGTAAACAAAAACTATACTTATACTAAACTGAATTGTTTGAATTAGAACTGCTCGTCTACACTGAATAGCTTGAAATAGAAATGTTTTTAATAATTTAACTGTGTACTTATGCTAAACTGAATTGTTTGAAATAGAACTGTTTATATGTATAAAAATGGATTTGGCATTAAATAACCTACAAAGGTTGATATGCCAAAGAACCCAAACAAACCAAACCAGGTGGCACAATTCGGAAGCTCCAGATGCTTTATGCTCAGGTCATGAACGTGACAAACTACACTTGACTGAGATGTTGAGAGGGAATTCCCGTGGCGTAGTTGTTAACATGTTGTAAACGAGTTCGAACTCCAGACATTCACTTTCAAACTAATATACTAAAGGAATATACTACTGATCTCTTACGAGAATAGCTTTGGCATTAAATAACCCATGAAGGTTGATATGCCATTAACCAAAGCAAAAAAACAACCAGCCAGTCTGTCCTGACGAGATCACCTCATGTCCTCTGACTGCTACTCACTTACGAAATAATACCACCACTGATTGCTACCCACCAACTAAATAGTACCACTACTGATTTTCTACTAAGAGAGCTTTGACATTAAATAACCCATAAAGATTGATATGCCATTAAGTAAAGAAACCTACCAACCACCCCAACTGAGATGATGAGATCACATGCTCTCTGACTGCTAATCACTTACTAAATAGAACCACAACTGACTGCTACCTACCTAATAAATTGTTCCTCTACAAGTCTTTTACAAGGATAGCTTTGACATTAAGTATCCCATGAAGGTTGATATGCCATTAAACAAAGAAACCAACCAAACACTCAACCGTAATCGTATGCAAGCAAATGAGATCTTGTTTGTCAAAAATATTTTCTACAAAGTATTCGTTTAGTAATCTTGGTTTTGATATATGTAAAAACAGGCATAAAATAACCTACAAAAGTTGATATGCCATCAAACACTCAACCAACCAAACAACCGACCCGAGATGCCCTCTGACTGCTACTCACCGCATTGGATTAGAGTACGGTTTACAAACAATGCAGAACTTTGGACTCACCCTAATAAAAAAATAATTCGCCAGATTTCATCTAAAAAGATTTCCTTTTTCTTAAAAACTTTTTTAATGTTATACATAAAAAACAACAACGAAGAACTTGGCTAGTTATTTCGGTCTCATGAAAATCAGCTTTAATAAACTAAAGAAATCATTCAAATAATTATGACTTCTACGAATAAATTTCTGGTTGAAATAATAAAAAATGATCTTTAAAAAATTTCTATGTGTTTTATTCCCACGTTTTTGACTGCAAAAATTTTTTTCTGTCAGTTTATTGTATTATTATGTGGGGGAAATTTAATAATAAGACAGCAGACTCGAGAGATTCGAGTATCATCTAAATTCTGTTCCGCTGACCCAGGCATTTAGCTGTTAATATCAACGACTCACGCAGCGACTGAGAGAAGCGTTTAATCTGGGCCAAAGATATTTGTTTTGAAATACAAAACACATTAAAAGAAAATATCCTTTTGATTTTTGTAGAATGGTTAGTTGTCAAGTATCAACTGTGCAAACCTATACAGGTACAGGGAATTGATGAATTGTATTTATAAAGAAATATAATTGGATGCTTTACTTTTCTTATATTCTAAAACATACACTTAGTAAATGATATTAAAAATAGGAGCTCGAGTAGCATTGACGACTTAGAGTTGCTGACTTAACCCAATTAATGCTATCGCACCATTTCTGCAATGTTTTTATAATTTAAATCTCACTAATATCTCATAAATATCCGTTATTAACATGACATAGTGTGTATATTATTTTTGGAAGGGTCTCGTGTTTCCAACTTTTTGCCGTCATTCGCCTTGACATTTTTTTTTCAATTTGCCCCGAATTGTAAACAAAATACTGATACAGACTTTTTCTCTTGGCGCCTTTTCTTTATTTCTATTTCTTTATTCATTTTTTTTATTGGAAAATTTAAAGCGGAAATTCTTCTTTTTTTAACAAACGTGAAAATAAGATATTATTCAATAAGTTAGAGGAAAAATCTATCTTTTATGGTACATGATTTAATCCCACAGCCTTCTTTTCATGTTAAAAAAAAAAATCAAAAATTAAAAGAAGTGTTCCCAATCATTTTAGTGTAAATGGCCTTACACAAAATGTCTTCTATTTGAAATTATGACCAAGATTTCTTTCTTTCTCCTTGAAGAAAATAAAAATTATTTTTGCTGGGAGAATCGATTCACAAAACAGGGTGTTAACTGAGGAAGGATAAAGAGTTTAGCTCTTTAATTATTTATGCTGATATGAATTTGCAAGGTGAAATGTTTGTAACCAAACAAAGTTGGCTGAACCCTATGCAAGTTTTTCACGTACCATTTAGACTGGGGTGGGTGAGGCAACTAGTCTAGGAGAAGGAAAACTCTGAATTTCAAACCTGTTAAAC
>OY757922.1:39710441-39755441 GCA_963585895.1 Sepioteuthis lessoniana | reverse complement strand
TCGTTCCTTTCTCATTTTCTTTTTTGTTCTCTTTCACCTTTCCACAAACATCAATTACCATATAGCGACTTCTGTGACTTGAACTTGAGTTCTTGACACTCTTGCCTGTTGCTAAAATCAAAACCCACCTCCGTGGTTGCCACGAGAAAGCAAGGAACGCTCACTATTACTAGTGAGTTTAATTCTCATTGAGTGGCCCATAGTTCTAGCCTTGTACTTCAGTGAATCTGGTTTTAGTAAATAACTAAAGTTGATAATAAAAATCTAACTGCATGCAACACGTGACGAACCACATGAAGGCAGTGTCAATTGAAAACTTCCAGTACAATTTCCAATCTCGGAAACAACGTCTTTGTCGGTACATGGCTTCAAGGAGAGCTATTTTGAAGGTTGTCAGAGGATCTCTAGTAAAGTAATGGTTTGCAAGCAAGGCTACTGAGTTCGATTCTCACTGTGCTTCATACTTCTGACCTTGTGTGACACAGCAAATCTATGTTTATCAAATAACTGAAGTTGATGATAAAATTTTGACACAATCAGTGATATAAAGTTTGGTTTTGTTTGGTTTGGTTTCTTTGCTTAATGGCATATCAACCTTCGTGGGTTATATGAGGCCAAAGGAATCCTTATAGAAGGACAGTAGTGGTACTATTTGATTCAAATCTGGGGGGGGATAAGAAGGTTCATACCTTTTCCCAGAGTATTAGTTCAAAAGCGTGACTAGAGTTTGAACTCACTCACAATTACGTCACAGTCAAGCACGTTAGCCACTTCGGAACAGAGATTTTTCTCAATGATATATAGGTCGACATTTTTATTTATTCATTTTTTTTTACTTATTCATTTTATTTGATTTATTTTGTTGTCTAAAAATTAGGTTTTCAACTTTCGACTTTGCCCAAGTATATCCGGCATCTTTCAATTTTTCTACCTTATTCATTTTATTTGATTTATTTTGTTGTCTAAAAATTAGGTTTTCAACTTTCGACTTTGCCCAAGTATATCCGGCATCTTTCAATTTTTCTACCTTATTCATTTTATTTGATTTATTTTGTTGTCTAAAAATTAGGTTTTCAACTTTCGACTTTGCCCAAGTATATCCGGCATCTTTCAATTTTTCTACCTTATTCATTTTATTTGATTTATTTTGTTGTCTAAAAATTAGGTTTTCAACTTTCGACTTTGCCCAAGTATATCCGGCATCTTTCAATTTTTCTACCTTATTCATTTTATTTGATTTATTTTGTTGTCTAAAAATTAGGTTTTCAACTTTCGACTTTGCCCAAGTATATCCGGCATCTTTCAATTTTTCTACCTTATTCATTTTATTTGATTTATTTTGTTGTCTAAAAATTAGGTTTTCAACTTTCGACTTTGCCCAAGTATATCCGGCATCTTTCAATTTTTCTACCTTTTTCATATCTTTTTCTTTCTTTTTCTTTTCCTTTCTTTCGTTTCTTCAACCTTCTCTTCTCTCTTTTCTGCTTTTTCTTACTTTTCACTTTTCTCTAACCGTTTATCACGACACCCAAGAAAAGCATGAGTAGCTTGGAAATGGAAAAATGCTTAAGCCACGGACGAAGGTGATTCGATCCTGTAACGAAATCTTATTGTTTACATAAAGCAAAGAGAGAAAGGGGAAAATAACCCAGAGGCTGCAAAACAATAGACATATTAGCTGTAAGTTTGAATTAAATCTTCAAGTGATAATTTTCAGTGACATGTGATAAATTGGACCAATGGTGATAAATGAGGTTTAAAGATGGCCGTACCCTTTCTCACTAACAGGCTACAATTAAACCCAACTAAAATACTAGGTTGAGTCAAAAGTTTTGCAATATTTTGGTAACGTGAGGCACAATTTGACAGCTCCGGATGTTTTTGCTGTGAAGTCGTAAAAGTGACGAACCCCACTCGATTGTGAGATAGCGAGCTCGCCTCATACTCTACAAGGGCTACTCATCATATTTAGCTTTAGGGCTTGGAACACAGCCTAAGAATCAACGGTTTTAGACTTCCTTGATCTTGCAAGCCGACTGAAATTTCTTCAAACATCTTGTTACAGAACAGTGATCATCATCATCATCATCAACATCATGTGGTGGCGCTAGCACGGATATCCCTGACCCTCTCTCGCCACTTTTCCCTATCGTTCATCGCCTCAGGCAGGTGCCCGTGGTGTAATGGTTATCGTCGTAGGAAATGGACACGGCGACACGAGTTCAAATCCTGGACGAGACTGATTGCATTTCACATAGCACTAATACCCTTGGGAAAGGTATGAATCCAATTATTCTCCCTCCAGCTATGGGTAAATAGTAGGACAGACTAGGTTCTTCAGCCTTGATGAGGCAGCTGGTCTAGGAGAAGGAAAACTCTGAATTCAAACTTGTTAAACTCCGCTTAAAAAATGACCTTGTGTCATATCCTGCCCGAGCGGAGGGGTTGGTAAATATCATCGCCTCAGGCAGGTCTTCAGGACTACATCCCGTATCCTCACATAGCTGCTGTATGTATGTTTGCGTCTTCATCTTTCGCATTAGTGTTTTTGTTTGTTTGTTTGTTTGTTTGTTTCGGCAGTGTTATGGACCCGTTCGAACTCGTAAAGCGTAATTTCCCGAATTAGACTACGTTGTACGACGTTGATTTGTGCAGCTTTCCAATCACGATGCAAGTGATGCAATGCACAACGTGTCAGCGTACTATCACAATGCTACCAAGCACAGCGCATACTTTTCACGGCTTGAACTACCTATGTCATGCGATATAAGTAAAGTTGGTGACCTTAGACGAGAGTGACCCAAAGGCTCTCTTTTCAATAGCTACTACACCGAGGTATAGAGAAAGGTGCTACTTCATTCCATGGATTGCTCCACTTTACCCTAAATACATACCTTACAATGCTGAGTGTTAAGCAAGGTGGCATCAAGAACCATTTTTGTGTCTTTGGTATGACTCGACCAGGGATTAAACCCTGGTCTCCCGGACTATAGGAAAAGACACTACTCATTACACCAATGGCCCGGTTCTTGCGATATAAGTAGTAAAATTGGCGAACATAGTCGAGGGCGACCCGAAGGCTCCCTTTTCAATAGTTACTACACCGACACCGAGATGTAGGGAAGGGCGTCACTCCTTTCCCTGTATTGCTCCACTTTACCCTTGATCCTTACCTTATAATGCTGAGTGTTAAGCAAGGGAGCATCAAGTATCATTTTTGAGTTTTTGATATGACTCGACTCGGGATTGAACCCCGGTCTCCCGAGCCTTCGCACCGCAAAATGGCACATAACAAAATATTGCAAAACATTTGAATCACCTAAGCAGAATCAAAACATTTCATATCATCGTAGTCGTTTGGTTTAGTTTCTCTGTTTAATGGCATATCAACTTTCGTGAGTTATTTAATGCCAAAGCCATTCTTGAAAAAGAACAATAGTGATGCTATTTAAACTACAAATGGAGATATAAAGAGGTTCATACCCTTTCCGAAAGTATTCGTAATAGCACGACTGGAATTCGAACTCGAATACTACAGAATCGAAGTCCAGTGTTGTATATTGACCTTCGACCCGGCCAAACATGCCATTCCAAAGTGATGCACCAGAAGGAAGTGACACATTCCAATGGCCAGTAATCGAAAGAAATCGCGAAGGCGGATTTGGCTGACGAAATGGGACAAGGTAAAAGCCCATGATACACTCATAGACTGATGCACTGGAAGAGAGTGACCTCTGAACTGCATGACAGTTATTTCCGCTTGATGACGATCAAACATGCCATTCCAAAGATTGAGTAGGCGATTGAGTGGGCGATTGAACTATTATATAACTCGGTGTAGATAGGAAGTCGGCGAGTTGGAGATCAGACGAGTTGGAGACAAGATGTGGTAGGGAAAGCTACCACCCAGCAGAAGGGGCCCTCGGGACCCCCGATGGAGTTTGGGGACCAGACCAGTTAGTGATAAGATGCAGTAGAGAAAGCCAGCAGAGTGGGCCCCCGGAGAACAAGAACGACACAATGCTGATGGCCATAAGAGTGGGGGTCAGTATATTGCAGTTCTGTTCGGTCTCCAATTCCCTCTCACACGCAAACCTCGCTATAATGTGAGAGGTATATTTTTTAAAGAAGTCTTCTCTCGTCTTTATTATCGTGTCGTTATGATTCTTTCTGCATGAATCTGCATATGAGTATATAACACCAGCACTTTAGCCATTACGCCAAAAGGATTGTAAGAGTACAGTCTATGTACAGTATATTTCATAATCGCTTGTATCTAACAGTCAATGGCGAACGGTATGCTGGGACGGGCACTCTTACGTGTTGCCTACCACACGTAATTTATCAATGTATTTTAATTTTTGGTTTTCAGTCATGCCTTTTGGTTTGCGGTAGTAAATGTGGGTCGTCGTAATTTGCATCTGTCCAAAATCGAATACTCTTTATACCAGCGACTGAGGACTCGTTACCTCCTTGATCTGAGCTCTTTTTCTATATTACTATTTCCGATTATCAATATCCCAGCGGAAAGTAGTGCCAGTTGAAGACTTCCAGCAGCCTTTTTTTTAAGAGTAGAATATAACTTAATGGATCAAATAAAGGTTTCCATTTCACAAACCTGGAAAGTTATCCGAATTCTTGCAACTGGGGAAAGTCGGCGTAAACAATGACCGAATCGTAGTGAGGAAGACCACAAAGATGAGAAGACTGGTCAAGAAGAATCTTTTTTTTTTATAGCTATACGTTTGTCTTTGAAATAAATGGTTATATTTAAGACTTTAGGGATGTTACCAAGTACAACAAATACCGGTGGAAGGGTAAAGAGTATAGAGAAATATATAGTATGAAGGTGAAAGAAAATAAAAAGTTAGAAGAAAGAAAAAGAGAAAAAATTAGACAGGAAGAAAGATAGTGGTTTTACTACTACTACTACTTCTACTACTACTACTACTACTACTACAACTACTACTGCTATTATTATTATTGCTGTTGTTATTATCATTATTATTATTATTATTATTATTGAAAAGAAAGAAAGAACGTGGTTTTATCAATAGAAAAATAGAAATTATCTGTAAGATTTAGAAAGAAAGAAAGAAAGAAAGAAAGAAAGAAAGAAAGAATCATAAAAGAAAAAAAGAAATAAAAAGAAAGCATAAAATGTTATTAAAAGAAAGAAAGAAAGAAAGAAAGAAAGAAAGAAAAAGCAAAGAATGTTTTTACAAATGTGTCCGAATTTAGGTGCAAAAGAGTAAAAATAAATAAATACGTCCAAGTTGAGAAGACTAGCAACGTGATTGTCTTCTTAGAGAAAATGTAAATGGATCAGATCTAACAGGTCGCTGATAGACATACAAAAAAAATGGCCGACTACAGAAGACGAAAAGGTCACAAGGAACATAAAACGCGCGATTTTTCTTTTCTTTTCTTTTTTTTTTTTTTTTTTTTTCTTAAAAAAAAAAAGAAGTGGGGACAAAAGCATAAAAAGTAAATAAAATCAAGAAACCTGACCAGAAATCCAAACAGAAATGTCGATAAAAGAAGTTAACGCGACTTTTCTTTTCCTTTTTATCTTTTTTTTTTTTCTTTTTTTAAATACTATCTACAGATTGAGCATTTTGTCAGCACCTACTAGTACGCCAAGATCGAAACGACTTCCTTTTCTATTAAACTTTGCATTGCTGACTCGTTGAAACATTATCTTAGTAAGAAGTAAGGATTTAAGACATACTGTCGCTCGTAAATAGAAATGGTTCTGTCGGAAAAACACAAGAATGAAGATCTACGAGGGCCATTCAATAAAAAAGGTGAATAATTGTCTAAAGAGTTGGCTAAAAGAAGCACTGTTTAGTCGCACCTTTTTCAATGAAATCAATAGTCAGGCGTCCTTTAATTGTCTTGAGGTTTGACACAGAGTTTGATGTTTGGTTTAGTTTGGCTTCATGGCATATCAACTACTGTAGATTATTTAACGGCAAATCCGGTTTATACATATATATTTGATATATATGATTTGTAAACATTAACTTAAAAAGTTAAATGGTTCTAAGTATTGCTATTTATAACTAACAATTCAAGTAGCGATCAGTCATTTGTTTACACACAGTTAAATGATCAAACCGTTCTATTTCAATCAATTCTATTTGGACACAGTTTAAATGTCACATATTTCTATTTAAACCATAGATTGGACCCTATCATGCGCTACAAATCCGGATTAGAGTGGATCTGGAAGTAATGGCAATGAAAGAATATTCCGAATTCCCCAAAACTCCAGCATTACTTGAGTCTCACCATCAGATTGTTTAATGTCATATCCAGGACACTCGTTACGTGGTAGGTCTTATCCCTCTGCAGAGATGCACTCGGTGTATTCTACACCCCAAGCAGACTCTGCTAGTGTTCGATGCGTTTCCTTTTTCGTGATACACATAACCCAACATATTTATAATAATCCCACTGAACGAAGATTCTGAAAGGCAATTATGAACTGTATTTTTTTACATGTGCCCAAAGATCAGATAATTTTCATAGATCAGATAATTTCAGTCAGAGTTTGCCAACCTGAAAAAAGAAGAGATTAAGTTAATTGCTGGGGTTTTCAAAATACACCGACTGCTTCTCTGCAGAGGGGTCAACCCCCGCCCCCAACGAATGTCCTATATGTGACACTGATGTGGATGCTCCAGTAATGCTGGAGCTTTGGAGAATACGGAGTATCCCTTTATTGCCGTCGCTTCCAGATCCATTCTGACCCGGAGTAGTAGCACCTGACAGGGTTCTATTTATGGGTCAAGTAGAACTAAACTATGTACTTGCGCTAAACTGAATTGTTTGATATAAAACTGTTTATATGTATAAAGATGTATTTGGCATTAAATTACGCACAATGGTTGATATGCCATAAAACTAAACCAAACCAAACCTTAATAATTCGTCCAGAAGCGTCGTATCATTTTATTATGGAAAGAGATTTCTCCAAACTAAATTTTGCATATCAGAGATACAGGTTTTCAAAGGTAAATATCTGTTTGAAAAATTCAAATATTCCTTTCAATAGGCATAAGTTCAAAAAGGAAAACTGGCTTGATTATTTAATTTAATGGCATATCAAACCTAGTGGTTTATCTAATGCCAAATATATATATATATATATAGGTAGGTCCACGAAGAGATTTGAATTTTTTTGAAAACCCCACGCACACATACACACACACAACGACAAACATCAAAGAAGAGTAAAGCAGACTCAAAAAATATATATCTTTTAATTCTTTCTTTTGACCTACAACAAACATTTATATATGTATCAGTGGCGACTCTAGCCTATTTTTGCTACTCGTGTCCCTCCCCCCCCACGCCCTCTGTCAACTTCAGTTCCCAACCCGTGGTCCGTGGACCCAAAGTAAGTCATCATAGTTGCTATTGCGTGATTCTCCATTGTATAGCACAGATTGACAAACGTACCTTGCATGGTGTTTTTTTTTTTGTAAACAATCAAGATACTATATAATTTGTAGTCTTGTTAATACAGTAGATAAGATAATTTTTTTTCCTTTCAAAAGTATAGAAGAAAAGAGAAGATGTTCATTACTATGACGAGAAAAATATGTTTATTAGAATAAAGAAATTGATGACAATATATACAGACACAGCTAGTAGTTTCAATTTCGCTTAAAATAAAGATTATTTGTTGAAAATGAATTCAAATAAACAAATTTTAGTTACAGAATGTAATATATGCAACATTCATTAAAGAAATAGAGATCTGTTAGTGAAAAAACGAATTAAAACACGCCGTTTAACCAACATTTACCATAGCGATGATGATGACGTCGGCGACGGCTATAATCTGCTATCCCCCCCCTCTCTCTCTCTCTCTCTCGGTCCCTCTCCCTCTTCCCAAGACAGTTGTCAGTTGTGCTAATTTTTTTGAGCACGGTATCTGGCTTGCTTTTTCTATTGGCTACAGCCAAAAGCGAGATTTCGCTAACATTACTGTTATTATAAGGGTCTAGCGCTGGGCACGGATTACGGGTGTTCAACATTATAGCCGATTTTATGGGATGTTCAATGAATCTGACGGTAGCCGGACAAAGACCATCCGTTCAAAACAGCATCGTTGTATTATTCCCAGACATATTTATGAACTTTTGGCTACTTAGTTATCGAAACTTGAATAGATACGTAATCTAATTGAGATCAGACTAAGTATGTTTGCTTGAAATTAATGGATGATTTTTAATCCATTTTGAATAACATTGACTGAGTTATTGGTCGTGCCGGGCACGAGTAGCACTAGTCCCATCTCCGCTCCTGATATGTATATATATATATGTGTGTGTGTGTGTGTGTGTGTGTGTGTGTGTGTGTGTGTGTTATAAGCGAATTGTGTTTAGGTAAATATTTTTGTTTTG
This sequence comes from Sepioteuthis lessoniana, assembly GCA_963585895.1. Lineage (NCBI taxonomy): Eukaryota > Metazoa > Mollusca > Cephalopoda > Myopsida > Loliginidae > Sepioteuthis > Sepioteuthis lessoniana. Next base: position 39,747,024 of record OY757922.1, on the reverse strand, counting down.
GCTTGAGCGCATAATAGTGAGATATCAGGAAGTTTATACATTTTCCAAGGGTATTAGTCCGAAAGTGAATGTAATAGCGCAAACGGTGTTCCGAAACACTTACCACTGTGTTGCAGTCCGGTACCTTTGCCACTACTCCATAAGAACTTGTCCTTGGGTACAACTGAAATAAATAATACGTTAATCGTTTTAAACAGATAAATATTCATTCAATGACCCACGTAGATAGATAGATTCCCTTTATTTATTGAATGACTCCCGTAGATAGATAGATAAATAGAGAGAGAGAGATTCCTTTTATTCATTGAATGACCCTCGTATACAGTAGCGGCCATAAGTTAAGGAACAGAACAACAACAAATATCTAAGTGATTTTCACTTGAAAAAGTTTGCACGTACGTTTACGAAAATTTCTCAAAATATACTTGGAATATATATGAATTTATTTCATATAAAGTTTTCAAAAAAAAATTTTACAGTAAATTAATTGGGAACTAAAAAAATATATATTTTGCCACGGTCAAAAGTTAAGGAACGCTGTTGAATTATTGTAATTTGGGTAATTTTTAAACAACTGGATTCCTAATTTTGATTTATAGTCAACTGTCATACATCGTTAGAACTATTTTCAAGCAAGATGGAGGCGAAAGCACGTAATTTTTTTAACTCGAGAAAAAAGAAAGCTCATTTTAGCAAATCATGAAGAAGGCAAATCGTATTCTGAAATTGCTGACATCGTACGAAGGTCAAAAAGCGTTGTTTATCGTGTAATCAGTAGATTTAAGGCTGACAAGACACTTGAACAAAACCCGAGAACTGGCAGGCCTCCTATGACTACCAAACGGGAAGATCGGATGATTGTTAAAATGTCTTTAAAAGACCGTTTCGATTCAGCAACGTCTATTTCTCGTGCATTTTGTGAGCAAACAGGAAAGCCAATCCCTAGACAAACTGTTTCTCGTAGGTTAAATAAGGAAAAATTAATGGCTCGGATTGCATATCTCAAACCTTTGATTTTAAAGAAAAATCAAAAGGTTCGTCTTGACTTCGCCACAGAGCATATTCTGGGGACAGAGGAACAATGGAATATGGTTCACTTTTGTGACGAATCTAAATTCAACTTGTTTACATCTGATGGTAAGAGGTTTGTAAGACGTAAAAATGAGGAACGCTTATCTCCTCAATGCGTTAAGAAAACTGTGAAATTTGGAGAGGGCGAAATTGTGTTGAGGATGATTTCTTCAGCTGGAGAAGGACCCATTGTTCGTTTTCACGGTAATACTAATGCCAGTTTTTATAAAGAACTTCACCAGCATGCTCTTCCTGATTTAAGCAAAGGGACAGTTGAAATCCAATATTTATGCAAGACAACGTCACAAAGCTAAAACTTTGTTAAGTTTTCTTGAAGAGGAAGAAATAGCTGTTATGAAGTGGCCACCACAAAGCCAAGATAGGAATCCTATAGTGAATGTACGGAAAATCATAGGAGAGAAAGCTCAAAACAGAAATCCTCAAAATATTGATAATTTATGGGGTTTTCTGAAAGAAGAATGGTAAAGTATCACTACCACCTTTTGTAAGAAGTTACTTGGCTTATGTGCTCGAAGATGCAGAGAGGTAATCTAATGCAAAGGAAAATTCACTAAATATTAAATTTTTCTGTAGTTTATATATTGATCTAACGAGGATTTATGATTTATTCCTTTACTTTTGCCCTGGGCAAAATGTATATTTTTGTTTTTTCTGTTGACTATTAATTTACTGTAAAAGAAAATTTCAAAAAATTTTTTGTATAATAAATAAATATAAGATCCAAGTGTATATTGTGAAATTTTCGTAAACGTACATGCAAATTTCTTCAAGTAAAAATCATTTAAATATTGGTTGTTGTTCCGTTCGTTAACTTACGGCCGCTACTGTAGTAATTTACGAAGGTCTTTACTTCGATTTAGCACAAGGCCAAATGAATGGGGCACCCAATGAGACTCGAAATCACACGTGTAGGTTTGCTAGCCTAACTTGCTAACCATTACACCACCAGAGGTAACCATGGCCGCTACTGTATATTCATAGGTTTTAATATTAGTATCTCGTTTTATTTCGTGGAAATGATCACTACGCTACAGAGGAGGGGAGTCGAACTCAAAGCACCCTGAGTTCCGAGTAGATATTGTAAATTGACTTCAACTCAATGTGTTATAGCTAAAATGTTCTAACGCAGCAAGCCTTTGCTGTTCTACGACGGTGGGCGGAAAAGTTCAACATCAACTACTTAGTTTTCTTCTTAATCAAAGATATCTTTTAGAACTATCTGTCCTTGACTGAAGAATACCTTTGTTAGTTGCCCAGTCAGCTGGGGCTGTAGAATACACTGACTTACCCCTCTGCAGAGGGGTAAGACCCCCCCCCCTAACGAGTGTCCTGGATATGACTAGACAATCTGATGGTGAAGTTTCAGCAGTGCTGGAGCTTTGGGGAATGCAGAGAACCCCTTCATTGCCATCGCTCCCAGGTCCACTCTGGCCCGGAGTGGTAGCACCTGATAGAGTCCTATCTATGGGTTAAATAGAACTATCGTTCCCAGGTCCACTCTGGCCCGGAGTGGTAGCACCTGATAGAGTCCTATCTATGGGTTAAATAGAACTATCGCTCCCAGGTCTACTCTGGCCCGGAGTGGTAGCACCTGATAGAGTCCTATCTATGGGTTAAATAGCACTAACGGCATACTTATGCTAAATTGAATTGTTTGAGTAAACTGAATAGCTTGAAATAGAAATGTTTTTGACTATTATACCATACTTACATTTAAACTGTGTGCTTATGCTTAACTGAATTATTTCTAATAGAACTGTTTTTCGACATTAAAACTGTATTTACACTTAACTGAATTGTTACATATAACTGCTTGAATAGTTTGAAATAGAAATGTTTTTGACAATTAAACTGTACTTATGCTAAACTGAATTGTTTTAAATAGAACAGATTATTTACATAAAAATGGATTTGGCGTTAAATAACCTACAAAGGTTGATATGCCATAAAATCCAACCAACCAACCAAACAACTATTGTTAGTTGATTTTTAATGGTACATCAACCTTCTTGTGTTATCTAATGCAAAATCCATCCTTCTAGAAGAGCAGTAGTGGTACTATTTACTCCATAGCTGGGAGCATAAGGGGGTCCATACCTTTCCGAAGAGTATTTGTCTGAAAGTGAACGTAATAGCATGACTGGAGTTCGAACTCACTACGATTCGGCAGTCCAGCGTTTTAACCGTTACACCACGAAGACAACCCACAAAGGGTACCTTATTGAATCTTTATGAATCTTTATTTATATTATTTCCATTTGTTCCAAGATCACCTGTATGAAGTACTCAATGAGAATTTATTAGTTTGGGTTCTTTGTTTAATGGCATGTCAACTTTCGTTGGTTATTTAATGTCAAAGCTATCCTTGTTGAAGAACAGTAGCGATAGTATTTAATGCATAGCTGGGAGAATAAGGGGCTTTTTCATGCGTTTCTCTAGCGTATTAGTCCGAAAGTAAATGTAATAACACGACTGAAGTTCGAACTCGCTTACGACGATGGCACAGTCCAGAGCGTCAACTACTACACCACGGGTATTCCCTCATTAGGATTGAAAACCCTATATTATCAAAATGATTTAAAAGGAGAGCATGTTAACTACTGAACTGCAGTAATAAGCATTCTAATAGAAAAAATATACTCTCTCTCTCTCTCTCTCTCTCTCTCTCTCTCTCTCTCTCTCTCTCTCTTACGCACACTCACATATGTATATATATATATATATATATATATATCACAAATTACGCACTTGTTAGTTTGAGTCTGAAATCAACACATTCTATGTTCAATGTGTTTCTCAGTTTGCTAGTAGATGATGTTCATAGCGAAACCCAGACCTGAGGATAGCAAGTAAAATAGGTTCATCCATCGCACAAAGCTTGGGATATTTTAGAGCTGTGTTGTTTTTTTTTCCCAGTATTTTTATAAAATAATTTGTTTAAAAATAATTGTTTTTAAATGTTTCCTTTCATGAAAATATCATTATATGCATCGTTAACGACATATATTTTCATATATATATATATCTATTGTAGGCATTTCGTTTCAGTTTTTTAATGGCCTTTTCTTGTTTGTGAGCAAAGATGTCGCAACCTTGGAAGATAACTGTTTCAGTTTTGGTGTCTTTATTTAATAACATAACAACCTTCGTGGGTTATTTAATGCCAACTCCATCCTTGGAAAAGAACAGTAGTGGCGCTATTTAACCCATTGCTGGGGAGATGAGGGAATTCATACCCTTCCAAAGGGTATTACTCCGAAAGTGAATGTAATAGTTCGACTGCAGTTCGAACTCGCTTACTATGATGACGCAGTCCAGCACATTAGCCACTACCCCACTTCCTGCACCCTAAAGGCAATTTAAGAATTGTTCAAAGTTCCTAATGTTATCCGAATACATGAACTCTCAACCATCGTTCGTCAGTATTGAGGATGTGGATGCTGCCTTGATCTGAACTCTTCATGTGAGATTTCAGCGGATGGCGCGCTATTTTACCACCTCCTAAGAGATTTCATTACCTAACGTGAGATTACACCATCTCTCGTTATATTTCACCAAGTGACACGAGTTTTCATCAACTACTGTGGAATTTCATCGCTTCAGTTCACTAAAGATTTGACCACTTCACGCTAGATTTCATTTTGTAATAAAAGATTTTCACAACTCCAACGAGATTTCAGCTCGTCACACAAGATTTCAACTCTTTACCAGAGATTTCAACAAATAACAACAAATTTCATCAATTTACGTGAGATTTCAACAGCTTGCGTGAAATTACACCAGCTAACATGAGATTTCAATTCTTCGCGCAATATTTGACCGCCTAACGCGAGATTTCACGAAGTAACATGAGATTTAACCAACTACCATGAGATTTTACCTCTCCTATGTTTTCCATGATCAATGAATATCTTTTTAAAATGAAGCGTTCATCACGGGTAGATGACGTCATGTTTGAACGCATGAACCGTTGATACAGGTTTGAATGTGTAGAAATCATCGAACGTCGGAATTTCGTGAGTCAAAAGTTTTGCAATAGTTTGGTAACAGGAATAATTCGTCAGCTTCGTATACTTTTGTCAGCTTCGCGAAGGTTACGCGCTCGTCTCATACTCTTCGATTGCTATTCACCGGATTTGACACGATGGTTCAGGGCATGGCCTCGGAATCCACGCTTTTAGGCCTACCTGACCTCGCCTGATCGTCTACGTTCTTCTTATCCGAGTGAAATTTCTTCAACTATCTTACCATTGCATCGTGATTTAGTGCGCTTTCACCTTTCACACAACAAATGATTTTAGTTGCTTCGACAGGCTTATGGACCAGTTCGAACTAGTAAGGCGACATTCATTCACCCAGGAGTGAAACAATGAACTACATGTCAGCGCACCAGCTACCACGATACTACCGACTACAATCAGCACCTTTCACGGCTTGAACTGCTCCGGTCACGTAATATTTACGCCAAAAGCAATGACTTGCCAAAATATTCCAAATATAGACACATACTAATATATATATATGTGTGTGTGTGTGTGTGTGAGTGAGAGAGAGAGAGAGAGAGAGAGAGAGAAGAGATGAGTGGAATCCGACCGAATGTTTGTAGTAAAGGTAAAACGGAAGAAAGATATATGTTTGGTGGTTTGTTCATTTACCTATGCGTTTCGACTTCAATCTTTTCTCTGAATATAAAAATATTTTATCAAAATTATTTTTGTATGAGAAATACTCATGGTAGAAAAAATTTTGATGAAAACTTCTAATTGAATAAAAAATTTACCCTTCATAATTATTTCTAATGCAAAAATAATCTTTATAGAATATTTTTATTCTCAAGACAAAGCTTATGGAGGTGTCGATTGATGGAGCTTTGTGAAGAACCAACTTCTGCCGACAATGTACGAATGCTTGTACTTGGCTCTTGATCCAACCATTTCAACCATTTTAAGCAAGTTCTTCCAGAAAAGAAAATCCCAGATTTTGGTTAGTCTTCAAGACTAGTGTCATCTTCCTTGAAACATCTGAAGCAGTTTTATGCCACATATTCGTTGATTGTTTTTGGACCTTCTACATCGTTCATTTCTTTTGTTGCTAGCCTTGCGATCAGTCATTTTTTTCCCGCGTGTTGCATAAAATGTTTCTAATTACAATTTTTTCACGCGTCATTATCAAAGGTGTTACGTCAAAAATAAACATTGTCCAGTCGGCTAGGGCTGTAGAATATACTGACTGCACTTCTGCAGAGGGGTAAGAGCTCCCCAATGAGTGTCCTGGATATGACACTAAACAGTCTGATGGTGAGGTTCCAGTAATGCTGGGGCAGTAATGCGGAGCACCCCTTCATTGCCATTGCTCCCAGGTCCACTCAGGCCTGGCGTGGTAGCACCTGATAGGGCCCTATATATGGGTTTAATAGAACTAACTACATACTTATGCTAAACTGAATTGTTTGAGTAAACTGAATAGCTTGAAATATAAATGTTTTGACAATTAAACTGTGTACTCATGCTAAACTGAATTGTTTAAAATAGAACAGATTTACATAAAAATGAATTTGGCGTTAAATAACCTGCAAAGGTTGATATGCCATAATACCCAACCAACCAACCAAAAATAAACAATTAATATTTATATGATATTCATGAAAATAAATAAATTGAGCAGCCGTTGTTCAGAAAATTGTAACCAAACATAGAGATACGAACCATCAGTGAAAATCAGCAATAATCTTTTGAATCAACTTTAATGAGTAGAGTGTTCACGAATGGTCTATGAGGCCAGGGTTCAATTCCTGGTCGAGTCATATCAAAGATTTAAAGAATTAAAAAAATAAAAAATGGAGTAGCGCCCTTCCCTACACCTCAGTATAGTAGCTATTGAAAAGGGAGTCTTTGGGTCAGCCTCGACTAAGGTCGCCAACTTTACTTTTACTTTATATATATATATATATATATATATATATATATATATATATATATATCAAAATTAATAGTTTCGCAAAAAATTTATGTTTGCTATTTATGGGTTATTATTATTATTATTATTTTGATATATTTGTGCGTGACAGACGTTTTGGAAATTTACGTACTTTTCAGGTGTTGATGATATTTGTCGTACGTCCCACAAATGGGGGGAGTTTGGCACAAGGCCTTTTTAATGTGGGTTCGGGCACAGGACTGTTACCAAGATACACCTGGCATTCCCCAAAATGCTTCAGACCCCGTTGGTATTCCTCAAAAAAAAGGACGCCTCGAGTGCTTGGCGATAAACTAGCCCCTCAAGACAGAGTGGGAGCCTGGGGGACGGCCCCCAGAGGCTCTAGGGGTGCCGGTCTCAGTGCACGGGACATGGATGGTGGCTTTCCGTTACCCATGACCGGAGATCTTGACCGGCGTGACGAGCCAAGCGATCAAGCCTCACAAACCGATCCGAGAAAACAGCGTATGACTCGAATCACAAGGCCCACACGAGAATGGTTCACAATATGTTCAGGCTTTGATAGTTAAGTTTTGGCTGTTAAGTTCCTTTTATCGTAAAGATTGCTTTTACCATAAAAGGAACTCAGCCAAAATGTAACAGAAAACCGCCTGAAGAGGACGCACAAGGATATAATAATAATAATAATAATAATAGTCCTAGAAAATGCCACGCATAAACTCCTATGGGACTTTAACATACAAACGGATCACCTAATCCCGGCCAGAAGACCAGATTTAATAATAATCAACAAAAAAACAAAAAAGAGAACTTGCAAAATAGTCGACTTTGCTGTCCCGGCTGACCACAGAATAAAACTGAAAGAATGTGAAAAGAAGGATAAGTACCTCGACTTTGCTAGGTAATTGAAAAAAAAAACTGTGGAACATGAAGGTGACAATTATACCAGTTATAATTGGTGCGTTTGGAACAGTAACTAAAGGTTTACTAAAGAGACTAGAGGACTTTGAAGTTGGTGGACGAGTGGAGACCATCCAAACGACAGCATTATTGAGAACGGCCAGAATACTAAGAAGTGTCCGAGAGACTTGAGGAGACTTGCTGTCACTCAGACTCCAGTGAAAAACCATCGGCTAACGCTGATGTGAAAAGCTCTAATGAGTGAATAATAATAATAACAGAGGACATGTGGAGACCATCCAAACTACAGCATTGTTGAGATCGGTCAGAATATTAAGAAGAGTCCTGGAGACTTGAGGAGACTTGCTGTCATACAAAATCGAATGAAAAACCAACCATCAGCTAACGCTGGTGTGAAAAAATCTCAAAAGAGCAAAATGATGATAATAAAAGCAGAAAAAGAAAATCTGCCAAATAGTGGACGTTGTCGTCCCGGCGGATCACAGAGTGAAAAATCAAAGAACACGAAAAGACAGAGAAGAACTTTAAAAAGCTATGGAACATGAAGAGAACCAATTGTAATTGGTTCGCGTGGAACGATCCCTAAAGACTTGGTATGGGGGTTAGAAGAGTTGGAAATCGGAGGACGAGTGGAGATTATCCAAATTACAGTTAAGATCGAACAGAATACTGAGAAGAGTCCTGGAGACCCGAGGAGACTTGATGTCACTCAGACTCCAGCGAAAGACCATCAGCTTACGCTCGTGTGGAAAACTTGCAAGGAGTAAATAATAAAAAATTGATTATTATAATAATAATGATAAAACAAATGGACCAAAGAACAAGAAAACTAATGACAATGCATAAGGCTTTACATCCCAGAGACGACGTTGACAAACTATATGTATAAAGAAAAGAGGGAGGAAGAGGACTTGCCAGCATTGAAGACAGCATTGACGCATCGATACAATGACTCGACGATTATATACAAAAACACGATGGAGGACTCATTACAGCCATCAGAAACGATACTGATAACACGATGGACAACAGAATGACAATAACTAGTAAACCAAAATGGGAAGGAAAACAACTCTATGGGCGGTTTAAACGATTAATAAACAACATCTCATACGACAAAACCTGGACATGGCTAAGAAAAGGAAACTTTAAAAGAGAAACAGAATCTCTCCTAATAGCAGCACAAGACAACGCCGTAAGAACAAACCATATGAAAGCGATAATAGATAAGGCGCAAAAGCAAATGTAATCTATGCAGTGACAGAGATAAAACCATCAATCACGTCAGAAGCGAATGCAGCAAATTAGCGCAGAAGAAATATAAGACTAGACACGACGTGGTCAACAAGGTGATCCACTAGGAGATGTGCAAGAAATTTAAATTTGACCATACAAATAAATGGTATATGCACAACCCAGCAACTGTTCTAGAAAATAACTCACATAAACTCCTATGGGACTTTGACATACACACGGATCACCTAATCTCGGCCAGAAGACCAGACCTAATAATAATAAATAAAGAAAACAAAGAGAACTTGCAAAATTGTCGACTTTGCTGCCCCGTCTGACCACAGAATAAAACTGAAAGAATGTGAAAAGAAGGATAAGTACGTCAACATTGCGATGGAATTGAAAAGAAATATGGAACATGAAGGTGACAATTATACCAATTGTAATTGGTGCGTTTGGAAAAGTAACTAAAGGATTACTAAAGGAACTGGAGGACTTGGAAGTTGGTGGACGAGTGGAGACCATCCAAACTACTACATTATTGAGAACGGCCAGAATACTGAGAAGAGTCCTGGAGACGAGGAGACTTGCTGTCACTCAAATTACAGGGAAAGACCATCAGCTAACGCTGATGTGAAAAACTCTAATGAGTAAATAATAATAATAATAACACTCCAGAGATGACGTTGACAGTCTATATATATCAAGAAATTAGAGAGGAAGAGGACTTGCCAGCATTGAAGAGAGCATTGACGCATCGATACAACGACTCGAGGACTATATAGAAAATCCCGACGGAGGACTCATTACAGCTAAGAAAAACGATACCGACAACACGAAGACCAACAGAATGACAATAACGAGAAAACAACTCTATGGACGTTTTGAACAACTAATAAGCAAGATCTCACACGAGAAAACCTAGACGTGGCTAAGATAAGGAAACCTCAAGAGAAAAACAGATTATCTCCTAATAGGAGCACAAAACAACACCATAAGAACCTATCATATCACAGCGAGAATAGATAAGACGCAACAAAACATCCAATGTAGGTTATGTGGCGATAGAGATGAAACTATCAATTACATAATAAGCGAATGCATCCAATTAGTTCAGAAGAAATATAAGACTAGACACGACTGGGTGGGCAAGGTGATCCACCGGGATACGTGCAAGAAATTTCAATTTGACTAAACGAACAGATGGTATATGCTCAACCTAACATCAGTCCAGGAGAAGGACACACATAAACTCCTCTGGGACTTTGACATACAAACGGATCACCTAATCTGGGCCTGAAGACCAGACTTTATAATAATCAAAAAAAAAAAAAAAAAAAAAAAAAAGAAGAGAACTTGCAAAATTGTAGACTTTGCTGTACAGGCTGACCATTGAATAAAACTGATGGAAAGTAAAAAGAAGGATAAGTACGTCAACATTACGAGGGAATCGAAAAAACTATGGAACATAAATGTAAAAAAGTATACCAATCGTGATAGGTGCTTTTGGTACAGTCACCAAAGGATTAATAAACGGACTGGAGGACTTGGAGGTAGGAGGACAAGTGGAGATCATCCAAACTATTATATTATTGAGAACGGTCAGAATACTGGGAACACTCCTGGAGACTTGAGAAAACTTGCTCTCACTCAAACTCCAGTGAAAAACCATCAGCTAAAACTTATATGAAAAACTCTCAAGGAATGAATAATAATAACCTAGATATCAAAATTGAAATCATTTGTGGACCTAATCCTTTTAAACCTTTTACGTTTTTCTCGTTGGACTAACAATTGTATCTCTTTCTCTTTATATATATATATATATATATATATATATATATATATATATATATATATATGTAAGTATTATTTGGTCCAGTTAAACCGGAGTTGGGAGTGATTCCATCAGGACAAGATGTTATATAGTCATCTACAGCGACACAACGATAAAGACGCAGGAAGGAAAACGCATGATAAAGACGCAGGAAGGACTTCTTTAGAAAAATATTCACCTCTCACTTTATTGCAAGGGTTTGAAAGGGTTGTTTAAGGGTTTGCATGTGAGAGGATGCTGGAGACCGGACGTAAACTTCATATTTTGACCCCACTGTTATGATCGTCACGTTGTGTCTCTTGTTCTCTTAGAACAAGGTCTTGGGGTCCACTCCAGAGGTCTTGGGGTCCACTCCATCGGGGCTTTTCTGAGGGCCCCCTCGGTCGGGTGTGGCCTTCCCTACCACATCTGGTCTCTACTGTCTGGAAGTCCGCTGGCAACTGCATCGGGGGTTTCCGAGGTCCCCCTCGGTCGGGTGTGGCCTTCCCTACCACATCTCGTCTCTAACCCTCTGGGAGTCTGCTGGCAACTGCTCTGGGACCCAAACTCAACTGAGTTAAATAATAACTCAACGCCCACACGATCGCCTACTGGATCTTTGAAATCGAATGTTTAATCGTCATCAAGCGGAAATAACTGTCATGCAGTTCAGAGGTTACTCTCTTCCGGTGCATGACTGTAATGGCACAATGGGACCTTCACCTTGTCCCATATCATAAGCCTTAATCCGCCCACGCGATCTCTTTCGATTACTGGCCGTTGGAATGTGTCACTCCCTCCGGTGTATTTTTGGAATGTGTCACTTCCTTCCGGTGTATTTTTGGGCCGGGTCGAAGGTCAAAATATAACAAAGAAAACTATTCAATTAAGCTCTTTACTATTCAACTATTCAATTGAGCTCTTTACCACTAATATGACCGGTTTGTTGTTTTTTCTTAATGGAATATATATATATATATATATATATACCTCCACACGATCAGAATGCGACACAAGGTCATTTTTAAGTTCAACAGATTTGAATTCAGAGTTTTCCTTCTCCTAGACCGGTTGCCATACCGAGGTTAAAGAGCCCAATCGTTTTTCTATTTACCCATTGTTGGAGGGAGAATAATTGGACTCATATCTTTCCCAAGGGCATTAACACTATGTGAAATGCAAACAGTATTATCCTGGACTTGAACTTGTATTTCTGTGTCCATTTCCTATTACGGTAACCATTACAGTATATATAACTTCCGACGTTTACGGTCAAATCACGTTGAGAACACTGGTTCCGACAATATATACATATATATAGAGAGAGAGAGAGATATTGAGAAAGAGAGAGAGAGAGAGAGATTGAGAAAGAGAGATTGAGAAAGAGAGAGAGATTGAGAAAGAGAGAGAGAGAGAGAGATTGAGAAAGAGAGAGAGATTGAGAAAGAGAGAAAGAGAGAGAGATTGAGAAAGAGAGAGAGGGAGAGAGAGAGAGAGATTGAGAAAGAGAGAGAGATTGAGAAAGAGAGAGAGATTGAGAAAGAGAGAGAGAACTTTCAGTGAATTGGTTTGGACACCCATTAGGCTAAATATGGTTTCGTTGTCAATGCTGCTTTGCCTATTTTGTTGTAATATTTGAAAAGATAAGCTCTTTTTTTGTGTGTGTAGTAGTAGTAGTAGGAGTAGTAAAAGAGCAAATCGACGCGTGTTGGATCTTGTTTAGGTTAGAAAGGCATCCGTTATCAGTTGCATTGACCAAGGCAAATGTTTTCACAGTCCAGACCTTGTAGCCCGGAATAATCTGGACGCCATCAAATCCGATAGCAGCGTTGAGTAAGAGTTCCTTTCAATGAGTCAGTCTTGTCATCTTCATCCCGGAACGCAGCCGCTGTATTCACGTCTACTAGAAACACGGCGCCAAGTGTGTGTTTGTGTGTGTGCATGCGTGCGCTCACATGTGTGTGTGTGTGTGCGTGTGTGTGTGTTAGCACTAAACCCCTTCCATCCAACTATGCACCCACCAATCTCCTAATATCCCAGAAACCGGCTCCAAAGCCCCGGCCTCCGTACCAACATCCACCACCTCCGCCAACGCCACCACTATCACCACCACCACTACCACCTCATCATCTCTACGATAGCAGCTGCCAACCTTTGGTCACATATGTATTTTTTACGAGATAACTCCCAAGTCAAAAACGGAAACTTTCAACAGTTCACTGGAATGTTGTGTCGACCGACTCCCTTCAGTTGCCCGGTGTTGTTAAGTTCAAACCCAGCCTCGACTTTTTTTCGACTTCCACAAAAACCACAATGAATTTATCCAGCTTAGGTTTGGTTTGGTTTCTTTAATTAATGGCATATCAACCTTCGTGGGTTATTTCAATGCCAATGCCTTCGTGGAAGAAAAATGGTTGTGGTACTATTTAAAACATAGCTGAGGCGGGGGATAAAGTTATCAGTCCAAGAGTAGTAATTTACAAAGCTCTTTGCTTTGATGTGGCACAAGGCCGAATGAATGGGGTGCCCAATGAGACTCGAACTCATTCGTGTAGGTTTGCTAGTCTAGCTTGCTAACCGTTACACCACCAGAGGTGCCCTTATCAGTCCAAGAGTAAACTTAATACGTATTTACCAACCACTCTGCCAGGGCAGAATGTGACACTAGCTCAATTTTGAAGCTGGGTTTAACAGATTTGAATTTAGAGTGTTCCTTCTAGAATGGTTGCCTAACCAAAAAACTAAAGAACCTAGTCTGCCCTACTATTTACCGATAGCTAGAGGGAGAATAATTAGACTCATATCTTTCCCTATGTAAAATGCTATCAGCTTCGTCCAGGATTTAAACTCGTCTCGCCTTGTCGATTTTCTACGATAATAACCATTACACCTCAGTTCGAAAGTAAATGTAATCGGGTGACTGTTATCCAGATTTAAAACTAGTCGCTTCAAAAAAATATTCTTCTCTATATGACAATACACCAGGGTGAGTTAAAAGTTTTGCAATATTTTGGTAGTGCGAGCTAATTTGTCTAAATAGTAGGGTGAGTTAAAAGTTTTGTAATATTTGGGTAGTTACGTGCTAGTTTGCCTAAAAACTAGGCTAAGTTAAAAGTTTTGCAATAATTTCGAAACATATTCTAGTTCGTGGTGCATATTTACACAAACCCCTCCGTCAAATGCACGATGTAATACAAGAATAATTTTTAAGCGGAGTAAAGCTGATTTGAATTCAGAGTTTTATTTCTCCTAGATTGATTGCGTTACTCTGGTTAAAGAGTCCAGCCTGCCCTACTATTTCCTCATAGTTGAAAGGAGAAGAGATATGTTCATGCCTTTTCCAAGGGCATTAGCCTCAAGTGAAACACAAATAGCCTCGTCCTGGATTTGAACTCGAGTCAATGATTTCATTTCATACGACAGTAAACGTGTCTGTATGTATTGGTAAACCAGGTAAAAAATGCAGCATTTATCATGATTTTTTTAACAATACACTTCATCATCATCATCATATCGCGCTGGTAGCACAGATATCCCTGACCCTCTCTCGCCACTCCTCCCTATCGTTCATTGCTCTAGGTAGGTCTTCAGAACAACATCCCGTATCCTCACATAGCTGCTGAATGTATGTTCGTGCTGGTCGTCCTGCTTTTGCACGGCCATGTGTGGGGGTCCATCACTTATGAGTTCGAACAATACACTTAAACTGGTTTAATAAATAAATAAAGCAATTTCCAGAACAATTTGTTAGTGAATAATAATTTTATCGAGTCGACAGTTACGCTGAACGGCATTTTCAAACCATTTAAATTTCCGATATAACGAAGATGATTATGAAATGCTAATTAAAATTCTTCACTTATTCTTACACAGAAACATTACTATCATAATGGATTACGGACTCTCGATCGACTTGTCAAATTTTGGAAATTTAATTTGCCAGCGAAAAAGTGTGAGTGATAATTACCTAAGGTTGAAATTAAAATATAGCAGAGGGGATGAGGCGCAATCCTCGGCTTCAAAATTAATTACGATAATCAATAATTTTGTCATCATATATAAGGGTCGACTTATACACGAGATCGGCTTATCCACGAATAGATACGCTACATATTTATACTTTATTAACCCTTTTTAGGGTCTCTAAATCAGACCTTCAAAGTGGTCTATATAGACCCCCTTGGATATGAATAAATATGGTAAACTGAATGAAAACGCAGATGTCCACAGGGGGTAAATTTAATAGTTTGAATTTATAAATCCCTTTATAAAAGGAAGAGAAAAATCGCTGGATTATGTAGCCTTGTTGCCAGATATCGTACATCTAGCAGAATGTGATGGTCACGAGTGATGTGTCGTTCACAATCGAACTATTCAAAATATGCGGGTCATTTAAATGAATGAACAATGTAAAAGTAGAAAGGGCAAATTTAGTGCAGACTTAGCCACCTTTCTCAAAGAATTTATTAAAAACTCGATTTTCAAGCAAGTCTATGAATGCATTTAAAGGAATTGAATATAATTGGATGAACGAAAAAAAAAAAAAACTGCTGCGAAATATCCAAAATTTTATAGAACTGTTAAGCTAATTTTACTAGCTTTTTCAAATTAATATATGGTGGAATCTGTATTTAGCCATGTGCATTATCTATAAAGCAAAGAAACTCTTTGAATATAGAATGTGGTGATCTGGCTCAAATGTCTTTAAACCTTTTCAGCGTCACAAACCTACAACCAAATATTAGATATCTCAGTGCCCACCAAACTCATCCTTCCCATAAAAAGTAATCTAAGAATTAAAGGTACGTTTGCAATTATGAACTCCTGATTCTTTTCCCATGTAAATTGCATTAAACACAGGTAAATTATATTGTGAATTGATCTGAATTTAAAAAAAAGAAAATGTACTGGTAAATTAGTTATCTTTTGTAATTTGATATTCAATTACTTTATTTGGAGGAGAATGGAAATTGAATTAAGTTTGTTAGGTTGTCAACTTTTTGTCAATCGGCTAGTCATGTCGATTCCTGGCTCCTGTATGAAGAAGTCTCGACCATACTCTGGCGGCAAATAAATACCCGAACCTTTTTATCTTAAGAATGTTCGAAGGCAGTGGCCGTGGGTCAATCGTACTTTGAGTGTCCTGGGTATGACATTAAACTACATCTGGTGGTGAGGCTCCAGTTCTGGAGTTTGGGGTATGTGGAGTACCTCTTCATTATTATTAAGGGTATGCCGAGTACCTCATCATTACCATTACTCTCATTTACACTCTGAACCAAAGTGGTTGTACCTGTTAGGATCTCATCTGTGGGTCAAATAAAACTATTCAATTATTTACGAAGGATTATTATTATTATTATTATTATTATTATTATTTCTATTATTATTATTAGGACCTTGAATAAGTTCTTGCTGATTTTTCATGAAAAGTAATGTTTTATTTTCAAAAATTAGTTCGAAACATGTCATTGAAAATATTATCCATCACTAGGCGCTTCTTTTTCCCATCTTTCTGACAGCATTTGAATTCCACGTCGGAATAAGTGACATGTCTTTTGAGGCTAACCACGAGTTGACCCATTTTTAGCATCTTCATTATAATGAAAGTGCTGCTCAACCAGGCCATGTCCTATCGATCGAAACAAGTTATAATCGGACGGGGCAATATCTGGTAAATATGGCGTGTTGGTAGAACTTCTCATTTAATCGTTTCTAAGTAGGTTTTCACCCGTTTCGCAAAATGTGGCCAAGCATTTCATGTTGCAAAATCACTTTGTCATGTCTCTACTCGTATAGCAACCGTTTTTTCTTTAATTCTCGGCTCAAATGCATCAATTGCAGTTAATAGTGATTTCCCGTCATGGTTTCGGTCGGTTTGAACAGCTCATAATAAACTACCCCCAGCTGATCCCACCAAATGCAGAGCAGAAGGTTCGAACCATGGATATTCGGCTTTGCCGTCGACGTTCGTTGATACATGGCCGAGCTTACCCAACGATCTTCTACGTTTAGCGTTATTGTCGAGTATCCACTTTTCATTACCGGTCAGGATATTATGCAAAAACCTTTTCTTTTCTCCCGTTAAAGCTGCTGTTCACACGTGACAAGACACCGTTCGACGTCTCTCTGCTTCAACTCGTACGTACCCAATGTCCTTGCTTTAGAATAATTCCTAAAGCTTTCAAACGTTTTAAAACTAATAATTCTGCAAGTCTAGCTTGCGTTTGACATGAGTCTTCATGAAGTAATGCATCCATTTCTTTGTCTTCAAACTTTTTCGGTGGGGCAGAGCGTTCATTATCTTCAACATCAAAACTATTATTTTTGAAGCATCTAAACCAGTATCTGTTGTTTCCAACAGAGTACCTGTAAGTCTCAACAAGAATTCTGTGTACTTCAGCTGCAATTTTTTTTAAATAAAGTCACCATCCTCATGTCGTGCTGGTTGCACGGATATCCCTGACCCTCTCTCGCCACTTTTCTCTATCGTTCATCGCCTCTGACAGGTCTTCTGGACTACATCCCGTATCCTCACATGGTTGCTGAATGTATGTTCGTGCTGGTCGTCCTGCTTTTGCTCGGCCTTGTGTGGGGGTCCATAAGAGTATATCCCTTATGAGTTCGTCCCTGCTTCTCCAGCAGTGTCCTGCATATCTGGTTCGCCTAACTTGGATAGTTTTCGTGATAGGAGGCAGGTGGCCGTACAGTTGGTGTCTTGTGGGGTGTTGCCGCCAGGACTTGTTCAAGATTGCTCGCAGCATTCTTGTGTAATTGCCATCTAGCTTCTTCTCCAGCCGTTTTGTTTGAGTCCATGTAGTGCATCCATATAGCAGTATCGATGCGACCGCTGCCTGGAAGAAACTTCGTTTCATTTTATCGGTTAGGTCTGATTTCCATATAATCGATAGCCTATTGATAGCTGTCCATGCCTTCGTTAACCTCGTGTCGATGTCCTTTTTTGTTGATGAGACGCTGCTTCCTAGGTAAGTGAATTTGTCTACTAGTTTAAGAGGGGTTCCGTCTAGAGTGGAGATGTCACCCGTTTGATTATAGCACATATGTTCCGTTTTGCGTGCATGCAGTGAAATTCCTCGCAAATAGACTTTCTTTGGCACGAAATCCGAAATGTCTAACCCAATGAAAAACTAATTTGTTTACACTTCGGCAAAATCATAGTCACTGAATTTCAAGCTTGCTTGTAGATGCGTTACTATCCGAAACTACTCATACAGACTTCTGGGAATGCCATCTGTTGGTAAACACTGAAAACTCATTCAAGATTATTATCATAATTATTATTATTTGAAACCATACTGTAAATGAGGGAGCTATCCCCCTTGGTTGGTACGGGCGCCTTAGAGTTAGGTACACATTACCATTGTACACCGACCAGTCACACACGTGACACCGTTAGAAGGGTTGACCTTTTTATTACCATTTCTCCGAGCAGAACACACGTGTTGCCGGACAGAGCTGGGATTTTAGACTTTGCGAAGGGGGCATTCTTTGAGGTGAACAGAGGTAAGAATCACACACTGTATCTGTATTTGCCCGAATTATTGATCCGTGTGAAAGGGATTACAGAAGTTGTTTTCTATTTTGTTTCTAGTTTCACGGTCAAAGAAGGGTCAAAGAACGGTTTAAAGAAGGAACGAATACCCATTGCGAATAGACAACATCTTTACCAGTCGAGCCTTTTACCTCATTTTTTGCCTCATGGTGCTACCGTTACACATACACCCGTGTGAAAATTTTTCGTATTAAATAGGAATACTAAATCAATAGAATAACTAAAAGTAATACTTGAAACTATTTAACTATGTGCAAACAAATAATAAATATTAAATAAAATTATTGGTGTTCGATAGGAATACTTGAAACTATTTGACTGTGTGCAAACAAATAATAAATATTAAATAGAATTATTATTGTTAGATAAGAATACTTGAAACTGTTAAACTCTGAAAAGACTAATAAGCTCTAATTGATTTCAAAATAAAATAACCCAAAAAGTATTCTCTTGCAAATCATATATATATATATATATATATATATATATATATATATATATATATATAAGCGAGGATTGACATGCCGTCAAAAACAACCAGCCATCTATTGACTTTTTGTTATATTTTTACGCGCTCAATTATAAAATTAGGAGCTGTATTATATAAAATAAGATATGAATATTTTTGTTTGGTGGTATTATAATTAGAAATGATGTTAGATTAAACAATCCTTCTGTTTTGATTATAATATATTTAGCTAATATTTTCGGGTCTTTCAAATTAAACCTCTGTTTTACAATGGTTGATGAGCCGTGAAAAACAATGAAACCTAACCCAAACTTTGCTTGGTTTTTAAATCATGTCTAACTAAAGTATTTCAAAAATCACATTATTTAAAAACTCGGACATATTCCTAAATACACTTTTAAATCGTCCTCGAAGTTTCACTAATGCAAATCTTCTTATATCATATTTACCAACCCCTCCGCTCGGGCAGGATATGACACGAGGTCAATTTTTTAAGCGGAGTTTAACAGGTTTGAATTCAGAGTTTTTCCTTCTCCTTGACTAGATGCCTCACCAAGGCTGAAGAACCTAGCCTGCCCTACTATTTACCCATAGCTGGAGGGAGAATAATTGGATTCATACCTTTCCCAAGGGAATTAGTGCCATGTGAAATGCAATCATTTTCGTCCAGGATTTGAACTCCTGTCCATTTCCTATTGCGATAACCATTACACCACGGGCACCTCCTAAATCTTCTTATATATATTAAAAGGGATGGCAGATATGCCAGTTTCAGATGCAATTTGATTATTGATATAAATGATTATGTCCCTGATTGTTTTAGAAGAGTTTGCAGCAGTTTGGATTCTAAGGTTGTTTCAATTTTTTCGATGATGTGTGTTCTTGAATTTTTTGGTAAAATAATAAATCTATGTAATAGATTATTATTAGAAATATTGGTTGCTTATTAACAGAATTTATATTATTTTTTCGATTGTGAATTTTAAAATCTTTTATTTTAGCACGTTGTATAAAAAGATCTGGGATATTGTTGTTGGGCAAAGGAATTTTAGATAACCGAGTTCATCATTTAAAAATTTAGAGCAACAAATGCTAATGCCTCTAAGGCAAAATCCTATTATCCATTTTTTATTTTTAGATTACCACGTGTTTATAAATAGATATGGTCATTCATATTAGAAGATTTGGGATATACTTGAAATTCTTATTCATTATAAATTATTAGTAATATATTTTTAAAAAAAAGCTATGATGTTATTTTCTTGTTCGTTGGTAAAATCTGTGGTTTTTATCTAATTTATCAGTTGTTTTTGTTGCATGCATATTTTGTTGATATATGAAGTATATATTATCTATGTGACGAAAATACCAGGAATTTTTTGTTATTATGTATCAAAAAAGGGCTTGATTCAAGATATTCAAGAAAAAGACAAGCAAGAACACCATCAATCGGTAAACACATGGGTAAACCGAATTCTTTTTTTTTAAATATCAAGTATATTGAAAAAAAAACAATGTTTTGTGCTTAATGTGCAAATTTTTATTATTTTGTTGTTTGGTAATGTTAATGTAGCGTTAGTTTTCTTAAGATGGTTTTCTAAATGTTTAATGCATTTACTTACAGGCATATTAGTATATAATGATGTTATGACTAGACTGTCTAAAGATTTATTTTTCAGATCTGTATTATTTATTCCGTGGAGTAGATCACTATAGTTTTTGATATTTGAAATGCTAATGGTACCTAAAATAGAAGTTGATATTTTAGCTAAAGACTTGTCGATTTTGTGAGAGGCATTGCCATCACTGGAAATAATTTGTCTTTGAGAAATAGCCAGGTTTATGAGTTTTAGGAAGTTCATATATTTTACGAATTAGAAGCTGGTAATCAGTTAACGAAAAAAAATTATCTTTCAGAATCATTTTTTTTATATTAGAGTGAACAAATTTATCTATATTTTTAATCATTGCTTGTAGTGTAATTTGTTCCGACCAGTTATTTTAAAAACAACAATGTTTTAACCCCAAAATAGCGTCAGTCTTGTGGGAAATGGAACGCAATTAACATATGAGTGCGCTATAAAAAATCATCTTTTCGTTTCGTTTTTCATCTAAAAATTATTTTTTTAGATAAAACATTAAGATATCAATTACATTGCCCTGAAGATGGTAGCCCAGTCGGCTGTGGCTGTAGAATACACAGACTGCGTCTCTGCCGAAGGGTAAAACCTCTCCTCAACAAGTGTCCTGGACATGATACAAAACAATCTGAAGATGAGGCCCCGGCAACGCTGAAGCTTGGTGTAATGCGGAGTACCCTTTCACTGCCATTGTTCCCTGGTCCACTCTGTCCAGGAACGGTAGCACCTAATAGGATCCTCTCAATGGGTTATATGGAACTATTTGGTATTTAAACTGAGAGCAAATAAATGACTTATGCTAAATTGAATTGCCTGAAATAGAAACCAAACCAAATCAAATCAAACCAAATCAAACTTGAGGATGGTTGAAAAGACTGAAGCATTTCAAATTTCATATAAGGAATACATCCTATGAGTATTTTCTTTTTACATATTTAGTATTTACACACAGTCACGTTTATTTCCTTCTCATATATATATATATATATATATATATATATACGGGGTGCCTTCAATAGGTTTCCAGACTGTTTTTGTCTGATTTTGATTTACAGTGATAAAAGTGCAATAGAATTCGTTTTGAGTTTTTATATCGCTCTGTCAATTGGACACTGAACACATTTATTCTTTACATCAAAAAATTATTTTTATAATCCTTACTATTATTTCTTTAAACATATTATTGCTATCATTCATAACTTGTTTTTCTATTACCATAGAAGCATTATTATTAATAGTATTCAACTCATTATCGAGTTTTTCACACTAGCATTAGCTGGTGGCATTTTAATATAGTCTGAGCGACAGCAAGTCTTCTCTAGTCTCCAGGACTCTTCTCAGTATTCAGACCAATCCTAATGATCCTGTAGTTTGGATGGTCTCCACTAGTCCTCTTATTTCCTAGTCCTCTAGTCCCTGTACCAATCCGTTTGTGACTGTACCAAGGGCACCAGTTACAATTGGTATCACCGTCATTTTCACGTTCCATAGTTTTTTTTCAGTTCTCAAGCAAGGTCAAGGTACATATCTGGCAGTATGGTTAAATTTCAGTTTCTTACACTATTCCCAGAGGATCAACTTCCCTAACCAGTTGTGTGTGGTCTTGTACTCCCTTTGCGCTAGTTTGCTGCATTCGATTATTATTATTATTATTATTATTATTATTATTATTATTATTGTGGTGGTTGTTGTTGTTGTTGTTGTTTTACTCCGTGTAAGATTTTTACCCCAGAATTAGCTCATGGTATTTAACTGAAGTTCTCTCGAATCTCCGGGAGTGTTCTCAGTATTCCGACCGATATTAACAATGTTGTTGCTCTGATAGTCACAGTTCATTCTCCGTTTCCCAACTCGCCCAGCCCCCTTTCCAAACCTTCGGTGACCATTCCGAGTGCACCAATTACAACTGGTATCACCGTCACCTTCATGTTTCATAACCTTTTTTTTTTAGTTCTCTGGCAAGGTATAAATATTTGTCTTTTTTTTTTTCCTTTTCGTTGATTTTCACTTTAAGGTCCACGGGGACAGCAAAGTCCACTATTCGGCAGGTTTCTTTTTCTTTTTTTTTTTTTTTTGTTAATCATTATTAGGTTTAGTCTTTAAGTCGGATTTAGGTAATCTGTTGGTATCTCAAAATCTCACTGAATCTTTTGCGTCTTTATGATGGATTCTGGTTTGTGCATATACCATTTGGTAGTAATGTTAAACTTTAATCTCTTGCATAATTCCCAGTGAATCACCTTCCCTAACTAGTCGTGTCTAGTTTTGAGCTTCCTTTGCATTAGTTTGCCGCATTCACTTAATATACCAAAAAACCGTTTCATCTCTATCACCATTTAACCTACACTTGCTATTTCGTTGCGTCTTATCCATTCTCGCTTTGATTTGATTGGTTCCTATAGCGTTCTTTTGTGCTGCTATTTGAAGAGATTCAGTTTCTCTTATAAAGTTTGCCTTTCTTAGCCATGTCCAGGTCTTCTCGTGTGAGATTTCATCATTTTGTTTCTTGAAATATTCATACATTTGTTTTCCTTCCCATTCTTATCACAGTGATTAGTCTTTCTTTGCTCTTTTTTATGTTGTCTTCAAGTCCTCTTATTAATTCATCCACACTATCTTCCATGCTAGCGAGTCTTCTTCCTCCTTCTTTTCTTGTTACATATAGTCTGTCACTGTCATCTCTCGGATGTAAAGCCTTGTGCATCGTCATTACTTTTCTTGTTCTCTGGTCCATCTGTTGAAATTCTATTGGTCATTTCAAGAAGGGTCCCAAGTATCTTACTAAGAAACAGCCTAGGTGTTTATCCCTTTGATGAGGTTTTTGCTGCAGAGCTTAGTTTCGAGAAGCTTTCTCGTTCTTTCGAGACGCTCGTTAGTTATTTCTTCTTTCATCTCTGCATGTCAATATTTCTAAGTACTTGAATTATCATTATTATTATTATCATTATTATTATTATTCGAGTTTTTCACACCTGCGTAAGCTGATTGTTTTCCGTTGAAAGTTGACTGACAGCAAGTCTCCTCAAGTCTCCAGGACTATTCTTAGTATTCTGGTCAACCTCAACAATGCTGTTGTTTAATGGTTTCCACTCGTCCTTTTATTTCCAAATTCTCCAGTCTCTATACCAATCATTTGGTGACTGTACTGAAAGCCTCAATTACAATTAGTATCTCCGTCACTTTCATGTTCCATAGATTTTTCAGTTCTCTAGCAAAGTCTAAGTACTTATCGCTCTTTGCGTTTTACCCTGTGCCCAGCCGAAACGACAAAATCCACTATTCGGCTGGTTCTCTTTACTTTTTTTTTTTTCACTATCATTAGGTCTGGCCGTCTGGCCGAGATTAGATTATCCGTTTATATCTCAAAATCCAAGAGAATTTTATGCGTCACATTTTCTTAGATGGATTCTGGGTTGTATATATACAATTTGTTTGGTAAAGTCAACTTTCCGTTTCTTGCACAATTCCCAGTGGATCACATTCTCCTCCCAGTCGTGTCTAGCCTTATACTCTTTTTGCAGCAATATACTGCATTCACTTATTTTTTTTTGTTGTCTCTTGTCTATTTCTGCTTTGAAATAGTCCTTATGGTGTTATTCTGTGCTGCTATAAGAAAAGATTCACTTTCTCTTTTAAGGTCTCTTTCTTAGCCATGACCAAGTTTTTTTTTATGTAAGACGTCGCTTGTTTGTCACTTGAAATATCCATTCAGTTGTTTTTCTTTCCATTTTTATTTTCTGGTTATTTTTGTTCTTTTGATGCTTGTGTTGTCTAGTTGAAATCAGTCGTCCCCCGTGCTTTTTTTTTTTTGTAGTCTTCTAGTTGTTGCATCGATACATCGATGCTATCTTGAATGCTGGTAAGTCCTCTTCTTCATTCTTTTGTTGATACATGCCGTCTCTTTATGTTGTCTCTGGGAAATAAGGCCTAATGAGTTTTCTTGTTCTCTGGTCCATTCGTTGAAGTTCTTCTCTCGTCCACTTTAAGAAGGGTCCCGAGTATTTAACGAGTGGGACAATCCGGGTATTTATCCTTTTGATGATATTTCTGCAATGTAGTTTGGTTTCGAGTAGTTTCCTCGTTCTCCTGAGGTATTCTTTTTTTTTTCTTCCATTTTCACAGGATTGATGATGTCCACTTCCAGTATTCCCAAGTATTCGAAAGTTTCCTTTTTTCAGAGCATTCTGATTTTTCTTGATTATATTATTTTATTCCTTCCTATCGTTTTCCGCTTTTCATTATTAGCATGGCATATTTTCTTTGCCAAATCCTATTCCTATATCTTGACTGTATATCCTCACTGTCTGTATTAGTGTTTCCAATTCTTTTTCATATTTGGCAAACAGTTTGATGTCGTTCATGTACATTAAATGGTTGATTTTTCTGGCAATTTAGTCAGTTTCTATCCGCCTTTTCATTGCCTAAATTTTTGATTGAGTGGCATCATCGCTATTACAAACACTAATAGTGATAGCGCATCTCCCTGGAAGATTCCGCTCTGGATTTTCATCTCAGTTAAGCTTTTTCCTCCTGCTGTCAGTTTAACTCTTCAACATTGTATGGTATTTTCGATAAACTTTATGACTTCGCTGGATATTTTGTACATTTTAAGACAGTCTACTATCCAACTTTGCGGGACTATATCATATGACTTTTTGTAGTCAATCTATTGCTAAATTTTTTGTCTCGTTTTACTATCTTTAAGGATGTGTTGATCAATGCATAGTAGCTCTCCAGTTCCTCTCGTCTCCTTGCGGCATCCTTTCTGTTCCGCGGAGAACAGTTCGCGGCTCATTAGCGAATCGTACATCTCCTCCATGATTTGTGCCGTTAGTATTTTCCATACCGTCGGTATTTTCCATACCATCGGTAAACACATTATGGGTCCGTAGTTGTTGGAGGGGGTTTCTTTTGGGACGGTCTTTTTGGATTTGGGTGATCTCTCTTTTTATCATCTATTCTGGTATGTCTATTTCTTGTAAGCATCTATTCATTTCGATAGCCAGTCCATGGAATTGAATTTTTAAAACCAGTATCCATGTATGCCATCATGTCCTGGCGTTTTCCAATTCTGTACTTTTTGAGTGTTGCTCAGAGAAGATCGAGGTGTATTTTCGCCTTCGGTCCTTCTTCGAGTCCTTCTAACTCTTTTCCAATGTTGTTTATCCATTCAGCTTTTCTGTTATGTTCTATTCGTTCGCATATTTTGCTCCAAAATTGTTTTGTTTCCTTGTCATCCGGTTACTGGTATGTCTTCATGCATTCTCACGATACTAGTAAAAAATTTTCGTTGCTTTTGAATGTCCTGTTTTGGCTATATTGTTTTATCCTGTCTCGATATATTTTTAGTCTTACTTCTTTCGCAAGGACCTTCTGGTTTATTTCCTCGAGTTGTATTGTCTGTTTCACTTGTATTGCTTTTTCCTTTTATCCCACCACATTCTAGCGTTCTCCTTCGGTCTTATCGTTTTTGCTTGTCGTCGTAGACTTCTTAATTGTGTTTCCAGTCGAATTTCCCATCCAGGTTTTGAGTTTCTGTTCGTATTTTTAGGAGAACACGGATTTTATCACAAAATAATTTCGATCCTGTATTGATTATTTCATTTAAATCCGTGATGTTGTCCGTTGAGATATGTGTTGATAATTCGTTTATTTTTTCAATTTCTCCCTTGACTGTTTTCCAGTCTTAGTTTCTTGGCGATGGTAATCTAGTCTTCTTCTCAGATATAATTCTCTTTAAATTTTCCATATTCATTTCTTCTTAGGTTAGTATTTTTTCTGAAAAGTTTGGCTGTGTACTGTTTTGATTGCTATTAGTTAGCAGTTCATTTCGGTTAGAGTGTTCTTGTTTTTCAGTATTTGTGTGTCGATTATTGTATTAGGATCTTACTGGTTTGATTCCTTTTTCATTTGTTAGTGTATTTCTAATATGGTCAGAAAACCGACCTTTCTTTATTATCGTCCTAAATTGGTCAGCGAGTCTTTGGCTTGCTATTTAAAATCTTGCGCATTCCTTCCATATTTCATTCATTCTTTTCCTATACCCTCTCTGTGTAAGGTTGCTCCTAAAATAGCATTTAAGTGGAAGTCTGTTGTCTTCCCAAATCCATTTTCTGTGTTGCTGCCTCTGGTTTGCGTAGTTACTTTGGTGGTCGTTCGTGTATCAGAAAAAATAACAGACAACATTCGCAGATCTCCCAAGCTGGCTATTGGAGGACACCTGCTGATCATGACACCCAGTCCTATTGTCTGGGTCCCATGTAGTGTTATGTTTCGATTTCTCATTTTTATCATGGGTAGTATATGTGACTATGACAGACCCAAGGGTTCTTTAAAATCTGTGTACCTATCATAGATGGGACCAAGTTCTCTTTAAGTAATAGACCTCATAAGCAAGTCTCAAAAAATGTATACTTTGGCTGTTTTTTCCTCGTCAATAAACGCTACATGTCGATGGGTAGCAGTAGTTTCTTGACTGAACTATTTGACCATGGCCGTTGAACTACGAAATTCTTCCACCTAGCATCTGGTGAGGCTCAACATTGACTGACTTTTGATTAATCTCCCTTACTTCACATCTACCATGCTGCTTCCTATGGCTTCTTGTGAGATGTATTCAGTGGATATTTTTCTTCATATTATTTTTATTATTATTACTATTATCATACTCCTTTAAGAGTTTTTCACACCAGCATTAGCTGTTGTTTTTTCAGTGAAGTTTGAATGACAACAAATCTCCACAAGTCTAGATGACTCTTCTCGGTATTCTAGCCGATCTTAGTAATGCGGTAGTTTGGATGGTCTCCACTTCTAGCCCCTTTCTCAATTCTTTAGAGATTGTTCCGAGTATACCAATTACAATTGATATCACTTGCCCTTTTTTTTTTTTTTTTTTGACTATTACTATGTCTGATCGTCTGACCGCGTTAAGTGATCCGTTTGTATCTCAGAATCTCAGAAAAGTTTGTGCGTCTCATTCTCCTGGACAGATTCCGGGTTGTACATATATCCCTTGTTTGTATGATTTAATTATAATTTCTTGCGCAATTCACGACAAATTACCTTCCCCACCCAGTGGCGTCTAGTCTTATACTTTTTTACACTAATTTGCTGCATTTGCTTTTTATATGATCATTTCGTCTCTATCAGCACATTACCTACACTTACTATTTTGTAGCGTTTTATTATTATTATTATTTTTATTGCTTTTAGTCTTCTGCTTGCTTCCGGTTTCTTCAATTATTCACTGGGTCTTTAGCAGAGATAGAGGGTGAGGAAAGATAGCGATCATATATATTCTATATATTTATAGTTTTTGCCGTCTCTTTTCGGTGATATTTTTCAGTCACATTGATAGTACCCTCCGAAAGAGATGAGCAGTTCTGCAATGTTCACTTTTTGGCTGTTCATATCCTATTTACCAACCCCTCCACTCGGGCAGGATATGACACAAGGTCAATTTTTAAGCGGAGTTTAACAGGTTTGAATTCAGAGTTTTCCTTCTCCTAGACTAGTTGCCTAACCAAGGCTGAAGAACCTAGTCTGTCCTACTATTTACCCATAGCTGGGGGGAGAATAATTGGATTCATACCTTTCCCAAGGGTATTAGTGCTATGTGAAATGCAATCAGTCTCGTCCAGGATTTGAACTCGTGTCGCCGTGTTCATTTTCTACGACAATAACAATTACACCACGGGCACCTCCTTTTTGGCTGTTCATATGGGCTAAGACTGCAAGGTATCTTCATATGTTTATCCGTAATCGTTCTTTTATTTATACCCAGAGCTCCCACTATTATTAGCTTAGTGGTATTAATAATAATAATAATAATAATAATAATAATAATAATAATAATAATAATAATGATAATAAAAATAATAGGACAGAAAGAGTACAAGACTAGACGCGATTAAGTGGACAAGCTGATCCACTGAGAAATGTGCAAGATATTGGAGTTTGACAATGCGAGCAAATGATATATGCATAACCCAGAATCTGTCCTGGAGGATTAAACGCACAAACTCCTCTGGGATTTTGAGATACAAACGGATCCTCTAATCTCGACCAGACGACCAGATCTTTGGATAATCCACAAAAAAAGAGAACTTGCTGAATTGTGGACTTTGAGGTCCCGGCTGACCATAGAGTAAAATTGAAAGAAAGCACAAAGAAGGATAAGTATCTGAACCTTGATAGGAAAAGAAAAAAAACTGGAACACGAAAGTGACCATTATACCAATTGTAATTGTCGCTTTTGGTACAGTCACCAAAGGATTAGTACAGGGATTAGAGAACTTGGAAATGACAGGACGAGTGGAGACCATCCAAAATTGGGAATACGGAGAAGAGTTCGGGAGGCTTGAGAAGACTTGCTGTCACTCAATCTCCTGAGAGAAACGATCGGCTAACGCTGGTGTAAAAAACTCGAAAAGGAGTAACAATAATAATGATAATCCCTCCAAAAAAATGAGACGCACAAAATTCTTTGGGATTTTGAGATATAAACGGATAATCTAATCTATGCCAAATGACCAGACCTAGTGATAGTCAACAACAACAAAAAAAGAGAATCAACCGAATAATGGACTTTGCCGTTCCGGCTGAGCATAGGGTAAAACTGAAAGAAAACGAAGAGAGAGATAAGTACGTAGACCTTGCTAGATAACTAAAAAATCTATGGAACATGAAAGTGACGGTGATATCAATTGCAATTCGCGCTCTTGGTACAGTCACTAAATGATTGGTACCGGAACTGGAACTGGAAGACTTGGAAATAAAAGGACGACTGGAGACCCTCCAAACTACAGCATTGTTGAAGTCGACCAGAATACAAAAAAGGGTCTTGGAGACATGAGGAGACTTGCTGTCACTCAGACTCCAGTGGAAAACCATCAGCTCACACTGGTATGAAAAACTCAAATGAGTAAAATGATAATTGATATCATTATTTTTGTGGCCGTTGTTTTTTTATTGAATTTTATATCCTTTTTTTTATTTATGTTTGTTGATTTATATATTTTTGATCTTTGGGGTCATTAGTTTTGAGGTGACTTAGTATAAATTGGTTTTCATGTCTTCATTTAGATATGAGTAATAATCGTTTATTTAGAAGTTTTTTTTTTCTTCTGAGAAGGTGACTATGGCTATTTTCCTTTTAGGCAAAAATTACAGCGTATTAACATGTCGTTGCAATCGTTAAAAATAAAGACAAAAACAAATTCATTTTATTATTTCTTTAAATGTGTGCTATTTGTTCTGATTATTCAGTTTAATATTAATCATTTGTTAGCACACAGTTAATGGTTTCAAGCATTGCTATTTAACACGAATAATTCTATTTGCACTCAGTTAAATGGCTTCAAGCATTGCTATCTGATACTTATCATTCAATATAATATTAATCCTTTTCCACACACTTAAATGATTTCAAATATAGTAAATGATTAAGCTCTTCTATTTTACTGATACCGAGCCATTGGATTAATGAGTAGAGTGTTCGCTTAATGGTTGAGAAGACCGGGGTTCAATCCCAGGTCGAGTCATATCAAAGACCTAAACAAATGGTACTTGATGTCATTTTGCTTAACGCTCGGCATTATAAGATAATGATAAAGAGGAGCAATCCAGGAAATAGAGTAACACCCGCTCCTACACCTCGGTGTAGTAGCTATTGAAAAGGGAGCCTTTGTGTTACTCTCGACTGCGATCGCCAACTTTACTTACTTTTATATTTGGGACCCAATCAGGTACTACTACTCTAGGCCAGAGTGGACCTGGGAGAAATGGCAATGAAGGGGTAGTCTACATTCTCTGGAACTCATGGAATGGAGCCTCACCATCAAACGTGGTTTAATATCATACGCAGAACACGACTTTTGGGGAGGGGGACTTACCCTTCTGCAGTCAAGACAGTCAATGTATTCTACGCTCTGCCGACAGAGTTGCGTATATACCCGTGTTGAATCTGTTATCTTATATTTGCAAAAGTCAATATTTTTAATCAACATGTCCCACTTATGGGTACATTTATATTATTTCTTTATATTTAAGAAAAAATATTTTGATCCAGAGCAAAAACAAAATGCTTGGGTGTGTTAAAGGTATTGTAATATTTAGGTAACGACAGCTATTGTTGCTTTTGCTGCAGTCCTAGACGGTGAGATGTTGAAATTACCTTATACTCTTCAAGTGCTACTTGCCAGAATTGCATTTATAGCGTAGAGGACAGACTCAGAATACATGTTTATTGGACAATCTGATCTTGCTTGATCATCTTACAAGCTAAGTGAGATTTCTTCAACTACCTACTTACTGAACCACGATTAACTGGCCTTTCACTTTTTCCTTGATCATCGAGGTTCTTACAAGATGAGTGAGATTTCTTCAACCACCTAGTTACTGAACTAAGATCAACTGCCCAATCACTTTTTGCACAACAAATGTTTTTGGTTGCTACAGTGGCGTTCAAATGTACACATCAGCGTACCAACTACCACGATACTACCAAGGACAGTGGTTACCTTCAATTGCTTAAACTACTTCAGCCACGTAATATACGCGCCAGAAACTAACATGTAGCAAAATATTACAAATACTTTTTACTTACCCAAGTACAATAAGATATCATCCCGTCATTGGCTCCTGGGAACGATGCTCCCTCAACACCCCTCGTTGAGCAGCTCGACAATCGTCAACTTTGACGGTTGCCACTTATACTTCAAAAGTACTAGACATTTTTCCCATCAATTGCAATGAGAGCTTCATTTACGTGATATACTCGCCGCAAACAAGTTCGACGAAAATATTGCAGCACTTTTAACTCATCCTGGTTGTGCTTCATTTGCTAAAATATTGCAACACATTTGAGTCACTATAATTGTGCTTCATGCAACTAAAATATTGCAGCACTTTTGACTCATTCTAGTTGGGCGTCATACAAGTAAAATATTGCAGCACTTTTGATTCACTCTAGTTGGGCTTTATGCAACTAAAATATTGCAACACTTTTGACTCATCCTAGTTAGGCTTCATGCAACTAAAATATTGCAGCACTTTTGATTCGCCTTGATTGGGCTACATGCAACTAAAATATTGCAACACTTTTGACTCACCCTTGTTGGGCTTCATGCAACTAAAATATTGCAACACTTTTGACTCACCCTTGTTGGGCTACATGTAACTAAAATATTGCAGCACTTTTGACTCACCCTAGTTGGGCTACATGCAGCTAAAATATTGCAGCACTTTTGACTCACCCTAGTTGGGCTTCATGCAGCTAAAATATTGCAACACTTTTGACTCACCGTAGTCGAGCTTCATGCAACTAAAATATTGCAGCACTTTTGATTCACCCTAGTCGAGCTTCATGCAGCTAAAATATTGCAGCACTTTTGACTCACTCTAGTTGGGCTTCATGCAGCTAAAATATTGCAGCACTTTTGACTCACTCTAGTTGGGCTACATGCAACTAAAATATTACAACATTTATAACTCAGCCTTGTGAAATCAGCAAGTGAAATCCTGAATCAACAAAACAAGAACAAATCTGCAAACGTAATTAACCAAAACTAAGTAACATGTAAAAAAGTTTGGTAAGGTGCGAATATCGACGAAGCGGAAAGCATTCATCTTGTGGGGCACCTATTATTTTTAATTACGTCCCACGTTTAATTAAAATCATAGAAATAGAGAGCTACCATTTGTCGTTGCTCTTCCGTGACGTTTACCAAAGCATAACTAAAAGCCAGATAGATAGATAGATAAATAGAGAGATAAATAGATTGTTGCCCATGAATAAATACACTCCTAACATTTTTTTGATAGCAAGTTAATTTATTATAAACTAAAGAGACCAGGATTTAATTATCTCTAGTGTAACATTATACAATCAAAACGGATATTATTAGGTATTATTTATTACCAATCTTCACGGCGCTGAAATTCTATAACCGAAATTGCAACACTAAATAATTAAAGTTGCACAAAAGATGTACGTATTTTTGGACTTCTACATTTTATCTGTTTTTGTTTTTGTTTTTTTTTGTTTTTCTATTTTTATTTATTTATTTATTTATTTATTTTATTTATTTATTTATTTATTTTCTTTTTTGTACAGAGTTTCTCTACGATAAATTCTGGTAATTTAAAAAATATCCAACAATATCCGTTTTGATTATACAATCAAAACGGATATTGTTGGTGGTACGAGTAATAATACAATCTGCATATCTTTGGGTGGAAAGAAAATTAACTCTTTATTTTAAAAAAATGTTTTCAAGAACACTAACAAGCTAAAATAACTTTTTTTTAAAGTTGTCAAAAAGCCGCTTTCATCTTTTTTAAGCTCCTTGTATTCACTCCCCCAACACACAAGTACACACACACATACACACACACACACACATATATATATATACAAAATGGTCGCGTTTTTACCATAACTACTTAATTTAGCATCGTTTGTGTGTGAAGTGGACCGAGGACTCTGCGGTAGAGTTTCGGCTCTGCATTCTGTGGTCGCTGGTTCGATCTTCAGTAGTGGAGATCACGATATACGCTGCTGATGAGACCTACTAATGTCAACAAAGCTGTCCAGTGGCCCGTATGTCACACGGAGTGCTTACCGTATTTTCAAGTCATAGTAATTCAATTCATAATATATTTCAAAGTTTCGTGCGACAGAAGGAAATATTGACACAATTATTATTATAGCTTCATTTTTTTTTTCCAAATAAAACTTTTAGTTACTGCTATAGTACATTTGGTAATGACTTAATTGTTTTTATACTGCTCTGCTTAAAGGTATTCGAGTACTCGGATTCGCTTACTTTTTGCATTTATTCTAATCATATATATTTATGTGTGTGTGTGTGTGTGTGTGTGTGAAGATAGTGTTCAATCCTATTATAGCAAAACAATAATTTTCAACGACCGGATTTTTGAATATCACTATGCAAATCAGATATCCCATGACTGTCATGAACGGTATTTGTTAATGCATAAAATACACATTGCACGTTGATCAAGTGTATTAATATTAATGATTTAACATGAAGCAGGCTGTTTTGATTTTGGCGCGGGTGCGGGAACACGTACAGAAATTCTCGTATATATATATATATATATATATATGTGTGTGTGTGTGTGTGTGTGTATGTGTGTGTATATATTTGTGTGTGTATTTGTGGTGTCAGAGAGAGAGAGAAAGAGAGAGAGAGAGAAAGAGAGAGAGAGAGAGAGTCTGTATATGTACTTATATATATTATCATGTACTCACTTGTACTCCGTAACCCATTGGATGCGCCAGTTGGTTAATGAGAAAAATAAAAAGAAGCGGAAAAAGTCAACGAGTGTTTTAAATAAGAAGCAGTCAGCCATGCGAGTGAGAAGACCTTGGAGACCAATGCGCGTCAAAGGGTAACGAGGCCATGAACAGACATGTGTAGAGCATCCGCGCAAGAAATAAGTGCACTTATATTACCTGTACGATAAACAAATCAGTATCTTAACAACTCGCCAACGTTCTCTTGTCGCTGCTCTCGTATATACATGAGAGTGATTGAAAACATTGGTGTGAAATAAAAAGCTGATATTTGAGCTTGTTCTCTGTTCGTAGTCAATTTGCAATTGATGTAAAAAAGATGTCTGCCAATTTTTAAGAACAACTTACAACTGTCAGTTGTGACGATTGTCGAGCGGCCCCGCGAGAGGATGTTGAGGGGGAATCGTCTTGTGTGGCCAGTATTTTAATTTACTTGAGCGAGTTAAAAGTTTTGCATTGGCGGGGGGGGGGATGTGCTAGCTTTCGTCGTGTCTATCATGCTATAACGTTAACTTTCGAACTGATACCTCTAGGAAAATTATAAACCTCCTCATTTTCTTAGTTTAAATAGTACAACTACTGTTCTTCAACAAAGATGGCTTTGTCATCAAATAACTCTCTATGGTTGATATGCCATTAAACAAAGAAGCAAAACTCTAGATATATATATATATACTCTATCTCCGATACTGAGCACTCATTGTTTATAAATATAGCAAACTACTTTATATATATATATATATTATGTCTATACATTCATATATATATATATATATATATATATGTGTGTGTGTGTGTTTGTGTGTGTGTGTGTGTGTGCTGAGTCATCGAAGGATTACGATAAAAAATCTTGAGGCAACACTCTTGTTTGTAGACGGAAGAAAGATGAACTAAATTCTTTTAGCATGACATTTTTCTAAAGTAACAGTTATCGCTATAATGAGGTTCTATAAAGGCAGGATAGCAATAGTTCGTTCATCGGATGGTGATACTGATTTTTTTTTTTTTTTTTTTGACGTTGTCGCTGGAGTCTTTCAAAAGGATTGGCCCTATATGCATCCATAATCGACTAGATTGCACACAGCGAACATCAATAGATCTAACGAAAGAAAATGGTTACACAATTAAAAAAGAAAAAAGAAAAGGCACGAAAAAGATGGCCTCCAACTGAAATTAGTACTTAAGCAAATGACGCAGATGATCTTTTTCTAAATACAGGTGCTCAAGCTGAATCTCACGATGCTCCTTGCTATTTAGTCTATCACTGATATTAGGTATTCATTGTTTATGAGTATAGCAAAGTACAATTCACACACACACACACACACACGCACGCGCGCGCACACAAATATACCAAGAAATATTGAAAAACAAAGTAATCCAAGGTGAAGAATTTAGTATTAAAGAAAGTCAACGTTATAACGTTTAGGTTTCAATAAACCATGATCAGGACTTTGATCGTCATCGGGGGTAGTGTAGTTTAAATTTCTATTGATAGAATTATTACCAAATCGATACCGACAGAAGAAAAATAACAAGGAGTCATGAAAATTACAATTAAAAATAATAAACTGTGTTACATCGTCTTTAATAAATCTTTTTCCAAGTCGGATAGGGCAGTAGAATACAACGACTGCTTCTCTGCAGAAATGTAACCCCCCCCCCCAACGAGTGACCAGGATATGATACTAAACAATCTGATGGTGAGGTTCCACTGATAATGGAGCTTTGGGGAATGCAGAGTACCCCTTCATTGCCATCGCTCCTAGGTCCACTCTGGCCCGGAGTGGTAGCACCTGATAAGGGCCCTATCTACGGGTTAAATAGAACTAAATCGTGGTTTCTTGAGTCTGCTGTTTTGTTGAGGGTTTTTTTTGCATTTAAACTGTTTATTTATGCTAGACTGAATTGTTTAAACAAGAACTGTGTTGATATTTAAACTGCGTACTTATGCTAAACAGAATTGCTCGAAATTGAATTGTTTTGACATCTAAACTGTGTACTTATGTTAAACTGAATTATCTGAAATAAAAAGTTGTTTTGACATTAAGTCTGAGTATTGACCAGTCGATTGGGGCTGTAGAATACACCGACTCAACCTCTGCAGAGGGGTGAGACCCCCCCCCCATGTGTGTCCTGGATGTGACATGGAACAGTCTAATGGTGAGGTTCCAGTGATGCTGGAGCTTTAGGGAGTGCAGAGCGTCCCTTCATTGCCATTCCTCCCAGGTTCACTCTGGCCCGGAATGGTAGCATATGATAGGGCCCTATCTATGGGTTAAATAGAACTAACTGCATACTTATGCTAAACTGAATTGTTTGAATTAGAACTATTTGACAAAGCTGAATGGCTTGAAGTAGAAATGTTTTTGACAATTAAACTGTGTACTTATATTTAAACTGCGTGCTTATGCTAAACTGAACTGATTTGAAATGGAACTGTTTTTAACATTGAAAATGTACTTACGCTAAACAGAATTGTTAAATATAGATCTATTTTAACATTTAACTGTGTGTAAACAAAATCTGTACTTATACTAAACTGAATTAGCTGAATTAGAACTGTTTGACTAAACTGAAT
>OY757922.1:39605441-39707941 GCA_963585895.1 Sepioteuthis lessoniana | reverse complement strand
TTCTTTTACCTCTCTCTCTCTCCATCTCTCTCTCTCTCTATATATATATATATATATATTTCTTCACCACTCATCTTTTCTTTTTTCCTCATTTCTTTTTGTCTCATTCCTCTTCTTCATCACTCTATTCACCACATTTCTTTCTTTCTTTCTTTCTTTCTTTCTTTCTCTCTGTCTTAATTTATCTATCAATTTTTAAATGTTTCATCTCTCTCCCTCTCTCTCTCTTTCTCTCTGTTTCTGTCTCTGTCTCTGTCTCTCTCTCTTTCTTTTTCTCGCTCTACAATGCTTGCTTTTCGTCTTTCTTTAAAAAAAAAACTGACTCGCTCCATTCGGCCTAATTCAATAAACAGACGCACTCATGTATGTTTAAGATTACTCTTAAGAAAATAATAAAAGCTGATAAATGTTGAAATGAAATTCGGCATATGTTTCGGCGACCTTGTAATTATGATGGCGGGCTAGTGAGGATCAGTCTTGATGCAGGCAACTCGTGTTTACGTGCGAATGAGGGTGTGTGCGAGTGCGTAGGCGGGCTTCCCTCTCTGTTATATATATATATATATATATATATATATATATATATGTGTGTGTGTGTGTGTGTGTGTGAGAGAGAGAGAGAGAGAGAGAGAGCGAGAGAGAGAGAGAGAGAGAAAGCGCACATGCTTGGTCACAGGTTTAATTGTGCATTCCCCGTTGGCGCCAATAGTCGATGTTCGAGTACAAGTAGAACCCAGTATTTTGAATACTGATTTTCACGGCAAGTAGTCGCTCGTCTAGTGGACTGTTGGCGCAGCAGTATCTTTCTACTCCATTTCAATTTTCACTTTCAGAGGTATAAAGTTATCTACACCTTTAAAATGATAACGTGAACACACACAAACATTCTCATAGATATATATATGCATCAATGCGTGTGTGCATCTGTATTAGGTCTGTGCGACTGTACTTATGCATTTCCATGCACAGGAACATGTTTGTACATATATATATATATATATATATACGTGTGTGTGTGTGTGTGTGTGTGACGTGTAACTGGGCCAAGTGGTTTTATTTACGTTGAATTCCAATTAACTGGGATCTCTTTCTCTCTCTCTCTCTCTATATATATATATATATATATACAGTATAACGTATACGTATTTGGATAAACAACTTGCTTCTAATAGCTTGGTTTTGAAAGTTGAAAACAAGAAAATTACTCAAGCAGAACTAAATTGTATAATAGTCAACATAAGGCATGTTTTTATTTACTTGGCATCGTTATAAGTTCTGCAACATTTTGTAGATGTTTTTGGTACTTTCTATGGTAGGTAGTATAATCGTAGTTAGTGCTCTGACAAGTTGTGTATTGATTCCCTTTTTGTGTGATTCGAAAGCCGTACACACGAACAGCGGACAACGTAATTTAATTTGGGATCTTATGCTTCACGAACACGAACACAGCCATAACGCCCCGGACGCAACCCCCACAAAAAAAGATATTATCGAGTGAAAGGTGAAGGCGCACTTGATCACTGTTCACTAATCAGAGGATTGAAGAAATTACACTCGATTTGCAATAACGTTGACGTTCAGGTAAGGTTGGGCATGCTTAAAAACGTTGATTCCGAGGCTGTGCTCCAAGCCGTAGCAGTAAATCCGGCGAGCAACGCTTATAGAGTATCAGGCAAGATTGGCATCTCACAGTCCTGAGTGGTTCGTCGGCTGTATGATCTCCTCAGCAAAAGTATCTCGAGCTGCTGAATTGTACTTTATGTTACCAAAATCTTGCAAAACTTTTGACTCATCCGATTAATAAATCACTCTTCCGTTTGTATCTTCGTTTATGGTAACCATTCAATACGATGAGGTTTCTAAAAGAATTTTGGGTATGGAAATTCTTCAGACACCTGCTTGTATGAAATCCTCAAAAATCGAAAAAATGTAGTAGTTGATAAACGTGTACCTTCCTGTAAATACGCAAGTATATATATATATATATATATATATATAGATAGATAGATATGGGAGTAAATAATGGAAATGAATCCGACAGTATGAAGAAAATAGAAAAGCAAAGTGATTAAAAAATGATGAATTTATTATGATGGAAAGTCAACGTGAAAACGTTTCGGTTTTAATAAACCTTGATCTTTCAAAGCCGTTGTATCTCCTAGAAGTTCTACACATTAATACATCAGTGTCTATGCCAATCATGTGATAATTTTTCAAAAAAGAACACTGACTGAATGATTGAACGGTTATATGATCTTTCTGTGTATATGTATTTTTTCTTTCTATTTTTCCTGTTATTTTATCAAAACGTCCATCGTTGTTCTAGCAACACTTTTGTAAACATTTTAAAACACTGGTGAAGGTTTATTAACACCGAAACGTTTTAACGTTGACTTTCCATTATCATAAATTCATCACTAATGGATTATTTTGTTTTTCTATTTTCTTCATATATATATATATATATATATATATATCACGCAATAAAGAAAAGTGCATAAAAATAGCTCGATGGAAGAACGTCTAAAACCTGAAATATCCAATTTATATACTGTTTAAGTCCGTTATCTAAAGTTTTATTCTGATCATAGAGGGAGGAGAAAAATTGGTTAATTGACCGTATTTAGCATCCTAGGAATTTGGCACATGGCATGTTATTTGATCACGTAACTCATACACAAGAAGAAAATATGATTTATTAATTTTAGAAATTCGAACAGTTCGAATGCAGGTAAATTACATTTTGAACTCAATTAGGTAGTAGGGGACATGGAAGTAATCCGGGGGGTGTCCTCGTGATGTAATGGTTAAAGCGATGGATTGCGGAATCGAAGTAAGCAAGTTCGTACTCCAGTCGCGCTATTTGATTCACTTTCGGGCAAATACCCTTGGCATTAGATAACATACAGAGGTTGATATGCCATTGAAACGAAGAAACCAAACCAAACAGAAGTAATTCGTTAATATGTCTACACTGAGAAATCAATTCCGTTTTTTTTTTTTGTTTTTTGTTCAGCAATTTATTATTTTGCCTAAATATATAATTTTCTTCAAGACCTATTCTGCAATTTCTTTAGCCAAAAGTTGGCTTTTTTTTTTCGCCAATGGTCCGAGAGACCAAGGTTCAATCCCAGGTCGTGTCATACCTAAAACTTTAAAAATGGTACTTGATACCTCCTTGCTTAACACTCTGTGAAATAAGGTACGTATCAAAGGTAAAGTGGAGCAATCCAGGGAAAGGAGTAGCGTCCTCCCCTACACCGAGGTGTGGTAGCTATTGAAAAGGGAGCCTTCTGGTCGCCCTCGACTAAAGGGAGACAACTTACTTTTTACACGTTTGGCCTTTTATCTACCATGTGTTTAGATAATGTGTAACTGTTGGCCCATTTTTAAGTTAGTAAACCTGTGGTTACGATTATACATTTTGCATTTTCATTTTAATTCAGTGGCACCGATATATATCCTTTCATCGTTTTTATTAACATTTTCCTCTCTTACACTAACAGGTACTACCACTTCTAATCAGAGCGCATCTGGGATTACTATCAAGTAAACGTTATACAACCACCCTCTGATCTACAGAGCAGGAGCCACACCATCAGATGCAGTTTGATGTCATAGTCAAGATACGTAGACATTCTGAGTTGCTGCTTGATTCGTGAAGGACTTCATTTGTAGAAAGTTGCCCGAGGACATGGGAGGAGTACTCGTTGTGTAGTGGCTAACGTGCGAGAATGCGATATCGTAGTCAGCAAGTTCGAACCCTAGTAATACGACTGCATTCACCTTCGGTCTGATTAACCAGGGAAAGGTGTAAAACCCCTTATTCTCCCAGTTATGGGCTAAATAGTACCAGTACCGGGCCAATCGGCCAAATGAGTCGAGTGTTCGCCAATGGTTCGGGAGAACGGGGTTCAATCCCAGGTCGAGTCATACCAAAAACTCAAAAAAATGGTACTTGGTGCTACCTTGCTTAACATTGACCATTGTAAGGTAAGAATCAAGGGTAAAGTGGAGCAATCCAGGAAATGGAGTAGCGCCCTTCCCTACACCTCGGTGTAGTAGCAATTGAAAAGGGAGCCTTCGGGTCCCTCTCGACTAAGGTCGCCAACTTTACTTACTTTTTACTAGTACCATTACTGTTCTTCTACGAGGATAGCTCTGGCATCAAATAACCCACAAAGGTTGAAATGCCATTAAACAAAGAAACTAAACCAAAGCAAAATGCTTGAAAAAGATGGAGAGAAGTTGGTTACTTTATTTACATCTTGCGTTCGATCAACGATCCTGCTTGATCAGTATAGTTAAGCTCCGACAAGCCAGCTCAGTGCTTGGATGGGTGACCGCTTAGTTACAGTAAGTACTGCCATCAACCCAAGGCCGATGTCCAAGATAAAGCTAGGTAAATGAAAACTGAGAACACTTCATTGTGGTAGGCAAGCTAATTTCGTTGAGTTGTGAGTTCGCTCCTCACTGGGCTCAGCACACTTGTAGTCTTGTGCTAAAGCTAGACTTAGTTTTGGACACATCCCGTAACGGAACTGATTGCGAGCTAAACGAACAGATCATGACAAGTGAGTTCGATTCTCACTGGGTGTCCCTTATATCTGTTTTGTTTGTTTTTTTGTTGTTTTTTTTTGTTTTTTTTCTTTTGCTAAATAATTCTAAGCTTGGTAAATGGCAACGGAGCAGAATACGTATACCACAAATGATATATTACTTGTTTTTATTGCTTATAATGCTTTGAAAATTTGCACTGATTATTTACAGAACCAGCAGATTCTTATTGGTTATCCATCTTCTAACTGAGGAAGCGCATTGCAAATATACTTTATATATATAAGTACAAACATATATGCATGAATGTCGCAGTCTACATATATATAAATATATATGTACTAACACATACATACGTTTGTGAGTGTATGTGCGTGTGTGTGAGTTAAATTGTATATGTAAGTATAATATATATATATATATATATATATATATATATATATATATAAGTAAAGTTGGCGACCATAGTCGAGGGCGATCCGAAAGTTCACTTTTCAATAGCTACAACACCGAGATGTAGAGGAGGGTGCTACTCCATCCCCAGGATTGTTCCACTTTACCCTTGATACGTACCTAATAATACTAAGTGTTCAGCAAGAAGATATCAAGAACCATTTTTTCAAGTCTTTGGTATGATGCGACCTGGGACTGAACCCTAGTCTCCCGGTCCATTGGCAAACACTTTAACCCCAAGGCTAATGAGCCAGATATGCATATGTAGGTGCTCGTGGTGTAAGAAGGTGCTCGTGGTGTAATGGTTAGCGTCGTGGGAAATGGACACGACGACGCGAGTTCAAATCCTGGACGAGACTGATTGCATTTCACATAGCACTAATACCGTTGGGAAAGGTATGAATCCAGTTATTCTCCCTCCAGCTATGGGTAAATAGTAGGACAGACTAGGTTCTTCAGCCTCGGTGAGGCAACTAGTCTAGGAGAGGGAAAACTCTGAATTCAAACCTGTTAAACTCCGCTTAAAAATTGACCTTGTGTCATATCCTGCCCGAGCGGAGGGGTTGGTAAATATGGATATGGTTATGCATATGTAAATAGATAAAATATTATCATAATAATTTATACGAAAATACGAATGAAATTTTTATATGACAAAAACCGGAATCATTATTTCACCCAACTTATATATATATATATATATATATACAGGGTGGAACGATAAAATTGTCACCCTAGAAAAGACGACATGATTCCATTTCCGTTTTATGAAAACCGGTTTTCTTTTTTTGATGCAGACCCTCTACTAGTTGGCCAGTTGTGTAAAAATCCCAAGAGTGATAGGAGCCTTCTATCATGTCTGAAAGTGACACAATGTTCAACGAGCGAGATTAGAGATCCGCCGCTGTACAACTCATGCACTCTACCGATCCAAGTTATGACAACAGGACCATTGCCAGCACCCTCAAAATGCAAATCTGGATTGCCACGAATAACAGGGACGTGCCCAGGGTGATGAAAACAAAGTTTCCGGCTACGGTTATGGTCTTTAGTGTGGTCTCAAGTGAGGGCCACATCTTCAAAGTCAGCTTGAAAGTCAACACCAAATTGTACCTGGATGTGCTGAAGAGTGTGGTGATCCCCTGGTGCAATCAGGTGACCGATGGCAGACCCTGGATGTGGCAGTAGGACTCGGCGCGGGCCCACAAGTCCAAAGAGACCCAGGCTTGCCTTCAGATGAAGCGCAACGACTTTGTGCCCTTCTCTCACTGCCCCCTCCTCCTCCGACCTGAACCCGCTGGACTACTTCATTTGGTCATACGTCGAGAACATCACCAACATGATCTCCCACAACACCAAAGCAAGCCTGATCGCCGCCATCCGCCGAGTATATCGCCGAGCTCCCGCTGGCGCTTGTGGAAAAGGTATGCTCCCAGTTCTGGATCCGTATCGAGGTGGTGATTGAGGCTGAAGGCGGCTACATTGAATAGATGTCTGCTCTACTACATAATCAAGTTACCTGAATTGACTTTTTCAATAAAAGCTTTATAATAAAGCTGTAGAGTTGTTTTCTTTAGGACGACAATTTTATCGTTCCACCCTATACATACATATATATATATATACTTGGTGCTTTCAATAAGTTTTCAGACTTTTTTGTACAGGCATTTAAAATTATCGTCGACTCTTGAAAATTCAGTATCTTTTTGCTATATATCTTATGAGATGACTGACCATTTTTATGATTCCAGGTTCAAATGAACAGCTACAACAGGAATTGGAATACACACCTACTAAATCCTGATTGTCACAGCTGGTGAATTTCAAAAATGATATCTGGATGTGAGGACACTTTAGAAGAACGATATGCAATAAGATTCTGTTTTAAACTTGGAAAAAATACCACAGAAACGTATGGAATGGTTCAGACTGCTTTTCGACCATCTTGCATGAATCGAGCATCAGTTTTTAAGTGGCATAAGAGATTCAAGGAAGCCAGGGAGTCTATGAGGGATGATGAGAGGTGTGGGAGGAATAAGGAAGTCAATACACCAGAGTTGATTGGCCAAAGGGTTAGGGTTAGGGTTACTATGTTGAGGTTTTAAGGGAGTTCAGCAAGAGATTCCGTCAGAAGAGGCCAGCACTCTTCAAATCGGGTCAGTGGCATTTCCACCAGGACAATGCACCAGTCCACAACTCCTTCCTTGTCACAGACTATTTGACCAAGATGGGCATCAAGACAGTTCCTCAGCCTTCCTATAGTCCAGACCTTGCTCCCTGTGACCTTTGGTTATTCCTTAAGCTCAGAGGCTGTCGTTATGAGACAATTGAGGAAGTGAAAGAGGCTGTGACGAAGGTCATTGACACGTTCACACAAGAGGACTTCCATTGGGCCTTCCAGAAGTTGTTGGAACGGTAGAACAAGTGCATTGCAGCCGGAGGAG
Organism: Sepioteuthis lessoniana; assembly: GCA_963585895.1. Classification (NCBI taxonomy): domain Eukaryota; kingdom Metazoa; phylum Mollusca; class Cephalopoda; order Myopsida; family Loliginidae; genus Sepioteuthis; species Sepioteuthis lessoniana. Next base: position 39,700,487 of record OY757922.1, on the reverse strand, counting down.
ATTACTTAGAAGGGGTCTAGAGTTTCATGTGTATACTATCAATAAAAGTGCCCATACGAAAAAAGTCTGGAAACTTATTTAATGATCCTCGTATATATATAAATCATCATCATCATCATGTCGTGCTGGTAGCACGAATATCCCTGACCCTCTCTCGCCACTCCTCCCTTACGTTCATCGTCCTAGGCAGGTCTTCAGGACAACATCCCGTATCCTCACATAGCTGCTGAATGTATGTTCGTGCTGGTCGTCCTGCTTTCGCACGGCCATGTGTCGGGGTCCATAAGAGTTCATCTCTTATGAGTTCGTCCCTGCTTCTCCAGCAGTGTCCTTCATGTCTGGTTCGTCTAATTTGAATAGTTTTCGTGATAGGAGGCAGGTGGCCGTATAGTTGGTGTCTTGTGGGGTATTGCCGCCAGGACTTGTTCATTCATGGAATTTAGACTGCGACCCCTGGGTTTCATGGAGTTTTTTTCAAAACAACAATCATCTGGTAGTTACTATTATGATATATATATATATATATATATATATAGAGAGAGAGAGAGGAAGAGAGAACGAGAGATAGACCATTAAAAGAAACCTTGTCTAGGTGCTTATTATAATACTTCTTTACTTGATATCTCACAGGTCACACTTCATACAAGCACACACAAATATATGTGCGTGAGTGTCTGTGTGAGTGTAAGCTTGCGTGTATATATATATATATATATATATATATACACACACACACACATGCCAAATCCATTTTTATACATATAAAAAGTTCTCTTTCAAACAATTCAGTTTAGCATAAGTACAGTTTTTTGCTTACACACAGTTTAAATGTCAAAACAGTTATTTTCAAACATTTCAGTTAATTACACAGTATAATTCTATTTGACCCATAGATAGGACCCTATCAGGTGCTACCACTCCTGGCCTGAGTGGATCAGTGAGTGATGGCAATGAAGGGGTACTCAGCATTCCCCAAAGTTTCAACATTACTGACGCCTCGCCATCAGATTGTTTAGTCCTCTATTCAGGACACTCCTTGGGGCATCTTACCCCTCTGTAGAGATGCAGTTAGTGTATTCTACGGCCCCCGCCGACTGGGTCAGCTTCCGTTGTTTTTAGTGTTAGTATATCAAGGATGTACTAATGCTTATATTGGTCTTTTGTGAGTGGGGACATAATTAAAAATCTTTTCTACCTTTTTTATAGTGATAAGATGACGTATCTTATATAAGATTTCTAGGGATTTTTAACAGCTCAATTACTAGTTTCGCAACCTTTTAGTACGAACAAAGTTGCAGCATATATATCACGTAACCGAAGCAATTCAAGGCGTAGTTGGGACCCGCCGATTGATAGTAACATGTTAGTTAGCTAATTACAAAGTTTAATTCTATTTGACCCATAGATAGGACCCGTTATGCATTTCTTCACTCTCTGTGTGATTTGAAACCCGCACAGATGAACGTCGTGCAACGTGGTCTGATTTAGGAACTTATGCTATACGAGTTCTAATTGGGACATAACGCCGTCGAAACAAAAAACATTTGCGGTACAAAAGGTGAAGGTACCCTTGATCCCAGTACAGTAATTAGATAGTTGAAGAGATTTTGCCTGGCTTGCAAGTACCTCGACGGTCAGGCAAAGTCACTTTGGCCAAAAAGCGTGGATTCTGAGGTAGTGCTATAAGCTACAAAGACAAATCTGGCAAGTAGCACTTTGAGATATTAGGCGAGCTTGGCATCTTATAGTCTTGTATGGTTTGTTACCTTAACGATTTTGGCAAAAGCATTCGGAGCTGCTGAATCGAGCCTCATATTACCAAAATATTGCAAAACCAGGTGGACCTAGGAGTAATGTCAATGAATGAGTACTCCACGTTCCCTAAGGGTTCAGGAGTAGAGCCTCGTCATAAGATACAATTTAGTGTCATTCCTAAAAAAAAGTAGTTAATAGTTGGGATCTTACCCCTCCATAAATGCCAAATCGGCGTATTCCACAATTTTGTAAAAAGACTGGAAGATATTTTACAATTGAATAACTGACCCATGGCTTTATATATATATATATATATATATATAGAGAGAGAGAGAGAGAGAAAGAGAGAGAGAGAGAGAGAGAGAGAGTGCTTGTGAAAATATGTTATTTCTTCATGCTGAATTGAAAGTATAAAAAACATTCTTCATTATATGAGGGGTTCTCATTTTTCTTTATATTGAAAAGCTGTTGAATACCGGAACTTAGAATGTTTCGGTATACTAGTACATAGGAATTTGTAGTTTGCAGCAGAGTGTTTAGAATTGGTATTACATTAACAGTTCACGTTAAGGTTTCCGTATGTCTTGATACCACCCCCTTACAGCTCAGAACAGCAGCAAACAAATAGTTGTGGACCAGTTCAACTACTCACAGAAAAGGTATGATCGGCTAGCCCATAACAAAAGCCCAGTCGGTCGCGGCTTTAGAATACTCCGACGGCATCTCTGCAGATGTGTAGGACCCCCTCCACGCCAATGAGTGTCCCAGATATGACATTAACCCATCTGATGGGGAGGCTCCTATCCTGCAGCTTTGGGCAATGAGGAGTACCCCTTTCATACCTGTTTGAATCAACCCATACCGCGCCCGACCCCTTATTTCCTTTTACCCCTGTAGATTAGGATCCCTGCCCCACCTAGGGTAGGTCCGGCTTGTTTTCGGTTCTTTTCGCCCCGGAAAACAGTCGGCCTCCAATTTTATAGACGGGGGGATGGGAGGGCAACCAAACGGGGGATTTTTCCTTTTGTTTCTGTATATATTTCGGGGTTTTTTCTCCCATCCCCATCATAAGAACTCATTTGTAAAAATCTCAAATGGTAAATAAAATCATGTATCACTCTCGGGGTTTTAAGTAGGATCTTTCTTCATCGAGCAAATGTGGTATTTTGGTGACAGCAGCGCGCATGCCGACGGATGAATGACTATATATTGTATTGTTGAATGGGTCGGCGAATGTGGCTAGCTAGGTCCCACTAGTTAAAACATAGTTATTGCAAGACCACACCCTTCCCCTTCCCCACAAAACTTAAGGCCTTGTGCCTTCCTGTAATTTACAGGAAATAAAGGAGTACCCCTTTCATTGCTTCCAGGTCTCCTCTGACCCTGTTAGGGTTTAATCTACGGGTCAAATAGAACAGTTTAACTGTTTAACTGTGTAGAAGCAAATAACATTTAAATTGAAATATTCATCTTAGAGGGCAATACCTGTAACTATTGAACTCTGGGAAAAAGGTCTGGCTCGTTTAAAAAATTATCTACAAATTATGCGTTTACAAATTATTTACATTCAATATATGTACAAACATGAACTTCTCTTGGCTAGACTTCGAGAACGAACATTTATGAAGGAGGCTGTCCACGTCGACTGCACGCATGCTGATGGATAACTTGGCCGATGCGAGACAAGCAAATCCGGCCACAACGACTGCAGTCAAAGGTCTGGTCTGTTATGTCTGCTGAGGTTCCTCCTGCGGCGTTTCTCCCTGAAGTTGGCCCTGCAGGGGTCCTCAAAGGTGGACACGACCTGGTGGACGGAGCAGCGCCAGGCCAGACGGTGAGCAGCGAAGGAGTGAGTCAGTTGAGTGTGTCCAATGCTTAGTCGGGTTAGGGTAGTTTCTTCTCTTCTAGTATTATTAGGATCCAGCTTACTTTCTTTTAAAATGGGTTGTATTTGAAAGAGTTTATTGTGAGGATTTTCATCCCATAATCGTTGCCATTTTTTGGTTACTATTTGTTTGATTTTCGGTTTGAGGGCAGTATATGGAGTTTTAATGTTTTTTATCAGGAGTCATGTTGATAGCAGCTTTAGCTAGTGAGTCGGTTTTATCATTGCCCTGAATTCCGATATGGCTTGGAATCCAACAAAATATCACCTTTTTGCTATGGATCAGTGAGTGAAGTTGCTCCTAATGGCATTGTTTTGTGCTGCCGAAAGAAGAGATTTAGTTTCTCTCTTAAATTTTCCTTTCTTAGTCATGTACAAGTCTTCTTCGCTTGCTTTTCGCTTGAAATAAACATTGCTTTTCTTCCCCTGTTTGTTTTCTAGTTGTTGTTCTGTTGATTCTTATATCGTTTGTATTGTTTCTGGTCACTGTAATTAGTCTTTCTTTGCTCTATTTTGTGTTATCTTCAAATCCTTGTATTGATGTATCGACACTATCTTGATTAACCGTTTCGTTTCTCTCACCATATAATGTACACTTCCTATCCTGCGGCGTCTTATCTATTTTCGCTTCAAAATAAATGGTTCTTATGGCGTTGTTTTGTGCTACTATTAGAAGAGATACAATTTTTCTATTAAAGTTTCCCTTTTTAAACCCTTGTCACGGTTTTCTCGTAAGGTACCATGTCGGTTTGTCGTTTAAAGTATCCATACAGTTGTTAGGATTACTACTAAAAGTTGAACTTTAGTCAATTTTTGTGTGTTTATTTATATAGGAGAAATTTTAACTTTTGTATCAACTAGTTGTCCATGTATATACGTCATCCCACTCTACCTGGGACCATGTTTTGAAACAAGTGCTATTCGTTCCTTTTTTTTTTAATTTTTATTTTTTACAACGAAATCCATGCGGTGTGCTCACTGGTATGACTTAAGAATCGGGTCGACCATTTAGTTTTACGGCGAATCTTTCACTATGACCGATAAAAACTATTTTTTTCTAAATTATCGACAAAGAATGGCTCCAAGGATAATTGACAATTACATGGATTGAAGAAATCGTTAGATATTAATGTTGAGCACGTACGGAAAGCAGTGAAGTGGGCCGGGTGGAGGTCGTTAAGACTGCAACCAAGGGAAGACAGGAGTTGGGGCAGATAAGTAAAGCGAACCATTGTGTAGCGGACACTGATGGGTTTCAGGGACTCGGCGGAACGTGTTGTGAATCGACCCAGAAGAGCGAATTAAAGCGATTGTAAAAAGTCCTTTCCCACCCCTCCCGAAAGGTCAGGCGGGAGTCGGATTTCCGTGGTCCTGGTTGAATGATGAGGGCTGTTGAAATAGGTGGAGAGAGAGATTGGCGGTTGGGGGGACAGGCGGGAGTAATAAGGGCAGGGACGAAAGGGAGGGCTGCGACATCCGGTGATATCCGGCAATTAAACAGCGTTCAAAGGAAAGTATATATATATATATATATATATATTGTTCGCTTGCTCACATAATACAAACATACAAAATTATATAGACACACACTGACACACCCCTATATATATATATATATATATATATATTTATATATATATATATATATAAATTTACAGAGAGAGAGAAAGGGAGAGAGAGAGAGATAGATAGAGAGAGAGAAACATAAAGGCGAGGCTTGACTGAAACCTTTCTAGAATGTGAAGAATGTCCACGAACTAAATAAAATAAAGACTGGATTTTTGCGCAATTCTTCCAGCCTAGAATCCTTTGTATATATTGATGCCCGAATGAAGACTCCGAAAAAAAAAAACGGTTGAAACGAGGCATTTGGGAAGCAAATCATTTTTTTTTCTGAAACTCCTTGTGATGTTGGGTAGCCTTTCAAATATATATATATATATATATATATATATATATATATATATATATATATATATAATGAATGGATAGAAACCAAGAACCACAAGTGATAGAGTAATGGAAATTACAAGGAAGATCTGAGAGGCTACTGCTTTGTTTCAACAATTGTTTGTTTTCAGTTTGGTTTGGTTTTATGTCATATCAACCATTTTAGGTTATTTAATGCCAAATCCATTTTTATACATATAAACAGTTCTATTTCAAACAATTTTGTTTAGCATAAGTCCACAGTTTAAATGTCAAAAACAGTTCTATTTCAAAAAAATTACTTTACAATAAGTACACAGCTTAAATGCCAAAAAACAGTTCTATTTCAAACAATTCAGTTTAGCATAAGTACATTTAACAATTGTGAAACACCCTGTACATACTAATAAGTAGCGTTTATTACAGTCATTATTTTAAGAGGTTAAATGAATAACTATATCATGTTATTCTTTTGTAATTCATTTGTTTTATTTTCATGTGTATAAGCGACTGTTTTTTACATAAAAAAAACTGAAAAGGGGAGCAATTTGGAATTTACCGTGGGTTCAATGTTAAGTAACTTAATTGCAAATAATTTTATCGCCTTGAAAATTGTTTATTTGAAAAGCTACGCATCAACGAAGTTGCCACTACTGCAAACAGTGTTGTAAGTCTCCAAGTGGCACTGCCTTCCGTAGTTTTATCAGGACCAGTTGAATGTTATCAGCTTTTCCTAAGAGGTCAATAAAGTGCTGTGTTTAGATTTTTAGGATGGGGAAAATAGAAGGATTCAGATTGGGAGAGTAAGAAGAATGTACTTTTAAACCTAAACTATGTTAAATTTTGGCCATTTGGGTAGTGTTCGCCAATAGCCCGGGAGACAGGGGTTCAATCCTAGCTCAAGTCATACCGAAGACTAAAAAAATAGTACTTGATATCTCCTTGCTTAACACTCAGCATTATAAGGTACGTATCAAGGGTAAAGTGGAGCAATCCAAGGAAAGGAGCAGCGCCCTTCCTACACCGAGGTGTAGTAACTATGGAAAAGGGAACCATCGAATCGCCCTCGACTACGATCGCTAACTTGTTAAATTTGAGAGAGACTTTTTGTGTTAAGAACGTAATGAGATTATTACATTACTCCTTACGAGTTTTTTTTATACCATCGTTAATAGATGGTCTTTCACTAGAATATGGGACACAGCATGTCTCATCAGGTCTCCAGGACTCTTCTCAGTATTCTAGTCGATCTTAACAATGTTGTCGTGAGGATGGTCTCGATTCATCCTCCGATTTACAATTCTTCCATCCCCCTTACCAAGCCATTGGAGACCATTTCAAACGTGCCAATTACAATTGGTATCTCCATTATTCTCATGTTCCACTTTTTTTTTGTTCTTTGATAAGGTCCAAGTACTTTTTCCTCTTCTTGTTTTCTTTGAGATTCACTCTGTGGTCCGCCTGGACGGCAAAGTTTCCTATACGCCAGTTTTTCTGTTTTTTATGAATTATTACGAGGTTTAGTGTTCTGGCTGGGATTTGGTAATCCGTTTGTATCTTAAAATGATAATTTTATATGTCTCATTATTTAGGACAGATTCTGGTTTGTGCATATACCATTTGGCAGTATGGTCAAAATCTAATCTCTTGTACAATTCCCAAGTCGCATTTATCTTTAGCTAGTTTGCTGCAGTCGCTAATTAATCTTTTTACCTTTGTCTCCAAGTAACCTGCATTTGCTATTCTGTTGCGTTTTTAACAATTTTCGCTTTAATATAATTAGCCCTACATTATGCTATTCCTTGAGAGTTTTGCACATCTGAGTCAGCTGACAGTCTTTCACTGGAAGCTGAGTGGCATCAAGTCTCCTCAAGTCTCCAGCACTCTTCCCAGTATTCTGGACGGTCTCAATAATGCTGTAGCTGTAACAATCTCCACCCATTCTGTTATATCCAAGTCTTCCAGTCTTTATAAGAATCCTTTGGTGACGGTATCAAAAGCACCAATTACAACTGGTATCACCATCATTTTCATGTTCGACTACTTTTTCAATCCCCTAGCAAGGTCTTGGGACTTATTCTTTTTTCTTTCTTTTTTTTTCGCTTTCTTTCAATTTTACCCTTGGGTCCGCTCGGACGGCAAAGTCCACACTTCGGCAAGTTCTCTTTTTTGTTAATTATTATAAGGTCTGGTCGGCGATCCGTTTGTATATCAAAGTCCCAGAGGAGTTTGTTTCATTCTCCAATACAGATTCTGGGTTGTGCATATAGCATTTGTTCGTATGGTCAAATTTAAATTTCTTGCACAACTCCCAGTGGATCACCTTACCCACCCAGGTGTGTCTAGTCTAATACTCTTTCTGTGCTAATTTGCTGTATTTGCTTATTATGTGATTGATTATTATTATTATTATTTTAGCTTTTAATTTGGCAATCCTGATTGAAAATCAAGGGATCAATGTTAATTTGTTCCCAGTCGTTCTCATAGATCTGAACAATCACATTTACTCTAGTTCGTGGGGTATCCGGTTGATAAAACGTGGTTCGTCCTACGTAGATTCTTAGTCATCCAAACACACACTGTAACCGAGATAGAATGTTGATTTATTAAAAGTTTCTGTCACATTGTCTTGAGTCTGACACCAGTAGCTAAGGTCAGTGGTGAGTAGCGGTTTGCCATATAAGCCTGTATAGTCTGTATAGAAATAAAAGTGGAAGAAACTCTCTATCATGGAATTAGATTAATATATATATATATATATATATATATATATATTCCAAGAGTAGATCTCACTGCCTGGTGTTTACGATGGCAGAAATCATAAAATGGTCAGTTCAAGACACTTGAACACTGGAAAATAATTTTCTCACAAAGAAAAGATATTGTTGGATATTGACTAGAAGATCCCTTTGATATCTAGTATAAGTTTCGTGGGTGGCATAACAGGGAGTGCTCCCGTTTCTTAAAGTAAACAGGGTGCTGGTTGTTCCCCAGCAGAAATGCTGCATAAGTAATGCAGGTGGCATAACCGGAAGTGCACCTGCTTCCTAGAGTAAACAAAACGCAGGTTTTTCCTTTCCGGATATTTCACATAAGTTTTGTGGGTGGCTGCTAGAAGAAGGCGAGTCTACATGTAACGTGAAAGGAGGTGTGACCACGAGGAATTTGCATGGGTGTCCGGAAATTTAGGAAAACCAGGGAGGATTTCGACCTGGACAGAACGAAGCAAAGGCAGAGATTTCACAAAAGAAACTCACCGTTGCCCCTGTGTGTGTGTGTGTGTGTCTGTGTGTGCATCTCTCAGTGATGTAGAACAAATAGAATCGTCAAGTTCTTCATCATTGTCTCAAACAGTCACGTGACATATTTTTGAATACGAATGCTGATTTATTCACTAAATGGTTACCCCTTTCTCAGTATACATAATATTTCCTCCTTGTTTTGTATTTTATTAAAAAGTCCATCGGTGATTTAACGTCATTCGATATCACCCGTCAAAGGCCTGTTGATAATTAGTTACAACCGAAACGTTATATAAACTCTTGGTACAGCAACATTTTATGATAATAACAAAAAGGGGAATCATCTTTATCAGTAAAAACTAAAAACAAAGAAAAATGAAGAGACCCTTTTGTCCGGTACTTTATCAATACTTACGCCGGTTCGTTTAAAACATAAAGAACAGCAGTTAGTGAGGTCAGATAAATAATGATCAATAATTGGAGAGGGAAAGGGGGAGAAAGTGAAAAAAACCTAACTCTCCAAATCCCATTTTCCAGATTCTCCAAACAAATCAAGTTCAGTCAACGATCGTCTCTGCTTGCACAGGCGAGGCTTATTCAGCCTAGTAGTTACTGATTCTAAAACAGCAAGATGCTTCTTGCTGTTGGCCCTGTACAAGACAGAGAAGCACTGATCCGAATTGTTTGCCTGTCATATACCGCTCTCACACAGTTGTTCGCCAATAGCTGATTCCTGTGCTTTAGAGCACTCGGATGTTAGTTCTTGACACCAGTTAAGTAAAGATCGAGGCACGTGCTGTCTCACTCGGACCTTCAGCCTTTGAATCGTCCTAACGATAGAGTCAGCTTCACATCGACACTGAAATTTATAAATTAACATACTTTGTTCTCGTATAGGCAACACGTTCTTTTGAGAGGACAACAAAGTAGATCTAGTGGTGAAGATAGTTCTCACCTTCGTTGAGTAGAAACAACACGTCACTGCCTTAGAAATTGTTATGGTATCCAACCTGCGGACTGTAATGAACTCTTCCTGTTGCTATTAATACCGGGAGAATATTCATCTCGGTGAAGTTTTTCCAGCCTAACACTTTGGCAGTCAGACTGACGCTCAACACCATAGTGCTTGATGTCATCTATGTTGTATTATACTTTCGTTAGTATACTTTGTTCCATGTAAACCCGAGTTCGTGTCTTTCTTCCGAACCCTTCACTGATCCACAACAGAAATATTATCAGCAAACACCACGGGAGTTTAATATATACCGGACATTTCAAAGAACCAAACAATTTACGAGTGTTAAAGTTTTTTCATTGTTGATCTGATGCTATTCGATATAACTTTGTCTGGATATCCGTTTTGGAGAAACATATCAGTAATTTTCTTAATTTCAGTTCGGTCCTACTGTCTAAACAGATCTTTAAATCTCGATAAGTTAGACTAATTACAAGTCTGATCTTCCGTACTTTGCGTGAGAAAACCTGTAAATGTTGGTTTCCTATAAACACAGGTCGTAAAGAAAGAACAATCCCTCTCCACTAACCTGTCGAGAAAAGGCAAAATATTGTCATTTTCCTCCTTCATAGTAAAAGACAATGATGGGTGGAAGCAATTAAAGAATTTCAATGCCTCACTACGTGATGAAAAACTAGCGAAAGTATCATCCACATAGCGAAAATAGTCAAATGACTTATCAACCTTGTGGTAGAATTGTTGTTCCAAGGACCTCACGAAAACATTTGCCATCAGGTGGTCAAGAGGACTCCCCATCGATATGCCGTCAACTTGATAATACATAGTATCTTGAAAGCTGAACGAAAAAGACTTAGTGGTCAATTCCATCGGTTCAATAAAGATATGTTCAGGGAATAATGGAGGCCTCAAATGGCTACGATACAAAAAAAAATCGGCACAAATGCCTATGGTTTCGTCCAAGGAATGTTGGTGAACAAGGAACATATATCAAATGAAATTAAAAACTCAGTGTTCGTACAACAAGGTAGCTGACACATCATTGATGCAAATTAAAAGGAATCCTTAATACAGCAGTCAGAATAAAACTGCAAAACTGGATCCAGCAACTCAAAGAGCCACTTGGCCAGTTCGTGCAGCACAGAGCCTCACATGGAAAGAATCGGCCTCAGCGGAATATTTACCTAATGAATTTTGAGCAAACCATATACCTTTGGTCGCAGGGATCCAACAGGACGAATTCTCTCATAAATTTCTTTTGAAATAAACTTGCCCTTATATGATTTCAAAAGGTGCTTCAGATTTTTTTCATTTCCATCTTTAGGGTGTTATCAAATGACAAATCACCCAAAAATTGGAACCTGGAACTATTATTTAAGATGGAAAGCATCTTGCTAATATAGTCGGAGCGGTTTAAGACAACAACACCAACTCCTTTGGCGGGTCTAGTATAATAGATATCGGCGTTAGTCTTAAGCCGCTTAGCCATCTCAACGTGGTTTTTCCACCACAGAAAAACCTGGAGAATCAACAGTGGAATTTAGTAAATTCTATGCTACCGAACTCAAATACGTTTTTAAATACTGTAGATCAGCACTTGAGGTTGGAGTATGTTTAACTGAGAAAAAAAGCATCTCGATCTCACTAAAAGTTTTAATCCTATCAACACTTTTAAGGGGATACAAAAATCTAACCCCCTAGATAGTACTAAATTTTCACTATTAAAGAGACTATATGAAGATAAATTAGTTATATGCTTATCCTATGTGTTTTTAGTTTTTACTTATAAACATGATTCCCCTTTTTGCTATAAGCATATATAATAATAATAATAATAATAATAATAATAATAATAATAATAATAATAATAATAATAATAATAAGGGAAAAGATCTACTACTCGCTAACAAGCCGCGGATTGTTCCTTGACGAACAGAAAAGACGCCGCAAAGGATCCAGAGGCACAGCAGAATTACCCTACATAGATCGACACATCCTAAATGAGAGCAAGACAAGACGGAAAAATCTAGCTATGGCCTGGATAGACTACAAAAAGGCAAATAATATGGCCCCACAAAGCTGGATACTACACTGTCTCAAAATGTACAAGTCATAAACTTCATCGAACAGACCATGAAAACCTGGAGAGTGGAACTGACAGCAGGAGGAAGAAGCTTAGCTGAAACAAAGATCTAAAGAGGGATTTTCCAAGGAGATGCACTATCACCTTTACTATTCATAATAGCCATGATGCTACTGAACCACATACTCAGAAAATGCGCTGCCAGATACAAACTCAGCAGATCGCAAGTGAAGATCAACCACCTAATGTACATGGATGACATTAAATTATTTGCAAAAAATGAAAAAGAACTGGAAACTCTCATACACGCCGTTAGAATATACAGTCAGGACATAGGAATGGAATATGGCATAGAAAAATGTGCCATGCTCGTCATGAAAAGTGGCAAACGACATATGACTGACGGAGTGGAACTACCAAATCACGACAAATTTAGAACGCACGAAGAAAATGAAACCTACAAATACTTAGGGAGGTTGGAGGCTGACACCATCAAACAAGTGCAAACGAAAGACACGACCCGAAAAGAATATCTCAGGAGAACGAGAAAACTACTCGAGACAAAACTCTCCAGCAGAAACCTCATCAAAGGAATAAATACTTGGGCTGTGCCCCTAGTCAGATATTCGGGACTCTTTCTCAAGTGGACCAGAAACGAACTTAAACAAATGGACCAAAGAACAAGAAAACTAATGACCATGCATAAGGCATTACACCCCAGAGACGGCGTTGACAGACTATATGTATCTAGAAAGGAGGGAGGAAGAGGACTTGCCAGCATCGAAGACACCGTTGACGCATCCATACAACGGCTCGAAGACTACATAGAAAAACACGAACGAGGACTAATTACAACCATCAGAAACGATACGGACAACACGATAGACGAAAGAATGAAAACAACTAGGAAACAAAAATGGGAGGGAAAATAACTCTATGGCCGCTTTAAACGTCTAATAAACAACATCTCACACCAGAAAACCTGGGCCTGGCTAAGAAAAGGAAACCTTAAGAGAGAAATGGAATCCCTCCGAATAGCAGCACAGGACAACGCCATAAGAACCAATCATATCAAAGCGGGAATTGATACGACGCAACAAAACAGTAAATGTAGGTTATGCGGTGAAAGAGACGAAACGATTAATCACATGATAAGCGAATGCAGCAAATTAGCACAGAAGGAGTATAAGGCGAGACACGACTGGGTCGGCACTGGGAAATATGCTGGAAATTTCAATTCGACTATACAAAGAAATGGTATATACACAACCCGACACCTGTCCTAAAAAATGACTCGCATAAACTTCTATGGGACTTTAACGTACAAAAGGATCACCTAATTCCGGCCAGAAGACCAAACATCATAATAATCAACAAAAAAAAAAGAGAATCTGCAAAATTGTCGACTTTGCTGTCCCGGCGGACCACAGAATAAATCTGAAGGAAAGTGAAAAGAAGGATAAGTACCTCGACCTTGCTAGAGAATTGAAAAAACTGTGGAACATGAAAGTAATGATTGTGCCAATTGTGATTGGTGCGTTAGGCACAATAATTAAAGGATTAATAAAAGGCCCGGAAGGCTTGGAAATTGGCGGACGGGTAGAGACTATCCAAACGACAGCATTGCTAAGAACGGCCAGAATCCTGAGACGAGTCCTGGAGACTTAAGGAGACTTGCTGTCTCTAAAACTCCAGTGAAAAACCATCAGCTAACACTGATGTGAAAAACTCTAAAGGAGTAAAAGTAAATAAATAAATAAATGAATAACAATAATAATAATAATGAATGAATATTAGTTTTTATATATATTTAATAGCAAATAAACTTTCAAGCTTTTAATATATATAAAAACTAATATATATTTATTTGTTATTATATAATAGCTCTATCACATATATTGAGCACTCTCCGAATTATAGATATATATGTATGTATGTATGTATAAAAGCTCTATCAATGACATCAAGCACTATCTAATAATACTGCAATATTTCCTCCTCTATTAACTCGCCAAGTGAGCTAGTAAGAACCATAAACTTCAAATATATATATATATATACAAAGGGAGAGAGAGATATCTAAATTAGAGTACAATAGATAGAGTCAACAACGCTCAGGTTTTATGGTAGTATAGGCGAGAAACTGATAGCGTCCAAGAGCCATTGACTCTGTGTCTATGCTAACCTAACGCAGATTTATTCAGGATGCATTTACAATTGTTGAAAGAAAACAGTGACTTTTCAGATCTTTTCTTTTGACTTTATTCTCTTTCTTCTCGTCAGATTATAATTTTGAAATACTTTACATGTTAGTATACTTAACGAAATGTTGCAAAATCCTGTTTTTGAAGATGGCGCAGAAAATCATTTGAGTTATGACATATTACGAAAATAAATCTTTCCAGATTGTTCAAGAAAGATACGGAACAAAGTCCAATTTCAACACATTCCGAAACAGAAGTCAAATTTTCAAATTGGTCAAGAACTTAGAAGCTCGTGGTATTTGTGAAGTTTGCAAGGCAACGGTTTCCTCACCATCTGGACTTTCGATCACCTAGGAAGAGTTTGCTCGCGTTATCAACAGATATGCCTTATTCAACTGTTCCCTCAACTGAGTGACAGACATCTGGAGCATTTAATCGAGGGCTCCTCTTGATATTTTTGTTTCATGTTTGAGACTGAATGGCTGCATTTCCGAAAATGTTATCATTTTTTCTTTTAATAGATGTAATTTCCGTTGCTCTATACTTTATAGTTCTTGATTTTTACCCAATCCTTTTGTTGTACAAATTATAAGACACCTTGTTAAATACATATAGCGTACTGATTATGCGTATTTATGATTTAAAATTGTTTATATTCACCATCCCGTTCAGAATGTAGCCTTAAAGACCTACCGGGAGCGATGGACGATAGAGAAAAGTGGCGGGAGAGGTTCAGGGAGATCTGCGCTGGTGGCATGACATGATGATGATGATGATGATGATGATATTCTCCATGCATTTTGTCATTGGTTCAGGAAACTGTCCCCCAGACAACACCTGCCTCTTTGTCAAAAAGAATAAGGACTAGGTTAATTGCTTGCACCTGAAGGAGAATGCCAACAGAGCTCCTTGAGAGGTATGCTTCCTGCAGGGCACCCTATGTTAACCAGACCTCGTGTCATATCCCAACACCTTGGGGATTAGGCAAATCCCTAAACGATTTAACATAATTTAGGTCGTTTTGACGTTAACACAGGTGCAGAAACATGTTTTGAAACTTCTTTTTATGCACACACACACACACAAAGAGAGAGAGAGAAAAAAAAAAGGAGACTGATGAAAAGATTATGGACATACAAAAACAGATGGTGCAGAAGATCATCTGAGTGATGACATATTACGAAAATAAATCTTTCCAGATTGTTCCAGAAAGATACGGAACAAAGTCCAATTTCAACACATTCCCAAACAGAAGTCAAATTTTCAAGTTGGTCAAAAACTTAGAAGCTCGTGGTATTTGTGAAGTTTGCAAGGCAACGGGTTCCTCACCATCTGGACTTTCGATCACCCAGGAAGAGTTTGCACGCGTTATCAACAGATATGCCATATTCAACTGTTCCCTCAACTGAGTGACAGACATCTGGAGGGCACCTCTTGACATTTTTGCTTCGTGTTTGAAACAAAATGGTTGCAGTTCCTAAAATGTTAGATAGATAGATAGATAGATAGATTGACATTTTTTGTCAATGCCGTGTCGAAAACTGAAGTGGATAATCTTATTTGATAATTTAATACCCTCTCAAGAAAAAATAATTCTTTATTGTTATTTACTTTTCACTGCACTTGCCCTCCTCTACTAAGAGAAGGTGAAAGATTGGTAACGTAGCTGGGGTGCTGCTTAGCCTCTTTGAAAAAAAAATCTCCACGAACTTCGAAGTACTGAGCCTGTGTACTTATCTACCTACTTATCTCGGCACGTTACCCGTTGCAGTAATGTGACTAGCCTCGCTGTTTCACAAGCTATTGACAGTGAGCTTCGTCATCGTTAAGTACTCAAGATACACTGCGTTACGACAAAGGTATGCAAGCAAGATCTCTATTTGCTATCTGTCTATCAATCAATCTAACCCTGTTCCCCTGCCTCTCTCTCTCTCTCTCTCTCTCTTTGATCCCAACAATGGATCTGATAGACCAGTTTAAAAATCATAAGCATTACACAGAAATACTTGAAGCTATATAATCTGTAGATTAGTTTGGTTTCTTTGTTTTTAATGGCATATCAACTTTCTTGTGTTATTTAAAGCCAAAGCCATCTTTGTTAAAGAACAGTAGTAGTACTATTATTATTTAACTCATATCTGGGCAAAATTATTGGGATGAAATAGGAATGTATGAAAATATATAACTGTGTGCAAACAAATGATTATTATAGATAGAAATAGTTACTTGAAATCTAATACGATTTCAAATAACTAACAAACAAACAATTGTTTTCTTCTCCATTATGTGATAGCTATCAGAAGAGGTTGGTTTCTCATATAGATTGGCCAGCTGAAATAAATTTATTAAAGTCAAATGATAGTCTGTTGAGTTTTTTACAATTATATCAATTTGCTCTGTATGAAATATATAAATTTATAAATTAATTATCATACATTGAGCACTCCTGGAGATTTATAAGAATCCTCTTATATATTCTCAAATAGAATCACTCTCAACTCATCTTCTTTGGATATATATATATATATATATTTACCAACCCCTCCGCTCGGGCAATTTTTAAGGTCAATTTTTAAGCGGAGTTTTGAATTCAGAGTTTTTCCTTCTCCTAGACTAGTTGCGTCACCAAGGCTGAAGAACCTAGTCTGCCCTACTATTTACCCATAGCTGGAGGGAGAATAATTGGATTCATACCTTTCCCAAGGTATATATAGAGAACGCTATCAACGGAAATAGAATACTATATGAATTTTTAGAAATACTAAAAGTATTTCAAAACATTGTTGCTATTTTCAAAATTAATTCTATTGATTTTAGGTTGTTTTTTTTTTTTTTTTTTTGCTTTTAGGGCTTCTAGGTGTTATAGTCGTAGCTAATCAATTTCGTGTGCGATTATAGTGGTGTTTTCAACTAGAATTTTTCGAAAATTAGATTTAGCAATAGAATGATTTTTCAGATAGAACTGGAGTCATTAGGGTGGATTGTAAGTCACCTGGAAAGAATTGTTGTGGTGAGACCAACATACGCACTATTTTCTTTGGAGACATAGTCTCCCAGGGGATATTTAAACAAATATACGACGTTGGTTCTATCGGGAAGTCCTGTAGATAGGGTAGTGTTATTAGAAATAATTAGATTGGAGGTTTTAAATTTCTTGTAGTATATATATATATATTATGGATAAGGATTTTTAGTATTTGTTCATCCATTTTATAATTACTATGATATTGGTTTTGTTGTATAGGTTTATTGATTATTCATGGTTTAGGTTATTTTCTATGTTAGGTTGATCAGATTTATTAATGAATTGTTTAATTTTGGTATTAACAATGTAGTTGGAAAACCCATTATTGATAAGGGTTTGTTTAATATTTTTAAGTTCGTTAACGAAGATAGCTCTGGAAATAAGTGTTTTTATAATTGTTCTTTTATGGCGTAAGGGGCATTCACTTTGGAAATTAAGGGTGCAGGGATTTATGTTAGTAGGTTTTTTAATATGTGGATGTGATAAATCGATCATTATATATATATATATATATATATATATATCGGTAATTGTTTTATAAACGTATCAATATATATATATATGAGAATTAATTTTTATTTATTGCAGACTTTTTTCCTCATCTTGGTAGTTTTTGTGTTGTTTCTTCTTTCACTACGTTTCGACCAAATTTCACCTCTGGCCTTCTTCAGGTGAAAAAGTCCGCAATAAATAAAAATTAATTCTCAGATTAAGAAACCCCATCTCAAAATGATTCCAATTAAAGACAAATATATATATATATATATATATATATAAAATTTTTAAACAACTTATATATAACTATCCCTGTACTACATCGTTTATATTACACCGTTTTTCTATATGTAAACAAAAATTTAGAAAACTAATGTTTAACCTCTTTATGTTATAAGCTAAGAACTGTTAGTTACATTAATAAAATATCTATTACATAATATTTCTTTGCTTATTACGGTTAACTTAACATTCGATATGTTAATTTCTTCCTAACATTGATAATATGAATTTTCACGATAATTTTGATAATTAGAGATAGAATTTGTAAATTAATATCAGCATTGAATTATCATTTCCTGATAACACAAATCATATTATTTGATATTTATAATACGTAATAGTTTCAACGGAAGTATGAATGCATATCTTATCTATATATTTTGAATAAGTCAATTTTTCCGGCATTAGGTTTTTTATTTTATTTTCAGTAGTATCTAGATTTGGGGTAATATTATTTTTCGTTTTTTTAAGGAATGTATGAACATAGTATAAATAAAAAATAATAATAGATATAATATCTTCACCGTGAAAAAATTTTCTTGCTTAAGAAATCTGATAAAAATCTATTAAAAATATCATAATCAAAAAATTATTCTTTTCAAAAATTTTTTCCAAATTCTCTTCTCACCGGAAGCAATACAAGAACAACCAAATAATTATTTTTCGTGTAACATCAAATGATGGTCATCACGACCAGATATTAATTTCATAATGACACCAAAGAAGTGATTTTTTTCTTTTCATTTTTGTACAGAAAGAATATATATATATATAGGATGTTTTTAAAAAATTGTATAATTTGAAATGTATTGGGTGTTACACAAAAATGATATCATTTCGTGGCTGCTTCTCGTTTAAATAATCTCAAATCTTAACAGTGTATGCAAAACTAATTCAAAATTCTATGTTTAATGTTTAAACACTTTTCCTTTTTCCAGTGAATGGCATTTCTGTACCGAAAAAAAACATGAAACCATTAAACTTAGAATTTTGACTTATTTCTGCACTTCCTGTTTAAATTTGCGATCAATTCAACAGGAATTGGTCAAGTTATAAGATGACGAAATTATATCGAATTTTCTGAAACATCCTGTATTTAATATTGTTCAGATTATTCGGACTACTGTTTTCATCCTTATTGTTTTGCAAATAACGTTTCAGCCGATGTTCCCCTCGGCTTTCTCCAGAAGTTTTCTATCGAACTCAGGAACCTTCTTGTCGAACACAGAAGCTTTCTTGTCGAATTTGCAAACCTTGACAGAACTTCGAACCGAACACTTCATTTAATCCACGGGGCTGGATTTTTCTAATTCCGCGAAACCACGACGAATAGCACATCGGTCGAAGCGTTATTCATATTATAATAAAGATAAGAAGAATCGCTTAGTTTGGTTTGATTTGGTTTGGTTTTATGGCTTATCAACCGTTGTTGGTTATTTAATGCCAAATCCATTTATATATATATATATATATATATACAAAGTTCTATTTCAAATAATGCCGTTTAACATAAATACACAATTTAAATGTCAAAAACATTTCTATTTTTTTAAATTCAGTCTAGCATAAGTACACTATTTAGTTCTATTTAACCCTTAGATAGGCCCCTTATCAGGTGCTACCACTCCGAGCCAAAGTCGACCTGGGAGCGATGACAATGAAGGGGCACACCGCATTCCCCAAATTTCCAGCATTACTGGAAACTAATCATCAGATTGTTTAGTGTCATATCCAAGACATTCGTTGGGGGAGTCTTACCCCTCTGCAGAGATGCAGTCAGTGTATTCTACAGCCCCAGCTGACTGGACTAATTAAAAAGAAGAAAATAATTTACCATCAAGTAGATTCTGTTATTCTAGCGGATCCCAGAGCTGAAACGAAACAACGCAAAAATACAGAGAAATATTTGGATCTTGCAAGAGATCTGAAAAATATGTGGACTCTATGTTGGGGGAGTCTTACTCCTTTGCAGAGATGCAGTCGGTCTATTCTGCAGCCTCAGCCGATTGGGTCGTAAGAAGAATGGTTCAAATACTCTAAATAATATGAATTATCAAACCTTATCTCGAAAATTCAAACAAATAATAGCCTGTACTTCTAATATATTTTTATCTAACAATAGAAACCAGGCAGGTATTTTGATCGTAGAATTTACGTATTTAGACCGGTGATATTTTCCCATCCATTTCTACTCAGACTATTATTTAACAATAAACTGATAGCAAGAAAAAAGAAAGTGTAGGTTTTTTTTTTCAAAAATAGGAGTCATTATTTTAAATACATTTTAACTTCATGACAAGATTCAGATTCTATTTATTTATTTTCGGCGCCAGTCACTCTCTTTTTATATTCTTTCTTCATCGCTGACTGCTCTCTCTCTCTCTCTCTCTCTCTCTCTCTCTCTCTCTATCTCTCTCTCTATCTATCTATCTATCTATCTATGCCATTGAATCTTTCTTTTGTCTTGTCTGTCGTTTTATTTTAGTTTCTTTGTCCGTATCTACCTTCTTCTTTCTTTATTTCTTCCCAAATGTATTTTTTCTTTTTCTCTCTCTTTATTTCTTCATCAGTGCATATTGTGTTTCATTCTTTGTTTTCCTGTGTTGGTCCTTTTTTTTTCCCTTCCTTCCTTCCTTCCTTCCTTCCTTCCTTCCTTCCTTTCTTTCTTTCTTTCTGAGCGTTTACTTACACTCGCCTGGTTGACATTTTATCACGGAACACTTTTTTTTCTTCTTCTTTCCTTTCTGATTTCCTTATCAATAGACCTGTGATTATTTCAAACTGTCACTGCCAACACACCTGTGACATCCTGTTAGCGTCCTCAGATGACGCTAATATCCTATGTCGTCTTAGCGTCATTTTGACACACCTGTACTCTCGTTGTCCTCAAAAATGATCAACATACCTTCGTGAACAACTGTAAAAACAGCAAATCACTGTTACCCTTTGCCTTCCTCACTGGCCCCAATTGTTATCAGCACTATTTCATGGTAAATGCTTACACACCGACAACAGTCTTATATATATATAAACATATATATATATACACATATATATAAACACACATGCTCGTAGAAAAAAATTCAACTCATTTCTTCCTACATAAGCACACACACACTCATATGTATATATATATATATATATAAACAAATATACACACAGATATATACATATGTATATATAAAGACACATCCACACACACACACACTCTCTCTCTCTCTCTCTCTCACACACACACACACACACACATATATATATATATATATATATATATGCTTATTTGATTACATAATAAAGGCACATTTTTTTTCTATATTATTTTATTAAGATCCTTTCAAGTTTCCTGATAAGTGTCTTGGTTTCAGGTTGGAATTAGTGGGTGAATTTACCAAAATTGTCCCGAGCCCTTTCGGACCTTTCATAGGCCATCATCAGGGGTTGCTTGCATGTATAAAGGGTGTTTTTAAGAGGGTTTTTTTGTTGTTGTTGTTGTTTTTTTATAACATAACAAAATTACGTAAACACAGAGTTGGATAAAACTGTGATGCTGATGAATATAAAAAAAACAGAATGCTATCAACGAAAATAGAATATTATCAAGAAATATGGAATATTCAATTCATCCACCAATTCCAACCTGAGACCAAGACACTTATCTGGAAACTTGAAAGGATGTTAATAAAATCATATAGACAAAATGCGTCTTTATTATTTAATCAAACATGCTTAAATGAAAAACTGCTGTCCAACTACACACACACACACACACACACACACACATATATATATATATATATATATATACACACGAGTTTTTTTTTCAATAGAAAAGGATATTTGTAAAAGCAAATACAATTTTTCTCGGAATTTTTTTCCGTAAATGCAAATTCCATATTGTTTTGAATTGGCTTACAGAGAATATGTGATGTGCACGGAGAAGCACGTTTTAATCAAAAAATGAAACGGAACAAAAGAAAGAAGATGAGATCCTAATTCCTTTTAGTTCGTATATATTTATATATAGCCTTCCAGGATTCGACAAAAGGTCAATTTTAAGCGGTGTTTCACGGGTTTGAATTCAGATATTTCCTTCTCCTAGATCGGTTACTATAACTATGTTGAAGAGCCTAGTCTGACCTACTATTTACCCATCACAGGAAGGAGAATAAGTGAATTCATGCTGTTCCTGTTTGTATTAGAGCCTTGCAAAATGCAAACAATCTCCTCCGGGATTTGAAATCGTGTCACTGTCCATTTCCGACGACTTCAACTATTGCAGCACGAACGCCTCCGCACACACACACTCAGCACACACACATTCAACACACACACACACACACACACACACACATATATATATATATATATATACTAGCGCCATTCAATAAATATAGTGAATTCTTTTGAAAAAAAAAACATTATTTGGGATTCGTTAATAGAAAAAATTATTCTAATTTCACAGAAATATCTGTCTGCCATTTGCGCGAGGGGTGGGGCTGAGAAATTTACAGAAGAATGTTTTAGTAAAAAAGAATGTTTACAAATGGCTAAATTTTTTTATGTCAATCGAAATAGTATTCAAAATTAAGACAGGCAAGGTAGGCCAAAAATCGCGAGCGCACCTGAAATGGTGGATTCAGTTAATGCACTCATTTTGGTCGACTGAAAAGTTACAATACAAGACATTTCTGAACAACTGGAAATATCTCTGACCGGAGCAAAAAACAACTGAGCCAAATGACCAGCCTTTTTTTAAGGTTAGTTGTCATTGGGTTTCGCCAGGGCAATTCAAGGACTCAGTCTGCGGCAAACCATCTGTCATTTGCCACATCTTTCTTACAATCCAAATTTGATCTCCTTTTATTTCCACTTATTTGGGCCCCGACACAAAATTTTATCTGGAACAAATTTTTTCAATTGATTACGAAGTGACTGACACCGTGAAAAAACGGCTAAAAAGTCAGTCCAAATATCTATATGCTTAAGGAATGAAAAAGCTTGTTTTTCGATGGGAAAAATGCGATTTTAAAAATGGGGATTATATTGAAGAATAAAACGTTCTTTTCTCCTGGGTGAAATTTGAGCCAATAAATAGCAAAATTCACCTTATTAATTGAATAATACTAATTTATATATATGCAGTAGTTTCTCTTTTAAACATGTTTAATTAAATAGGATAGACATTTTGTGTCGGCCTACTCTATCATTGATCCGTTCAAGTCTTAATATGAGGCATTTGACTTCTAAATGGAATGAATTTAGAAAGATGTATATTTACCAAGTACTTTTCCCCAAAATGGGGAGCGAAATAAGAAATCCAATGACGAGTCATATACATTTATATAAAGAGTTTGAGGAAGAACAAGTGGGAGGAGAATTTAGGGAAGAAAGAATTTTTACGAGATGTAAGAAGAATTGGCGGGATTTGTGCTACAGGTATTTCAGAATGTGGCTGCTATATTCGAAGTTGATCGTATTTTAAGGAAGGTTTTTTAATCTTTGGAGAGAAAGCTTCTAGAATTTGGACATTTTTCCTTTGTGTTGTTGGTGAATGTGTGCGCGTGTGTGTGTGTGGTCGGTGTTTTCAGTTAGAAGTTTTCTGTATTTAGCAGTGAAGCACAAGTGTGTTTTGTGGTGTTGAGAGATTGAACTCATATCGAATAGGTGAAGGGTTAAACGTTTCGACAGAGCTGAAGAAGTCAGGACTATATAAGTATTATATAAGTACTTGGGAAACGTACGATGCCTTTCTAAATTCATTCCATCCAAAAGTCAAACGACTAATACGAAGACTTCAATGGATTAACAATAGAGTACACTTCAATGGATTGATAATAGAAACTAAGTGTCTGCCCTATTTAATCACACACACACACACACACACACACACACGCGCGCGCGCGCATATATATATATATATATATATATATATATATATATCAGAGGCTTGTTGTTTTGTAACTCGCCAAATAAATAAAATTCATTAAATGGACCTACAGTGTATAGTAAAATAGGCGGCAACAAATATCTTTTGCTGGGTTGCAGTAGTGATATTTACCACCACGTGGTTTCAGATTTTTATTAAATACTCTTCCATAGATTATATAAACATCGACGTAGAATTAGACTTAAAAAGCAAGTCTCGCCGAAAGTTTTTAAAGTGTACTGAGTGCTCAGTGCTCAGCCATCGCAGTCTTGTACCATAGAAAGGTAAACCGAATAAAGGATGATTGCCGTAAAAAATATTCGGTCTTTTTAAAAATCATTATTTATTTGATTGAACTTCATTTTACGCTTGATTGAAGTTTTTTGTCTTTAGAAAAGAAATACGTTAACTGGCGGTCGTATTTATTCAATAGTCTTTTCGTTCTAATGAAAACTTATCTGAGCAGGAATACATGACATATTAAAACGTTAATATATAGAATAGACTTGTAAAAAGGGTTTAGTTCTAGCTAACACATAAATAATCATAGCCCAGTCGGCTGCGACTGTGGAATATGCTGACTGCATCTCAGCAGAAGGGTAAGAACTCACCCACCACCCAACCAGTGTCCTACATCTAATACTAAACAATCTATTGGTGAGGTTCCAGCCCTGGAGCTTTGGGGAATGTGGAGTACCACTTCATTACCATTGCTCCCAGGTCCACTCTGACCAGGGGTGGTAGCACTTGATGGAGTCCTATCTATCAAACAGTTTTGTTTGATATTTAAACTGTGGGCAAATGAATGATTTGTGCTAAATTGTTACTTTTACACAGCAATATTTTAAATTATTTAACCCTGTGCGAACATATGATTAATAATAAATAGAATCATCCGTGTTAGATAGAAAATTGTTGGAACTATCTAACTGTGCGTAAAGAAAATGAGCTCAGGCTTGATTATAAATGTTATCAACAAAATATGTTTACAAATCATATATATTTAATATACATGTATACAGACGATTTTTTTTTAAATGACCTACAATGGTTGATATGCGATAAAACCAAAGCAAACCAAATCTTATATATTCAATATATATATATATATATATATATATATATAAATATATATATATATAAAGAGGATTTGGCATTAAATGACCTACAATGGTTGATATGCGATAAAACCAAAGCAAACCAAATCAATATTCAATATATATAAAGTTGGCGACCATAGTCGAGGGTAACCCGAAGGCTCCCTTTTCGATAGCTTACTACATCAAGGTGTAGGGGAGGGCGCGACTCCTTTCCCTGGATTGCTCCACTTTACCCTTGATCCGTACCTTATAATGCTGAGTGTTAAGCAAGGACGCATCAAGTACCATTTTTTGAGTCTTTGGTATGACTCGACCTGGGATTGAACCCAGGTCTCCCGTGCCAATGGCGAACACTCTAACCGCTAGGCCAATGTCCGGTACATATATATATAAAGAGGATTTGGCATTAAATGACCTACAGTGGTTGATATGCGATAGAACCAAACCAAATTAAATCTTATATATATATATATATATATATATATATATATATATATATATATATATATATATATATATATATATATATATATATATATATATATATATATATATATATATATATATATATATATATATATATATATATATATATATATATATATATATATATATATATATAAAGAGGATTTGACATTAAATGACCTACAATGGTTGATATGCCATCGAGCCAAACCAAACCAAATCATATATATTTGATATATATTTACAGAGAGGATTTAGCTTTAAATAACCTACAATGGTTGATATGCCATAAAACCCAACCAAGCCAGACCAAACGAATCACAAATGATTGGTATCAAGTCCCGAATCAATTCGGATAATATTGTGCCTTTTGTATTAAAACCCCGGTAGGGTAGAGTTTCAAATCGGTAAATCCACATATTAGATCCGACATCATCAAATTTTTTTTTCCTTTCAGGAAACGTCACATTAAATGACTTACGTTAGGGAAGTTTTCGTTTTTTTTTTATTAGAAGATTTATATTTTTTGCAAAATGCAACGTTGACGGTTATCTATTTCAGAAAGGCAGTTGTTTAGGGCTTATACCATGACAATCATCCAACATATCCAATCACTTTTTCGACCACGACCAGGCCGATGATAAGGTCCACAGCTCAAATGAAATCCACGGTAAAAAGGAAGAGGAAGTTTTTGCAAGTAAAATGGCATAACGAAATTAGTGCCATTTTACGTAGCTACTTGTACGACAACTAATACTGCTTCAGAATTATTACACCTCTCATGTTTTCATGGTTACCGAACTGAACATTAATGGTGAGTTCGATTCTCATTGGGTGTTCCATACTTCCGGCTTTGTACCACAACTATGTTTGCCTTAGAAAATAACTTCTTTAACGAAAGGATAATCACACGAACATACACATTTACACATACAGAAAAATAAGCAGATTGAAATGGATTGATAGATGGATATGAACAATATATATATATATATATATATATACAAAAAAAGCTCAAAATGTCAAGTTGGTAACGGTTGCTTACTTTAAAATCAGACTGACGTAAAAAAAAAGAAAGATTGTCATAAATATATATATAACACACCTATCTTATATTCAGTCCCCTAAAAAAGCATGAAAACATAAAAAAGTAAATGTAGAATATATACATATATATATATATATATGGCGGGGGTAAGTGTGAATGTACAAATAGATAGATAGATAAAAAGAGCATGATGTGTGTGAATGGTGTGTGTGAATAAAGAGACTAAAGTGCATAGATAGATAGATAGATTGATATGAACTGCTTGATATATATGTGTGTGTGTGTGTGGATATACATATATGTATGTATATATATATAGAGAGAGAGAGAGAGAGTGAGAAATATGAACAGCCTGACATAAACACACATTCACATATATATGGGTGAGTGTGAACGCAGTAATAGCTTGATAGCTATAAACAGCCATATATATGTGTGTGTGTGTGTGTGTGTGTGTGTGTGTGTGGATAGATTATTTTTCAGAATTGGCCCACCTGCTTCTTGTCACCGAGAAGTATATCAGAGAAACCCAGAAAAGGACTGTCCATCTGGAAAAGCCATTAGCCTTTGCGTATCAGTGAAATACACTGACGGCAAATACTTTCTCTTTTTTTTTTTGTCTTCTTTTTTCTTTTTTATATATCATCTATTTATTTATTTATTTATTTTGCTCCACAGTTAAAAATCTATATTTGCTATGCTGTTTACATGAGAGTGCATATGCACACTGTTAGTGAACAGGGGATAAAAAGTGTGTTGGGTGGGTGGGGGTTACTTCCTCTGATGTTGAATGTCTTATCTGATTGCTTTGGCTTTTTTTAAGAGAGGAGGGAGACTGATCGAAAGGGAAAAAATGGTTCTTTATATCTTTCTTTCTTTCTTTCTTTCTTTCTTTCTTGCACGCTCGCTCGCTTACTCCCACGGAGGTTAATACGGACTTACTTTGTCAGAGCGATCTGTATATTTGATGAT
Organism: Sepioteuthis lessoniana; assembly: GCA_963585895.1. Lineage (NCBI taxonomy): Eukaryota > Metazoa > Mollusca > Cephalopoda > Myopsida > Loliginidae > Sepioteuthis > Sepioteuthis lessoniana. The sequence goes on along the minus strand of OY757922.1, from coordinate 39,673,103 downwards.
ATCTCACTGTGATATTAGTCCGCCAGATGTTTATGAAGGAATAATAATAATAATAATAATAATAATAATAATAATAATAATAATAATAATATTCGGATGTAGATAATGTGGTGACAGAGACGAAACGATCAATCACATAATAAGCGAATGCAGTTAATGAGCGCAAAAGAAGTACATAACTAGACATGACTGGGTGGGCAAGATGATGCACTGGAAATTGTTTAAATTTGACCATACGAACAAATGGTATATGCATAACTCAGAATCCGTCCTAAAAAAAATTAGACGCACAAAATTCTTTGGGATTTTGAGATTCAAACGGGTCATCTAATCTCGGCCGGACATCAGATCTCGTGATTGTAAAGAAAAAAACAGAACCAGCCGAATAGTTTATTTTGTCGTTTCGGCTGATTACAGGTTAAAAACTGAAGGAAAAAGAAAAGAGTGATAAGTACCTAGGTCTTGCTAGAGAACTGGAAAATTTATGGAACATGAAAGTTAGGGTAATACCAATTGTAATTGGCGCGTTTGGTACAGTCACCAAAGGATTGGTACAAGGACTGGAAAACTTGGAAATAAGAGGACGAGTGGAGACCATCCAAACTACTGCATTATTGAGATCGGCCAGAATACTAAGAAGAGTCTTAGAGACTTGAGGAGACTTACTGTCACTCAAACTCGTGTGAGAAACCAGCGGCCTAACATCGGCTGGTGCGAAAAAAAAACAAGGAGTAAATAATAATAATAATAATTGCAGTAAATTAGCACAGAAAGAGTATAAGAGTAGACACGACTGGGTGGGCAAAGTAATCAACTGGAGATTGAGCAAGAAATTTAAATTTGACAATACGAACAAATGGTATATGCACAACCGAACAGCAGTCCTGGCGAATGACACACACAAACACCTCTGAGATTTTGAGACACAAACGGATCATTTAATCTCGGCCAAATGACCAGACCTTATGATAATCAATAAAAAAAGAGAACTTGCAAAATTGTGGGTGACCACTGGGTAAAATAAAAAGAAAGTGAAAAAAGGGATAAATACCTTGCCCTTACAAGGGAATTAAAAAATCGGTTGAACAGGAAAGTGATGTTTATACCAATTATAATTGGTGCTCTTTGTACAGTCAGCGAAGGATTAATAAAGGGACAGAAGGACTCGGAAATAAGAGGACGAGTGGAAACCATCCAAACTACTGCATTTCTTAAGATCGGCCAGAATTCTGAGAAGACTCTGGGAGACTTGAGGAGACTTGCTGTCACTCAAAGTCCAGCGAGAAACCATCGGCTAACGCGCATGTGAAAAACTCTCAAAAGAGTAAATAATAATAATAATAATAATAATAATAATAATAATAATATTCTGTCCTAGAAAAGGACACCTATAAGATTCTCTTGAACTTTGAGATAAAAAAACAGATCAGCAAATCCCAGTTCTACCGAATGTCAATAAACAAAGAGAAAATCGAGGGGATTTTGCTGTTGTTACCGACCACAGAGTGAAAATCAAAGGAAACGAACAGCGAGACAAGTATTTGCACCTTGCCAGAAAATTAAGAAAGCAGTCTAACATAAGGGTGATGGTAATAAGAATTGGAGCGTTTGGAACGGTCACCGAGAGCTTGGAAAAGAGACTGGAAGAGTAGGAAATCGGAGGACAAATCAAGACTATTCTGACTAGGGCATTGTTGAGATCGGCCAGAATACTGAGAAAAGTCCTGGAGACTTGAGGAAACTTGTCATTCAGACTCCAGTGAAAGACCATCAGCTAATGCTGGTATTAAAACCTCTCAAGAAGTATAATAATAATAATAATAATAATAATAATAATAATGGGCATTTTAAACGACTAATAAACAACATCTTGCACGAGAAAAACCAAGACGTGGCTAAAAAAAGGAAACTTTAAGAGAGAAACACAATCTCTTCTAATAGCAGCACAAAACAACGCCATAAGAACCAATCATATCAAAGTGAGAATAGATAAGACGCAACAAAATAGTAAATTGGTGACTGAGACGAAACCATCAATCACATAATAAGCGAATGCAGCAAATTAGCACAGATGGAGTATAAGACTCGACACGACTGGGTGGGCAAGGTGGTCCGCTGGGAGATGTGCAAGAAATTCAGATTTGACCATATGAACAAATGGTATATGCACAACCAAGCAGCTGTCCTAGAGAATGACACACACAAACTCCGATGGGACTTTGACATACTAATGGATCACCTAATCTCGGCCAGAAGACCAGACTTCATAGTAATCAAGAAAAAAAGAGAACCTGCAAAATTGTAAACTTTGCTGTACCGGCTGACCACAGATTAAAACTGAAAGAAAGTGAAAAGAAGGATAAGTACCTCGACTTTGCTAGGGAATTGAAAAAAACTATGGAACATGAAGGTGACAATTATACCAATTGTCATTGGTGCTTTTGTTACAGTAACTAAAAAATTATAAAAGGGACTGGAGGACTTAGAAGTTGACGGACGAGTGGAGACCATCTAAACTACAGAATTATTAAAGACGGCCAGAATACAGAGAAGAGTCCTGGAGACTTGAGGAGACTTGCTGTCACTCAAACTCCAGTGGAAGACCATCAGCTAACGCTGATGTGAAAAACTCTAATAATAATAATAATAATAATAAGAAGAAGAAGAAGAAGAAGAAGAAGAAGAAGAAGAAGAAGAAGAGGAAGAAGAAGAAGAAGAAGAATTTGCCCAAGAAAATATGGTTTATGAAATTCTCTGTGATTTTGAGATTTAAATAGATTACCCAATTCCAGACAAAGAACAGACTTCGTTGTAATGACAAATAATTGTTTGGTTTGGATTGGTTTTATGACATATCAACCTTTGTAGATTATTTAATGCTAAATCCTTTTTATAAACATATATATATATATATATAAAATACATAAGATTTGAGTTTTGGTTGGGTTTTATGACATATCAACCATTGAAGGTTATTTAATGCTAAACCCCCTTTTTACATATATATATTAAATGTGTAAGATTTGACTTGGTTTGATTTTAAGGCATATCAATCATTGTAGGTTATTTAATGCGTAATCCTGTTTATACATATATAAGATTTGTAAACACATTTTTTATAACATTTTTAAACGAGCCTGAATTCATTTCTTGGCACACAGTTAGATGGTTCCAAATACTGCTATGTATAACTAACAATTCAATTAAACATCAGTCATTTGTTTTCACTCAGTTTAAATAGTCAAACAATTCTATTAGGCCCATAGATAGAACACTATCAGATGCTACCACTCCGGGCCAGAGTGGACTTGGCAATGAAAGGGCACTTTGCATTCCCCAAAGCTCCAGAATTACTGGAAACTCACCATTAGATTGTTTAGTGCCATATCAGGGCACTCGTTGTGAGGAGTCTTGCCCCTCTACAGAGATGCAATCGGTTTATTCTACAGCCCGGCCGACTTAACTAATTAAAAAGAAGAACAGAATTTGCTATCTGATAGATTCTCTTGTTCTTGCAGACTCCAGAGGGAAAATGAAACAAAGCAAAAAGACAGACAAATATTTGGATCTTGAAAAAGCTGTGGACTCTTTAAAGTATTCTAGCCGATCTTAACATTACTGTGTACCGGTTGTTCGACCTACTTCCTCTGATTTTCAGTATCCCCCACAATCCAATCTCTTTTTTTTTTTTTCGCCTGGCCTTAGGTGACCGTTCAAAGCGCAACAACTACAAATAGTATCATCGTCAAATTCATGTTCCACGGCATTTTCAGCCCTCAGGCTAGATCCAAGAATTTGCTCATATTTTCGATTTTTTATATTTTTCTTCTCTGATACAAATGAAAGAAGCAGATTTGCCAGTTCAGTGCACATTTCTTTCTCATTATTCTTTTTTCCAACGGTATTCTTTGCTTGAATATTGTTTTCCATTCTTTTATACATATCTTTTAATGATGAACAACTCGTTTTCTAATGACTTATCCTCTTGAGATGTATCATAGGACGAACGTTTTGTGCTGTAAAGAAAGAAGTCTGCAGAAAATGAAATACTCAAACTCGAAGGTAAGGGAAGAAAATATAGCAGTCGTTTTTTTTTTTTTTTCAGCTATGATCGCTACAACTCGAAAAGTTCATTTTAGTTGCGTCCTTCTTCTCCCTTCCTCTCGGTGGTGACGAGGTGTGGGTGAGAGCTGGCTGTTTGATACACGCCTGACAGATAGGTCGTAGCAGACTGGGATAGGACGGGTCGAGGCCTCCGGAACCTTTAACGCACCGGTTTTGACAACTGCCTTCAACTCTGCCAAAATCTCGTTGCTTGTTTGCTTATATAGAGATTTTGGAGAACAAATCGAAGATCCTCGAATGATCGATGTCACCAGTGAAACACGTGATAATACATCTGTGATTATTTTAAAATCACGTCTAACTTTGCAGGTCATTCTGCCCGCACGCGCTAGTCTCGTGACACCTTCACTGATTGACGACAGCGCCTGTCCGTAATATTACGGAGAGACTGGAGACTATTCCATTAATTTGGTGTCTTTGAAACTTTTTGATAAGGTATTGGCAATAGTACAAAATATAAAGAAGCTTTGTCTTGCGTGAATACAATCTCTTTACTTTTAAGCTTCCTAGTTGCAACCAGCACCACTCCAACAACATTCTTTCTTACTTTCAATAATCTGTTCATTTACCATAATACCATCATCAACTTTGAAAGCATCTACAATTTCATTATGTAAGAAGGCAATAAACATTTGTCTCTCTTCTATCCGTCGACAGTCATACGTCAATTCCATAATCCATCTCGTTGTTTTTTTGAATACGGAAGATGTTCTCTTTTGTCTCACTTCCTTAAATCGTTAAGATATTATCTCTTGTCTCTATTCTTTGAATAGAGATGTTCTCTCTTGTATTTCTTCCTTCTATTCAAGATTATGAATCAATTAAAAGCGGGGCAGTAAACAATTGCATTAATTTGGTGTCTTTAGAAATCTTCTTTATATGAGAACAAGTTGGTCAGCTTTGTTGAACGTAAAGGAACTTTGTCTTGCATGCGTATACTCTTTAGCTAAAAGGTTTCTTGGTTGTAGCCTTTCCTACTCCAACAACATTCGGTTTTATTCAATACAATTCTTTGCGTTTATTATAATCAACTTTGAAGGCACCGATAATTTTTACTACCAACAATATTAGTCCAAAATATCAAACACTTTTTGCAGGCAGAACAACATGTTTTTCGCCCATGGTTTCCAACCACAGCGATATTTTTTCTCGTTTTACTCGCCTGTTAAAGGGTTAATCGACCTCCGTCCTGTTGTCTGCAAACTAATGTTTGCAGACTATTTCCAGAAAGAACCCAAGTTCTATTCCATGCACAAAGTAAATTTTACTGTTTACAATTCTAGCTCAAAATATTCCTTCAGTTCCTCTGGTATCATCTAAGCCGTGTTGGTTGACTATTTCGATAAAGGACAAAAGCAATGTTGTGTATTCCTAAGAAGCAATGTACGCATCCTTACCTAAAAAACTATTCAGGAAAAATTCTTAAATAGTAAAGGGAGACAAAAGTTTTATAATATTTTGGTAGTAAGTGCGAGATTGCAGGGCCTATATCACGTGACTGAAGCAGTTCAAGTCGTGATAGATACACACTGTTGTTGGTAGTATCGAGGTAGTTGGTGCGCTGTAACGTTGTGTATTGCTTCACTCCGTATGTGATTTGAAAGCCATACAAATGAACGTCCAGCAACGTAGTCTAAGTCAAATGAATTATGCTTTAAGGGTTCGAATTGGGCCATAACGCCGTTGAAGTCTCCAAAAACATGTTTTTGTGTGAAAGGTGAAGGTGCACTTGATCACAGTACAGTAAGCAGATAGTTGAGGAAATTTCACTCGGGTTTCAAGAATCTCGACGATAGGGCAAAGTCAGGCAGGCCTAAAACCGGGGGATCCGCGGTCGTGCTTGAAAGCCATCTTAGCAAATCTGCCGAAGTCGCACGCAGAGAGTATCAGACGAGATTAGCATCTATCAGTCATCTTCACGATCTTCTCGGCAAAAGCATTCGAAGTTGCCGAATTTTGCCTCACGATACCAAAATATTGCAAAACTTTTGACTCGCCCTAGTACAAACTCACTGGATAGTTTTTGACGAACACAACACACCGCTCGTAAAAAGTATAGACAATTCCTTCAACCAGATACTCCATAGCACCGTCAGACTTTCAGTGCACCAAGAACCCAACTCTATAAGAACCCAAATAAACGCAACATTGTTTGACGTTACAGAAAACATAAGGTTGTTTGATTTGTTGCTGTGGCACATCTCTAACTCTTCCCTGTTTTTGTTCTGTCGTCGTCCTAAGAACAAAGGCAAGGTAAGTGTTGGTGTAGGTAAAAGATTGGAGTTACAGGAATGCAAAATTGGTAAGGTGCCTTTAGTCAATGAGGGTAGAAACGTGTCAGTAGGTGCAGTTGTGTATTTCTCCAGAATGAAAAGTTATTCTGGGATGCCAGAAGAGGAACAAAACGTTAACTTCAAAGGGAGCATTATCTCTCGTTAAAATCCGACAACTCTCTCTCTCTCTCTCTCTCTCTCTCTTACACATTCACATACACAATCTCTTTCTCACACTCTCTTTTTTCTCTGTCTCTCTCTTCATTACACACCCTCATGCTTTCTCTCTTTCTCTTTCTCTTCCTTGCGCTCTGTCTCTATCACTCACTCTGTCTCTCTATTTCTTGCTCTTTTTCTGTCTCTCACTCTCTCTCTCTCTCTCTCTCTCTCTCTCACACACACACAAACTCATACTCTCTTTCTCATACTTAGTCTCTATCTTCATCACACTCTTTCACCCTTTCTCTCTCTTTCTCTCTCTCTCTCTATCTTTCTCTCTCACACACACACCATTGGGGAAAGACATCAAAAACACTTAGATAAAAATCAAAGAGAAATCCATCACCCTAAAATGTCACAAAAAACCATCCCTAAACGATAAAAATCTACAAATAACTTTGAATTATTTCAAACGGACGACTATAAACATTCCAACGCCATAAATACTATTGTCATATATATATTGGCCCGTTGGCCCGTGAGATAAGTGTTCAATACCAAGTCGAGTCATACCAAAGCCTGAAAAGATGGTACTTGATGCCATCTTGCTTAACACGCAGCATTATAAGGTGTAGATCAAGGGTAAGTAGAGCAACCTAGGGAAAGGAGCAGCACCTTCCCCTACGCCTTTATATATATATATATATATATAAAGAATCCACTATATTGTAATCTATATTTGTTAACCTTCGTGTTATTTGATGTCTTTTTGAAACTCCTTTACACGATGTCAGGTTTCATAAGAGTGAGCCAAAAGTGTTCCCATATTTTGGTATGTGCTACTTAACGTGACTGAAACAGTTCAAGCTGTGGCAGGTACCCGTTGTGGTAAGTACCTGCCGTGGTTGATAGTATCGCAATACCTGTTTCGCTGAAAGCTGCACGGATGAACGTCGTGCAATGAAGTCTAATTCGGAAACTTCTGCTTTACGAGTTCGAACTCGGCCATAAGGCAACCAAAAACAAAAATTTGAAAACGCTATTGATCAAAGTACAAAAGTTGAGGAAATTTCGCTGGAGATGCAAGAATCTCGACGATCTGACAAGGTTAAGCTTGGATACCGAGGCCCACGAGTATGAAGCAAACAAGGCCTATCACAGAGCTGCCGAAATCATGCCTTACGTTATCGTCGCTGGGGGGAAAAACAGTTGTACACTTACCTTTCCAAAAAGTATTAAGCTATAAATTGTTCGCCAACTCAAAAAATAGTACTTGATGCCTCCTTTTCTTAACACTCAGCATTATAAGGTATGGATCAATGGTAAGTGGAGTTATCCAGGGAAACGAGTTGCTGGAACCTCGGGGTCATCCTCGACAACGGTCGGCCAACTTACTGACTTATTATATATATATATATATATACATATATTTATACTCAACCCTTCCGTCCGAGCTTTATGCGACACAAGGTCAGGTTGGTTGGTTGGGTTTTATGGCATATCAACCTTTGTAGGTTATTTAACGCCTAATCAATTTTATGTAAATAATCAGTTCTATTTCAAACAATTCAGTTTAGCATGAGTACACAGTTTAAATGTAAGTACAGTTTAATCGTGAAAAACATTTCCATTTCAAGCTAGGTTTTATCCCTTTGCAGAGGTGCAGTCAGTGTATTCTACAGCCCCAGCCGACTGGGCAATACACAGAGTTAAATGTCAAAACATTTTTCTTGCAGATAATTCAGTTTAGCATAAGTACACAGTTTAGACGTCAAAATTGTTCTATTTCAAGCAATTCAGTTTAGCATGAATACGAAGTTTGAATGAAAAAATCAGTATTGTGAAGGAAGCACGGTTTAGTTCTATTTAACCAATAGATAGTACCCTTATCAGAGCGTACCCGGGAGCAACGGCAATAAAGGGGTACTCCGCATTCCCCAAAGCTCCAGCATTACTTGAACCTCACCATCAGATTATTTAGTGTCATATCCAGGACATTCGTTGGGTGGGGGCTTGCCCCTCTGCAGAGGTACAGCTGGGGCTGTAGAATACAGCCCCAGCCGACTGGGAAAGACACAAGGTCAATTTTTGGCGGTGTTTAAGAGGTCTTAATTAAGAGTTTTCTATCTCCAAGACCGGTTATCATAATATGATTAAAAAGTTCAATCTGCCCTACTGTAGCTGGAAAGAAACTAGTTGGATTCATTCCACTTTCAAGAGTAATATGAAATGCATACAGCCTCGTCCAGGATTTGAACTCGAGCCACCGTGTCCATTCCCTACTAGTATACCCTTTACACGACAAGCACCCCACCAATTTCTGTCTCTCTCTCTCTATATATATATATATATATATATATATGTGTGTGTGTGTGTGTGTGCGTATGCGTATATATATATATATATATATATTTCATTTATGTATTAGTTAAGCCGTAAAATTTGCACTATGTATAGTTTCCAATACAATCGTTCCTTTCTTTCTTTCTTTCTATAATTTTCAGTTTGAATTGAATGTATCGGTGAGATTCTATCTCTGTTGATACATGTTTATCTATCTATTTATCTATACGACCTGTCGAGGGTAGGGCGCAGACCAAGCCTACTGCATCTTCTGCAGGATGTCCTAGGTATGACATTAAACTATATCAAGTGGTGAGATTCCAGTTTTGGAGCTCTGGGGGACATAGGACACCTCTCCATTGCAAATACTCCAGTCAGCACCGGAGTGGATGAACCTATTTGGGTCGCCTCATTGAGTCAAATAGATCTGGTGGAAAATTATCAGTATTAGATTAAAATACCTGAAGCTGCATAAAGGCGGGATTTTTTTTTTCTTTTAAACATAGGACAAATCTCCATGGCGTAATTGCTAATATGCTTGACTACATCTCCGCAGTAAGCGAGCTCGAGCTCCAGTCACGTTATTGCGCTCACTTTTAGACTAATACCCAAAGGAAAATCACTAATCCCCTTATTCTCTCGGCTATGGATTTAATGGTTTTATTACTGTTTTTTCTACGAGTATGGTGTTGGCGTTAAATAACCTATGAAGGTTAGTATGCCATTAAACAAAGAAACCAAACCAGTCGATTAAGCATAGTTACTTGAAGATGTAATTCTTGACAAATTGCTTGAAATACTTGAAATCATATAAAAATTGATGTCGAATTGTTAATATTATAAAGGAATACTTGAAACCATATCATTGTATGCAAATTATTTGTATTAAGAATAATTGCTAGAAATTTCAATCGTTTGCAAAGGATTTTTATTATTGGCTTGGAACCAAATGATTGCTTGAAATAAACGAAACCATATTATTGTCTGCAAATTATTAGAATCAGATAACAATACTTGAAACCATATAACTATGCGCTAATAAATGTTTATTATTAAATTGAAGTAGGCACCATATAATTTTTAGTATAAGATAATTTTGTAACGCTCACATATGCAGAAAAAGAACACTTAAGAACTTAAAAGCATAAATATTTTCATTCCAACCGAAATTAATACATTAACATAAAATAAGATACACGAAAGATTGTTACGGTCCGTAACACTGCAGTCTCGCCAAGAACAATAACAGAATCGCTTTGAAACAAGAGAGTTCTAGCCAAGCTATTACTGATGTCTTTCTCTCGCTGAAGTTCGTCTCTCACAGAAGTCCACTTCGTCTTATATTCTTTTGACTAATGCCATTCACTCTAACAGCACGGCATCTCAATCAGTGTTCAAACGCTAGTGTATCACTTTATTTCTATATAACAAATCAGAATACTTGAAACCATGTAGTCGACCATAGTCGAGGGTGACCTGAAGGCTCCTTTTTCAATAGCTACAACACCGAGGTGTAGGGGAGAGCGCTCCTCCATTTCCTTGAGTACTCCACTTTACCCTTCATCCTTACGTTATAATTCTGAGATCGGGTCCAAAAATAACAAACTCGTAAGAAACAAATACAGAGAAAATATAAATATTAAAATTGCAACAACTGAATACTGTTACTGAAGCAACGATCATTAGACAGCATTATTTTATTTTGTTTGGTAAATTATATACCAGCTCTGCTTCGTAAGTGTCTTTCTAACCATATATTCTTACTGTCCTATATATATATATATATATATATATATATAAGTTGGCTGACCGTAGTCAAGGGTGACCCGAAGGCTCCTTTTTCAAAAGCTACTACACCGCGGTGTAGGAGAGAGCGCTACTCCTTTCCCTGAGTTGCTCCACTTATCCTTGATCTGTACCTTTATATGATAAGTGTTAAGCAAGGTGGCATCAAGTACCATTTTTTGAGTCTTTGGTATGACTCGACCCGGGTTTGAATTCCAGTCTCCTGGACCATTGGCAAACACTCTACTCATTAGGCCAATGGCCCTATTATTGTGTAGAAATTATCTGTATTAAGAATAGTAGCTGAAAGCTATTTTTTAATTAATATTGTTATGACTAGTTATTTGAAACCATTTAATTTTTTGTAAAAAATACTAATTTCGGTATTTAGTAACCTGAAAAGAGTGGACAGACCGTAAAACCCAACCAACCAATCAGTTTGACATACCATAAAACCATCCGACCAATCAACCAACGATATATCTGTCTATAACGTCAAGCTAAATCCAAGTATTTTGATTCGTTCCTATGGACCGTGTAAAAAATTCATTTTTGGCTACGCGTTAAAACTTACACAGCAAGTTGAACAATTGCAAACGTTTATTTCCACCAATTTGCACCTCGTAGTTAAATACTAGTTAAATACTAAGTAAATACTAATAAATCAAATAAACCGACACAGACACTGACATAAGTTTTCAAGATACCTGAGCCGGTAACTGCAAGCCGGAGGTCTACAACTACAACCATGTTGTAGGTATATAAGGAATAACGGATGATGATTGACACATCGAAGCTACTCTTAACCTTTCAATGGTGATACTGGAGGTGCTCGTAGTGCAATGGTTACTGCTGTAGGAAACGGACCCTGCGATTTAAGTTCAAAATCTGGACGAGGCTGTTCGCATTTCACAAAGCATTAATACCCTTTGGAAAAATATAAATACAACTATTCTCCTCCAACAATGGGTCAATAGTTGGACAGACTAGGCTCTTTAACCATGATGTGGCAACCGGTCTTGGAGAATGAAAACTCTGAATTCAACATGTTAAAATCCGCTTAAAAATTGACCTTGTGTCACATCCTGCTCGTGCGGAGAGGTTGGTAAATATATACTTGCTGTGTGAAGAAACAATCTTCTGAGCATGAAGTAATTTATTTTGAAAGGACATACTAAAAGCATATAATTACACTGGTTTTCAAAAATAAATTTTTGGTCTGAGGCAAGAATAGGGATAGGTGTTTTTCGTTAATTTGGGTGTGCTGAATTCAAATTTACAAATAGTTTTGCTCTATCACCTCTAGTTTTTCTAACTTTTAAATAGTATCATTTTAGTATAAACAGAGAATATATGTGCATATTTCAAGAGTTGCAGCAGCTTATAATAGATAAAACAGGATAGATAAAGAACACTGATTGAATCAATATACTTGGATGACACAATTACACAGTTCATAGTACCACAGACAGTCAAAAGTGTGTTTTCTTAGAAGATCTGGTGTATTTTGCCTCCGGGATGTCACGCAAGAGCATCCAGCAGAAGTCTCCCATCATGCCGGAGTTCCATTTGCCTTGATAGTTGCTCTCCCTCTTCGTAATGTCTTGGTGGAATCTTTCTCTGTGCTCATCACTCACTGCTCCAAGGTTTGCGCGAAGAAGTTGAGGTGGGAATGGAGAAAATAAATCTTGACTGACATTCGGCACCACATATCCTCGTAAGACTTTAGCAACTTCTCAATTCAGGCTTGGTAATCTGGTACACGTGTGTTACCAAGGAAGCCACTACAGACTGACTTGAATGCTTCCCATGCTCTCAGTTCCTTTAAGTTAAGAAGCTCCTAAAAATCAGTATCCTTCAGCACTTCTCGGATCTGAGGTCCGACAAAGATGCCCTCTTTGAGCTTAGCAGCACTAAGACCTGGGAACACAGTAGACAAGTGTTGGAAGGCAGCACCATTTTTATGCAACGCCTTCACGAAATTCTTCATCAAGCCAAGCTTGATGTGAAGAGGAGGAAGAAGCACCTTATTCATGTCCACCACAGGATTCTCCTTGAGGCTGTGTTCACCAGGAACAAAAGTGCTTCTAGACCCCCAGTCTTTCTGCTTGTAATGCTGGGATACAGCTCGACTATCTCAGAGACAGAGAAAACAACAGTACTTTGTGAAGCCCGCTCGCATACCCATAAGAAGACCAATGGCCTTATTTGTTCCGATTCCTGAAACTGGTGATCCTTACATCTTCCTGGACTAGGTTCCACTGTTTAAGCCGAGAAGCCAAGAGCTCTGACTGCTGTTTTGACAGATACAAATCACGAGCAAGATCATTCAGGTCTTCTTGCGTGATCCAGTGTGGCTCATTGCCACTTGTTCCTGAATATGTAGACTCAATATCTTCCAAAGATATTGACTCGGCAGAATCCTCCCTTGAAGGCATTTCTTCATTTGATGAGGAAAGAAGATCCTTATTTACTGGAGGTGTGGGTACAGGAAGATCATCTGAATGGGGAACGGGTCTCATAGCAGATCGAAGGTTGGGATATTTGATCTTTTTCCAAGAAGATGCATTGAAACCAGTTGTATTAGTTAAACAAAAATAACAATCATCTGCGTGGTTTCGCGGCTCTCTCCAAACCATCGGGACTGCAAAGTTGAAAGCCGCTTTCTTACCATTAAACCATGCAGTTAGTCCATTGTAGCAGGGTTTACAACAGATGTGTGGAGCCCAAGACTTGTCCTGATCACCAATTTTACAGTCAAAATAGTGAAAGTAGATAGTTCTGAGGATAGAAGTGATGGTTCGACGCTATGCAACTGTTGTGATGTCCCCACACACGTAGCAGAAAGAATTTGCCTTGTTGAGGCATCCTCGACATTTTGATGTGCTTGAAGCCTTTGGAGAATCTGAAAATATAGCAAAGTAAAACTAAATGTGCATTTGAAAATGTAATACTAATATTTAGTAAGCCAAAAGATGTGTAACACGATAGTTGAGGGACACCAACCTCCTTCGCCGCCTGTGAGACAACCTCTTCCAATGACTGCCAGAGTGTGGATTGAGACCTGCTGCCTTAACTGTCAAAATCCGTCTCGATATATAACTATATATATATATATATATATATATATATATATATATATATATATATATATATATAAAGTATTGCTATCACATACATTTAGTGAATAATAACTAAAAAAATAAGCCATAAGTCTCACAATATTAGAATTAACCCTGAATTCATATACCCCTTTATGTACCGTATATGCACAAAATGCACACTATGCATATAAAAGAAACTAGAGGTGATGAGTAAAAACGGATTTCAAATTTGAATTCAGCACCCTCAAATTAGGTATAAACGGGTATTTTGTGCTTGCTTCAATTTCTTTGTAAACCAGTGTTATGGTTGGGTTTCTTTGTTATATGGCATATCATCCTTCGTTGGTTATTTAATGCCAAAGCCATTCTTATAGAACAATAGTAGCGCTATTTAACACAAAACTGAAGGATAAGGGGGGGTCCTACTTTTCCCATGGGTAGACGAAAAGGGAACGTAAAAGCGTGACTGAATTTCGAAGTCGCTTACTACTACAATACAGTCCGGAAATTTTGCCACTACACCACAAGACCTCACTTCTAAATAATGATGTGTTTTATTCATGATATTTAGCAAATGAAACTACATAACACTGGGACAGCCTTTTTTTTTTATCTAACTTGCTCACAAATCATAAAAGTTGAAATGATACAATTAAAATAAAATAAATATATGATTTATTAGAGAAAACTAATATTATAAGAAGGCCAGAAGTTTCAAGTATATATATATATATATTCTAAATATATATATATGTATATATATATATATATTTCGATCCCAGCTTCGGGAATCTAGCCTGTCTAGCCACACTGATGAGTTCTGATAGAACGAAACAGATCTGTCTGTAGATGACAATATATATATATATATATATATATATATATATATATATATTCTAAATATATATATTCTAAATATATATATTCTAAATATATATATATATATATATATATATATATATATATATATTGTAAGCTTAATTTGTATTTACCAAACATCTCGGCAACGAGCAGGATGTGACACAAATTTTTAAGCAAACTTTAACATGTCAGAATTTAGAGTTTTCCTTCTCCTAGACTGGTTGCCATATCAAGGTTAAAGAGTTCAGTTTACCCTACTATTTACTCAAAGCTGGAGGGAGAATAATTGATTTCTAACCTTTTTCGAAGGTATAAGCGCAATTAGAAATGCAAACTACTTCATCAAGTATTTTAACTCGGGTTGCTGTGTTCATTTTCAACGACGACAAACATTACACTACGAGCGCCTCCAAGAAAAAAGGGCGTAGCTTTAGATACTGAGTGAGTGTTACAGTAGCTGTATACACGTTTTCATTTGACTCCATTTGCAGGCGAAACAATGCCACACGAAAAAGTTGGTCATCATTACAACAGAAGAAGACGAAGAAGAAAAATGTTTTTTCCAAATTATTATGACATCGAAAGTCTTCTCAATTCTTTTGGAAAGTTTCCAAAAACCACGACGGAATTGTCTTCTAAAATCACAACTCTATAATTGTTTATAAATGATTATTCTTAGTCATATACACATAAAAACTAAAGCTGGAGGCGCTCGTGGCGTAATGGTTATAATCATAAGAAATGGACACGGTGATTCGAGTTCGAATCCTGGATAAGGTTGTTTGCTTTTCACATAGCATTAATACTCTTTGGAAAGGTATGAATACAATAAATCTCCTTTCAGCAATGAGCATATTGTAGGGTAGACTGAGTTCTCTAACCTTGTTATGACAACCAGTCTAGGAGAAGGAAAACTTTGAATTCAAACCTGTCAAATTCCACTTAAAATTGACCTTTTGTCACATTTTGCTCGTGCGGAGGGGCTGGGTAAATACGTATAAAACTGAATTCGAATTCCTTTCAACTTTTCTTCTATAATAATTTTTTCCACTTCAAAGTAATTCAATTTTCATTGATACCTTGAAAGACTTTATTTAATGAACAATTCATCTGCCGTACAAAGAAATATTTGCATAATTGTTCACCAAAAATCATCGGTTGAACGTGTAACACAGTTTTCCTTGAATTTCTACGAACCTTTTTCTTAAACTATTAGTTTTGCAATTCTCGCGTTTCGAACTCAAGGCGATACTCTGCGTCTGAGGATCTTTCATGACGATTTCGTTTCAGACAGTCTAACCATCCATAACAAAAAGCTGGAAAGGCTGTGCTCCAAAAAATACCAAACATTGGCTCTGCGTCAAGATAAGACAAGATCACAAACCATTCGAACGAACTGGAATAAACTCCAGGAACTTGAGGGAATCGAACTGATGCCACACCCAGCAGATAGTCCAGACCTAGTTACGTGGCTCACTTCCTGAGCTCAACAACCAAGAGGTGGAAACCTCAGTGAAGGAGTTCTTTGGCTCAAAGAGCAAGAGCTGGTATCAGTGTGGGATCAAAGAACTGGCTTCACCCAGCATATAGTCCGGACCAAGTTCTCTTGGATCACTAGTTGTTCTCTTCCTGTATTCGAGAACACTTCAAAAACTATGAAATGGTGGAAGCTTCAGTAAAGGAGTTCTTCAATTCAAAGAACAGGAACTGGTATAACCGTCGAATCAAAGAATTGATAGAGAGTTGACTTTAGATGGTACAACGCGATGGCCTCTATTCTGAATGCAAAGCTGCCTTTGTTGTAACTTGAAATAAGTTTCTAAGATAGTGAAAAATTTTTGAATCGCCTTTGTTATCTTATATACGGTCACTGATAGAGCTGTAGAATATACCGAATGCACCTTTGCAAAGGGGTAAGACCCAGCCTCCAACGAGTGATCTGAGTATGGCACAAAATTGCATCTGATGGTGAGGCTCCAGTCCTAGAGCTATAGGATTTGTGGAGTACTCTTTCATTGCCATTACTCTGATCTGTAGGGTAGTGCCTATTAGGGTCCCAAATATAGCTCAAATAGAACAATTCCATAATTTACTTAGGAGTATTATTAGTCACATAAAACCATACAGCTGTGTACCAATTATTTATATTACATATAGATACAAAATAGTTGATGTATAGAATTACTAATGTTAGATAGTAATTCTTGAAACCATTACACTGCAAGCAAATGATTGGTATTAAATCGAATTATTAGTTTTAGATTGGAGTAGGAAGACCTGGGTTCAATCCCAGGTCGCGTCATACCAAAGACTTTAAAAATGGTACTTGATACCTCCTTACTTAATACTCAGCAATATAAGGTACCTATCGAGGGTAAAGTTGAACAATCCAGGCAAAGGGGTAGCGCCCTCTCTTACACCTCGGTGTAGTAGCTATTGAAAAGGGAGCCTTCTGGTCGCCCTCGACTATGGTCGCCAACTTTACTTAGTTACTTACTTGATACTCTTTCACTGTGTGCAAACAAATGAGCTCTAAGAAGTCATTTGAAAATAAAGTTACCTCCAAATTATTCGTTATAAATCACACACACACATACATGCATATATATATATATGTGTGTGTGTGTGTGTGTGTGTGTGTGTGTGTGAAGAAGTCATTTGAAAATAAAGTTACCTCCAAATTATTCGTTATAAATCACACACACACGCGCGCACACACTCACCCCCCCACATATATATATATATATATATATATATATATATATATATATATATAGGATTTGGCAAGAAATAACCCACACGTGTTCATATTCTACAAAACACCAACCAACCAAATTAACATTTCATAAGAAAGTAACAAGAAAACGAAAGATTTTGACGGGTAAATCAGCAGTGAAGTTGGCTGTTGAAGTTCCCCCATCGTTAGGCGGTGTGCGAGCTCCACCCCAATCTCATTGGACCCCCGTCAGGCACAAAAACAGCGGAGTGGCTGAGAAATCTTGATTATAAAACAAACATCTACATCTTTTTCTTTCTATGCTTTTTTTTCTAAAATCGAAAATAAAAGCTGCTGTGTGAAAAGAGACTTGTTGGAGTTCGTGACTCGCTTGGAATGTGCAAAGAAGCCTGAAATGATATGAGCTCTCTCGAGATTAAACGAATGACGTTTTCCTGTGACGTCAGGAAGCGTTAGCCAATCGGATAACGCCGATGTGTGTCCACAGAGAGAGCAGCAACATCCTGATTTCTTTCTTTCCTTCCTGCCTACCTGCCTTCCTACCTTGCTTTCTGTCTTTCTTCCTTCCTTCTTTCCACGTTTTCATTCATTGTTTTCCTTCCTTCCTTCCTTCCTTCCTTCCTTTCGTTTCTTTCTTCCTTTCTTTTCTTTCCTACGAGCATTCGCAACAACTTCGGATCGTTCTTTATTTTACCTTCATATTTCCTAATTTATTTCATTTTTCTTTCTTTCTTTCTTTCTTTCTTTCTTTGGCTTTTTTCAATTTCTTCGTAATTTTTATTTACAGATGCCAATTTTCCCTTCCATATCCTTCATTCTCTCTTCCCACTTCATTCATTCATCCATTCATTCCTTCCTCGCACTTTCTTGATTTTCTCTTTCTTTTTATTTTTTTATTTTCATTCACAACTGCGATTTTCACCCTTTCTTTCTTTCTTTTTTCTTCTTTTCTCTCTTTCTTTCTTCCTTTCTTTGCTTTTTTCCCAATTTCTTTACTTTTATTCGCACAGGCCAATTTCACTTATACTTTCTTCCTTCATTTATTCTTTCCTTCTTTCCTTCATTTCGTTTCTTTGTTAATTTCCTTCCTTCCTTCTTTCTTGCTTCTCCTTTTCTCAATATCCTTTCTTTCTTTTTTTCGTTTTTCTTTATTTGGTTTCTCTTTATTTACAAATGCCAATTTCACCTTTCTTTCTTTCTTTCTTTCTTTGACTTTTTCTCAATTCCTCTTTATTTGCATTAACACTTGTCAATTTTTCTTATACTCCCTTCTTTCCTATTTCTTTTCTACCTTCCTTTTATTTATAACTACCAATCTCACCCTTTCTTTCTTTCTTTCTTTCTTTCTTTCTTTCACTATCTTCATTCTGTTTATTTGCACTCTTCAATTTGATTCCCTCCTCCTTTCTTTCTTCTTTCTTTTCTGCTTTTCTTTCTCTTCCACTTTTGTTTTTCTCTTTAATTTTCTTTATTTCTTTTTTCATTTCATTCAATTTCATTTTGTTTTGTTTTTTCTTTCTCTTCTTTCCTTTTCTTTCATCCTTCCAATTTCCTTCATTCTTTCTTTCTTATTTGAATGTAATTATCATTTCCCCGCTTTTCTTCTTTTCATTATTTAAATTTGTTTGTTTGTTTGTTTCTTTCTTTCTTTCTTTCTTTCTTTCTTTCTTTTTTCTTTGGCTTATTTTCTTCATTCAGTTTATTTACAGTCACCAGTTTGATTTACTTTTTTAATTTTTTTCCTTCTTTTGTTTTTTTTTTTTTGTTGTTGTTCAATTTCATTCTTTGTCTTTTCTTTTTTTTTTCTTTCATTTTCTTCTTTTCTTTTATTTCCTCCTGCAGATTTCATTAATACATCTGCTCTATCTTTTCAATTAAACAGGTTTTTCGTTTCTTTTCTTTTCTTTTCTTTCAATCAACTTTTCCTTTCTTTCTGAAAATTCATCTTTGTAACTTTCAGTCTTTAGCCAATTGTTAAATCTATTCTTCTTTTTTTTTTCCGTCATTTATTCCTTTTTATCTTATTCAATTATTATTTTTTTCTTTCTTTTTTTTTTCTTTCCTTCCGTCTTTCCTTCCAAATTTCATTCCTTCTCTTACTTTCTTCTTTTGTTTTACCAACATTACCACTTTTTTCTTTTTGTTGTTTTCTTTTTTCTTTCTTTATTTCCTCCTTTGTTTCCTTCTTCCTTTAAATACTTGAATGAGTCAAAAGTTTCGCAATATTTTAGTAACTTATTTAATACAAAAATATATACCGGGCCATTGGCCTAATGAGTTGAGTGTTCACTAATGACCTGAGAGACTGGTGTCTAGTCCTCGGTCGACCCAAAAATGCTACTAGATTCAGCCTTGCCTAACACTCAGCATTATAAGGTAAGGATTAAGGGTAAAGTGGAGTAATCCTGGGAATGGAGTAGCGCCGTCCTCTACCCCTCGGTGTAATAGCTATTGAAAAGGGAGCTTTCGCGTCACCCTCGACTAAGGTCGCTAACTCTACTTTTATTTGAATTATTCTTCTTGGTACAACAAAAACCGCCAAACATCTAAAGTAAAAGTCATCGTGTTGCTGTACTGGAATCCACCATTTTGCCAGTTCTTTGATCCCACGTTGTTACCAGATCTTGTCCTTTGAGATGAAGAACTCCTTCCCTGAAGCTTCCCCCGCAGGAAGTGAGCTATGGATCGTAACAACAAATAATTTGAGAGGGCTAGGCCCAGACAATCTGGTTGGTTTTACATCAGTCCGATTCTCTCAAGTTTTGGGTGTTTATTTCGGAAATTACCATGGTGAGCTGAAAATTTCATATGATGGCTTTATATCTGTTGTCGTTGACTTTTTTAATCAGTAGGATCCAAGCACGGCAATACTGATGGAAGAAGTTCGTGGACTGCAAATGGACTATGATGATGAATAAGCCTCATTTGTTTACATTCTATGAGAGTATCTTGGTCAGCCAATGAACTTTTCAGCTGACCGTCGTTCCACGTGTACTAATATTACTAAACATTTTATTCACCCTAGTAGGAGGTTCGGCAAAAAAATTCATTGGCTGACTATAACACTCTCATAGAAGGTGACCAAATAAGGTTTATTTTTCAACATAGTCATCATTGCGACCCACATACTTCTTCTATCGGTTTTCTTTCTCCTTGACTGGTTACCAAACTAAGGTTAAAGAATCTAGTCTTCCATATTATTTAATCATAGCTGGAGGGGCAATCGTTGGATTCATAACTTTCTCAAGAGTATCTGCGCTAAGTAAAATGCAAACAACCTCATAAAGGATTAGCATTCTGTTCACCGTATGAATTTCCTACGGCAATAACTATTGCACCAGAATCGCCTATATATATATATATATATATATATATATATATAATAAATTTTCCTCCTTTGGTCTTACTACCATTTTCATCTTCACCCCGCTTTTAATAAATTAATCTTTACATTGTTTTTAAACGACTTTTGATTGGGTCGCTTGACAAATAATCGGATGAAAGGGCCCTTGCGATACCAATAAAAAATTTTTCTCCATTCATTGCTATCTCCTATTTTAAATATGCCTCTTAGTAAATTTATATATATATATATATATATATATATATATATATGTACTCAGAGACATATTCAATATATATATATATATATATCGCCCAGAGCAGCAGCAGGGGGCATTGGCTTAAACGTGAACGCAGATAAAACTGAGTTCGTGTATTTTAAACAAAATGTAGACATCTCCACTTTAAGTGGCAAGCCTCTTAGATTAGTGGATCAGTCCACATACCTTGGTAGCAATATCTCATCGAAAGCGATATTGTCATAGGCATTGGGGAGGCATGAACTGCTAATAACAGCTTATTGATTATCTTGAAATCTGATCTCTGATAAAATAAAATGGGATTTCTTCCAAGCTGTGACTGTGCAAGTACTACTGTATAACTGCCCCACATGGGTTCATACGAAATGCGTAGAGAAGAAAGTTCGATGGGATCTACCTAAAAATATTACGATTTTCTTTTGAACGAATTCTGACTTTTTCCGGAGTATGATTGGCGTTAGTGCGTACTTAGCGGACTTTTTGAAGCAGGATCGCCTGCCGGGATAATAGTTTCGGTAGGGTCGCATGGGAGAACGAGTATGATGCTGGAAGACTCGAAACTTGTTGGGGCCCCAAAAATATCACTGACGAGGTAATCGTTCGCTCTCTTTGGGTGTATGATTACAACTATATCTATAATCAATGTGCGAAACAAACGTTGATTTAAAAGATAAAAGGAAATAAGACACTAAAGTATTGCAAAACGTTTAACTCAAAGCAGAAAAGCATTAAAATAATTTTGATAGCTAATTATTTCTTATAGGTTCTTAAACGATGAATAACTCACTTCACTGAAATATTAATCCTGTCTGATGATTGTGTTCATGAACACATGAAACTTTTAATAACAAGTATGGGAAACAAGTGAAGTAAGCTTTTCAGCATCTCTCTCTCTCTCTATATATATATATATATATATACGTCCATGTGTAGGAGTCAAGAGATCGTGGCTTAGGAGTTCGTCTTTACTCCTGCATAAGTGCTCAACATGTTTTCTTCGTCTTACTTGGATAGTTTGTGAGATTGGAGGTAAGTGGCTGTACAGCTGCTGTTTTGTGTTTTGCTGCTTCCAGAATTCGTTCAAAAAAGCACGTAGCATTCTTGTGTAGATCCCATCGAGCTTTTTTCTCCATGCGTTTCGTTTGAATCCATGTAGTGCAGTTATACAGTAGTAGTTGCACAGTCACAGCTTGGAAGAAATCCCATTTTATTCTATCAGAGATCAGATTTCAATGAGCTGTCATTAGCAGTTCAATGGGGATTTGGCATTAAATAAGCCATAACTGTTGGTATGCCATAAAAGCCAACTAAACCAAATCTTATGTATTTAATATATATGTATAAAGAAGATTTGGCATTAAATAACCGACAAAAGTTAACACACCATAAAAACAAACCAAACCATAAAAATGGAAGTCCATGTACAGGTATAATTTCAAAATACGACCAGGGCTAGATTAACGTTTGAATAAAAGAGAAGTGGTCACCGTGTTTTGGTGTGGGGGTGTTTTTCTTCCTTTTTTTGCATTTTTATGATGATATTATGCTTCAGCTTTAGAATACGCCTACTGCACCTCAGCAGAAAGATGAGATCTCGACCTACGAGTTTCCTGGATATAACACTGAACTGCATCTGACGGTGAGGCCCCAGTCCTGGTGCATTAGATGATATGGAGTACCCCTCATTGCAATCACTTCAAGGTTCACTCTGTGATAGAACCAATGTCTTTCTCAAATCGAACAATTTAACCATTTATCTGTGTGCAAACAAATGACGGATGTTTGATTGAATTATAAATGTTAAGTTACAAAACGTGACATATGTAACCGTGGGCTACAAATAATTAATAGTGAATAGAATTATAACTGTTAGATAGCAATACTTGAAATCATTTAACCGTGTCGAAAAAAATGAACTCTAACTCGCTTAAAAATGATACCTAAAAACGATTCGTTTACATATCATATAGTTAATATATGTATAAACAGAATCTTGCATTGAATAACCTAGAGAAGTTGATATGCCATAAAACACTACCCAACCAAATCTTATATATTTGATATACATGTATCAAGATGATTTGGCATTAAATAACCTACAATGTTTAATATGCCATAAAACCCAACTCAACCTAATCTTATATATTTGATATATATGTATCAAGATGATTTGGCATTAAATAACCCACAATGGTTGATATGCCATAAAAAACAAGCAACCAAACCAACCAGATGATATTTCCAGTATAACCGAATAGGTTAATAAAAAACTGCTATGAAAAATGATATAAAAAATTTATCTAATTCTGATGGCTAACTATTTCTTGTAGGGTTCTTAAACGATGAATACTTCACTTCACTATAATATTATTAATATTATAATCATTTTCCGAGACATGTTGTCGAGTGGATAATGATTTTATTTTAAGCCCATTAAAGAAAATTTCTGAATATCATAAACTTTGTTTCCTTCAACTCTTAGTTTGGACTCAGTCTCTTGCGGAATTAACAAAAATTTGTCTTGTCTTATTTGGGAATCCTTTTGAGATGTGGCTTCTTAATCTGAGAATTAATTTTTATTTATTGCGGACTTTTTGTCCTCATCTTGGTAGGGCTTTTTTTTGTTTCTTTTCACTACGTTTCGGCCAAATTTCACCTCTGGCCTTCTTCAGGTGATTAACCGCGACCTCGGATAGGAATGCTGAGTCTTCTAACCGTATCCCCAGTAATTACTGCCTTCCATAGTTGTTGTCTATCTACCAAGATGAGGACAAAAAGTCCGCAATAAATAAAAATTGATTCTCAAAAGTTTGTCTATCTTAATATATAGAATGATATGGGTTGTAGAAAGCTACAAGATCCTGAATTGATTTTTTTTCTTTGTTTTAAGGGTATATCAACCTTCGTGGGTGATTTACAGACAAAGCTATCCTTGTAGAAAAACAGCAGTGGTATTATTTAACCCATAAGGTGGTTCATGCATTTCCCAGGACTATTAATCTAAAAATGAACATAATTGTGAGACTGAATTTCGAACTATCTTACTACGATGTCATATACCACCTCGTTACCTACAAGGTCACGGAGATACCCCTTTCTGAATTGATCATCGATAAAATTATTCTATATTTACAACATAAAGATTTGATTTGTTTTTTGTTTTTTTAATGGTATCTTCATCTTCGTGATTTATTTAATGCTAAAACCATCCTTGTAGAAGGACAGTAGCAGTACTATTTAATACTTAGATAGTGGAGA
Organism: Sepioteuthis lessoniana; assembly: GCA_963585895.1. Taxonomy (NCBI): domain Eukaryota; kingdom Metazoa; phylum Mollusca; class Cephalopoda; order Myopsida; family Loliginidae; genus Sepioteuthis; species Sepioteuthis lessoniana. Next base: position 39,648,856 of record OY757922.1, on the reverse strand, counting down.
TAAGGGGGTCCATACCTTTCTCAAAGGTACTAGTTCGAAAGTGAATCAAGTAGCCTGATTGGAGTTCGAACTCGCTTACTTCGAGTCCGCAGTCGAGCGCTTTAGGAATTACGAAAATTGTGTATTATGTACGTATTAGAAGTTCCTACATGTGTTAATGTGTCTGTCTTTCCTTCTGTTTATTGCCATCGCTCCCAGGTCCACTCAGGCCCGGAGTGGCAGCACCTGATAGGGTCCTAGCTATGAGTAAAACAGAACTAAACTGTGTCCTTTTGCCAAACTGAATTATTTGAAATAGAACTGTTTTTAAGATTGAAACTGTGTACTTATGCTAAATTATATATGTTGAAATAGAACTACTTTTGACATTAAAAGTGTGAACTTATACAAAACTGAATTGTTTGAAATATAACTGTTTTTACATTTAACTGTGTGTAAACAAGAAACTGTACTTATGTAAAACTGAATTGTTTGAAATAAAACTGTTTGTATGTATAAAAAGGGATCTGGCATTAAATAACCTACAATCGTTGATATGCCATAAAAACAAACCAAACCAAAAACCAACCAACCAACGAATCAACCTGATGAAATATTTCACTTTTTTTTACGTGAAAGTGCTGTCCTCAGCATTTTATTTATCTTATAAATGTTTTTTCTTCTAAATATTTTCGATTCTTCCACGGATTTCTAATTTTTTCAATCTCTTTATAACGCTTTTCCTGACTGTTTCAATAGTTTGATAATTTAATACCAAATTTTTTTGTCAGCAGTAAAATGGAAGAAGTCAGCCTAATGAGTAGAGTGTCCGCCAATGATCCGGGAAACCGAGATTCAATCCCAGGTCGAGTCATACAAAAGACTCAAGAAATTGTACTTGATGCCACCTTGCTTAACACTCAGCGTTGTAAGGATTAAGGGTAAAGTGGAGCGATCCAGAGAGGGGGCAACACCCACCCCAACACCTCGGTGTGTTAGCTATTGAAAAGTGAGCCTTCGGGTTACCCTCGACTAAGGTCGACAAATTTACTTTTTTTTTATGTAACGTCAGATAGAATAAAATTCATGTGTTTTAATCAAGAAAGGTATGAACCCCCTCATTAAATCGCAAGTTTCTGAAATTGATAAAACAGTTCACGTACCTCGGTAACCCTATCTCGTCTACTGAAAGAGATGTCAACATATGCATTGGTAAAGCATGGACTGTTATTGATTAGTTATGGGCTATATGAATATCTGATCTCTCAGAAAAAATAAGACAAGAAATGTTGCAAACTCTAGCCATGTCAGTTCTATAGTATGATTGCACCACTTGGTTCTATCGAAACTTTTGGAGAAAAAGCTAGATGGGAATTACGCAAGGATGCCGCGTGCACCCGACAAAACAGTATCTCTACGGAAACTTACTTCCTATCTCACAAACCATCCATGTAAGACGAAAAAAAATGCTGGGCACTGATGTTGCATGTAAGGGCGAAGTCGTAATTGTCCTTCTTCTATGGACTCCTGGACACGGACACACCAGTCTTGGTGACCGATAAAAACTTACTGCAACCTCTCTGTGGGGTCATTGGATGCCACCTAGAGGACTTACTAAGAGCAATGACCAATAGGGACTAATGGACGGAGAGAGAAAGGATCAAGGGACTACTTGCTTTTAGGACGCCTTGATGATGATAATGATGATCTCTTATTAAACATTTATAGCTTTCAGTAATTACAGTTAGTATTCGTTCGTAATACGCACTTCTAACTTTCGACTAAAGAATTTCTCGTGTATAGTGCGCACTCACTATTTTGAATTTTGAATTTATATCAGGTAAATTAACAGGTCTTTATCCCGTTCGAATCAATGATTTCTTCACGAGTTGAAGATGACTAAAAGCAAATAGAAGATCGTTAACTTTTGGGGCTTTAAAGTCTGGAAAAATTAAAGTCATAAGCATGATTGGAAATACGCATCTGCGTCATTATTAAAGCCTCAAAGGCAAGGATATAGACGTGCATTTTCTTTTTTAAGTTGAGGAATTATATTGTGAATTGAATTACCAATCCTCCTGGGAGGATGTTGCCCCTGAGGTCACCGTGTCCTCTGTAAAAGAGTACGGATGTAACTTGCAAGACATATTCAGGTTAATTGGCCGCACAATTACCATGACTAGTTGATTTGGCGTCTCTTGTGTGCGATGTGGCCCGATGGTCAGTGGTAGAGTTTCGGCTCTGCATTCTGTGATCACTGGTTCGATCTCCAGTGGTGGATATCACGGTATACACGGCTGATGAGACCTAATAAGGTCAAAACGGCAGTCCAGTGTTTCCATATGTCGCGCGCAAGTGTTCGCCGGATGTTCTGGTCGCGGTAATTCAATTCACAATATAATTCCTCTACTTGAAAAAAGAAAAAATGTAGCAGTATTCTCACATAGTTTACGCCATGTCTTAAAACATAAAATATACTCTGTATTTAGAGTAAATATACAGACATGTTCTCACACAAATACAAGCTTAAGTTGAAAATAAGTTCACGTTCATTATCATCATCATTATCATCATTGTACTGATATTATAAAGTACTTTGACTCTCTCTCTCTCTCTCTCTCTCTCTCTCTCTCTCTCTCTCTCTCAGTCTTTTTTTATCAGTCCATATCATTCATCACTCCTTGCAGTTCCTCTAGACGGCATTCACTGTCCGCACAGAGCTGATGTATGCAAGTTGGCCAACACTGGTGTGTCCATGTGTAGGAGTCCACTGAAGAACGTCGTTTATCTTTCCTTCCACAGCAGAGTCTAGATTGTCTCGTTTATCTTGGATGGGTTATTAGATGGGAAGAAGGTGACCATACATCTGTTGTTTTGTAGGGTGCTGCTTTTACGATTTGCTCAAAACAGCAAGTAACATTCTCGCATAGCGTAGTTTTCATCTAGCTTTTATTTCTGTTGCGTTCTGGTTAGTGAACGCTTGCAATATTAAATAAAGGACAAACCAGGATATGAAAGGAAATAGAGATATATTCTCAGGAAAAAGTATATACAATAGAGAGACTATTAGTAGACAAAAACATAGGATTAGTGAATACAGAATAAAGATATAGTCCAACGATAGTATTGGCTTCCGTTATTGCGGTAGCAAGTAAGGTGATCTAGTGCGATCTCCAGTCTGCAACGCTCTAATACTATTCCTATAAGAAGCTGCTCTTCACCTTCTAGTCTGCCCTGGTATTAGTAGCTACTACTTAATATGGCAGATGGACTAGTTCATTGTGTGGAAAAAGGTGGGTGATACCCAACAAGTTCCATGCGCCTCGTTAGAACCCAAGTGGGGCATCCATACAGTAGTACTGACACAACCAAAGCTTAAAAGAAATCCTGTTTTATTTTATCAGATTTGGTTTGGTTGGGTTTTATGGCATATCAACCATTGTAGCTTATTTAAAGCAAAATCTTGTTTATACATATGTATTAAATATATAAGATTTGGTTTGGTTGGGTTTTATGGCATATCAACCATTGTAGGTTATTTAAAGCAAAATCTTGTTTATACATATGTATTAAATATATGATTTGTAAAGCCATTTTCTTGATAACACTTTTAAATGAGCCTAAGCTCTTTCTTACAAACAGTTAAACGGTTTTACAAAGTTAAATGATCAAACAGTTCTATTTACAATTCAATTTAGCATGAGTCATTTGTTTGATCACACAGTTTATATGTCAAACAGTTCTATTTGACCTATAAATAGGACCCTAACGGGTTTTACCACTCCTGGTCAGAGTGGACCGAGGAGCAATGGCAATTTCCAAAAGTTCCAGCATTACTGGAGCGACGCCATCAGATTGTTTCATGCTGAATCAAAATATTTGGTAGGATTAAAGACGCTTATTCAAAGCCATTGGCCTAATGAGTAGGGGGTTCGCCAATGGTCCAGGAGACTAGGGTTCAATCCCAGGTCTAGTCATACCTAAGACTCAAAAATAGGACTTGATGCCGCCTTTGATAGCACTCAGCATTATAAGGTTAGGATTACGGGTAAAGTGGAACAATCCAGGGAATGGAGTAACGCCCTCTCGCTTTTGAAAAGGGAGCCTTCGAGTCACCCTCGACTAAGGTCGTCAACTTTACTTTTACTCATTCAAAGCCTCAAAGACAGTAAAATCAGCCATCAAAAATGCCAGTTTCTTGTCCCAAGCCGATGATCAGACTTGGTTTGGTTGGGTTCTATGGCATATCAACCATTGTAGGTTATTTAATGCCAAATCCTCTTCATACATATATTTTAAATATAGATGATTTGCAAACACATTTTATTGATACGATTTTTGAATGATCCTGAGCTCTATTTTAACACGAATAATTCTATTTCTAATTAATCATTTGTTTGCGCGCACAGTTAAATGGTTTCAGTCGTTGTTATCTAACGCTAATAATTCTATTCAACATTAATCATTTGTTTACTAAGATGGAAGTGGTTACAAGTATTGCTATTTAACACTAATTCTATTCAACCATATTAATTCATTTGCTCTCAGTCAAATGGTTTCAAATATTCCCATGTAATATCAATATTTCAATTTAGGCTATAATTCAATTCACTGTTAAAGAGTTTCGGGTATTGCTATTCAACACTAACAATTCTATTCAACATTAGTAATTTGTTTAAACACTGTTGAATGTTTCCAAGTATTGTTATGTATCACTAACGATTCAATATGATATGACACTAAACAATCTGCAGAGATGCAGTCGGCATATTCTACAACCCCAGTCGATTGGGCTGGATCAGATTTGTAACTAAATATCAACTTTTTTTCTGATCGCGTGCATCGCCATATTTTGGACCTGATGATAGAATGCAAATTATATCTATGGTCAAGACTAGCTAATGTGTAACAAACGTTTGTTTTACATCGCTGCAAAGTAATAGACTTAAGCCGCGGGATTGTGTGATGGTTCATAATTTTGTTTCTCTGCAAATCATAAACGTCTGCCTTGATTACATACAACAAACGTCAATAGACCCAATAAAAGAAAATGTTTTCACATTAAAAAAAGACGAGAAGTTAATGATATCTCGCAGAAACTATGACCGACGCAGACTATGCAGATGTTCTAGCACTTCTCACAAATACACCTTCCCAATCCGAATCTCAGCTGATTAACCTGGAGCAGCCAGCAAGAAGATTGACCTTTACGTGAATTCAGATATAATGGCATTCATATGCTTTAAACAAAAAGGAGCCATATCCACATTAAATGGCCAGCTTCTGAAATTTGTGGACCATTTTTATATATATTAGCGGCAACATCTCATCTACTGAAACGGTGTCAACGTAAATATAAAGTAAGTATAATATATATATATATATATATATATAAGTATTTTGTTTTTTGCTTAAAGCATTGCACAAATTATTTTATTTTATAGTATTGAATTAATTTTTTTTTAAAGATTTGAATCTCCAACATCCTGTTCATTTATTTAAAAAATCTCTGACTTTTTCACTTTGAAATTTATTGGCTCAATTATTTTTTCGCATTGCAATAACCCTCCAAATTAATTCAATACTATAGAATAATATATATATATGTATATATATAGTCAATAAATACGAAATACAGATACAAAAAATCATTGCTTCTCAAGTCTATTTTTTGCACAAAAATTAACAACAATCAAATAATAGACGTACATTTTCTTTTTTTCCAGTCGGGGAGATCACGGTATACACTGTTGTTGAGACCTAACAAAGCCGAAACAGCTGTCCAGTGGACCAGAGATTGAACCCCAGTCTCCCGGGCCATTGGCGAACACTTCTACCCCTAGGCCTATGGGATATATATATGCTCCTTTAGCCAGTCTCATTTCCACCTAAAATGAGACTGACTAAGGAACATTTTCTATCCGCTCACTTTTTGGTGAGTTTCTCTTACTTGGTAAGTAACTTCCTTATATATATATATATATATATATATATATATATTATAATAATGTTGGTTGTTACTAATTCACTATGTGTGTTTGTGGCGAACCAAGTGTGACATACTTTGGAGAGTGCTCAATATCTGTGATAGAGCTATTATAATGATAATGATGATTGTTGTTTGTAAAACTACACGAAACCTAAGGTCGGAAACAAATTTTCATGGTATCAAATATATAAAATCTAATATGTATATGTTCATTTTATATATATATATATATATATGAGGGGAATATTCTTTTAATTATTTTGAGTTTTGATATATATATATATATATATATATCAAAACTCAAAATAATTTAAAAAATTTCCTTTCCTTTAAAACCAAACTTTTAACCAATTAGAATAATAGATAAGTCAAGAACATATTCATCTAATTTTGAACCTACCTCAATCTTATAAATAGTACACCAGTTGTAGATTTTACAGATTTATTCTGGAACCAACTCAAAAACTTGCGGCTTTATTTATTTTGAGTGAAAATCAAACATTCTATTCCTTCAAGAATGCCTTTACTTTCAACATGTTTAATCATGTTTAACTGAGCGATTATGTTTTGTTTATTTAACTATTAATCTTACCTTGGTAATCTTTCACTGGCTGTTTTTTTTTTTTTTTTTTCTCTTTCTTTTGCTGATCAATAGACGTCACTCAAATAGATGATAATAACTGTAGTACTTTTTTCCTCCTGTCTGTTGACCTGTGACGTTCTTTCGCCCGGCATCTGATGAAGCTTGCCGTTGACCCAACTTTGTATTCATCTGCCTTACTTCACATTTACCATGCTGCTTCCCATGGCTACTGGTGATATAAGCGCTCAAGTTTGGAAGAATTGCCGAGGGCAATGGATGATAGGGACGGCTGGAGAAAAAAAGTCAGAGAAATCCGTGCTGTTAGTGCAACTTGATGATGATGATGGTAATGACATAAATATTCAAATTGCTATTCAATCTTTTCTCTGCAGAGGAAAATTTCAGCTGCAGCCGCATACATATTAGCGTATAGATATACTTTCTCTCTTATTTAGTGACATACTCACACAAAGATCTTTTGTATGCACAAAATATATACTCTAGCGTTAGACAACACAAACTACTACATTTTATGTTTGAAATCTTTTTTCTGGTAATGTAAATATTGTAAGATATTTACGGTCTAACATTATCTTTTCTAACAAGAAAAGAATTTGTAACTTCTGTTTTTTAACAAACTTTTCAATCAATTTGAATAAATAAAATTTATTTATTTGTAAATAGGTGTTGTTTTTTCTTGTTCATTCCAAAAAAATGCGACACGAGCTATGGTACAAAATATCTGATATGATAGTAGAGATGGAGACATTAGGTTTATTAGTCCCCAAAATTCCCCACACATTGTCCTGCAAGAGCACATGACACAGTCGATAAGGCGTTTGGTTGGAAAGTATTCCTGAGTGATATCATCTTGAGCTTGCAGGTTAGACTAATAAGGAATACTTACTATAACTTAACACTTGTACCCGGTCATAGTTAACTGAATTGAAACAGTCTACCCCAGTGTTTTAAATAAAGGCTTCAGTTCGAGATTCTGTGCGGACTCCCGAGTTCGACAGGAAGCTCCTGATAAAGGCCGAAAGGCAAATCGACCGAAACATTGTTAGTATAACAATAAGAATGAGGTCAATAGTCCGAAAATTCTGAGTAATATCAATTGCCAAGTTTCCTCACAAAAATTGACAAAAGTAAAATAGTCTTTGTTTTTTTGTTTTTCAGTCTTACGATTCTTTAACTGTAAGAACTCTAAGCCTCCCACTCCTTCACTTCCTCTCACTCAGAGCTCCAGGCTTGAAAAAATAACATGTTGTAATATGCACTTTAATCTTTTCTCATCTTTTCTAAAAAATCAGGTTACAACATTTTATAGGTTTTATGAATCAGTAGTTCACCCTATTTTCACCCTTTCATTAATGGCTCGTCGATAGGCACTATGGAACTAAATCACACCGTATTTTTCCCGATCATTTGTGGCTCGTCCATAGGTACAATGTAATTACATCACCCCCGATTCTCTCCCCATCATTGGTGGATCGTCTATAGGCATTATGGGAACAACAGCACACCCTATTTTCTCCCAACCATTGGTGGTCGCCTATAGGCACTATGGAACTACAGGAAAACCTATTTTTTCCAAATCATTTGTGGCTTGTCTATAAGTACAATGGAACTGCAGCTCATCCTATTTTCTCCCTATTAATAGTAGTTCATCTATAGGCACTATGGAACTGCAGCACACCCTATTTTCTCTCTTTCATTGGTGACTTGTCTATAGGCTTTATGAAATTGCAGTTCACCTTATTTTCTCCCGATCATTGGTAGCTTTTCTATAGGCTCTATGGCTCATCTATACACTATGAAACTGCAGTAAAGAGTATTTTCTCATGATCATTGGTGGCTCATCTATTGGCACTATGGAACTGCAGCGCACCCTATTTTCTCCCAATCATTGTTGGTTCGTCTATAAGCACTATGGAACTGTAGCACATCCTATTTTCTATCTTTCATTGGTGACTTGTCAATAGTCTTTATCGAACAACAGCACATCGTATTTTCTCCCGATCAATTAGTGGCTTCTCTATAGGCTTTAAGTAATTGCAGCACACATAATATTCTTCCGATCATTGGTGGCTTTTCTTTAGGCACTATGGCTCATCTATACACTCTAGAACTGCAGTAAACCCTATTTTCTCAAGATCATTGTTGGCTCGTCTATAGGCACTATGGAAATGCAGAACACCGTATTTTTCCCGATCATTAGTGGCTTGTATATAGACAATATGAAACTGCAACTTGCCCTATTTTCTCCCGATTATTTGTGGCTTGTCTACAGGCAACATGGAACTGCAGCACACCCTATTTTTTCTCTTTCATTGGTGACTTGTCTATAGGCTTTATGGAACTACAGGACACCGTGTTTTTCCCGATAATTAGTGGCTTGTCTATAGGCACAATAAAACGGCAACATACCCTATTTTCTCCCTTTCATTGGTGGCTTGTCCAAAGGCACTGTGGAATTGCACCTCTCTATTTTCTTCCGATTATGGGTGGCTTATCTATAGACTATAAAAGTGCAGCACAACCTATTATCTCCCTTCTATAGGTGGCCTGAGTCTAAGATTTATTGAACTGCAGCTCACCCGTTTTTTCTCCCGATCATTGAAAGCTGACTATAGGTACTGCAGCACACCCTATTTTCTCTCGATCATTTGTGGCTGGTCTATAGGCACTATCGAACAGTAGCACATTTTCTTTCTCCTTTTCATTGGTGGCTTGTATATAGGCTTTATAGAACTGCAGCACATCCTATTTTCTCCCAAATATTGGTGCCCCGTCAATTGGCAGTATGCAACTGCAGCACACCCTATTTTCTTCTTTTAACTGGTGGCTTGTCTATAGACATTATGGAACTGCAGCAAACCTTATTTTCTGCCAACCACTAGAGGCTTGTCTACTGGCTTTATAGAACTGTAGCACACCCTATTTTCTCTTTTTTCATTGGTGGTTTTTCTATAAACACAATGGATTTGCAGCTTACATTTTTTCTCCTAATCATTATTGGTCCGTCTAAAGGCAATATGGAACTGCAGCACACCCTATTATCTCTCTTTCATGGGTGAATTGTCGATAGGCATTATGGAATTGAAGCACACCCTAATTTCTCCCAATAATCAGTGGCATGTCTATATGCAATGGAATTGCAACTCCCCAATTTTCTCCCAATCATTAGTGATTCATCTATAGGCACTATGAAACTGCATCACACCATATTTTCTCTCGATCATTGGTGGTTTTTCTATAAGCAGTATCGCTCATCTATACACAATGGAACTGCAGTAAACCTATTTTCTCATGATCATTTGTGGCTCGTCCATAGGCAGACTGGGTGTGCAGCACACCCTATTTTCTCGTTTTTATTGGTGGTTTTTCTATAAGCAAAATGGAACTGCAGCTTACACTTTTTTCTCCTAATCATGATTGGTTCGTCTATAGGCAATATGGAACTGCAGCACATCTCTTTCATAGGTGACTTGTCGATAGGCATTATAGAATTGCAGCACACCCTAATTTCTCCCAATCATTAGCGGCATGGCTATTAGCACAATGGAATTGCAGCTCCCCCTATTTTCTCCCAATTAATAGTGGTTCGTCTAGAGACGGTATGAAACTGCATCACACTATATTTTCTCTCTTTCATTGGTGACGCGTCTATAGGTTTTATGGAACTGTAGCACACCCTATATTCTCTCGATCAATGGTGGCTTTTCTATAAGCAATATGACTCAACTATACATAATCGAACTGCAGTAAACCTATTTTCGCATGATCATTGGTGGCACTATTTTCTCCCTTTAATTGGTGGCTTGTTTATAGACATTATTGAACTGCAGCACGCCCTATTTTCTCGGGATCATTAGGGACTTGTCTATAGGCAACATGGAACTGCAGCACGCCCTATTTTCTCGGGATCATTAGGGACTTGTCTATAGGCAACATGGAACTGCAGCACACCCTATTTTCTCCTGATCATTGGTGGTTTGTCTATAGGCAACATGGAACTGCAGCACACCACATTTTCTCACTTTCATTGGTAACTTGTCTATAGGCTTCATGGTACTGCTGCACACTCTCTTTTCGCCCGATCAGTTTGTGACTTCTCTATAGGCTTTATGGAACAGCAGCACACTCTATTTTCTCCCGATCATTAGTGGCTGGTATATAGGCACTGTCGAACTGCAACATACCCTATTTTCTCTCTTTTATTGGTGGTTTGTCTATAGGCAACATGGAACTGCAGCATACCCAATTTTCTCCCTTCCAATGGTAGATTGTGTGTAGGCTTCATTAAACGGCAGCACACCCTATTTTCTACCGATCATTGAAGGTCGATTATAGGTACTCTGGAACAGCAGCAAACCCTATTTTCTCCCGATCATTTGTGGCTCGTCTATAAGCAATATGGACCTGAAGCACACTTTATTTTCTCCCTTTCATTGATGGCTTGTCTATAGACACTATAGAAGTACAGAACACCCTATTTTCTCCTGATCATTAGGGGCTTCTCTATAGGCACTATGGAACTGCAGCACACCCTATTTTCTCCCGATCATTAGTGGCTTCTCTATCGACACTATGGAACTGCAGCACCCCCTAATTTATCCCGATCATTGGTGGCCCGTCTATAGGTACTATGGAACTATCAGTAATCCTAAAACTTGATCTATCAACCTCTCATTCCAGGAAAAAAATCAAAAACATACCGTATGTTGAACTTTCAACTCTACAGTTCCAGTGTCCAGGGTCGCCACTTATTTTAATGATTACTTGTATCTTGTGAGCCGGCATTCGCTGTAACTGTAATCTGCAGAATTCCATTCTCAGTAATTTCTTTCCACAATGAAATAATATGATTCTTTCCGAAGAAATATGATATGAATTTGGGAAAAAACTTATCTATAGTGTTTAGATATTCCTGATTTGGCGAAAGAAAAACTGAACTAACACACATAGTGTCTTTAGAATTTTTGCCCTTTGTAGATATTTTATTATTATCTTATTCCTTGCAAGTTTTTCTTACCAACATTGGCTGGTAGTATTTCACCAGAGTGTGAGTGACAGCAAGTCTCCTCGAGTCTCCAGGACTCTTCTAAGTATTCTGGCCGATCTCAACAATGCTGTAGTTTGGATGGTCTTGATTCGTCTCCCATCTTTCAACTCTTCTATCATCCTTTCCAGGCTTTTGGGAACCGTTCTTAGCGCTCTAATTACAATTGGCATCACCCTAACACTCATATTGAATAGCTTTCTTAGTTCTCTGGCAAGGTCCAAGTACTTGCCTCTCTTTTCGTTTTCTTTGATTTTCACTCACTGGACCGCTAAGACGGCAAAATCCACAATACGAGAAGTTGTCTTTCTTTATGAATTATTACTAGGTGTGGTATACTGGCCGGGATTATATGATCTGTTTGTATCTCAAATTATCATCATTATTTTACTCATTTGAGAGTTTTTCACGCCAACGTTTGATGATGGTTTCCCACTGGAGTTATTATTATTATTCACTCATTAGAGCTTTTCATATCAGCGTTAGCCGATGGTTTTTCACTGGAGTCTGAGTGACAGCAAGTCTCCTCAAGTCTCCAGGACTCTTCTTAGTATTCTGGCCGCTCTCAGTAATGCTGTCGTTTGGATGGTCTCCACTCGTCCACCAACTTCCAAGTCCTCTAGTCCCTTTAGTAATCCTTTAGTTACTGTTCCAAACGCACCAATTACAATTGGTATAATTGTCACCTTCATGTTCCACAGTTTTTTTCAATTCCCAAGCAAGGTCGAGGTACTTATCCTTCTTTTCACATTCTTTCAGTTTTATTCAGTGGTCAGCCGGGGCAGCAAAGTCAACTATTTGGCAAGTTCTCTTTTTTTTTTGTTGATTACTATTAAGTCTGGTCTTCTGGCCGGGATTAGGTGATCCGTTTCTATGCTAAAGTCCCATAGGAGTTTATGCGTGGCATTTTCTAGGACAGATGCTGGGTTGTGCATATACCATTTGTTAGTATGGTCGAATTTAAATTTCTTACTCATTTCCCAGTGAATCACTTTGCCGACCCAGTCGTGTCTCGCCTTATACTCCCTCTGTGCTAATTTGCTTATTCGCTTATTATATGATTGATGGTTTTATCATTATTATTATTATTATTTTACTCCTTGTGAGTTTTTCCCACAAGCTAAGGTCCCCAAGACTCTTCTCAATATTCTGGCCAAACTCAACAATACTAATGGTCTAGGCTCGTCCTCTAACACCTATTTCTAACTCCTCTAGCCCCCTTACCAAGCCTTTGGGGATCGTTCCAAGTGCACCTATTACAATTGGTATCACCGTCTCCTTCATGTTCCAAAGCTATTTTTAATTCTCTGGCAAGGTCCAAGTATTTGTTTGCTTTTTTCGTTTTCTTTCCAAGTATTTATCTCTCTTTTCATATATCATTATGACTATTATTATTATCATTATTATTATCATTATTGTTGTTGTCGTTGTTGTTGTTGTTGTTGTTGTTGTTGTTCTTGCTGTTTTTGTTGTTGTTGTTGTTGTTTCAGTTGAATTCTTTACTTTTTATCGTCGTTCTTGAATGATGACAGTAACATAAATAGTCTGAATTATTTACAAATAGAGATTATTATAATTCAATATTATAAACTTTTTTGAATTTTTGAAATTTTGTTTTGAATGTTACGCTCGTAGGTTAATAATAAGGAAGCACATCCAGCCTTTAAAATGTGCGTTGGAAAACCTTGTTTTTACTTTTGCACGAACACCAACCCGGAGAAGATATTGGGTTATGTGCCAGTTTCTCAAAGGTACATATATCACTCATCACGTTTGTTCTATTTGCGTGTTCTCTCTCTCTCTCTCTCTCTCTCTCTCTCTCTCTCTCTCTCTCTCTCTCTCTCTCTCTCTCTCTCTCTTGTATACACATTCATACACAAACACATATTTTTCATCTCTCTCTCTCACCGTCTCTCTCTCTCTCTCTCTCTCTCTCTCTCTCTCTCTCTCTCTCTCTCATTCTTACTATTATTCTAACCCCAGCTATGTTATTTACGTCAAGAACCACTATCTTTAAGACTCTCTCTCTCTCTATATATATATATATATATCAAAACATACATTTCCTACCTCTTTTTTCTTTCATACTTTATTTTCTTCCTCTTTATTCACCCTTATATCCTTACTTTTTCCTTCTGTCTTTCTGTCTGTGTCTCTCTCATTCTTTCTTACTCTTCCTCTCTCTCTCTAATCTACTCGTCTATTGTCTTTATCATTATTTTAATTCCAGCTGTGTTATTTGCGTCACGAACCATGATCCTCAAGCTTCTTTCTTTCCCCCCCTCTCTCTCTCTCTATCTATCTATCTATCTATCTATCTCATACATACACTCTTTTCTGCTCTTTTTCTTTTTTCTTTCGTCTCTCTTTCACTCGCTCTCTCTCTCTCTCTCTCTTTCTTTCTTTCTCTTTCATCTCTCATCCCAGCCAGTGTTATTTGCGCCAAGAAGCATCATCTTTAAGACTCTTTCTTTTCTCTCTCTGTCTCTCTCTTTCTTTCTCTGTCTCTCTTTTACACCAAAACACTTTTCATCTCTCTCTCTCTCTCTCTCTCTCTCTCTCTCTCTCTCTCTCTCTCGCTCATCAGTTGTTTTTCCTATTATTTTGATCCAAGACTGTGTTATTTACCTCAAGAAGCATCATCCTTATGATTCTTTCTTTTCTCTCTCTCTCTCTCTTTCTCTCTCTTTCTCTCTCTCATACGCATACACACATACACATACACATGCACATACTGGTCTCTATCTTCTCCACTGGCCAGTTTTCCTACAAGACATTTCTAAACACTTCGTGCCCTACAGCTATAAATTTTCCCAACCCAGCCGCTAATCTACTCCCCGGCGGAACGTCCACTCACTCCCAGAAACTGTAGGTTTGAATTGTTTCCAAAAATTCTAGGAATTTTTATTGAATTCCTGTGCCGTTCTTAATGGATGTATAAAACCATGACAGCCTCAATAAACGCTTTTACTCCATTAATCACACTTAAGACCAGTATATTTTTTAACAGATTTATTAACAAAAAACGAATAATAGAACAAAAAGAAATAATACACAAGACTATATAACAAATATGTACAAAAGACAATATAAATGCCAAGACAAAGCAGTGTAGAAAATACATAAATTAGTATATTATTATTGTTACTCCTTTGAGAGTTTTTTTACACCAGCGTTAGCTCATGGTTTTACTCTGGACTTTGAGTGACAGCAAGTTTCCGCGGGTCCCCGGGATTCTTCTCAGTATTCTGGCCGATATTAATAATGCTGTAGTTTGGATGTTCTCCACCTGTCCTCTTATTTGAAAGTCTTCCAGTCTTTGTAGCAATCCTTTGGTGACTGTACGGTTGGCACTAATTACAATTGATATCACCGTTACCTTCATGTTCCATAGCTTCTTCAGCTCTCAAAAGAGGTCTAGGTACTTTTCTCTCTTTTCGCTTTCTTTTAATTTTAATCTATGATTTGCCGGGACGGCAAAGCCTACTATTTGGCAGGTTCTCTTTTTTTTTCCTATTTCTTTTTTTTTTTTTTTTTTTTTTTTTTTTTCGTTGACAATCACTAGGTCTGGTGGTCTGGCTGGGATTAGGAGATCTGTTTGTATGTGAAAATCCCAGAAACGTTTGTGTCTCATTCTCCAGGACGGATTCTTGGTTGTGCATATACCACTTGTTCATATGGTCAAATTTAAATTTCTTACACAATTCCCAAGGGATCACCTTCCCCAACCATTCGTGTCTAGTCTTATTTCATTTGCATTAATTTACTGCATTCGCTTATAATGTAATTGGCCGTTTCGTCTATATCACCACATAACCTACATTTGTTATCTTTTTTTGCATCATATCTATATTTGCTTTAACATAGTTGGTCCTTATGGAGTTGTTTTGTGCTGCTATTAGAAGAGATTCAATTTCTTTCTTAAGGGTACCCGTTCTTAGCCATGTCCAAGTCTTCTCATGTGAGATTGTCGCTTGAAATGTCCATGAAATTGCTTTTCTTCTCATTTTTGTCTTCTGGCTATTGTCGTTCTGTTGATCATTGCGTTGTTTGTATTGTTTCTTGCCACTGTAAATAGTCTGTTGCATCGTGGAAGGAAACGATACACAGTCAAACAGAGTTTATTATTTATTAACTCAAGTGCTACAGTGCGACTAGTGTTATAAGTCTCTCGCTGTATGTGTTACGTCCAAAGTTGGTCTTACTACTGACCAACGTTTTTCAGAGCTATCTCTCTGCTTCTCTTTCTGCTTCTGCTTCTGTCTCCGCTTTTTTCTCTTGTGCTTGAGAAACACGGCGTCTTTTATACTTTCACGATACTGGAAGTCACGTGGTACGAGCCACTATACAACAGAGTCTTACTTTGCTCTTTTTTATGTAGTTTTCTTGTCGTCTTATCAATGTATCGACGTTATTTTCCATGCTAGCGAATCATCTGCCTTCTTCATTTCTTAACACCAATAGTCTGTCTATGTAATCTCTGAGGTATAAATCCTTATGAATGGTCATTTATTTTCTTGTTCTCTGGTCCATTTGTTGAAGTTCTTCCCTCGACCACTTCAGGGATGGTCCCGAGTATCTTACAAACGGTACAGCTCAGGTGTTTATCCTTTTGATGAGATTTCTGCTATATAGTTTGGTCTCGAGTAGTTTTCTCGTTCTCCTGAGATACTCTTTTTTAGTTTTTTTTCTTTCATCCCCGTTTATTTGATGGTATCCGCTTCCAGTATTCCCAAGTACTTGTAGATTTTCTTTTCTCCGAGCGTTCTGATTTTTTCCTGATTTGTTAATTCAATACCTTCCGTCATTTGTCGTTTTCCGTTTTTTATCATTAGCATGGCATATTTTTCTATGCCTAATTCCATGCTTATATCCTCACTGAATATCTTCATTGCCTGTATTAGAGTTTCCAATTCTTTTTTCATTTTTGGCAAATAGATGTCACCCATGTACATTAGGTGGTTAATCTTTTCTTTCGATTTATAAAGTTTGAAACCCCTAAGCATTTCCTAAAAATGAGATTAAGTGGCAACATCGCTATAAATGATAGTAATGGTGATAGCGCATTTTCCTGAAAGACCCTTTTCTGGATTTTCACCTCGGCTAAGCTTTTTCCTCCTTCGGTCAGTTCGACTCTCCAGTTTTTCATAGTTCCCTCGATGAACTTTATGACTTCGTCGGATATCATATACAGTCTACTATCCAGCTTTGGGGGACCATATATCTCTTTTTGTAGTCAATCGACGCCATAGATACATATTTTGTCTCGTTTTACTATTCTTGATGATGTGTTTATCAATGTATTGGAACTCTTCTGTTCTTTTTGTTCCCTTGTGGCATCCTTTCTGTTCTTCGAGGAACAATTCGTGGCTTATTAGGGAATAGTCTTTTTTCCGGTAGGCACGTCATGGATCTGTAGTTGCTGGGTGTGGTTCCTTTCTGTGAGCTCTTTTTTGATCTGAGTGGCCTTTTCTTGGGGCATCCATTCCGATGTGTCTGGGTTTTTTTATCATTTATTCATTTCGATTGCCAGTATCCATGTATACCAACATGGCCTGGTGTTTTCCAATTACGTACTATTGGCCTAGTGGGTAGAGTGTTCACCAATGGTCCGGGAGACCTGGATTCAGTCCCAGGTCGAGTCATACCAAAGACTTTTAAAATGGTACTTGATACCTCCTTGCTTAATACTCAGCAATATAAGGTACGTATCGAGGGATAAGTGGAGCAATCCAGGGAAAGGAGGAGCGCCCTCCCCTACACATCAGTGTAGTAGCTATTGAAAAGAGAACCTTCTGGTCGCCCTCAACTACGGGCACCAACTACTACTTATCATCATTCTGTGCGAGGTTTTCAAACAGTTGATCTTTCACTGGGGTCTAAGTGGCCGTAATACTCCTCATATCTCCAGGACACTTCTGAATATTTAGCCTATCTATTATTTGGATGTTTTCGTTTCTTCTCATTTCTATATTCTCTAGACATTTTTAAAATCTTTTGGGGTTCGTTCCCAGTTCACCATTTACAATCGTTATGACCGTCATCTTTATGTCACAGCTTTTTCAGCTTTCTAGCAAAATCTAAGTATTCTTTCTATCGTTTTGCTTTCTTACTGTGTTCCGCTAGAACGACAAAATCCACAAGACGGCAATTCCTTTTGTCTGTGTGTGTGTGTGTGTGTCTGTGTGTGTGTGTGTGTGTGTGTGTGTGAGAGAGAGAGAGAGAGAGAGGAGAGAGTTTTTCAACCTGGTATTAATTGCTAGCCTTCACTTAAGTCTGAATGACAACAAATCTTCACAGTTATCAAATATTCTAACAGATCTTGGCAGTGACGTGGTCTAGAGGGTTTCAATCCTTCCCCGGATCTCTTATTTTTTTTCAGGTTCTTTGGAAGTGTTTCAGTCGATCCGACTATGAGTGGCATCATTGTCAACGATATGTTCCATAGTTCCGAGTGTCTGTCTATCTTTTTGCTTTCTTTCAATTTACCTCTGTCATCTGCCGAATGTCAAAATCCCTTAGATGACAAATTCTTATTTTCTCGTTATATAGCACAACTAGATCTGGTCTTCTGACCAATATTTGACAATCAGATAGTATGTCAAAATTCCATTATGAATAAGTGGTGTATACCACTTATTCATTATGCATACACCACTTATTAGTATGGTCAAATTCTAATCTCTTGCATAATTTCCAATGGATCACTTTTCCCATCCAGTCGTGGCTTGTCTTATATTTCTTTTGCGCCAGTTTGCTACATTCGCTTATTCTATGGCTAAAAGTTTCATCTCTGTCACCTCATAATCTAGACTTATCAAGTTTTGCTTTGATAAGATAGGCTTTTATAGCATTGTTTTGTGCTGCTATTAAAATACTTTCAGTTTCTCTTTTGAGGTTTCATTATTATTATTATTATTGGTTTATTCCTTGGAGAATTTTTCACACCAGAGTTAGCTAATGGTTTCTCACCGGAGTTTGAGTGATAACAAGTCTCCTCAGATCTCTAGGGCTCTTATTAGTATTCTGGCCGATCTTAATAATGTTGTTATCGGGATGGTCTCTACTTGTCCTCTTTTTTTCCCAAGTCTACCAGTCCCTTTACCAATCCTTTGGGGGTTGTTCCAAGAGCACTAATTATAATTGGTATCTCCATCACTTTCATGTTTCATAGTTTTCTTTTGTTCTCTAGCAACGTCCAGATATTTATCTCCCTTTTTTCTTTTAATTTTACTCTCTGGTCTGTCGAGAGGGCAAAGTCTACTATTCGGCAGGTTTTTTCTTCTTTTTTTCTTTCTTATTTTTTTCTTTTTCTTTTTCTTTTTTTTTTTTTTTTTTTTTTGACTATGACTAGGTCTGGTTGTCTGGCCGAGATTATGTGATCCGTTTGTCTCAAAATCCTAGAGAAGTTTGTGCATCTCACTCTCCAGGACAAATTCGTGCATATACCAACTAGTAATATGTTCAAATTTTTCTGCTGATTTGCTGCATTCTGCAATATATAATTATTATATGATTGATTGTTTTATCTTTATCACCACATAACCTAAATTTGCAAATTTGTTGCGTCTTAAATACTTTTGTTTTAACTTTATCGTTTTTCAAATCAGCGTTAGCTGATGGTCTTTCACTGGAGTTTTAGTGACAGCAAGTCTCGTTAAGTTGTCCGGGACTTTTCTCAGTATTCTGACCGATCTCAAAATTACAGTAGTTTGGATGGTCTCCTCTCGTCCTCTTATTTCCAAGTCCTCCAGTCCCTTTATTAATCCTTTGGTGACTGTACCAAGAGCACCAATTACAATTGGTTTAAACGTCACTTTCATATTCTCTAGTTTCTTCAATTCCCTAGCAAGATCAAGATATTTGTCTTTCTTTTCATTTTCTTACAATTTTACTCTGTGGTCAGCCAGGACAGCTAAGTCCACAATTTTGAAAGTTCTCTTTTATTTTTCTTCTTTTTTTTTTTTTTTTTTGTTGTTGATTATTTTAAGGTCTGGTCTTTCGGCCAAGACTTGGTGATCCGTTTGTATCTCAAAATCCCAAAGGAGTTTGTAAGTCTCATTTGTATGGTCAAATTCAAATTTCTTGCACAATTCCCAGTGGATCACCTTGCTCACCCAGTCGTGTTTACTCTTAAACTCTTTCTGAGTTAATTTGCCGCCTTCGCTTATTATGTGATTGGTCGTTTCGATATTATTATCATTATTATTTCCATCTTTACTTTCGGTTTCTTACTATCTTTCATCGGGTCTTATTTTCCAGTCACATTCTTAGTCACATTCTTATTTTCCAGTCACATTCTTAGTCACATTCTTAGGTACTCTCCTAAGAAGATGAGCAGTTCATCAAAGTGCATTTAAAATTTTTTTATATAAGCTAGGACTGCCAAGATATCTTAATGTGTTTACCTATATCTTTCTTGATCATACCCAGGGCTCCAATTATTATAGGAACACCACATATTCAATTTCCATTTGCAGGTCTTTGTATTAACTTATTCTATTATATTCTTTGACTGAAATGTTATTATTTGTTGGTACTAACATACCAATTAGTAAATTTTTTTTTTTATAGTCCTGAACCACTACATCTGAGTGCATTGCTCTCTTTTTTTTTCTATTAGTTTGGATAGTAAAATCCCAGAGAATAGTAACACCTTTTGGTTCTACTTGGTGTTTATCATTATCAGTATATATATTCCTTGCGAATTTTTCACATCAGCGTTAGCTGACGGTCTTTTACTGGAGTTTGAGTGACCGAAAGTCTCCTCTAGTCTCTTGGACACTTCTCAGGATTCTGGCCGACCTCAACTTAAGAGGTCTTCGCTCGTCTTCCGATTTCTAACTCCTCTACACCTTTTACTAAGCCTTTGCGGGGTGTCGTTCCAAGTGCACCAATAACAGTTGATATCACCGTCACATTCATGTTCCATAGCTTTTTAGTCCTCTGACAAGATCTAAGTATATCTCTTTTCGTTTTCTTTGATTTTCCCTTTTTGGTCGGCCGGGACAGCAAAGTCCACTATATGGCAGGTTCATTTTCTTTCTTTGCTAACTATCTCTAGATCTGGTATTCTAGCGAGGAATAAGGGATCTAATACCCATAAGAAACCCCTTATATCCCTTGATATGGGTTAAAGAGTTTTACTGCGGTTCTGCAACAAGGACAGCTAGGGAAAGGTATGAATTCCCTTATATTCCTAGGTATGGATTAAATCGTACTATTACTTTTCTATCTCCAAGGTTTGGTTTAGTTTGGTTTTATGACATATCAACCATTCTATGTTATTTAATGCCAATTATAAAATATATATGATTTGTAAATACATTTTGTTGATAATGTTTTTGAACGAGCCAAAGCTCATTCTTTTGCACACAATTAAAAGGTTCCAAGTATTCCAATGTATCACTAACAATTCTATTAGATATCAGTTATTTGTTTACACACATTTAAATGATCAAATTGTTCTATTCCCAACAATTCAGTTTAGTATAAGTCATTTGTTTGCGCTCATTTTAGATGTCAAACAGTTCTATTTGACCCATAGATAGGACCCTATCAGGTGCTACCACTCTGTGGCCGAGTGGACCTGGAAGCAATGGTAATGAAGGGCTTCTCCGTATTCCCCAAAGCTCCAGCACTGCTGGAACCTCACCATCAGATTGTATAGTGTCATATACAGGACACTCGTTATGGGGGTCTTACCCCTCTGCAGAGATGCTGTCGGTCTACTCTATAGCTTCAGCCGACTTGACTACCTTCTTCACGGCTGTTTTTGGCGATCAAACCACGAATAGTGAAATTCTGTTAAAAAAAATGAAACACATTTAAAAGGGTTAAAGCATTCCTATCCAATAACAAAACTAAGTTGAGTCAAAAGTTATGCCATATTTTGCTAATGTGAGGCAGCTCTGGATACTTTTGGCGTAAAATCGTAAAGATGACGAGCTCCACTTGATTGTGAGATGCTGAGCTCCGAGTGTTATTCGCTAGATTTGTCTCTATTGCTTTGGACACAGCTACGGAAGCCACTATTCTAAGTCTACATAAACTCGCTCGATTGTTGACATTCTTGCATCTCGAGCAAAATTTTTTAAATCATCTGATTACTGCGATCAGTCGCGTCTTCAACTTTCGAACAGCAAATATTTTTGGATGCTTCGGCGGCATCACGGCCCAGCTTATCAACTTTACGAGTTTTATTCGTAATGCATAAGTTCCTGAAACAGACTATGTTGTATATTAATTTGGGCGGCTTCCAAATCACCTACGGAGAAAAGCAATGCACAACATGTCTGCGCACCAACTATCACGATACTACCAACAACAACTAGTACCAACCACGACTTGAACTACATCAATCAGGTGATATACGCACCGTAAACTAACATGTACCAAAATAGTGCAAATTTTGACTCACCCAACTATATATATATATATCCATTTCCTACGACGATAACCATTACACCACGAGCATCTCAGTACATTACGACATACTGGCCTGACATTGCAACGCAGTCTATAATCAAAATCCGATAGACAGATGGATGAAGGGATGCATCCTCCCCTTCCCTAAAAAGGGTGACCTCGGATTAGCCAAGAACTACTGAGGTATAACATTTACATCGATAGCAGCCAAAATTTACAATGCCCTACTACGAAACCGCATAGAACCCAAAATTGACAACAACCTTAGGAAAAACCAAAATGGCTTCCGAAGAAATAGATCCACGACCTCACAAATATTGACCATCCGTAGAATCCTTGAAGGCATACGGGCAAAAAACCTACCGGCGACATTACTATTTGTCGACTTAACCAAGGTCTTCAATTCCATTCACAGAGGGAAGATAGAACAAGTCCTACTAGCATACGGCCTACCAAAAGATACCGTAGCAGCAATAACGATTCTCTATAGAAATACTAAAGTGAAAGTAAGTTCACCGGGTGGAGACACAGAATACTTCGACATTGTAGCAGGAGTACTACAAAGGGACTCGCTAGCCCCATACCTCTTTATCATCTGTCTAGAGTACGTGCTTAGAACATCAATTGATAAAATCAAAGAAAACAGCTTTGTGCTGACAAAGAAAAGAAGCAGAAGGTACCCCGCAAAAACAATTACCGACGCCGACTACGCCGATGACATAGCGATTCTGGCAAATACACCCAACCAAGCCAAAACACTACCGCATAGTTTGGAACGAGCCGCTGCATGCATTGGCCTCCGTGTCAATGCACACAAAACTGAATATATGTGCTTTAATAAAGCAGGCGACATTTCCACACTAGACGGAACCTCTCTGAAACTGGTAGACAAATTCACCTACCTAGGAAGCAGTGTCTCATCAACCGAAAAAGACATCGACATGCGGCTAACGAAGACATGGACAGCTATCGATAAGCTATCGATCATATGGAAGTCAGACCTGACCGATAAAATGAAACGCTGTTTTTTCCAAGCAGTAGTCGTGTTGATTCTACTGTATGGATGCACTACTTGGACGCTAACAAAACGGCTGGAGAATAAGCTAGACGGCAATTACACAAGAATGTTGCGAGCAATATTGAACGAGTCCTGGCGGCAACACCCCACAAGGCACCAACTATACGGCCACCTGCCTCCCATCACGAAAACTATCCAAGTTAGACGGACCAGACATGCAGGACACTGCTGGAGAAGCAGGGACGAGCTCATAGGTGATGTACTCCTATGGACCCCCACAAATGGCTGAGCAAAAGCAGGACGACCAGCTTGAACATACATACAGCAGCTATGTGAGGATACGGGATGTAGCCCTGGAGACCTTCCAGAGGTGATCAGCGATAGGGAGGAGTGGCGAGAGACTGTCAGGGATATTCGTGCTGGCGGCACGGCATGATGATGATGATGATATATAATGAACTGAGATACTCGTGGTGTAATGGTTATCGTCGTAGGAAATGGATACGGTGACAGGAGTTCAAATCTTGGATAAGGCTGATAGCATTTCACATACAGCTAATACCCTTGGGAAAGTTATGATACCAGCTATTCTCCCTCTGGTTAAATAGTAGACCAAACTGGGCTCTTTAACCTTGCAATGACAACCGGTCTGGGAAAAGAAAATCTCTGAATTCAAACCAGTTAGACTCTGCTTAAGATTGACCTTCAGACGTATCTCGTTCGTGTAGAGGGGTTGGTCAATATATTGATACATGATGGACTCTAACGTCGATCTCAATGTATGAGCGCCCATTAGTTCAATTAAAGAACTGTTGGACTACAGGTTCAAGTGATTTGTTTGTAGTGGTAAAGGTTTATATAGAACCAGCCTGACTTCTTGAAGAAGCTGATCGCAGAAGAATTGGGGGCCAATTTGCAATTGATTCTGAGTCTGTTTTTTTTTTTTTTTTTTTCTCCTTGATTGTCTTCTCAAGCTCTGATATGACGACCAATCTATTTGTTGTCTGAATTTCTGTGACGAAGCTTGATGATTTTTATTATTCAGGGTTTTCGGGCTATAGTCTTCATCTTTATTGTTATATTCATAACGATTCGGCTGACATTCAGGTGTTTCTTTCCGAACCAAATCCTTTATTAAATCCACGGGGGTCGCTTGCTCTGATTTCGTTAACTATAACCGGGTACAAGTGCTAAGTGTTTCTGTATTGTTACTCACCTGTAGTCAGGATTGAAACTGCAACCTCCAGATGATCGTCTCTATAACCGTTACGCTATGTGTCCCGCTGGACAGTTCAGAGTGAATTTTTGGGACTTATAAACTTAATGTTTTTACATCAATGTGATTACTACCATTCTGTAGGATTTTTTACTTGAGCTCATAATACATTTTTTTTCTAACCTTTTTGATTATTGATTCCTATAGTGTATTAATTTCTATATTTGGTCAACTCAGCAGTTCACTGTAGCCCAACTTATGTGCTGATTCTTTAAGGCGTCTAATTCTCCAATATTCTTCTCTATTATTTTAATTTCATCCCATAAGGGAAGAAGACAAACTACCCAAAGATTTTACTCATAACAGGAATATCATCAAGTTACACTGGTAACATGGAGTTCCTTAACTCTCTCGCTCTCTCGCCATCCATCCCAATCATCCATCGCTCTGGACAGGTTTTCTACGCTGCATCCTGTGTCCATACAGAGCTGATGTAAGTCTTTGCTGGTCGACCAATAATGACACATCCATGTGCAGGAGTCCATAAGAGAATGTCGCTTATGAGTTTGTCCTTGCTTCTCCAGCACTGTACCGCAGGTCATCTGCGTGCTGTCGTGCAAATCCTGGAAGCAACATTCCATAAAACAGCAGGAGTACGGCCACATGCCTCCTAGCTGGGATATATATATATATATATATATATATATCCCATGGATGACAATGTATATATATATATATATATATAAGTAAATATATATTAGTTTTTATAAACGTCATGCAATCTGTGGTCGCAAACAAGCTTCCATGCTATTAAATATATATAAAAACTAATATATATTTACCTGTTATTATTATTATATAATAGCTCTATCACAGATATTGAGCACTTTCTAAATTATATCGCATTTGCTCTGCCACAAACCTACGAAATGAGATAGTGACAGCCAACACTGTTATGATATATATATATATATATATAGTCATCCATAGACAGACTGTTTCGTTGTATCACAACTCTTCAATGTGGCTAGATACGCAGGACGCATCAAGCTGGAATCGAAACCCGCCCAACTATACGTTAAACTTAGTATCATACCACTCAGCCAACACGCGAACCACGTCAACTCGGGAATTATAAGGCATTATGTAGTTACTTTCGTTTGTTTACATTTTTGTCTTGCCGGATATCAGAGTGCTCAATTCATTCGAAGAGCTTTGCATTATGCAAGTGGCAGCCGTAAATTTCTTCGCCAGAATGCTCACCCCCCCCCGTGAGGGAGCGCACCAATATATATATATATATATATATATATATATATATATATATATATATATGTGTGTGTGTGTGTGTGTATGTGTGCGCGCGCATGTTTGTGTAAGGCACACAGTTTTCTTCAGAGATAAGAATTTCTCACGTTAAACAATAGAATTGTTTATCTGACTTACCATCAAGTCAAGTTAAAAGCATTGGTTCCAGCTAGACCGCCGAAGTTAAGCAACGATTAGCTAGTTCAATACTTAGATGAGTAGTCACTGAGGAACTGTTGGTTCAGTAAACAACAGAAAAAAACTTAGTCATTAAGAATAGGATTATCAATCATGGTACATTTTCTACTACTCCTCCTGCCTATCCTCTTCCTTCTACTTCACTTCCTCATCCTCAATCTTCACCTCTCCTCGTTTCTTCCCCTCCTCATTCTTCCTCATATCTCTCTAGTTGTTCTCCTCCTCCCTTTTCTTCTCTTTCTTTCCTCTACTTTGTTTCTTCCTTCTTTCCAATTACCCTTCTTCTTCTTCTTCTTCTTCTTCTTCTTCTTCTTCTTCTTCTTCTTCTTCTTCTTCTTCTTCTTCTTTCTTAAACATTCTGCAGAGTGTTCCGTGAGAGGTCTTTCTGAAATCTCTAATAGCACTGAGATATATACATTATACAATACAAAAGATTCCGATTTTCACATCTTAGTAAAGTTCCTCTCAGTCGTTCACGTTATGTTTGAATTTCAACCTTACAAAATTATAAGTTTTTGGACGAAGACTAAATTTAACATAAAAACAGGTCTTCAAAATTCGACTTTCACACCAGTACTTACGATGATTGAATCGAATAAAAATTACAGAGTAGTCCGCATGGCATAGTAGCTAAAGTGTTGAACGACACCCTCGAAGTAAGCGAGTTCGAACTCCAGTCGCATTCAGCCTAATCGGCTGGGACTGTAGAATACACCGACTGCATCTCTGCAGAAGGTTCAGAATATACTCCTCCCCGCTCATAAAGAGTGTCCAAGATATAACATTAAGCAATCTGATTGTGAGTCTTTAACTTTGGAGTTTTGCCATCACTACACCAGGTCCACTCTTGCCCGGAGTGGTAGCACTTGATAGGGTCCTATTAATGGGTCAAATAGAACTGTTTGATATTTAAACGGTTTGCAAACAAATAACTTTTGCTAAATTTAATTGTTAGAAATAAAACTGTTGGATAATTTAACTGTGTGTTAACAAATGCCAAATGTTTAATTGACTTGTTAGTAATACATAGCAATACTTGGAACTATTTAACTGTGTGTAAATGAATGAATAGTATTCAATTGAATAATTCGTGTTAAATAGTAATACTTGTAATCACGTCACTGTGTGTAAACAAATGATCAATATTGACTAGATTTATTAGTGTTATATTGCAATAATTAAAATCATTTAACATTATAGAGACAAGAGCAATACTAGTGTGCAAACAAATTAGTTCAAACTCATTTTAAAATGAAATTACCTACAAACTATGTTGCAAGCAAATGACTTATGTCAAATTGTAACATTTATTTAGCAATACTTGAAATGATTTTATTGCGTGCAAACAAATGAGTTCGGGCTCGTTTAAAAATGTTATCAACAAAATCTGTTTAGAAATCGTATATATTTAATATATATAAAGGGGATTTAGTATTAAATAACCTTCAACGGTTGATATGCCATAAACCAAACCAAACCAAATCTTATATATTTAATATTTATGTATAAAGAGGATTTAGTATTAAATAACCTACGAAAGCTGATATGCCGTAAACCCAACTAAACCAAATATTTTATATTATATATATATATATATATATATGTGTGTGTGTGTGTGTGTGTGTGTGTGTGTGTGTGTGTGTGTGTGTGTGTGTGTGTGTGTGTGCGTGTGTGTGATGAGGATTTGGCATTAAATAACCAACAATATTTGATATGCCATAAACCCAACCAAACCAAACAAATCCAGTCGCGCTATATTGTTCACTTTCAGATTTCTATGGTTTAAAAAGGTCTGAAGCCCTTATCATCTATCTGGCTATCGGTTTAATTGTATCTCTGCTGTTCCTTCTTCAAGCATATTTTTGGCTTTAAATAACTCGCGAAGGTTTATATACCATCAAAGAAAGAAACCGAAAAAATACATTTGGAGAAGGATAACGATATACCAAACTCAGTTCGACTTTTCAACAAATACCAAGTTAGAAGAATAGTTATTAATTGCTACGATTTGGTTGGCAATTGTGCTTAGCAGAACGGTGAACATCGTCGGCTGATTGATAAACAGTAGAGCGGGATTATTTAGTATTTGTTGGGCAATCAATCAAGGAGAAGGAAATCTCTGAATTCAAACCTGCTCTCCTCCACAGAGAAATTGTCTTTGCATAGAATGCTACTCGTGGCAGAGGGTTTGGGTATATACATACTACGCTTTGCTTTGTCTAAAACTAAGAACAGAAGTAGACAGTACCTAAGTGATCGTCCATTTGAGTAATGAACTGGATTATCGTTGCTTAACCAGTGCTTTCAGCGTGATTTGACCGTAAACCAAACTACAAGCATTCTAAGACAATTTTTTACCATCTCTCTCTCTCTCTCTCTCTCTCTCTCTCTCTCACACACACACACACACACACACCTGCTCATAATTTCAGTCTGTCACTATCTCTTCTCCTCTTTCTCTAGCAAGCTCTTTCTTTTTTTTACACTCGCTTTGTTTCACTTTCACTTTCACTCTCTCTTTCACTTTCCACCTCTCTCTCTCTCTCTCTCTCTCTCTTTCTATCTATCTCCCTCTCGGTTTACTCTCCTCTCTCACTCACTATCTTTCCCTGTCACTCACTTTCTCTCTCTCTCTCTCTCTCTCTCTATCACTCTCCCTTCCCCGCGCTTTCTCTCTCTCTCTCTACTTTCACTCAATCAACACTCTTTCACATTTTCTCTCTCTCTCTCTTTCTCACACACACACACACACTCACACATTCTCTTTCACTCTCTTTTGTCACTTTCACTCTTTTTTTAGTCTCTCTCTCTCTCTTTCACTTACACACTTTCTCTTTTAGTCTCACTCTCTCGTTCACTGTCCATGTCTACCGCTCTCTTGCACTCTCTATCTCTCTCCCTCTCTCTCTCTCTCTCTCTCTCTTTCACACTATCTCACTCTCTCATTCATACTTTCTCTCTCCTTCTCTTTTCCCACCTTCTCTCACTTTTACTTATATTCTTACATTACTCTCTCTCTCTCTCTCTCTCTCTCTCTCTCTCTCTCTCTCTCTCAAGGTATGAAATTACTTATTCCTCTCGATATGGATTAAATAGTACCACTATTGTTCTTCGACAAGGATGGCTTTGGCATTAAAAACTGCAAAATTTGATATGTCATTAAACAAATCAAACCATATCTCTCACTCTTTCATAGCCTCTCTCCCAATACCTCACTCACCTTATTTCATAGTCTCTTTTCATATCTATATACATGTGTGTGTGTGTGTGTGTGTGTGTGTGTGTGTGTGTGTGTGTGTGTGTAATAATAATGATAATAATAATAATAATAATAATAAGCGAATGCAGCAAATTAGCATAGGAGTATAAGACTAGACACGAATGGGTGGGCAAGGTGATCCGCAGGAAGTTCTGCAAGAAATCTAAATTTGACCATACGAACAAATGGTATATGCATAACCCAACATCTGTACTGGAGAATGACACACATAAACTTCAATGGGACTTTAACATACAGACAGATCACTAATCTCGGCCAGAAGACCAAATCTTATAATAATTAACAACAAAAAAAAAAGAGAGAATTTGCAAAATTGTGGACTTCACTGTTCCGGCTGACAGCAGAATAAAATTGAAAGAAAGGGAAAAGAAGGATAGGTACCTGGACCTTGCAAGGGAATTGAAGAAACTGTGAAACATGAAAGTGACAATTATACCAATCGTGATTGGTGCTTTTGGTATATTGACTAAAGGATTATTAAAGTGATTAGAGGAATTAGAAATAAGAGGATGAGTGGAGATCCTCCAAACTACTGCATTATTGAGAACGCCCAGAATACTGAGAAGAGTCCTGGAGACTTAAGGAGACTTGTTGTCACTCGAACTCCGGTGAAAGACCATCAGCTGACGCTGATATGAAAAACTCTCTATGAGAAAATAATAATAATAATAATAATAATAATAATAATAATAATAATGTGGAAAATATTAACATCACAAATAAGGAAAGAGATTTACTACTCACTATCAAGCCGCGGATTGTTCCCTGACGAACAGAAAGGATGCTGCAAAGGATCCAGAGGCACAGCAGAATTATTTTACATAGATCAACACATTCTAAATGAGAGCAAAACCAGACGGAAAAATCTAGCTATGGCCTGGATTGACTATAAAGTATATGATATGGTTCCGCATAGCTGGATAATAAACAGCCTCAAAATGTACAAAATATCACATGAAGTTATAAACTTCATCGACAAAACCATGAAAACCTGGAGAGTGGAATTGACAGCAGGAGGAAGAAGCTTAGCAGAAGCAAAGATCCAAAGAGGTATTTTCCAAGGAGATGCTCTATCACCCTTACTATTCATAATTGCCATGATGTCACTTAACCACATACTCAGAAAATGCACAGCCGGATACAAACTTAGTATATCGCAGGAAAAAGTCAATCATTTAATGTACATGGATGACATCAAACTATTTGCAAAAAATGAAAAAGAACTGGAGACCGTAATACACACAGTTAGAATATACAATCGGGACATAGGAATGGAATTTGGCATAGAAAAGTGTGCGATGCTTGTAATGAAAAGGGGCAAACGGCAGCTAACTGACGGAGTGGAACTATCAAACCAAGATAAGATTAAAACGCTCGCAGAAAACGAAACCTACAAATGATTGGGCATCTTGGACGCTGACACCATCAAACATGTGGAAATGAAAGAAAAAATTCAAAAAGAATATCTCAGGAGAACTAGAAAACTACTTGAGACAAAACTCAATTGCAGAAACCTTGTCAAAGGAATAAATACCTGGACTGTACCACTCGTTAGATATTCCGGTCCCTTTCTCAAGTGGACCAGAGACGAACTTAAACAAATGGACCAAAGAACAAGAAAACTAATGACAATGCATAAGGCCTTACATCCCAGAGACGACGTTAACAGACGATATGTTTCAAGAAAAGAGGGAGGAAGAGGACTTGCCAGCATTGAAGAAAGCGTTGACGCATGGATACAGCGACTCGAAGACTATATACAAAAACACGAAGGAAGACTCATTACAGCCACCAGAAACGATACTGATAACACGATGGACAACAGAATGACAATAACGAGGAAACAAAAATGGGAAGGAAAACAACTCTATGGGCGGTTTAAACGACTAATAAACAACATCTCACACGACAAAACCTGGACATGGCTAAGAAAAGGAAACCTTCAGAGAGAAACAGAATCTCTCTTAATAGCAGCACAAGACAACACCGTAAGAACCAATCATATCAAAGCGAGAATAGATAAGACTCAACAAAATAGCAAATGCAGGCTATGTGGTGACAGAGATGAAACCATGAATCACATAATAAGCGAATGCAGCAAATTAGCGCAGAAGAAATATAAGACTAGACATGATTAGGTCGGCAAAGTGATCCACTGGGAGATGTGCAAGAAATTTAAATATGACCATACGAATAAATGGTATATGTACAACCCAGCAACTGTCCTAGAAAATGACACACATAAATTCATATGGGACTTCGACATACACACGGATCACCTAATCTCGGCCAGAAGACCAGACAATAATAATCAACAACAAAAAAAAAAAAAAAAGAGAACCAGCAAAATTGTCGACTTTGCTGTCCCGGCTGACCACAGAATAAAACTGAAAGAATGTGAAAAGAAGGATAAGTACCTCGACCTTGCTAAAGAATTGAAAAAAACTGTGGAACATGCAGGTGACAATTATACCAATTGTAATTGGTGCGTTTGGAACAGTAACTAAAGAATTACTAAAGGGACTAGAGGACTTGGAAGTTAGTGGACGAGTGGAGACCATCCAAACGACAGCTTTATTGAGAACGGCAAGAATACTGAGAAGAGTCCTGGAGACTTGAGGAGACTTACTGTCACTCAGATTCCAGTGAAAAATCATCGGCTAACGTTGATGTGAAAAGCTCTAATGAGTGAATAATAATAATAATAATAATAATAATAATAATAATAATAAATAAATAAATAAATAAATTTTAGTTTTTATATATATTTAATAGCATGGATTCTTATTTGCGACTAATGGTTTCATGTCGTCTTATTTGGACATTCATCAGACAGAGAAAGCATTATTATATATATATATATATATATATATATATATCATTCTCTCTCTCTCTCTCTCTCTCTCTCTCTCTCTCTCTCTCTCTCTCTCTCTCTCTCTCTCTATTTGGAAACTGAGCAACATGAAGTAAGGAAACTCACGAAAAGAACATGAAGAGGATGAAAAAAGTTATATCAAAATAATGGAATCTTTAAAACAAAATAATTAACTAAATGAAAAAAGGGTGGTGACTATCCGTCCGTCCGTCACCCCTAGGAATTTTTTTCCTGGGCTCATATTATTGCAGCACTCTCTCAACGGCTAATATTAGTCGTAGTACCAGTTTAGTTTAGTAATTCACTTTTTCTGTAATGCTATACGCAGTTGTAAAAAATATTTTTGAAAGAAAGAAAGAAAAAAAAGAAAGAAAGAAAGAAAGAATCACAGTGAGAAATAAAGAATCGTGTAACACTCATATCGTAGTAAAAAAAAAAGGAAAAGAAAAGTGAAAAAGATATAAAAAAATATACATAGTAGTAGTTGTAAAAAGAGTAGTGGCCGTAAGTACATAATCACACAAACAGCTGTCAATCATCTGAAACGCCGTTTGCCTATTGGTCGGTTGTCGTGTGAACGTCAGAAAGAAGCCCCGCCCTCTCTTTTATCTTACTTGGGTTGGTTACTAATTGTATATACTTACTTAGTCATAAGTACACGGACTGGTAAGAAACATAAGATTCCTGTTACCGCATAATTTTTAATGAGATTAAAAGTGGGTCGCTTGACAAACGAAAAAAAAAAAAAGAAAAAAGTTAATAAAAAAAAAGGCGGGGAGGGTATCGCTCAGCGGAAAAAAATCATTTTTGTTTTTTTTAACTGTTTTATTTTGTAATTATTTTTAAATAGCATTTTTTTTCAATCCCCCCAAAAAAAGTCATTATAAATTAATGCTGGAAACCATGTTTATTTATTTATTCATTCCCTCCACACACTTTTTAAATTAAAAAAAAAAAAAAAAAAAGTTGTATAAACATATTTTCCCCTTGTGATCGTCCCGTAAACGGCTGAGAGACTTTTATTCAAATTGTGCTCATATGTATATGAACGAAGATACTTGAATGAATACTACTGCTAGATCTACTATTACTAATAGGACTACTACTAATGAACACTGTAAACTGGTAGAGAGGCAGGCAGATATAAAGATCGTATAGATTTTTTCTTTTTTTTTTTTTTTTTTACACGAGAAAATCTGACAGATCAGCGCATCGTACCATCTCACAAATAAAATAATCGAAACCTGTAAAAATCAAGCTCTTCGACTCGTTTTGGTAAACACTTCTCTCTCTCTCTCTCTCTCTCTCTCTCTTTCCGAAGCAGTTTGACAATTCAACTGGTCCAAGACTAATGGCTGTAGAAATGGACTTTTAAAAAAGTTGAGATTTTATTGTAAACACACACACACACCAGTCTAAAGCTGATAATTGAATGTAATACAACCAAACTTTTATATTCACTTATATTACTGCATATAAATGCATTCTCTAAGTGTATGTGAAACAAGGGATTATTATCTATCTATCTATCTATCCGTCGTGTTTCGAGTTATTCGTTTCCATCAAGTTAAAAAAAAAACTTTTTTTTTTAATTAAACAATCTATGCCGATTATTTACGGTTGTAAAGTAACTTCAGATCGATAATCTACTATATGGATAAATTTCAAAGAGATTTTCAAAAATAATCCTTTCATTTTAGCAAAGTAAAAACACATCTCAAAATAAACAGCTAAGCTTTGAAAACTTTTCGCTAACTTTCCATTTTTCACATTCCGTAACAGCAAAACAGAAAAATAAAAATAAAAGCGAATTCTCTCTACATACATTTTTTTTTACATTGAAACATCGTTTACTACAAGTAATATAATATTACAAGTATTTCTTAGACATCAAAGATCACTAAGCGCAGTAGTCATTTACAGAGCTTAGTTTGGCACAAGGCCATAAGTATGGGGCACCCTGTGAGAATCGAACTCAGTAACAAAGGAATGTTAGCCAAGTTCGCTAGCCGTTACACTAAGAGAAGTACTTTTTAAGTGATAATGTGGTCATTTACTGAGGTTAGTATTGTGTGGCACAAGGCCAAAAGTACGTGGGCAATCGGTAAGAATCGAATTCGCTAACAATACTGTGTTAACCGAGCTTGCTAATCGTTCGTTTAATCATGTGTTGTACACTTTAGTTTGGAACAAGGCCAGAGATATGGTGTACCAAGCCAGACTCGAACCAGCTAACATTAACAGTGATCTGCTTGTCGAGCTCGCAAACATCACATCTAGGAAGGCGCCCAGCTCCAAGCGTTGTTTGTAAGTGAAAATTGAGTTTTTATGTTGTTTTTGTTTGGTTTGGTTTTCAACCTCGTTAAAAAAACACATCCCACGAGCGATGTCATGAATTTCAGCCAGTCCCATAATTTTTTTCTAATTATTAAAAGGGATTTTTTTTTAAATTTTAATCTTTTTTTTCCAAGAAAGACCTGTACCACATTAAAAATGTAAATACTCGTGCCGATAAATACGAAAGCACTAGTTGAAAAAAAGTAGTATTCGTAGGGATAAAAAAAACGTGTTGTTCAATAGTAATAGTTGTTATAACTACAGCGTTCAATTAGTTACGTTTTTTTCCGCTGGTGAACGTACAAAAAATAAATAAAAAAAGATCTGACTCGCAAAAAAGATCTGACTAAGGATAAGTACAAAGGGCGAAATACTTGCGGAAAAAACTTCTTTTCCCCTTTTTTCTTTACACACACACACACACACACACACACACACACACACACATATATATATATATATATATATATATATATATATATATATATAAGGGAAAAAGAAGTTCGCGTACAAATATATATATATATATATATATACATATATATATATATATATATATATATATATATACATATATATATATATATATACATATATATATATATATATATATATATATATATATATATATATATATATATATGCACTCATTAAGTTCGAGTGGACTCTTAATAACCTTGTTTACAATAAGAAGACTAAATTATACAAAAAAAGCAAAAAAAAAGTGTCCTTTCTTTCCTGATGAGCCACGACCGACTCGAAAGCTCCTCCTCCTCTTCTTCTTGCTCACACACGTACGCGCACGCACACACACACACACACACACACACACACAGAGTCGTATACGTGTGTGTTTGCCAACAGAAACAAACATGCTCTTACGCACACAAAAGCAATTACACAGTTACATATAACATACGTACAGAAAAGCAAGAGTTACGTATTCTCAAACACACACACACAAACACACACACATACACACACACACACACACACACACACATACC
Organism: Sepioteuthis lessoniana; assembly: GCA_963585895.1. Taxonomy (NCBI): domain Eukaryota; kingdom Metazoa; phylum Mollusca; class Cephalopoda; order Myopsida; family Loliginidae; genus Sepioteuthis; species Sepioteuthis lessoniana. Next base: position 39,613,573 of record OY757922.1, on the reverse strand, counting down.
GACATTGGAAAGCCAATTGCCATCACGATCATCCGTCAAATTGCGTTTGGCCTCTCAAGATTCGAACTCACTTACAAATGGTCTGCAGGACTAATTTGCTCAACTTAGCTAAGTTAAGTCTATAGGGCACCCAGTGAAAATTGAACGCACTAACAATGCTTTACTGGCTAAGCGGGCTAACCATTACACCATATGTTAATGTGGGCATTTACTATTGTTATCTTTGGCACAAGGCCAGAAATATGAAGCACCCAGTGAGAATCGAACTCATTAACAATGGCCTGTTAACCAAGTTGCTAACCGTTTGTAACACTATGTGAGGCATCTTTCAAGTGCCAAGGTAGTCGTTTACTATGGTTATCTTAGTTTGGCACAAGGCCAGAAGTACGGAAGTACCCTGTGAGAATCGAACTCTCTAATAATGGTCTGCTTGACAATTTCACTAACCATTAAACGATGCAGGACGCCCAATGATATTTCGTAAATTATCCCGACAATAGCAAGCACACAAACACACAAGTCCATATAGTGAGTTCATTTCTCAGTGAGCGCCCTGTACTCAAAGCCTTGAGTCAGACAAAGCTACGTCACTTAGTGACGAATATACAATGCTAAGCTTAGGAAATAAATTTCATTTTGCTTGTTTGGCTCAAGGTTTGAAGTATAGAGCTCCTTGGAAGAATTGAACGCGCTAATGATGGTCTGCTGGTCTTACTCGTGAACCATTTTTGCCCTTAATACAAACAAAAACATAAGAGAAAACAATCAAAAACACACATACACACGCATATGCGCGTGCATAAATACACACACACATTCTCATACACACACAGAAACGTTTATACCAGCCACACACATACCGCTCGTCCATCTGAATCAACGTTAAAAACGGTTTTCTTACTAATAAAAAAGAAGTTAAAAAAAGAAGGTAAAAAGAAAGAAAGAAAAAAGAAAGAAGAAAAAGTTGTGAAAAAAATTGTAGATTTTTCAAAGTTCATCAAAATCTGGCACAAGTCTAACATGAGAGTTGTCACGCTGTGCGAATCGAATTCGTTAAGGCAATTCAAGTCTCTCTGCTAGTTTTGTTTTTGTTTTTTTGCTATTGAAGTTTTTTTCTTTTTTTTTTTTAATGCGCAAGTCCAGAAGTTTAAGGCACCCATCGAGACTCGAACTCACTTATAACAGTCTGCGAGCCAAATCTACTAACCATTACACCACAGGAGGCGCTCAGTTGAGTGGTTGTATTGATGAAGACGGTGATGTAGCGTGTAAGTTCGTCTAATTTTTGAGGGCCGATGATGTGGTCCATCTGTTAATACGAAAGAATTCCACTAAGTTAATTTTTTCTTCAAATTCTGACGAACACTGAAGCGAGAAGTTATTATAGTACATTACAAAGAGGGGAATGGGTATAGGGCCGAGGGGAGTGGGTGAGACGTGAAGAAGAAGAAGAAGAAGAAGAAGAAGAAGAAGAAGAAGAAGAAGAAGAAACTATGGGAGGAGTTCGTTGTGATATAATGACAGTAAAGAGAGAAAGGGGGTCTGAGTAGTCCTTAGTTGTGTAAAAAAAATGAACTTGGTGTACATGCGGTACAAAATACAGTATATCAGTAGGCGCCTACCATGGTTCGGCGGCTGGTTAGCAAGCTCGTCACACGGACCACTTCTTTAATGTTACGAGTTCGAACCTTACTGAGTGCCCATGCTTGTATGGCTCTGTGTTGTGCTCTTTATTTATTTCATTCTCTAAATACATCACGAAATTTCTCTTGCTTGGCCTTATCTTCTCACCTCAAAATCTTTTATTGTTTACAATATAACATGCACTAAACTGACCTCTTCTTTTTATTTTGTCTTCTTCTAGCCTACTTTCTCTCTCTCTCTCTCTCTCTCTCTCTCTCTCTCTCTCTCTCTCTCGCTCATTCTTTCTTTCTTTCCTTCTATCTTTCTGCCTATCTCTCTTTTCTTTCCTCCCCTTCCCTTTTCTCACTCTTTTTCCTTCTGTCTCCCTAATTTCTGTCTTCGTTTTTTTTTTCCGGAATTACTCCTACTCAAATAGCCACTCACCCTTCTCACTCTCTCTCTCCCTCTCTCTCCTTCTGATTCTCTCTTTCTCGTACGCTAACTCCCTTCCTACTGCCCAAGCGCATAGGTAGTTAGGTGGGAAGGTCGGAAACTAGGGGTAGGGTAGGTTGGAAAACACGTCGATAGGTAAGTAGGTAGGTAATCTGGCAAACCCTGGTGCTTTCATCGACGTCGCCTGGGCAGTCAGTCACTCCAACCGTCCAAGCACGGACATTACGAGATTCGTGTATCTGAAAAGACAAGAATTCAACACACTACGGAAGGAGTGAGAAAGGTATGCTATTTATATTACAATAATACGGAGCTGGCTGTATGTACGGAGTGACCCTTTCTTAAATGAGCAGTAGCTTCTGTTTTACATCTGGACCCGGACTTAACACATGGACCATACAGATATATATATATATATATAAATATATATATATATATACTAATGGACAACACACAATCGCATAGTTTTTCGCCAAAAAAAGATCTGCAGGTGAACGTCTTCATATTATATATATATATGTATATATATATATATCTATATATTCACACACATATATATATATCTTAAATTATTGTTTTAGTGGGGTCTTTTTCTTCTTGAAAAGAACATAAGGGGTGCGAGAAAGAACGAAAGAAAGGAAGAAAGAAAGGAACGTGAAAAGAAAGCTGATCTGTGATATACAAAAAAAAAAAAAGGCAAAAAACTGCACTTACCTGATATTTCTATATCTATCTATTAAGAGATATTATATCTATCTATATAGATACTCGATATATCTATTTATTTATCTCTCTAACTAACCTGTACTTTTCTCTTCTCTCTCGCATATACATATTCACATGGACATTCTAAGATACACTTATTTATCATATTGAAAAACCGGTAAATCAATTGCCCTGATCAATTATTTAAGTTTATTGTGACGTATTTGTTGTTGTGTTCAGACTCCAGTTCGTTACAAATGAAACTTTAAATTTCTTTCTTTCAATCACATCTTCTTTATATATAAAAAAAACACAAAAAACAAAAAAAAAACAAAAACAAAACGTTCGCGTTCTGTTAAGGGGGGTCTACCACCTGTTTTTTTTTCTTTTTCTTTTCTTTTCTTTTTCTTTTCTTTTTTTTTTTTTTTTTCTTTCATGTGTTCATTGTAATTTTTACAAGCTTAGAGTTTTTACACACGTAAATTTTGTAGTACATATTTATGACAATTTGAAATAGGTCCATCTAACTTTCACGTGTTATTCGTGTGACCAATAAGAATGTTTTAATAGTCACACCAAACACTTAAATTGTTCATAATCATTTTTTTTTCTTTCATTATATTTATCTCTATATCCGAATGTGTCGTTTTACAACTACCATTACTACGACAATGACGACCACTACGACTACTACTACTAAAACGACACTGTTTAGTATGTTATTACTACACCATCATCACCGACACCATACCAATGGCAAACGACTCTTCTCACCACATTACCTACAGTCAAATTTCTTCGATCGAGCTACCTAGAAGTACTCCTATATAGTATAGTCCAGTGCAAGTGGACATTTTTTTCTTTTTTTTTTTAGCTTCTTTTCCTTCTCTTTATTTTCTTCTACTCTTTGTTTTCTTCCTCTCTTTCTCGCTTTTTCTTACTCTCCTTTTTTTTTTCTTCTAAAAACTCCAAACTTACTCTCCTTTCACAACTTCGTCTTTCTTAAAAAAAAAAAAAAAAAAAAAAAAAAGAAGTTCCCGCTCCTCTTTTATCAATTCACTTTCTATCTTTCTTTCTTTCTGTTCACGTTCTTTCTGTCATTTATTTTGTTTTATCTTATTTTTATTCAAATTGTTTTCGAAAAGAACGGAAAGATTTTTTGTTTTATTACGATATCGGCAAATAAGATTTTTGCTTTCTTCTTAATGAAAAAAAAACAAACAAGGGCTTTTTTAAGGCTGTTTACAAAATTATCTTCTTTTCCCTTGTCTAAAGCCTTATCAACATATCTTAAATATATAGATAAATATATAGATTTTAACAAAAGCTTTAAGTAACAACAAAAAGAAAGAAAAAGAAATACAAGCTTCCCCCCACCCGAACAGGGATTATTCACACACGTGCTTTCTCATTCACACGCACATATGCACACACACACACACACACATATATACACACGTGATTCTCCTAAAGAGGGAAAGTTATATATTTACATTGATAAACACGGGAAAGTTTCCTTGTTTGAAACATTAGCACACACAGTTCTAACTTAGATTGACTAAGTTCGTATCGAAGAAAACACATGCATTTAACAAATGAGACAAGATCCTTTAAGGGCAAAGCAAAAAAATAATACAAAAGAAACAAACAAACAACGTATATTATACATACATATAGAAAGAAAGAAAAAAAAAAGGGACATAGTCTGATATAGACTGACAGAAAAGAAAGAAGTAACTTAGAAAGAGAGAAGAAGAAAAAAAACCAACAAAAACCAAAACAAACTATTCGCCTATCCATTTATACCCACACTGCCGGGTATTCAAACTTTCGCTGACTACAGCGCTCAGAGGACGATCAAGACTTGCAAACACGTTCAGCTCCCTCGTTTAGTTGGCAACCTTAGGGGGCTTCATGGTTTTTGTAGGTAGATAGGTAGGTAGGTTGGTAGGTAGGAGCTTTACATATCCTCACCACCCGATTCCCGCCATCACCACAATCCCCGTCTCCCCCTTCCAACAGCGGAAGGGGGGCAAAAAACAGAAAGAGCAGCGGACTTAATACCTCTGAAAAACAACAAAAAATTCGAACACGTGCTGTCTTTCATATTCCCAAACCTAGGCCCACCCCGACCTTTTTCTATTGCTTGCTTCTTTTCTTCTTTCTCACTTTTACTTTCTTTCTTTCTTTCTCTATCTCTCTATCTCTCTTAGTTTCTTTCTTTTTAACTATACACTCAACACTTTTTTCTTCTTTCCTTTCTACTTTCTTTCCCTCAAAACAGAAAAAAAAACAGGGATCTGTGTAAGCGAGGTGGCGCCAGAGGAAAAGTGGGAGGCGGAGGGCTATGGCGGAGACAGCCCTGATACGGAGAGTGACTACATGTCACTATTCGAAAAGATTATTTTGTAAGTTGTTATATCGTTTTCTTGTAACGGACAGTGTCAACGAACTGGGGCCTCACGCCCCGACAGCGAACGACACCACCGTGCGAACGGGGAACCTGCAAAAAAGTGGACCAGTGTCGGCTGGTAATATGACTGTGTTGGTGTCGACCGATGCAAGCCAGGCAAGACGACTAAGTGCAGCATCGTCGTTGTCGTTGTCGTCGTCGTCGGCGGCGGCGGCAGCTTCTGCGACGACGACGACGACTACTACGACGACGACGACAACAACAACAATTGCAACGGCAACAACGCTAACGGCGTCCGGGGCGCCCCCTACGATCAACTTCAATTTTGCAGCGCGTGCAACACCGGCAATGACCACGTCGCCTGCACTGGCGCCTGGTACCATCACAGCAGCGCTGGGTGCAGTTACAGCCGTCTCACCGACGCTGGGGTCAGCGGCGAACCTGTCGACATCGGCGACGGTTGCCGCGTCACCCCAGAGATGGGGCACGGGTGCCCCCGCATCGTGTCCCTTCAGCACGGTCCGGACCGTGGTCACAAATAGTTCTACAGACAAGAACTCAGCGTCTGGTTCATCGACACAACCACTGAATATAAAAGAACTTCCTGGCCCGAAAGGATGGCCATTTTTAGGAACATTTCCTGAATTTCTTCGTAAAGAAAATCGTGGATGCATACATAAAGTTCAGGTAAGTGGAGTTTTTTTTTTTAAATATTCTTTGATGAAGCTAGAAACTTGGAAAGTTCTTGGGGTTTTCTATGTTTTTTTTGGGTTTTTTTTTTTTTTTTTGCTTGTTTTAATTTTTTGTTTGTTTTTTTCTTTTCTCTTCATTTGCAGTTTAAAAGCTGTTGTACATCTTTTGCTCATGTACCTACACACACACTTTTTTTTAAATTATTGCAACTACCTTTTTCTATCAACACGGCCGCTAAAACAAGAAACAGTATTTACCTAAGTTGTGTAGTACACACAACAGCAAACACAGTTTTCTTCTTCTTCTTCTTCTTCTTCTTCTTCTTCTTCTTCTTCTTCTTCTTCTTCTTCTAACCAACGGAAAGAATTACGTATCTTTTGATAGCGACTCGCTACGGTTCAGCTAGCGAGCACGTGCTTATAATACTGAAGTAGTTTGAGTTAGGGGTAAATCTTATGGTCTGGGGTTATTTAAAAGCAGCATAGCAATAATTAATGGGCTTGAAAATATATGGTCGTTGGCAGGGTCGTCTCGAAACAGATTTATACCTACGGAGAGAGACTGTTTTAGGGCCCTCACCTACCAATTAAGAAAAAAAAAACATATACGTAATTTTAATGATTTGTTTATTTATTTCCAAAGATCATAGAGAGCAACTGTTGGTATGTACACTGAAGTGTTGGAGAGAAAAAAAAATACCCGGAAAAACTAAACAAAATTTAAAAAAAATAACAATTTTTCCAGAATCACCTAATTAGTGAATTTTAATGCGATCTTCGGTATTCACATAAAATACTTTTAAAGAAATCCCAAATTTTAGATTTTAAAAAAATCTGTTAATTTATTTTATCTTATTTATTTTTCATGCGATTACCCTCTCAAATCGTTTAACCCTTCCTTTAATCTTAGGGGGTTGATTATTTTTACATGCATTCAAGATCAGTGAAGATAAAAAAATAAAATCTGTTTACCTTTTCATTTTTAGTAAAAAAAAAAAAAAAAACAGGTTTAATACATCCCATTTACGAAAGTGGAAAATACAATTAAATACGACAAAATACAATAAAATGTTGGTCCTTTTTAGCAAATGATTCGTTTTATTTGTTAGCTTATATTTTGGGGCTATATCAATTTTGAAGCATTGTTTATGGACCCCAGATCACTCATGGGCCCTGGGGCGCCGCCTCACCAGTCCCACCCTCTAATCGGCTCTGGTTGTTAAAGATCCCTTTAAGAGTGCAGGGAGCTCATTGGTTCTTCTTTGTGGATTAGAATACTAAGCTCCCCCAAAAAACGTGTGTGTGTGTGAGTGTGTCTTTGACAACACACTTTGTAACAAATCATCACCATCATTATCAGCAGCAGCAGCAACCACAACCATAATAATCGCGAGTTTTCATACCAGTAGAAACTAGTGGCCTTCACTGAAGTCCAAATGACTGCGAATCTCCTCAGCTTGCGAGGACTTTACTCAGTATTCTCACCGATCTCAACAGTACTGTGGTCTGGACGATCTCCTGCCTTCCTCGGATCTCCAGTTCTCCTTCCCTGTTTATCTAGGATTGTTCCAATTGCTCAGACTATTACTGGTGTCACTGTCTCCTTCACGTTTTATAGCTTTTTCAGTTCCTCTTTTATTATTATTAGTAGTAGTAATTGTAGTAGTAGTAGTTGTGATTGTTGTAATAGTACAAAAAATAGACGTGGTCTTTCATGTTCAGCAACGAACTAGATGATCACACGATACACATGCTAACTGTGGTTGGGAAGGAGGTCCTGCACATGCATATACACTCACAAACACACACACATACAAACGCGTGCACACACACACACACACACACACACACACACATACAAACGCGTGCACACACACACACACACACACATACAAACGCGTGCACACACACACACACACACACACACACACATACAAACGCGTGCACACACACACACACACACACACACACACATACAAACGCGTGCACACACACACACACACACACACATACAAACGCGTGCACACACACACACACACACACACACACACACACACATACAAACGCGTGCACACACACACACACACACACACATACAAACGCGTGCACACACACACACACACATACAAACGCGCGCGCGCGCGCACACACACACATACGTACTCATGAGTAAGTCACGTCTCACTTCTAATCTATAGTGTAGCGCCTATCTGTTTTGAGGTACCATGGCAGACAAAAATATAGAT